>CM060357.1:135553354-136761730 GCA_030545235.1 Helianthus tuberosus
TAGTAAACTTAGGAATCTAAGATTCATGAAGGATTTTCCAAGAAAACTAAGTTCAAAATATGATTTTTAGTAGAACTTGATTTTTACTTAAACTTACACTATTTTTGGTGATGAAATAAGTGTAGAAACACTAGAGAAACAAAAAGATCTAATAAATAAACATTTTTGTAAAATATGTTTACAAGTTGTAAACACCTAGTTTCTTTAAGAATGAGATTTTTAGAGGAATAAACACACTTTAAAGGATAACTAGACCTACTAAAAACATTACCAAGTTACTACAAGTTTTTTGTGAAAGATCAAGTTCATGTTGTTATGAAAGTTGTATAGTTTTTGCACTTAGTAAGTATAATATTGTTTAGGGTTGATTGTTGATTATTGTGTGTTGATTTCGAAAAGAAAATGATATGCTTTAGTAGCATGGACACCTCCATTTTCAAGGGAAACTATGGCAAAATTTTCTAAAAATATAAACACTTAAAGAAATATTTTCTAACAAGTATTTACAAGTGTGTTTTAACTTTGGTTTTCCCATATAAACTTTGCCATAGATTTTATTACAAAAATACAAGTATTGGAGGTTGGTTTTTGTAAATAAAAATGGATAAATATATATTTTATACTAAAGACACTTGTGTGAATATTTGTATACTTGTGGAGTAGTTATATTATTTTAGGGTAAAATAATATAACTTAACAAATACCATGAAGTTTACAATCCAAAATATTATCAGAAATCACAAGGAATAAAATATAAGTTACACACTTGATATTGCGAAACCGAACGATAAAACGTAACTTATAAATATTCCGGAAAATACTCTTATAAATATGTTTTTGGTAAATATTATTTTGGGACACAAGGAATGAAAATATGATTTTCGTTATTATTACAATGTATATAATATTTTCGACAAAGAGAAAATATATTATTTTTGGAAGTAAAAATATATTTTCTTAGAATATTTAGAAGATATATGATTTTTGAGAAAAATATATATTTTCTTGAAATACATTATTTTTGGGACAAAACAAGTTTAAATATATTTTCTGAGGTAAGACTTGAAAATATATTATTTTGGAAACTACAAATACGAGAATATAAATACACATGTATGAAATACTCCGATCCTTGGGAAGGAAATACGAAAATAAATACTTGAGAAGTATTATAACTTTGGATAATGTTAAAGACATAAAGGAAACGTAACTCAAAACATGAATACTAAGGCAAGGCACGACCCGCTCGTCTAATAAACCCTAGCACATTGTAGGTAGCCGTGTTTGCTGACGAGATTTGAGTTACGAGTACTGAAGACGCAAAACAGTGAGTTCATGCTCCCCCTTTTTCTCTTAACAGTTTTTGGTTTTATAACTCTCGGGGGTGGAATACATGTTACGAATACTTAAACGGTATGAAATGCCTATGAAATACTAGATCATGTGAGCATAGACTTAATATTGAAATGCCATTAATACTTAATTAGAGACGAGGGTCAGATCTAACGGGTACGACCGAACCCCACTCATGGTCACAACTAGCACCAAGCAGTGCTTCGGAGTCCCAGTCGAGGGTAATCGACATAGTCGGGGTAATCGACATAGTCGAGGGTAATCGACATAGTCAAGGTAAATTGACATAGTCAAGGTAAATTGACATAGTCGAGGGAAATTGACAAGGGTATAAGTCCACTCATTACGAGTGCTCCCTATGTCCTCACATGCCTTAAAGTCCTTGTAAAACATTTATGTTCATACACGCTTTTCATACCTGTTTACAAAGGAGTCTCTCAAAGATTTACAAGATTACAGTACTCATTCTAAACGCATGAACTCGCTCAACTTTTGTTTATGTTTTCCAAAATTACATGTATTTCAGGTGACAGGTTGGATCTTGGGCGCGGGTGTTGTTTCTAGAAGTAGACTTCAAGTTTAGATGTCATCCACTTTTGTTGGTTTGTAACCGAGTCGAAGGTTGTGTTTTAAAACTTAAATAACAAGTGTTTGTAATACTCAAATTTTATGAATGGATGAACATCGTTTTAATCATGTAGTTGTTTATTACGATTGAATGCAATGATATTAAACCAGTCACACATCATACGCTTCCGCAAAAGTCAGGGTGTGACATCCCTGCTGACTCAGACTAATATGGTCGAGGTTAGTGTTGCCTCCAAAAGAGGGACATGCCACATTTTTCATTAACAACTTACTTAATTATCTTTCAATATTCCGGCCTTACGGGAATGTATCCCTACTAACTCAGACCAATATGGCCGAGGGTAGCGTTGCCTCCAAAAGAGGGACATGTCACTATAATTAAGATAATCTCTTAAAAAACCCAAAGTGCGAAAATCATCAAAGGATATGTAAAAGAAGAGTCAGAACCAAGTGGTTCTATCTTGTCTATTGTTTGTTTTTAATATTTTAGTTTCTTTATTTATTTTTAGTTACAACATATCTTTTACCTAAAAAAAATGATCAGATTAGACGTTGACGATATTCCGGTATTAAAAGCTCTTGTGTCCTTGGATGACCTCGGTATCTTACCATCACTATACTACACCAACGACGGGTGCACATGCCCTAGCGTGTTGTAGAGAGTAATTATGTTATATCGTGTTATATAAATTTAAAGATTAATAAATAAGTAAAAATGCTTAAAAATATACTACAAATTATACAACCCCTCACCCACGTCAGTCTATCTCTACCAAAGTAATACAAGTTTGAATCCTGTAAAGTGGATATTAGGTAATACACACAACGCAGTACACGAATGATGACCGACTCAGAAATTATATAACTCAATTATGAAAAATCCTAACATCAAGAAAATAGTAACCCATTGAAAATATCCTAGGTATACTATTACTACATATTATACATGTACTATACTTGCATCAGACAAAGTTGTAAAAGGGGTATTTGTGCATGACTAATATTTTATTAATCAACTCATTTTATCATCATTTGTCACCGACTGTTGACTTTATTTGTCACTTTGACATGGGTTAATGTCACTAGATGTTCATCTCAACGAAATTGATACAACTTTAAGTCCTACAAAGTGGATATTAGGTAATACACACAAGGCCGAACCCGAACGATGATCGAACCAAAAATTATAAAACTCAATTATGAAAATTCTTAACGTCAAGAAAATAGTAACCCTTTGAAAAAATCCTGGGTATACTATTATTCCATATTATACATGCATCAAACCAAGTTGTACAAGGGGAATTTGTGCTTGACTCTTTTTTTTATTAACTAATTCATGACATCCTTTGTCATCGACTTTTGAATTTATTTGTTACTTTGACATGGCTTAATGTCACTAGATGTATATCTCTACCAAGTGATAAAAGTTTGAATCCTACAAAGTGGATATTAAGTAATACACACCATGCCGAACCCCAATGATGACCAACTCAAAAATTCTAAAATTTATTTATGAAAAATTTTAACGTCAAGAATATAGTAACCCATTGAAAAAATCCAAGATATAATATTATTCCGTAGTATACATGTATTATGCTTCCATTAAACAAAGTTGTACAAATGGTGTTGGTGCATGACTCATTTTTTATTAATTAATTCATGATATTAACCTTTGTCACCGACTAATTCATGACATCATTGACACTGACGGTTGACTTTATTTGTCACTTTGACATGGCTTAATGTCACTAGATGTTTATCTCTACCAAAGTGATATAAGTTTGAGTCCTACAAAGTGGATATTAAGTAATACACACAACGCCGAACACGAACGATTACCGACCCAAAAATTATAAAACTCAATTATGAAAAATATCAACGTCAAGAAAATAGTAACCCATTGAAAAAATCCGAGATATATTATAATTCCATAGTATACATGTATTATACTTGCACCAAATAAAGTTGTACAAGTGGCATTCGTGCATGAGTCATTTTTTTATTAATTAATTCATGACATCATTTTTGAGTCCTACAAAGTGGATATTAAGTAATACACACAACGCTGAACACGAACGATTACCGACCCAAAAATTATAAAACTCAATTATGAAAAATATTAACGTCAAAAAAATAGTCACCGATTGAAAAAATCCTAGATATATTATAATTCCATAGTATACATGTATTATACTTGCATCAAATAAAGTTGTACAAGTGGCATTCGTGCATGACTCATTTTTTAATAATTAATTCATGACATCATCCTTAGTCACCGACTGTTGGCTTTATTTGTCACTTTCAAATGGTTTAATGTCACTATATGTTTTTCTCTACCAATATGATACAAGTTTGAGTCCTACAAAGTGGATATTGTTAATACACACAACGCCGAACCTGAACGAGGTCCAACTCAAAAATTAGAAAACTCAATTATGAATATTGTTATTGTCATGAAAATAGTAACCCAATGAAAAAAAAATCATAGGTACACTATTATTCCATATTATATATGTATTATACATGTATCAAACAATGTTGTACAAGTGGCATTCGTGCATAACTCTTCTTTTATTAATTAATTCATGACATCAACCTTTGTCACTGACTATTAACTTTATTTATCACTTTCACATGGCTTAATGTCACTAGATGTTTCTCTCTACCAAAGTGGTACAAGTTTACGTCCTAAAAAGTGGATATTAGGTAATACATATAACGTCGAACCCGAACGATGACCGTCGCAAAAAATATAAAAGTCAATTATGGAAAATTTTAACGTCAAGAAAATAGTAATTAACTCATTGAAAAAATCCTAGATATACTATTATTCCACAGTATGCATGTATTTTACTTGCATCAAACAAATTTGTACAAGTGGCATTCGTGCATGACTCATTTTATATTAGTTAATTAATGACGTCATCCTTTGTCACCCACTAATTCATGACATCATCCTTTTTTCACCGACTAATTCATGACATCATCCTTTGTCACCGACTGTTGACTTTATTTGTCACTTTGACATGGGTTAATGTCACTAGATGTTTATCTCTACCAAAGTGATCCATGTTTGAGTCCTAAAAGTGGATATTAGGTAATACACACAAGGCCGAACCCAAACGATGTCAAACTCAAAAATTATAAAACTCAATTATGAAAAACCTTAGCGTCAAGAAAATAGTAACCCATTGAAAAAATCTTAGGTATACTATTATTACATAATATACAGGTATTATACTTGCATTAAACAAATTTCTACAAGTGGCATTCGTGCATAACTCTTCTTTTATTAATTATTTCATGACATCATCCTTTGTCACCGACTAATTCATGACATCATCCTTTTGTCATCGACTAATTAATTCATGACATCATCCTTTGTCACCGGCTGTTGACTTTATTTGTCACTTTGACATAACTTAATGTCAATAGGTGTTTATCTCCACCAAAGTGATACATGTTTGAGTCCAACGAAGTGGATATTAGGTAATACACACAACGCCGAACCCGAACGATATCCAACTCAAAAATATAAAACTCAATTATGAAAAATCTTAACGTCAAGAAAATAACAACCCCTTGAAAAAAATCATAGGTATACTATTATTACATAACATACATGTATTATACTAGCATCAAACAAATTTGTACAAGTGACATTCGTGCATGACTCATTTTTTATTAATTATTTCATGACATCATCCTTTGTCATCGATCGACAGTTGACTTTATTTGTCACTATAACTTGGTTAATGTTACAAGATGTTTATCTCTACCAAAATGATACAAGTTTAAGTCCAACAAAGTGGATATTAGGTAATACACACAATGTCGAACCAGGACGATGACCGATTCAAAAATTACAAAACTCAATTATGAAAAATCATAACGTGAAGAAAATAGTAACCCATTGAAGAATTCCTAGATATACTATTATTCCATAGTATACATGTATTATACTTGCATCAAACAAAGTTGTACAAGTGACATTCGTGCATGACTCATTTTTTATTAATTAACTCATGACATCATCTTGTCACCGACTTTTGACTTTTTTTGTCACTTTGACATGGTTTAATGTCACTTGATATTTAACTCTATCAAAGTGATACAAGTTTGAGTCCTGCAAAGTGGATCATAGGTAATACATAAAATGCACAACCCGAACCATGACCGACTCAAAAATTGTAAAATTCAATTATGAAAAATCTTAACGTCATGAAAATAATAACCCATTGAAAAAAAATCCTAGATATACTCTTATTCAATATTATACATGTATTATACTTGCATCAAATAAAGTTGTACAAGTGGCATTCGTGTATGACTCATCTTTTATTAATTAATTCATGATATCATTCTTTGTCAACCACTATTGACTTTATTTGTCACTTTGACATCGCTTAATGTCACTAGATATTTATCTCTACCAAAGTGATACAAGTTTGAGTCCTACAAAGTGGATAATAGCTAATACACACAACGCCCTTCCCGAACCATGATCAACTCAAAAATTATAAAATTCAACTACAAATAATGTTAATGTCAAGAAAATAGTAAACGATTGAAAAAAATCCTTGGTATACTATTATTACATATTATACATTTATTATACTTACATCAAACAAAGTTGTACAAGTGACATTCCTGTATGACTCTTCTTTTATTAATTAATTAATAACATTATTCTTTGTCATGAACTCTCAGTTTATTTGTCACTTTGACATGGCTTAATGTCAATAGATTTTTATCTCTACTAAGGTGATACAAGTTTGTGTCCTACAAAGTGGATACTAGGTAATACACACAACGCCGAACCCGAACGATGACCGATTCAAAAATTCTAAATTTCAATTATGAAAAATCTTAACGTCAAGAAAATAATAACCCATTGAAAAAATCCAAGGTGTATACTATTATTGCATCTTATACATGTATTATACTTGCATCAAACAAAGTTTTCCAATTGGCATTCGTGCATGACTCATTTTTTATTAATTAATTTAGTACATCTTCCTTTATAACCGACTGTTGACTTTATTTGTCACTTTTACATGACTTAATGTCACTAGGTGTATATCTCTACCAAAGTGATACAAGTATGAATCCTACAAAGTGAATATTAGGCAATACACAAAACGCCGAACCCGAATGGTGACCGACTTAAAAATTCTAAAATTCAATTATGAAAAATCTTAACCTCAAGAAAATAATAACCCATTGAAAAAATCCTTGCTATACTATTACTCCATAGTATACATGTATTATAATTGCATCAAACCAAGTTGTACAGGTCGCATTCTTGCATGACTCGTCTTTCATTAATTAATTCATGACATCATTCTTTGTTAACGACTGTTGACTTTATTTGTCACCTTAATATGGCTTAATGTCACTAGATATTTATCTCTACCAAAGTGATATAAGTCTGAGTCATACAATGTGGATATTAGGTTAAACACACAACACCGTACCCATACGATGAACGACTCAAAAATTATAAAACTCAATTATGAAAAATCATAACGTTAAGAAAATAGTAACCCATTGAAAAAATCCTAGGTATACTATTATTACATATTATACATGTATTATACTTTCATCAAACAAAGTTGTACAAGTGGCATTCGTGCATAACTCATCTTTTATTAATTAATTAATTACATTATCAATTGTCACTATATTTGTCACTTTGAAATGGCTTAATGTCACTAGATGTTTATCTTAACAAAGTCATATAAGTTTAAGTCCTACAAAGTGGATATTAAGTAATACACACAACGTTGTACCCGAATGATGACTGTCTCAAAAATTTTAAAAACTCAATTATGAAAAATCTTAACGTCAAGAAAATAGTAACCCGTTAAAAAAAATCCAAGGTATACTATTATTCCATATTATACGTGTATTATACTTGCATCAAATAAAGTTGGACAAGTGGCATTTATGTGTGAATCATTTTTTATTAATTAATTCATCACATTATCCTTTGTCACCGACTATTCACTTTATTTGTCACTTTGACATGGCTTAATGTTACTAGATGTATATCTCAACCAAGTTACACAAGATTGAATCCTACAAAGTGGATATTAGGTAATACACACAACGCCAAACCCGACTGATGATCGACTCAAAAGTTTCTAAAATTCAATTATGAAAAATATTAACGTCAAGGAAGTAGTAAGCCATTAAAAAAATCCTAGATATACTATTATTCCACAGTATACATGTATTATATTTGCATCAAACAAAGTTGTACAAGTGACATTCGTGCATAAGTCATTTTTTTATTAATTAATTCATGACATCATCCTTTGTCACCGACTCAAAAATTATAAAATTCAGTTATGAATAATCTTAACATCAAGAATGTAGTAACCCATTGAAAAAATCCTAGGTATACTATTATTACATATTATACATATATTATACTTACATCAAACCAAGTTGTACAGGTGACATTCTTGCATGACTCGTCTTTCATTAATTAATTCATGACATCATTCTTTGTTAACGAATGTTGACTTTATTTGTCACTTTAACATGGCTTAATGTCACTAGCTGTTTATCTCTACCAAAGTGATACAAGTTTATGACAACTAGTACTTTTTCATGCATTCCGTACAATAATTAGACAGTAATATGTGCTTTAATGACTGTGCATGATTTAGTTTACAAGATGACTGAAATTCTGATTACTGTTATACACATACAATGGCATTTCATGTTGCAAGACTTTTATCATTACTACATGCAAGACAATATAGTTCTATTAATGCACAGAACAGAGTTAGCACAGTTACTAGACAAACTAGAAATACTGACGGGAGTTCAGTACTTAGACATATATGAAGTTAAGACACAAAATAAGCCCCAGGACCAAGTGTTACACTAGTATAGTGTGTAGTAAAGTAGAGATTACAAAACTGCCTCCCTAGTGATGACATAGGTACTGGAAAGTGCCACAAACACACTAAAACTGCAAAATTCTGCAGAAAATAAACAAATTTAGCAAAAATTCAGCTTTTAACATCTAAATATAATGCAGAATTATGATTTAATGGTCCAGAATACCTTCCCAGGTGTCGGGAATCAAAACTGTCATAAAAGACTACATAAAGCACACTAAACTGTGCAATTTAGCACTTTAACAAATCGGTAACCAACCGAACAACCGGACACTACCCGGAACACCAAATTTTCACTAGAAGCATTATTTTAGTGTTACCAAGCTAGTAATGGTCACCGAACATCATATTACGTCTCATAAACACAAAACCCCTAAATACCTAACTTTAATACTTAGAATCAAACTAGATTAAACCAACTAATGTTTGAAATGTTACACATTACCCCCCCCCCCCCACTTGAGGCCGGTTACAACATGGGTCCCACATAAAGATTTTCTTTGGATAATTTATTAGATTATGTTTGGAATATGCTAAACATAATATACTTTATACCATCCTAATGTTGGAAGTAATCTTCTTATAACCACAAGATCATAAACATAACCATTTCAACACTTGAAACTTCATTTCTTCCTTCCCCTTCCTCCAAACTCACGGCTCCCATATCACCCACACATTCATCCATTTCAAGATCCATTACACATATTCTAAGGTGACCTAAAGGTGTAAGGAGCTTATCTAAGGAGACTTGAAGCGTGGGAACTTGAAGGACCTCTCTCTAGTGCTTTTATCCACCTCATTTGTCATCTTCAACTTCTTGAACTTCATCCCTAGCCTTGTGCTAGTAGTAAGACCTCCCTAATCTCATTTTACTTCATATTATGTTGGTTAAAAGATGATATAAGTTTTTAAACTTAAAGATCATGAAGAAACATAAGCATAAACATGAACATAAGGCTCTAAATCATGAAAATTAAAGATGTTTAAGTGTATGTAATATACTTGATTGTTGATTTCTTGTGTTTATGATGTTGATCATCATAAGAAGCTTACTAGATTGTGATTAAACACATGATCTAGCAAGTATGAGGATGATTCTTGAGAAAATCATAATGATCATCCTTTATGTTAAACATGAACTTGAAAATAAACTTGTTTTAGTGTATGATGATTTGTGATACATGTTATAAGTCTTGAAAATAAAGGATTTCAAAGATAATATTTTCAAGAGAACAAAGTTATTTACAAGATTTACAAGATCATGATCTTTAAAGAAACTAATCATATTTTTAGTGATAAATCAAGTATAGAAACATGTTATTAACAAGAGAAATACAAAAGAATTGTTTTTGGAAAAATCATCGTGTAAGTTGTAAAGGACTAGTTTTTGCAAGAATGTGATTATTAAACAAATAACCATGTTTAGAGGGTAACTTAACCTACTAAATAACATACTAAGTTACTACAACTTTTTGCAAAATTTCAAGTTCATGTCAAAGTGTAAATTGCATATTTAAAGCATATGGTAAGTCTTGAAAGATTTGTTGATGATTGATGATGATTTATAAAAGAAAATGATATGCTTTGAAAGCATGGAAACCTCCATTTTAAGGGGAAACTATGGCAAAATTTTTCTAAAAATATAACACTTAGAAAAATTATTTTTACACAAATAATTACAAGTATATTTTAAACCATGAAATTTTATGTAAAGTTTGCCATAATTTTTGTCACAAGATTATAAATATTGGAGGTTGGTTTTTATAAATAAAAGTGACTAAATATGTAATTAGGAAATATATATTTAGATGTCACCATGTGTGTGATTATTTGTATATTATGCGTATTAGTTATATTATTTTAGGGCTTGAAATAATATAACTCACCAAAATACCAAGAAATTAAAATCCAAAATTCCAAGAAATAAATACATAGTTTATACCCAAAATATTGGTGAAACCGAACAAGGAATATAACTTACATAAATATTCTGGAATTAAAGTAATAAGTATATTTTGGTAACGGTATTTTGGAAACCAATAGAACAAAAATATGATTTTCGTGAGTATCATAAAATAAATCATATTTTTTACAAGGAGAAAATTTATTATTTTTGGCAAGTAAAAATATATATATTTTCTTGGAATTATTAGAAGATATATTATTTTTGGGAGAAAATATATATTTTCTTAAATAAACTTTGGACATATTATTTTTTGGTTAAAAATATATTTATATATATATTTTCTAAGTGCGACTTGAAAATACATTATTCTTGAGACTTATGTGAAAAGTATAAATATTTTCGCCAAGGAAAAATTCTAAATAATTTTTCTATGTAAGATTTCTTAAAATATATATTTTGGAAATATATATTGATGTATTTTTATTAGAAATAATATTCCGGAAAGGTTAATACAAAAATTAAGTATGAGATACTTAATAAACACAATAAAAATACGTATCCTCGTACGTATAATTACACAGAGGAATACGCCATCGATACTTGGCAAAAATATAGAAGGATAAGAATCCAAATACAAATACACCCATCCTTGGGGAGTTATACAAGTACAAATACATAAACTTGACAAGTTAAAATGTATTATTTTAACTAATATTCCAAAATTCATAAATATAATTTAAGTTAAAATATTTATTATTTTAACAAATAATTATATAACTTGGAATAATATTAAGGACACAAGGAAACGTAACTCAAAGACACTAATTAATACTAAGTCAAGGCATCACCCGCTCGTCTAATAGACCGTAGTACGTTGTATGTAGTCGTGCACACTAGTAGCAGCTTGAGTTACGTCGGATTGAAGAACGCAAAACTGTGAGTTCATGTCCCTCTTTTCTTTTACCTGTTTTCGGATTTATAAATCTCGGGGGCGGAATACATGTTGCATACGTTTAAATGGTATGAATTGGCTATGAAATGAATTATAGATCATGTGAGCATAGATTGAATTTGAAATGCCATTAACTCTCATAATAATAATAAATATGGACGGAGGTTATATCTAACGGGTACGGCCGAGCCCCACTCATGGTCCTTATGTGACCACTTGAGTGCTTTGGTGTCCCAGTCGAGGTAATTCGACAACGGTCAAGGGTAATTTGACACGGTCAAGGTAAATTGGCACAGTCAAGGTGAATTTGACACAGTCGAGGGGAAATTCGACACAGTCAAGGGAAATCGACGAGGGTATAAGCCTACTCATTTTAAGTGATCCCTATGTCTTCACATACATTAATGTCTTTGCAAAACATTAATTTGATCTGTTCATATATGTTTTTCATACCTGTTTTCAAAGGAGTCTCTCAAACGTTTACAAGTTTATCAGTATTTATACAAAACGCATGAACTCGCTCAACTTTTGTTAATGTTTTCAAAATTACATGTATTTCAGGAAACAAGTTGGATCTTGGGCGCTGGTGTTATTTCTAGAAGTAAACTCCAAGTTTAGATGTCATCCACTTTTGTTGATTTGTAACTTAGTCGAAGGTTGTGTTTGAAACTTAAATAACTAGTGTTTGTAATACTTTAAACTTAATGAATGGATGAACATCGTTTTGATCATATAGTTGTTTATTATGATTGAATGCAATGGTATTGAACAAGTCACACATCATACGCTTCCGCAAAAGTCAGGGTGTGACAAAGTTTGAGTCCTACAAAGTGGATATTAGGTAATACACACAACGCCATACCCGTACGATGAACGACTCAAAAATTATAAAACTCAATTATGAAAAATCTTAACGTCAAGAAAATAGTAACCCATTGAAAAAATCCTAGGTATACTATTAGTACATATTATACATGTATTATACTTTCATTAAACAAAGTTGTACAAGTGGCATTCGTGCATAACTCATCTTTTATTAATTAATTCATTACATTATCATTTGTCACTTTATTTGTCACTTTGAAATGGCTTAATGTCACTAGATGTTTATCTTTACCAAAGTAATATAAGTTTAAGTCCTACAAAGTGGTTATTAAGTAATACACACAACGCCGTACCCGAAGGATGACCGACTCAAAAATTGTAAAAACTCAATTATGAAAAATCTTAACGTCAAGAAAATAGTAACCCATTAAAAAATCCAAGTTATAATATTATTCCATATTATACGTGTATTATACTTGCATCAAATAAAGTTGTACAAGTGACATTTGTGCGTGAATCATTTTTTTATTAATTAATTCATAACATTATCCTTTGTCATCGACTATTGACTTTATTTGTCACTTTGACATGGCTTAATGTTACTAGATGTATATCTCAACCAATTTATACAAGATTGAATCATACAAAGTGGATATTAGGTAATACAGCCGATTGATGATCGATTCAAAAATTCAAAAATTCAATTATGAAAAATATTAACGAAAAATATTAACGTCAAGAAAATAGTAAGCCATTTAAAAAATCCTAGATATACTATTATTCCACAGTATACATGTATTATACTTGCATCAAACAAAGTTGTACAAGTGACATTCGTACATAACTCATTTTTTTATTAGTTAATTCATGACATCACCATTTGTCACCGACTAATTCATGACATCATCCTTTGTGACCGACTCAAAAATTATAAAACTCAATTATGTATAATCTTAACATCAAGAATTTAGTAACCCATTGAAAAAATCCTACGTATACTATTATTACATATTATACTTGCATCAAACAAAGTTGTACAAGAGGCATTAGTGTATGACTCTTCTTTAATTAATTAATTGATGACATCATCCTTTGTCATCGACTGTTGACTTTATTTGTCACTTTGATATGGCTTAATGTCACTAGATGTTTATCTCTACCAAAGTAATACAAGTTTAAGTCCTACAAAGTGGATATTAGGTAATAAACACAACGCCGAACCCGAACGATGGCCGATTCAAAAATTACAAAACTCAATTATGAAAAATCTTAACATTAAGAAAATAGTAACCCATTGAAAAAAATCCTAGGTATATTATTATTACATCTTATACATGTTGTATACGTGCAACAAACAAAGTTGTACTACTGGCATTCGTGCATGACTCCTTTTTTTGTTAATTAATCCATTACATCATCCTATTTACCGATTGTAACCGACTGTTGACTTTATTTTTGCTTTATTTTAGACAAACGATGACAGAAAGTTGAGTTTCAATATCTGAATATGCTGAACATGTCGTGAAATAACAAGTTCATTAATTTGAACTTGAATTTGAAAATGAAAAATAAAAAAAAAATGTTTGAGTCTATCAACCAAGGTCATTAATTTGAACTTGGTAGATAATTGGATAGTTAAGGTCATTAAGTTGAACTTGATTATCTGTGAGGGTTATCGAATATTATCGTGCTTTAAAGTCAAATATAATATTGATAGTTTTGAAACAGAAAGCTGAATGTTAGGGGGAGCTTGTTTAATGATATCACATGACAGAAAGCTCATAGAGCTAGGAAATGATCCTGAATCCAAATTGTCAAATATAGATTGCTTAAAGCACAGGAGAGATTGTTAAGAGGGAGTCTGAAGTAAGGGGAGTTTGTGATTCAGAAATGCCAAGCTTTTGAAGACTTAGAAGATATTAAAGATTGGCTACGACATAGCAAAGATTGACTACAACAATATCTAAGGGCGAGTCGTTGTTGATTTTATAGTTTTGTAGGATGGTAAGACAAGATTGTAATGAATGTACTCATTCGTACGAATGGCCAGTTTGTACGAATGGGACACCTAGCCATCCAAGACCAGCTCGCACGAAGTGGTCCAGTCGTTCTTACATGTTTGGGACGATTTGGCTCACCTTTAAATAGGAGATCGGGTCTTGTCATTTGCATCTTTTGGTGGAACAGAGGGGAAACCCTGTCCATTTGGTTTCGTGGGTCTGTAACTTCAAATATTGAATAGAAACCAGTTTAATTTGCTTGTTCTTGTGCATGTCACCTTCATACACGGATTCCACACGAGATATGAATTCATATTAGCCGGTCGGAGCATTCGGGAGCACCAAAACGGTCCTCACATCCATCCGGATGGTTAGCTTCGCTGTACTTTTTCTATAAATATTTTATCCTGAGCTTCTATACGCACCTCGCTTTTGATTCACAAGGATCATCACATTTGACAAAAAAATCTTTTATTGTTTCATGACCCTTATTATGAAGGGTTTCAAACTCGCTTCTTAATGCTTGCAGCATAACGATCATAACATTTGAGTCTCCCTCGAATTCAATCTAGAGTACACTCAATGCTTGTCTTGCTGTGGATGCTGATGAGATGCGAGAAATAAAAAAAAGCTATGGTGCACTTCTTTTTGGGTGATAGCTAGTATCTTAGCGTTAACCTTGCTTAATATTCATTGCGACCTTGGAACCCAAACCCTACAAAATCCCACTAATCCTGAGACTGGAGTAACGTCTTCATTTGGATACTCCAGTATCAACACTTTTGAAAATTGTAATGAGAGGCTGTGATGCACCTAAGACATACTTACGGTTTAAATGAACATTTGTAGAATGATTGCAGCCTTAATCACTCATCTAGACCTTAAGTATGTTGGAATATCAGGTTTACACACACACACATTAGATAATTACCGGAACAAGTTATCATATTCATCACAAGCTACTGCTTAAGTATACCATCATATCACAACCGAAACAAAAAACGAAAGACATGAAAGAGTAGCAGACTTCATTTATTCTGGAATACCAATAAACGATCGCACTAACTAAAAGCACACATAACTTTGAACCAGATCCTTTTGAAGACGTCTATCAGCTACTGATGGTCTGAATTAGTCTTCTGTTAAACACACCAGAAATGAAACAAAACAGCTCCTTTAGTTTGAGAGACAAACAAAAACCAGAGAAAAATGTGTTATAAACAAAAACCAATGACTCACCGCTTCAAATAAAGTGCCCATAAGGATACCCTTGTCCTCTGAAATCCAAACTTTGAGCATCTGTCCCGGTAGGCTGACATAGCCACACTGGCAGCACAAGATTTCAAGTCTTAATGCGGTAACACTCGGTAGATCTAAAGAATAATGCAAGTTTAAACAATCTGTTTACTTACCAGATTCTTTTCTTTCATGTGATCCCATATTGGGCATGAATCAAGTATGCTGAACACAAGAGGTATTTTGTTTACCTGAATTAGACTAATCAACATATACCAATTAACATTACTGGAAAGATTTGATATAAATTTAAGGGTGTGTCTAGCAACACCCAAATTTGATTATTGTACGTTGATAGATCTGAAACCTGCTTTGCGGTTGTGTGCAAGGTACAAGATGGTAAAGTTGCATCATCTTTGGCCAGTTTTTGAAGGTCCTAGAGAAAAGGTATGTATATATTTAGTATTTAATATATGTCAATGTATTTATATTCTTACCAACGTTATATTCTTACTTTTCAGGGACTGTTGTATTCCTGTATGCCTGTAAGAAGAATGCAAATTCATGAATCTTGGTTTTAGAAGTTCTTTTTTTTCTTTTCAGAAAAGTAACACCTTAAGATGACCTTACCACGAGTTTACTCACAAATATTTCGATTCCAGATCCCCTTGAAGCTATGGATCCCTGTATGATAACCAACATACGTATATAAAGTGTACAAGAATGTGTACAAGAATGTCATGTCAGTTACCTCCCAAGCCTTGATATGTCCATATATCTCGCCTGATGAAAAGTTTCTAGCCAAGATACAATCGGAACCGTTGGTGACCCTAGGCCTAGATGATGGTGATTTTGCGCTTAGAAGCTTCTTCTTGCCATTTTTATTTATGCTAGCTCTATGTGTATTCTTGCTGCTTCTAACATGCTTGGTAGTAGGGTAACTCATGCTAGCAGTTCGATTCTTCTCGCCTAACACCAACATCTTTCCACGGCTACTATTAACACCGTTGCTAGTTGTTAATCGGCTGGAGCTTGGAACATCATCTGGTATGAGAGCATTGGTTCTAGGTGTCAACATCTTAGAGTCCGATGATTTAAGTATGTTTTCTGGATTATTGTTTAATAACCAAGAAATCCAAAGATGAAATGTGTTATTCGGCTTCGGAATATTACTTTGGGAGGGGTGGTATGCTGATGATGCAGCGGTTCCTTCAAGAATATTCACATCAGCACTTAAGAGGTTTGCCATTATAATCTGATCATTCATATTAAAATCATTGGAGCGCGCAACCAAATTCGAATACGAAGCTTGAAAAGTACATATATCTCTTAAAGTTGAAGTGTTAAATCCATCCTGATCAAGAATAGTAACCATGTTACAGTTCTACTAATTTGGAACAAATTAAAAGAACCATAAGAAATATATAGTTACCATTTCTTCCGGATTGTTCTGAATTGCTCCTCCTGCTACATTTAGCTCATCTTGCAAGTACTCGGTCTGCATTACTTGTTGGATAATGGAATTGTTACCTATGAGTATTACAGACAAACATAAAGAAAGGTTGTTGTCTATAACCCAATACTGTTAAATTTCTTTCTCTTAAACTGAAATGATTTTTTTTCTTGTATGTAATTATGAAATTCTTAAGAAGTTTAGATCTTGATACGACACCTTATATTTTCCTGTAATATTAATACACTGTCTTTGTATCATTCAAGAAGACATAAATGTGCTGGTTCGTGATTAACAACTTTATTTATACGTCCTGGTATCAAGACATCGGAAGACTTGATTTTCTTGTTATTCAATATTCCTCTTGTTTTATTATTCATAATCCTTGTTATTCAATATTCCTCTTGTTTTTGATTCTCTGCGCCTAAGAACTTATATATGATGCATATTCATTATAATATCTTTATTTACTGAATCTGGAGTGTGATTTTCTTTTGTACGAACAGTCCTTTGTCTTAGAGGTTTACAAAGTGTTTCCGATCACTGATATTATCATACGCAATTGAGACCCAGGTGAAGAGTATTGAGTTTGTCCTTAAAAAAATCAATAAATAAATAAATAAACATACAATGTTATGTTAATGAAAACTTTTACCATCATGGACATGTGAGATTGGCTCCAGCACCGAGGTTTCACCAATAATGTTTGCATTTAGCGTAGAATCATATAGTAAGTCATCACTAATCTCATCCTCTATAAAGAAAGCAGGACAACCATGATTGGACACTATTATAAATCACAATTATTTAAGAAATGTGTTGCTTAATTATCACCTGCTATTATTGGTATGTTCTCATCTTCTATCTCCTGTTCCATCTGTGGTTGGCACAAGATATTTTCAAGGAACTTATACTCCTCATCTGTGCAAAAAACGAATGATTATGTCTTTCAGAAGCTAGATACACGCAAGGATATGTAAGATAAAAATACTGTAAAAGTAAGAGACAGAATTACTTGAGAAGTTAGCATTGGAAACAAGTGGATCTTGGTCCAAGTAAGTATTAATACTGTTATCTGCTGCGAAATTCTCAAGTGCTTCTCGAGCCTCCGGAAAATGATCAGAGATGAAAAGAAGAAGCTGAGGATATTGTTTGAGGGCAATGGTCGACGGATATTGAACTATGTTATCCTGCAATTAGTGAGAAGTGTTTCTAAGACCGGTGATGAAAAAACTGAAAAGTGCCACAAACCACAAAGCCATTGTCTCCTACTTACATCATCTCTTGGGCAGATAACAGAAAATGAGACAAAAGACTGCTTACATGAAACAAAGCCTTAGTACATAGTGATGAAAAGATAAATGAAAGAATAAATGGCTAGAAATGGCTTCTGAACAATGACCTCAATGAGAGAACATGCTATTTTCTCAGCATCTGGACAGGGATGGCTTGCAGTCACAAGCACACAATGCTGTTTCCAAGACAATTGTGTTTGTTGTTGTTTTTTTGTATATTGGAAAAACTGCAAACCAAAACTAACCATGGTAAGCATGGGAAACACATTGCTTCAATTTAGTACTTAAGCACTACTATACTTACCATTAATGCAGTAGAGAGCCCTTCACTAACTCCGGTATCACCTAGAGGACCATCTTCGTCAAAGGTTAAATTTGACAGAGAATGTAGAAATGAATCCAGTCTTATGGTTCCATCAGATTGACCTAACAAAATCAAAGCTAGTTCTAAGAAAATTAACCAGAAATATATACTAGAGGGATATAAAATTAGACTTTGCACACACCCGCAGAATCATATAGGATATCATTGACGATGAGGCTTAGATTAAATTTCTTGACCAATGGATCCTAAATGGGTTATCAACATAGTTGGAATCAATAATTATAAACAAACAGTTGCATTTAACTGGGAAAAGAAGAATAACCATACCGAAGAAGATGCCTTGTCCGCGCAAAACCTCCTACACGGATATCACAGTTACATCAAATTTAGATTCTTACTATTAGCATAAGTTTAGCATTATATACTAGTTATCTACTTTTACCATATAAATGTCTATATGGTCTAAAGCTAGAATTAATCCTTTTGACTGTTTTAATCAACCTTAATAGTACCAATAAAATGGATAGAGTAACCGATTTGTATTGCATATATTAGTGGTGCTTGATTAGATTATTTTGGGTCAATTAAGTTATTAATATACCCATATTACAAAGTTGACTGATCAAAATTAGGAAAAGAGAAACACTACTCAAACATCAAAACTAAAGCCCACTCATCGTGTTTTTGATGACACAATTCTTAGGTGCGAACTCAAATAAGGAGGGGCCCCACTAGTCATGGTGTTCACTCTTCCCCATGAGAATAAGAACTAAGTTCCTGGAGTTTTTTCTTACCTTAGTAGTTTTGATAACATTCGTTGTCAACATTCGTATCTATATGAGCTCTCATCTCTCCTAAAAGTCCGTATTCGATCTAAAGGTGTGTTAGCATATAGTCATTGTGGTAACTAACGGGTCTTGTTTCCAATTATACTAAGCGACTTTCTTCTAAGAAACCTTCGTTATGGGCTAGTATCAAGATGGAGTCCTAGACAAGCAGGCCTTATTTTAAAGCCGGAACAATAACAATGAAGATGGCCTCTTCCTTAGTGAGACTATACGAGCAAATGCCTAAGTATTTACACATTGGAGTTCACAAATACACAAAAGCCAATTTGTTAATATGAATTCTAAACCAGTGGTTTAGGACAGATTTCATATGCAAATAAAGTTAACCTAAATAATTTAATATTTTGTTTGATACTTAGATTACTTTTGGTGAATTACAATTTTCCTTTTCTCTTACCCACAACAGAGTCATGATATTAGTTATTTATCCATGTGTCATGAACATTAAACATTAACGTTTTCTTCAAGATTGAAATCAAATTTGTGCATCTAAATTTAAATTACACATGAAAAGATCTAACAAACTACATTTTTGGGTCAAGTAATCAATATGTCACTAACAATGTTCTCCATATCAACATATCGTGAAGTTAGACTCCATAAAACAAAGTATGTGCGGAGGATATCCATGAAATAAATCTACCCAAATAAAGTAAGTTACAAAATTCCGTCGTATTTGTTGTAACGTAAATTATCATAACATCTACTTGATATATCTTTGTACGCGTTGGAATTTTTAAACTAATGCAAAAACATATTGAAGGGTATTCACAAGTGAAGACACTACAAACACATAGCAATAGTATACATATATTAAAGAGATTGACTTTGTGATCCTAAAAATAATGAAGTGATTTTAGAAAATATAAACTTTGTGGTCCTGCTTACTCACTCTTTCTCTCTCATATATATATATATATATATATATATATATATATATATATATATATATATATATATATATATATATATATATATATATATATATATATATATATATAGACACACACACACACAAGTATATAGAAAAACTGTATCGTACAGTACAATTGGCCTTAACGTACATTACGTACACGATTAGAAATCACATGTTATATAAACCCGGAAATCCATAAATTCGCGCGGTTGATAAACTCGGACTCCCCATAATCGCATGTTATACAAACCTGGACATGTATAAATTCGCATGGCTGATAAACTCGGACTCCCCAAAATTACAAAAGCGCATGTTATACACAAATTGTGTACGTAATGTACGTTAAGAGATATTGTACAATAACCGACATCTCTCTCTCTCTCTCTCTCTATATATATATATATATATAATAAGAAGAAGAAAACTTGCGTTTATAAGAAAACAAAAAGATTAACGGTACTTACTATTTTTAGAAAATATAAACTTTGTGGTGTCGCTCACTCACTCTCTCTCTATCCCTCTCCCTTTAGCTATTATTTTGAATTGATAAAAGACCAAGGATACTTACTATTTTTAGAAAACTCGTCTTCATAAGAAAACTAAACAACTTTATATTGAAAAATATGTAGTATACTACATATATTTAGTGCTAATATCATTTATACATAATATGATATATTGTATAGAATTTTTGGTTTTCTCACAAAGTATTTTCTCATGTAGTCCTTATTACACACAACAAAAGAATAAATTTAGGATCTTTATCAAAATAAAGAAAAATTATTCACATTTGTTTATCTTATGGTGTTGATGTATGATTGTATGCGTTTTTATTATTGTATTTTCAAAAAAAAATCCTCATGTATGCGTATATTTCTTAAACTGATTGAATTATAATTTAGAAGATTGATGTTGATTTACGAGACTGCACCTAAAAAAAGAAATGAGCTAGCAAAATCACATTTCAAATGAGAGATAGAGAGATGTGTGTGTGTATATATATATATACACAAAGGGTATTGTCAAAGCGGTAGATGGATTATACTTGTTAAAGAAGTAGATTTTTTTTCTAGTTGCAGTTTACGAATCGTGTGCTAGATCTTTCATTATTATTTCATCAATTATAGATTCTGCTTTCACAAATTTTGAATAAAAAAAGGTAAATGAATGAATACAAAAAATAAAAAACTAAGGATGCCCATGTTTCTACAAATAAAAAAGTAGCGTCATATAAAATCAAATTCTAACAAGATCATGAAATCAAATTTTGTACCTGACAATGCTCTCAAGTATTCTTTTGATGTTCTCCCAGTGAGAAGATAGATTTGATGAACTATCCACGACAATTACAAGCATCTCATCCATTTTCTGCAAAGTTAATAGCGTATGAGAAAAGGGGTTAAACGGGTATAAATCGGTACAAGTTGGTTGCAACGATAACTCTACTCAACCAGGGAGGGTAGAAGAAAAGTTGGTCAAAAGACTGTAGAGGAAGACCTCTTAGTTTAGTGATGCATTGATGGATCATATGTAATATATATTGTGCTCACTGATATCATTTATTACAACATGTGTTATTTTTAAACATTTTGTCAATATCTTAATTTATCGTCATTCAGGTTAGATATGTTGATTTAAGACTATATTGCTTTAGTATATGATACAACTAATCTATATTGCTTTAGTATATGATACAATTAATGAAACTCGATTATGAAAAATCCTAATATCAAGAAAATAGTAACCCATTGAAAATATCCTAGGTATACTATTACTACATATTATACATGTACTATACATGCATCAGACAATTGTACAAGTGGCATTTGTGCATTACTCATCTTTTATTAATTAACTCATTTCATCATCATTTGTCCCCGACTGTTGACTTTATTTGTCACTTTGACATGGGTTAATGTTACTAGATGTTCATCTCAACCAAAGTGATACAACTTTAAGTCCTACAAAGTGGATATTAGGTAATACACACAAGGCCGAACCCGAACGATGATCGAACCAAAAATTATAAAACTCAATTATGAAAAATCTTAACGTCAAGAAAATAGTAACCCTTTGAAAAAATCTTGGGTATACTATTACTCCATATTATACATGCATCAAACCAAGTTGTACAAGGGGCATTTATGCATGACTCATTTTTTATTAACTAATTCATGACATCCTTTGTCACCAACTGTTGATTTTATTTGTTACTTTGACATGGCTTAATGTCACTAGATGTATATCTCTACCAAGTGAAACAAGTTTGAATCCTACAAAGTGGATATTAAGTAATACACACGACGCCGAACCCCAATGATGACCGACTCAGAAATTCTAAAATTTATTTATGAAAAAACTTAACGTCAAGAATATAGTAACCCATTGAAAAAATCCAAGATATAATATTATTCCATAGTATACATGTATTATGCTTCCATTAAACAAAGTTGTACAAATGGCATTCATGCATGACTCATTTTTTATTAATTAATTCATGACATCAACCTTTGTCACCGACTAATTCATGACATCATTGACACTGACCGTTGACTTTATTTAACACTTTGACATGGCTAAATGTCACTAGATGTTTATATCTACCAAAGTGATATAAGTTTGAGTCCTACAAAGTGGATATTAAGTAATACACACAACGTGGAACCCAAACGATTACCGACTCAAAAATTATAAAACTCAATTATGAAAAATATTAGTGTCAAGAAAA
The DNA here is from genome assembly GCA_030545235.1 of Helianthus tuberosus. Classification (NCBI taxonomy): domain Eukaryota; kingdom Viridiplantae; phylum Streptophyta; class Magnoliopsida; order Asterales; family Asteraceae; genus Helianthus; species Helianthus tuberosus. The sequence continues at coordinate 135,576,697 of CM060357.1, forward strand.
TAGTACCCATTGAAAAAATCCGAAATATATTATAATTCCATAGTATACATGTATTATACTTGCATCAAATAAAGTTGTACAAATGGCATTCGTGCATGACTCATTTTTTATTAATTAATTCATGACATCATCCTTTGTCACCGTCAACGACTGTTGGCTTTATTTGTCACTTTCAAATGGTTTAATGTCACTATATGTTATTTTCTACCAATATGATACAAGTTTGAGTCCTACAAAGTGGATATTAGGTAATACACACAACGCCAAACCTGAATCTGAATGATGTCCAACTCATAAATTAGAAAACTCAATTATGAATATTGTTAGTGTCGTGAATATAGTAACCCATTGAAAAAAATAATCCTAGGTACACTACTATTCCATATTATATATGTATTATACATGTATTAAACAATGTTGTACAAGTTGTACAAGTGGCATTCGTGCATAACTCTTCTTTTATTAATTAATTCATGACATCAACCTTTGTCACCGACTGTTAACTTTATTTATCACTTTCACATGGCTTAATGTCACTAGATGTTTCTCTATACCAAAGTGGTACAAGTTTATGTCCTAAAAAGTGGATATTAGGTATTATATATAACGCCGAACCCGAACGATGACCGTCTCAAAAAATATAAAACTCAATTATGAAAAATTTTAACGTCAAGAAAATAGTAACTCATTGAAAAAAAATCCTAGATATACTATTATTCCATAGTATGCATATATTTTACTTGCATCAAACAAAGTTGTACAAGTGGCATTCGTGCATGACTCATTTTATATTAATTAATTAATGACATCACCCTTTGTCACCGACTAATTCATGACATCATCCTTTTGTCACCAACTAATTCATGACGTCATCCTATGTCACCAACTGTTGACTTTATTTATCACTTTGACATAACTTAATGTCACTAGATGTTTATCTCTACCAAAGTGATACATGTTTGAGTCCTACAAAGTGGATATTAGGTAATACACACAATGCCGAACCCGAACGATGTCCAACTCAAAAATATAAAACTCAATTATGAAAAATCTTAACGTCAAGAAAATAGCAACCCCTTGAAAAAATCGTAGGTATAATATTATTACATAATATACATGTATTATACTTGCATCAAACAAATTTGTACAAGTTGCCTTCATGCATAACTCTTCTTTTGTTAATTATTTCATGACATCATCCTTTGTCATTGATCGATTGTTGACTTTATTTGTCACTATAACTTGGTTAATGTCACAAGATGTTTATCTCTACCAAAATGATACAAGTTTAAGTCCTACAAAGTTGATATTAGGTAATACACACAATGCCTAACTAGGACGATGACCAATTCAAAAATTACAAAACTCAATTATGAAAAATCATAACTTCAAGAAAATAGTAACCCATTGAAGAATTCCTAGATATACTATTATTCCATACAAGTGAAAAATCATAACGTCAAACAAAGTTGTACAAGTGATATTCGTGCATGACTCATTTTTTTTAATTAACTCATGACATCATCTTGTCACGGAACTTTTTTTGTCACTTTGACATGGTTTAATGTCACTTGTATTTATCTCTATCAAAGTCATACAAGTTTGAGTCCTACAAAGTGGATCATAGGTAATACATAAAATGCACAACCCGAACGACGACCGACTCAAAAATTCTAAAATTCAATTATGAAAAATCTTAAAGTCATGAAAATAATAAGCCATTGAAAAAATCCTAGATATACTCTTATTCAATATTATACAGGTATTATACTTGCATCAAATAAAGTTATACAAGTGGCATTCGTGTATGACTCATCTTTTATTAATTAATTCATGACATCATCCTTTGTCAACCACTGTTGACTTTATTTGTCACTTTGACATCACTTAATGTCACTAGATGTTTATCTCTACCATAGTGATACTAGTTTGAGTCCTACAAAGTGGATATTAGCTAATACACATAACGCCCTTCCCGAACCATGATCAACTCAATAAGTTTGAGTCCTACAAATTATGTTAACGTCCAGAAAATAGTAAACGTTTGAAAAAAATCCTAGGTATACTATTATTACATATTATACATGTATTATACTTGCATCAAACAAAGTTATACAAGAGACATTCCTGTATGACTCTTCTATTATTAATTAATTAATGACAACATTCTTTGTCATCAATTGTGAGTTTATTTGTCACTTTAACATAGCTTAATGTCAATAGATGTTTATCTCTACTAAAGTGATACAAGTTTATGTCCTACAAAGTGGATATTAGGTAATACACACAACGTCGAACCCGAACGATGAACGATACAAAAATTCTAAATTTCAATTATGAAAAATCTTAATGTCAAGAAAATAATAACCCATTGAAAAAATCCATGGTGTATACCATTATTACATCTTATACATGTATTATACTTGCATCAAACAAAGTTTTCCAATTGGCATTTGTGCATGACTCATTTTTATATTAAATAGTTTAGTACATCTTCCTTTGTAACCGACTGTTGTCTTTATTTGTCACTGTTGACTTTATTTGTCACTTTGTGACCGACTCAAAAATTATAAAACTCAATTATGAATAATCTTAACGTCAAGAATTTAGTAACCCATTGAAAAAATCCTAAGTATACTATTATTACATATTATACATGTATTTTACTTGCATCAAACAAAGTTGTACAAGTGGCATTAGTGCATGACTTTTCTTTAATTAATTAATTGATGACATCATCCTTTATCATCGACTGTTGACTTTATTTGTCACTTTGACATGGCTTAATGTCACTAGATGTTTATCTCTACCAAAGTGATACAGGTTTGCGTCCTACAAAGTGGATATTAGGTAATACACACAACGCCGAACCCGAACGATGGCCGATACAAAAATTACAAAACTCAGTTATGAAAAATCTTAACATCAAGAAAATAGTAACCCATTGAAAAAAATCCTAGGTATACTATTATTACATCTTATACATGTATTATACTTGCAACAAACAAAGTTGTACTACTGGCATTCGTGCATCACTTATTCTTTTATTTATTAATCCAGTACATCATCCTATGTACCGACTGTAACCGACTGTTGACTTTTTTCTGCTTTATTTTCGACAAACGATGACAGAAAGTTGAATTTCAAAATCTGAATATGCTGAACATGTCGTGAACTAACAAGTTCATTAATTTGAAACTTGAATTTGAAAACGAAAAATAAAAAAAAAATGTTTGAGTCTATCAACCAAGGTCATTAATTTGAACTTGGTAGATAATTGGATAGTTAAGGTCATTAAGTTGAACTTGATTATATGTGAGGGTTATCGAAGATTAGTGTGCTTTAAAGTCAAATATAATATTGATAGTTTTGAAACAGAAAGCTGAATGTTAGGGGGAGCTTGTTTAACAATGTCACATGGACAGAAAGCTCGGAGAGCTAGGAAATGATCCTGAATCCAAATTGTCAAATATAGATTGCTTAAAGCAAGGGAGAGATTGTTAAGAGGGAGTCTGAAGTAAGGGGGAGTTTGTGATTCAGAAATGCAAAGCTTTTGAAGACTTAGAAGATATTAAAGATTGGCTACGACATAGCAAAGATTGACTATAGCAATATCTAAGGGGGAGTCTGTGAATGCACTATGTCTATTTCTTCGGTCAATCATGTTCGTAATTGTCAATGTATGGAGTCATAGTTGATTGTATAGTTTTTGTAGGATGGTAAGACAATAATGTAATGAATGTACTCATTCGTACGAATGGCCAGTTCGTACGGATGGGACACCTAGCCGTCCAAGACCAGCTCGCATAAAGTGGTCCAGTCGTTCTTACATGTTTGGGACGATTTGGCTCACCTTTAAATAGGAGATCGGGTCTTTTCATTTGTATCTTTTGGTGGAACAGAGGGGAAACTCTGTCAATTTGGTTTCGTGGATCTGTAACTTCAAATATTGAGTAGAAACCAGTTTAATTAGCTTGTTCTTGTGCATGTCACCTTCATACACGGATTCCGCACGAGATATGAATTCATATTAGCCGGTCGGAGCATTCGGTAGCGCAGAAACGATCCTCACATCCATCCGGATGGTTAGCTTTGCTGTACTTTTTCTATAAATATTTTATCCCGGTCTTCTATACGCACCTCGCTTTTGATTCACAAGGATTATCACATTTGACAAAAAATCTTATATTGTTTCGTGCCCCTTATTATGAAGGGTTTCAAACTCGCATCTTAATGCTTGCAGCATAACGATCATAACATTTGAGTCTCCATCGAATCCAATCTAGAGTACACTCAATGCTTGTCTTGCTGTGGATGCTGATGAGATGCGAGAAATAAAAAAAAAAAAAGCTATGGTGCACTTCTTTTTGGTTGATAGCTAGTGTCTTAGCGTTAACCTGCTTGATATTCATTGCCACCTTGGAACCCAACCCCTACAAAATCCCACTAATCCTGAGACTGGAGTAACGTCTTCATTTAGATGCTCCAGTATCAACACTTTTGAAAATTGTAATGAGAGGCTGTGATGCACCTAAGCCATACTTACGGTTTAAATGAACATTAGTAGAATGATTGCAGCCTTAATCACTCATCTAAACCTTAAGTATGTTGGAATATCAGGTTTACACACACACACACACATTAGATAATTACCGGAACAAGTTATCATATTCATCACAAGCTACTGCTTAAGTATACCATCATATCACATAGGAAACGAAAAACGAAAGACATGAAAGAGTAGCAGACTTCATTTATTCTGGAATACCAGTAAACGATCGCACTAACTAAAAGCACACATAACTTTGAACCAGATCCTTTTGAAGATGACAGAAAATGAGACAAAAGACTGCTTACATGAAACAAAGTTTTAGTACATAGTGATGAAAAGAGAAATGAAAGAATAAATGGCTAGAAATGGCTTCTGAAGAATGACCTCAATGAGAGAGCTATTTTCTCAGCATCTGGACAGGAATGGCTTGCGGTCACAAGCACACAATGCTGTTTCCAAGACAATTGTGTTTGTTGTTGTTTTTTTGTATATTGGAACAACTGCAAACCAAAACTAATCATGGTAAGCATGGTAAACACATTGCTTCAATTTGGTACTTAAGCACTACTATGCTTACCACTAATGCGGTAGAGAGCCCTTCACTAACTCGGGAATCACCTAGAGTACCATCTTCGTCAAAGGTTAAATTTGACAGAGAATGTAGAAATGAATCCAGTCTTATGGTTCCATCAGATTGAGCAAACAAAATCAAAGCTAGTTCTAAGAAAATTAACCAGCAATATATACTAGAGGGATATAAAATTAGACTATCCACACACCCGTAGAATCATATACCATATCATTGACGATTAGGTTTAGATTATATTTCTTGACCAATGGATCCTAAATGGGTTATGAACATAGTTAGAATCAATAATTATAAATAAACAGTTGCATTTAACTGGGAAAAGAAGAATAACCATACCGAAGAAGATGCCTTGTCCGCGCAAAACCTCCTACATGGAGATCACAGTTACATCAAATTTAGATTCTTACTATTAGCATAAGTTTAGCATTATATACTAGTTATCTGCTTTTACCATATAAATGTCTATATGGTCTAAAGCTAGAATTAATCCTTTTGACTATTTTAATCAACTTTAATCATGGTTGTAAAAATCCCGACTAGTCTCCGATTAGTCGCCGATTAATCACTAATCGGTGGTTCACCGATTAATGGCCGATTAATAGCTAGGCAGTCAATGACGGTCCTATTCTGGCCAAATTTTGGCAAGATGCCAGCCAAATTTTGACCAAACCATATAAATTCCTTCCATTTACTTAAAAAATGGGTTAATGAGGGGTTAAAACATGTCTACTTTAAAAAACTGCATATAAAAATGTGTGTGTGTATATGTAACTAAAAATTACATATAACAATCTCAATCCGATTAATTCCGATTAATCCCGATTAATCCCGATTAATCCCTAGGCGGTACCCCACCGCCCAACTAGCGCCTAGCGATTCTTACAACACTGACTTTAATAGTACCTATAAAATGGATAGACTAACCTATTTGTATTGCATATATTAGTGGTGCTTGATTCGATTGTTTTGGGTCAGTTAAGTTATTAATATACCCATATTACAAAGTTTACTGATCAAAATTAGAAAAAGAAAAGGGAAAATCACGAAAATAGCCAAGTCAACGCCGTTTTTTCAATTTTGGCCAACTGAAACGGCTTCCCAAGCCTTTACACGAATTCCGACACGGCTCAAGACAAAAGTTAAGAGCTTTCCTCAAAGACCAGTCAGGTTTTGACACGTGTACTGCTGTCATCTATCATGTTCCCTCACTCCACTATCCACTGCACAAGTTAACTGTCAAGCATCACTTGTCACCTTTCTCTCTCCTCTCTCTCTCTCTCAAAAACAGAAACACGAAATTCAAACACGAAACACTGATCTCACCGAGCACCACCACCCTGCAACCAACCACCACCCTCACCGAGCACCACCACAAATAACGACCACCATGAATCACCACCGCCATCACTCTTCACCGAGCACCACCACCCTGCAACTAACCACAACCCTCACCGAGCACCACCGTAAACCACCACCACCACCCTCACCGAGCACCACCACCCTGCAACCAACCACCACCGTAAACCACCATCACCCTCACCGACCACTACCACCGTAAACCACCATCAACTTCCTCATTTCAAAAAAATGATGGAACTGTACCAAAAAATTGATGGAACTTCCTCATTTTTGCCAAAGCCTTTAATATGTGAAACTTATCACAAAAATTGATGTTTCAATGGTTCTGCAGATATCAGAAATTTTCAACCTCAACTTCCATTAATTTTATTATAAACTTATCACAAAAATTGATGGAACCTATAACAGGCCAAGCAATTTCAGCTACCAAAGAGACCGGCGGCTGGTGATTGTGAACGGCAAAGGGAACCAAATCTACGCCGCCGGGGGCGGTGGGAGGTCACCGGAGTATGGGCCGAGGGTGTCGACGTCGTCAGCGAAGCCGTGGGGTGGGTTTAATGATCCGGATAACGGCAAGATTTCGGCTAAACTGTTGCCTTTGCTCATGTTGTGTGTGTGGATATGGATGGAACGGTGGAGAAGGTTGAAGAAGAGGGAGTGGGAGTGGGAGGGGTCTGTTCAAATAGGAGAGAGAGAGAAAGAGGATAGAGATGACAGGTTTGCATTTATGATGACAAAATAGGACCACTGCCACATTTGTCTGATGACAAAATAAAAAAAGAAAAAAAAAGAGGAGAGAGAAAGGGTGTCGCCACGTGTCAAAAGCTGAGTGGTTGTTGTGGAAAGCCCTTTTATGCCGTGTCAGAATTCTTGAAACGGTTTGTGGAGCCGTGTCAACTAGCTATTTTTGAAAAGTTGACCAGTCAATGGCTATTTTCGTGATTACCCCTTATAAAAATTAGAAGTGGAAATAGGTGTGTTAGGTAACGGGTAAAAACGGGTCAGGTCAGGTCGGTTGCGTGGTTGACCCAGCAAAATAATGTTTTCTCTTTTTTCTTTCAATTTTATAAGAGTTAAATGCTTGGTTGGTCCCTGTGGTTTGCAAAAATTGCACACTTGGTCCCAAAACTTTACTAATTACACTCGTGGTCCCTGAACTTGTCAAAAGTGCACTCGGTTGGTCCCTAGCCCTAACATCAGTTAAATTTCTCAGTTAAGTCCATGTTAAATGACCAAAATACCCTTGCCTTATTTACCCTCTTTATAAAAACCATCTCTGCCTCAATCTCTGCCTCAACTCTCTCTCTCTACTCTCTCTCTACAATATGCAGACCACCACCGCCGCACCACCTCCGCCTTCACACCACCGCCATCATCTCTGCCATCATCACCGATCTCCGCCATCATCTCCGATCTGTTCAACCACCACCGATCGGTCTCCAATCTCTCTGATCTGTTCAACCACCATCATCTTCGATCTCCGCAATCATCTCCGATCTGTTCAACCACCATCATCTCCGATCTGTTCAACCACCATCAACTCTCGATCTGGTGGTGGCTTGCGGCGGCGGACACAGCGAGAACGGAGAGAGAGAGAGAGAGAGAGAGATAGACGGAGAGAGAGAGATCGGAGAATGAGGGCAGCGGCGACGGCTGTCAAGCACCGCGTTTGGCTCGATTTCCGTCAACAACACCTCAGTTTCAGGTTCACTCCTGATTCAGATTTGGTCAGTCTTAGCTCGGGTTCAAGTCGGTTCAAGTTCGGGTGCACATCGGTTCAGTTACGTGTATCAGATTTTATGTTCAGTTCGAGTTTGATTCGGGTCTTACTTCAGTCTTAATTCGGGTTTCAGCTATGTTCGATTCGGGTTTGTTTCGGATCCTCTCCCGTTTCGCGTTCACAGTCAGTTTCGACTCAGGTTCAGCTCAACATCAGTCGCGGGTTTCGGTTCGGTTCATGTTTGATGAGCTTTGGTTCAGAATCTTGGTCCGTGTTGTTTTCGTTTTAGTTTTGGGTCAAGATCGGTCAACAAAGTCAGCTTGGTTCTGTTCGGGTCAGCTTTCAGTCCGGTCAAACGTAGTCAACAGCAAGTCGAAGCAGTCAGCTTGGAAGAGATGAAGGCGGAGGTGGTGACGGTGGTGGTGATGATGGCGGTGGTGAAGTGGTGGCGGTGGTGATGAGACAGGGTTTGGGGTTCAAGGTCTGATGAATGAGACAGGGTTCACTACCCTTTTATAGCTAAAAGGCAAGGGTATTTTGGTCATTTAACATGGACTTAACTGAGAAATTTAACTGATGTTAGGGCTAGGGACCAACCGAGTGCATTTTTGAAAACCACAGGGACCACGCGTGTAATTAGTAAACATTTGGGACCACATCTGCAATTTTTGCAAACCACAGGGACCAACCAAGCATTTAACTCATTTTATAACTAGTTATTAGTGCATTAAACATGACAAAAAAAGGTTACTATGAATATGTTAATCTACTTTTTTTGATGAAGTAATTAAAAGGCTTATAAGCATTTATTTCATTTGGCTCGAAAATTTAATTTTACAAATTCGTTTATAACTGATCTTGTAAACTTATAAGACCGAACATACAACTACAAACAGTGAAATTTCTCAAGTCTTTAAACTATCAAATCAACTTTACATATTGAAAGATGATTTAAACGGCATAGTTACTTGGTAAAAAAGACTACGACCAATTTAACTGGTTTGATTTCACATGTTAGGGATGAGCATTTGGTACCGAGTACCGGTACCGTACCTACCGATCCATTTTCGGTACCAATTCATTACCTGCTTTTTGCGTTTTTCGAGATCGGTACTTCGAATAGCGGTACCGGCCACATTCCCACTTTTTGTGTTTTTCCGGATCAGTACTTTTGGTTCGGTACCGTACTGGCCACTTTTTGTATAGGTACTAGTACCCACTTTTCTTCGGGATCAGTACTTTCGGTTTAGTATACCAAGCTCATTCCTATTTCACATAGAAAGTAAAGAAATCATTCTTTTGCATACAAGATGGAAAAAAGAAAAATAATAATATTCATACAAACTAAAGGGTGAAAACTGGACTTGCCATTTTCCCAGAGGCGAAAATTAAGGCTGTTGTTTTTGGTTCTCTTATCCTCATGATTACGGCAGCAAAACGTTGTATAACAATAAATAAATGTATCATCAACAACCAAGATTTCCATGATCGAGAAACAACGTTAAAAATTTATAAAGGAAGATAGTTTGTGTATCGCTGCGAAATTTATACCTTGGGGTTATATTCCGCATTACGAAGTGGATATTAGGCAATACAAAAAACGCCGAACCCTAATGATGACCGACTCAAAATTTCTAAAATTCAATTATGAAAAATCTTAACGTCAAGAAAATAATAACCCATTGAAAAAAATCCTTGATATACTATTATTCCATAGTATACATGTATTATACCGGAATCAAACCAAGTTGTATAGGTTGCATTCTTGCATGACTCGTCTTTCATTAATTAATTAATGACATCATTCTTTGTCACAGACTATTGACTTTATTTGTCACTTTGACATGGCTTAATGTCACTAGATGTTTATCTCTACCAAAGTGATACAAGTTTGTGTCCTACAAAGTGGATATTAGGTAATACACACAACGTCGTACCCGAATGATGAACGACTCAAAAATTAGAAAACTCAATTATGAAAAATCTTAACGTCAAGAAAAAAGTAACCCATTGAAAAAATCCTAGGTATACTATTATTACATATTATAAATGTATTATACCTGCATCAAACAAAGTTGCACAATTGACATTCATGCATGACTCTTCTTTTATTAATTAATTAACGCCATCATTCTTTGTCATCGACCGTGACTTTATTTGTCACTTTTACATGGCTTAATACCATTAGATGTTTATCTCTACCAAAGTGATACAAGTTGGAGTCCTACAAAGTGGATATTAGGTAATACACACAACGCCGAACCCGAACGATGGCCGATTCAAAAATTACAAAACTCAATTATGAAATATCTTAACGTTAAGAAAATAGTAACCCATTAAAAAAAACCTAGGTATACTATTATTACATATTATACATGTATTATACTTGCATCAAACAAAGTTTTAGAATTGGCATTCGTGCATGACTCATTTTTTATTAACTAATTCAGTACATCATCCTTTGTAACCGACTCTTGACTTTATTTGTCACTTTGACATGACTTAATGTCACACCCCCAAAAATACCACATGCGGAAACCCCACTAGGCGTGTGACATACCAGGGTCTAGCCACTAATCACATTGAACTCATAACAAGATTTCAAATAAAGTTGCTATTTATAAATAAAAGTGTTTCAAGCATAAGCATAATAAAATCCAACAAGTTCAGCGGAAGCAATAAGTAATTCATTGTTCAAATGTTTCAAAAACCAAATGTCTGAAAACTAGTAAGCCTATCATGGGTTTCCAAGCAGTTCGACCCATGACCACTCCAGCCATTCCAGACAGCAAGTTTCGTATCCAAGAATCTAATGACCTGCGAGCATGCAACAAATGTATCAGCACAAGCTGGCGAGTTCATAGTTTTGTGAAAACGTTAATTGCCAAGTTTTTAGTTCAGTTTAATAATGATGTTGATGATAACTCGAGTACCGCAAGATGGCATCAGATTGTTTGCCCGTCCCCAATGCACCTATCAAAACATTGGTCGTGATTTAAGGTCATTATTTTACACCCGTCCTCTCAGGTACGGTGTGAGGTTGCCAAGCCTAATAGCGCTATCAACTAATACCTTGTTACCTCTCAGGTAACTAATTCAGTATAAGATGGGACTTAAGGTGATAAGTGTGAGTGTTTTATCTAACATCCCAGTTTTAACTCAGAACAGATGTATTCCCCTTAGGGATACCCGTTTGATTGCCCCACCCACCGGGACGCATATTCAAGAGAAATGAACTCACCTTAGTTTTGCTCGGTATGTTAAGTTACCCGTTCTAAGTTGGTCAACCAAACCCTACCGTGTTTACCAATAAAATCACTTTCATAATCAATTAAGTCATGTATTTTCACAGATTGCATTCACCGCAAAGATCACCGTAACACATAGCAAGTACTCAAATCTCATACAAGTCCTCATCTCACGTGCATGTCACATAACAATACTTAACAGGTGAGTTTGCTACCCACACGAGCCAAATCAGGTTCCTCATTCATAATTAATATTAACCTGCAACAAATAGAATTTTATAAACATAAACATTCATCATCATACACATCATAAACTATTTGAAACCTTATGTTGATGCATGTTATGTGGACATGACTCGTTACAGTTTCGTTATGTCGACACAACGGTTCGTTATGTGCAGTATGCATATTAGTTTGTTTGCTGATTAAACTGTTATGTTTGTTTGCTCTCTTGCAGCTTCTTCACGAAGAACCAGTTCTTCGTGGGATGCCCTCATGGCGAAGAACCCTATTGGCGAAGAACCATACTTCGTCAAGAAGTGATAGTGACGAAGAACCCTAGTTGTTCGTCAAAGGCCAGTCAACGATGAATCAGGTCCTTCGTCGACTTGGGTTCTTCGTGGGGAATCCTTCGTCGCTGCACCTCAACAGATAATCATAATTTCCTTTACCCTAACACATCGATTAACATTAACAGTAGTTAACAACATACACCTATTCCCATCAGATCAAACGCCCCATCATGCCATCGCACCCTAATCATCAAGCCATAACCCATCATGTTCGTTTATGACCAACTATCGAACCCTAATACATGTAGTACTGACTTTATATATCATAATTCCATGCTCAATCAGATTCCAAATCAATACACGAACAAAACCCTAGATCATTCTAACATCTCATTCATACCAATACATTGTAATACATACCAAGATTAGCAAAGAACAATCAGTTTTGAGATGAATCATACTAACCGAGAGATAAGAAGTGTGCAAGGATGCTAGAACAAGAGAGATGATGCTATGATCCTAGAAAGCTTCGAAGGGGGGGTTGCCGCCGGTTCGATTGGGAGGGGAGGGGTGTAGGGTTTTGAGTTTATTTATGTTTTGCAAAATATGAGAAACACATGCAACACCCAAGGTGTGTATGCGATCAGCTAGTGGGCCGAGCCCCATTTCGGGCTCCTTCTGGGCCGAGAGTCGAACACAAGTGAAGGGGGTTTTGGACCGAGACCAAATTGCAACACATAACATTTAGCCTCTAACATTTTATCATAACCAACACGTAGAACCAAAACATATAACGTACACATAATTACAACGCTAGACGACACTAGACGGATCGTGAAAGGAAACAGTACATAAATAAAGTCTTGAAATCTTGGATTGTCATATCATCCCCAACTTGAAAGAAATTCCGTCCCAAAATTGGATAAGTAACCCAAAGCGGCAAGGTGATAGATCAGGATGACTGGGGATTTTCCTCAGGTGCCACATCATCCCCAACTTGAAAGGGAATTTCGTCCCAAAATTCACCAGTCGCCTCAGGGTTTGATTCTGCCATTTTGAACATCAGGATACTTGAGCTTCATCTGATCTTCGCGTTCCCACGTGAACTCCGGTCCACGTCTTGAGTTCCAACGAACTCTCACGATTGGGATTCGACTGTGTTTATGAACCTTAACTTCCCGGTCCATGATTTCGATAGGTTCTTCGACAAACTGTAACTTGTCATCGATCTTCAGCTCTTGAAACGGTACAACAAGTGTTTCATCGGACAAACACTTCTTTAGGTTTGAGACATAGAAGACATCATGGACGTTACCCAACTCGTCAGGTAACTCAAGCTTGTAGGCCACTTTACCGATTCATTCCAGAATTTTGAATGGCCCAACGTAACGTGGATTAAGTTTGCCGCGCTTCCCAAAGCGCACCACACCCTTCCAGGGTGAGACTTTCAACATAACGCGATCGCCTACAGCAAACTCCAAGGGTTTCCTACGCTTGTCAGCGTAGCTTTTCTGACGGTCGCGCGTTGCCGCCATGCGATATCTGATCTGGACATTCTTTTCAGAGGTTTTAAGTACAAGTTCTGGTCCTATGATCTGGTTGTCACCCACCTCAGCCCAACAAAGAGGAGATCGGCATTTCTGTCCGTACAAAGCCTCGAACGGAGCTATCTGAATACTGGAATGGTAACTGTTGTTGTAGGAGAACTCTACCAAGGGCAAATGTTTTTCCCACCCTTTACCAAAGTCGATTACACATGCTCGCAGCATGTCTTCGAGTGTTTAGATGGTTCGTTCGCTTTGACCATCCGTCTGTGGGAGATAAGCAGTACTCATGTCGAGACGTGAGCCAAATGATTTGTGCATCGCCTGCCACAAATCGGAGATGAAACGCGGATCACGATCAGAGATGATAGAGGTTGGCACCCCGTGCCAAGAAACCACCTCTTTTAGATAAACACCAGCTAGTTGTGAGAACTTATCAGTTTCCTTGATTGCGAGGAAGTGCGCTGATTTCATGAGACGGTCGACGATCACCCAAATGGTATCGTTCCCGTTTTGAGTTCTAGGTAGACCGGTGACAAAATCCATGGCAATATGTTCCCATTTCCACATAGGTATTTCTAGTTGCTGAAGCAGACCAGATGGTTTTTTATATTCCAACTTGACTTTAGCGCAAGTCAAACATTTACTTATATACGTCGCGATGTGGGCTTTCTTCTTCGGCCACCAATATAAGACTTTGAGGTCCTGATACATCTTATCAGAACCCGGATGAACAGAGTATCGAGACTTGTGTGCTTCGTCCATCACAAGCTCTCTAAGATTTCCATACAAAGGGACCCATATTCGCTCCATAAAATAGAGAATACCATCGGATCTCGCTACAAGTCGTTTCTCCATGCCCCACAAATACTCAGCTTTAAGGTTTTCCTCTTTCAACGCTTCAGTTTGAGCAGAACGGATCTGGTCAGGTAAATTAGAATGGATGGTGAGCTGCAAGGCGCGGACACGTTTGGGTTTCGTTTCCTTTTAACTAAGGGCATCAGCTACAACGTTAGCTTTACCTGGATGATACTTGATTGCACAATCGTAGTCGTTTAAGAGTTCCACCCAGCGACGATGTCACATATTCAACTCCTTTTGATCAAAGATGTGTTGAAGGCTCTTGTGGTCGGTACAAATAGTGCATTTTGTACCGTACAAGTAATGCCTCCAGATTTTTAACGCAAAGACCACGGCCCCAACTCCAAGTCGTGAGTCATGTAATTCTTCTCACGAATCTTCAACTATCGGGAAGTGTAAGCTATCACATTTTCGCGTTGCATTAGCACGCAACCGAGACCCTGAATAGAAGCATCACAGTACACCACAAAGTCTTCGGTACCCTCAGGTAAGGACAAGATTGGCGCACTACAAAGCTTTTGTTTCAACAGTTGGAAAGCGTCTTCTTGCTTCGTTCCCCAAGAGTATATAACCCTTTTTTGTGTCAACGAGGTAAGAGGTTGAGCGATCTTTGAGAAGTCTTTAATAAATCTGCGGTAGTATCCAACGAGACCAAGAAATTGTCGCACCTCCGAAGGATTCTTCGGTGCCGCCCAATTTCTGATAGCATCTAACTTAGCAGGATCCACGTGTATCCCCCAATTCATTAACAATGTGGCCAAGGAAGTGTACTTCCCGAATCCAGAAGTCGCACTTAGAAAACTTCGTGTAGAGTTGCTTCTTTCTCAGAAGCTCTAAGATAAGACGCAAGTGCCGCTTATGGTCCTCCTTGCTCTTAGAGTAGATCAAGATGTCATTGATAAACACGATTACGAAATCGTCGAGATACGGTTTGCACACGCGGTTCATGAGGTCAATGAAAACCGCTGGTGCATTTGTCAATCCGAATGGCATAACCAGAAACTCATAATGGCCATACCGCGTTCGAAAAGCTGTTTTAGGAACATCCTCTTCTCTGACTCTCATCTGATGGTAGCCCGAACTTAAATCAATCTTCGAATAAAAACTTGACCCTTGCAATTGGTCAAATAGATCGTCGATACGTGGTAAGGGATAATGGTTCTTGATGGTCACCTTGTTGAGTTCCCGATAGTCAATACACATACGAAAAGATCCGTCTTTCCACTTCACAAATAGAATTGGGGCTCCCCAAAGTGAAGAACTGGGTCAGATAAAGCCCCTATCCAATAGTTCTTGAAGTTGGTTAGACAATTCTTGTAACCCCCCCCCCCCCGGTGCAAGACGGTAAGGAGCGCGGGCGACCGGGGCTGCTCCTGGCGTAAGGTCAATCTGAAATTTCACCTGACGGTGAGGAGGTAAACCAGGAAGTTCATCAGGAAATACGTTAGAAAACTCACGGACAACAGGCAGGTCTTCCATTTTCCTATCTTCAGACTGAGTGTCAGTAACAAGTACTAAAATAGCAGGGTAGCCCTTTCGTAGACACTTTTGGGCTTTCATAGCTGAGATGATGCCAACCATTGCACCACTTTAATGACCTTGGACCGACAAAGATTCTCCACTGGGGAGAGGAATACGTACGATCTTCTCCTTACAATGAATCTCCGCTTGGTGTTTAGACAACCAATCCATACCAACTACCACATCAAAACTTCCAAGAGTAACGGGGAGTAGGTCAATGTCGAACACTTGACCCAAAAGATCGAGTTTACATCCAAGATGAACGTGTGAGGCTTCAATTGACTTGCCATCAGCTAATTCTACTACGTGTTTGTTTACAAGAGGTGTGGGAGTCAACCCTAACTGACGACTGAACCCCAAAGACACATAACTCCAATCGGCACCAGAGTCGAATAACACAGAAGCAAAGAGATTGTTTACAGAGAACGTACCGGTCATGACATTGCCATCATTCCTAGCTTCACCTGCTCCAATGGTAAACACCATTCCACGCGCACCATTCCCACTGTTATTTCCGTTGTTATTATTCCCAGCGTTGTTGTTATTCTCAGCATTCTAATTCAGTTGAGGGAAATCCCGCCTAAAATGTCCCTCGTCCCCACACTGGAAACATCCCTTACGATTACCCTGGTTTTGTTAAGGCTGCTGCCTTTCCTGTTGTTGCGGCTGCTATTGCTGTGGGGGTTGTTGTTCCTGCTGTTTTGGGAATGGGGCTCTGCAATCCCTTGCCATGTGACCCACTTTATTGCACCTGTGACAGATTCGGGTGCACGGTCCACGATGATGGTAGTTGCACTTGCTACACTTTGGTTGTTTCCCTGCGTAAAAACCCTGATTCGAGTTGTTACTCTGATTCTGATTAACAGAAGATGACTGGCTAAAACTGCGGTTGCTACTGTTGTCTGGCTTCTTCTGTGACTGATTCGAGTTGGAAACCTTGTCCATATCTTTCCACTTTCGTTTGTTATCCGTAGTAGGAGTAGTAGCTGTAGCGGTAGTGGCAGTAGTAGAAACACGTGGTGGTAGTGAGCCACGCTCCACCTCCTGGTCAGTGATCTTGTGAGCTAGGCGAATGATTCGAGGCAAGTTATCAAGATTCGCTGCAGTGACCAAACCCTTGACCTGTGGTGCTAGACCATTGATGTACAGCTCAATCCTACGGTGGGGTGGTCGCGATAAGTTAGGACACATATTCGCGAGCTCATGAGACCGTTTTGTGTATGCTTCGATCTCGGATCCTGCCATCTTCAAATTATAGTACTCATTTTCCAGCTTTTGGATCTCATCACGAGGACAGTACTCTTCTCTCATCAGTTCTTTAAAATCATCCCAAGTAGTTGCATTCGCCATTTCAATGCCCAGCATTTGGACTTGGGTATTCCACCAAGTCAAGGCACCATCCTCCAGCGTGCCCATAGCATACTTCACTCTGTCCCCAGCAGGACAGTTACACATAGCGAAGACCGACTCTGCTTTCTCAAACCAACGAAGTCGTCCCACAGCTCTTTCAGTCCCACTGAACGTCTATGGCTTACAATCCATGAACGTCTTAAACGTACGAGCAGGCGGATTGTTCTGGTTCTGATTCACGTGTTGACCTAAAGACAAAAGAAGATATAACGCACAAGTAAGAGTCAAGTACGCGACACAAGGATAAAGAGCGTTTGGCACGTAACGTACCAGCTTGCTGAGCTGCTAGAGCTTCAGCCACACGAGTATTGATCAAGTCGGTTAATTCATCCTGGGACATCACAATGTTGCCATGTCCACCGCCGCGGCCTCCACCACATCCACCATTTCGTCCGCTCATGATTCTACATAAGAAGAGTGGAAAAGGTAAAGGGTCAGATTTGAGTAAGAGTCAAACATCGCTATGACTTCTACAAATTAACGAGTTCTATCATTACGTCAGATAGTGGAACAGAACCCCTTTCACACTCGTTAAGCCTTACTGGGACTCACATGCACCCCACATTATTATTATGTGTGCACCCACAATAATAATGCGATTTGCAAGCTTATCTCAGCTCCTCTTAACTCGCGTAAAAAGGTTCCTCAGATTCGAGCCACAAGACAAAAGACATCACAAACATGGGTCATGAAAATCTAGAGAAAAGGTCACACTATCAATCACATAACATAAGCAAATAACTCATGAATTCATACTGTAATGCTAAGTGTGCAATCATATGCAATGTTATACGTGGGTGTACACTAGTTATGTTGTGCAATAAGTAAACGAGAGACGAACCTTGCAATCTGGAGCTGAGTGTCATGGTCGATTTCAGAACTATTCGGTTATAGTCTGGTTTTATAAAAAACGTTTTAAAACCAAGTTCACTATAACCAGTGGCTCTGATACCAAACGGTCACAACCCCAAAAATACCACATGCGGAAACCCCGCTATGCGTGTGACGTACCAGGGTCTAGCCACTAATCACATTGAACTCATAACAAGATTTCAAATAAAGTTGCTATTTATAAATAAAAGTGTTTCAAACATAAGCATAATAAAATCCAACAAGTTCAGCGGAAGCAATACGTAATTCATTGTTCAAATGTTTCAAAAACCAAATGTATGAAAACCAGTAAGCCTGTCATGTGTTTCCAAGCAGTTCGACCCATGACCACTCCTGCAATTCCAGATAGTAAGATCCATATCCAAGAATCTAACGACCTGCGAGCATGCAACAAATGTATCAACACAAGCTGGGGAGTTCATAGTTTTGTGAAAACATTAATTGCCAAGTGTTTAGTTCAGTTTAATAATGATGTTGATAATAACTCGCGTACAGCAAGATGGCATCAGATTGTTTTCCCGTCCCCAATGCCCCTATCAAAACATTGGTCGTGATTTAAGGTCATTAGTTCACGCCCCTCCTCTCAGGTACGGTGTGAGGTTGCCAAGCCTAATAGCGCTATCAACTAATACCCCGTTACCACTCAGGTAACTAATTCGGTATAAGATGGGACTTAAGGTGATAGGTGTGAGTGTTTTATCTAACATCCCAGTTTTAACTCAGAACAGATGTATTCCCCTTAGGGATACCCGTTTGATTGCCCCACCCACCGGGACGCATGCTCAAGAGAAATGAACTCACCTTAGTTTTGCTCGGTATGTTAAGTTACCCGTTCCAAGTTGGTCAACCAGACCCTACCGTGTTTACCAATAAAATCAGTTTCATAATCAATTAAATCACGTATTTTCATAGATTGCATTCACCGCAAAGATCACCGTATAACACATAGGAAGTACTCAAATCTCATACAAGTCCTCATCTCACGTGCATGTCACATAACAATACTTAACAGGTGAGTTTGCTACCCACACGAGCCAAATCCGGTTCCTCATTCATAATTAATATTAACATGCAACAAATAGAATTTTATAAACATAAACATTCATCATCATACACATCATAAACTATTTGAAACCGTATGTTGATGCATGTTATGTGGACATGACTCGTTACAGTTTCGTTATGTCGACACGACGGTTCGTTATGTGCAGTATGCATATTAGTTTGTTTGCTGATTAAACTGTTCTGTTTGTTTGCTCTCTTGCAGCATCTTCACGAAGATCCAGTTCTTCGTGGGATGCCCTCATGTCGAAAAACCCTATTGGCGAAGAACCATACTTCGTCAAGAAGTGATGGTGACGAAGAACCCTAGTTGTTCGTCAAAGGCCAGTCAACGAAGAATCAGGTCCTTCGTCGACTTAGGTTCTTCGTGGGGAATCCTTCGTCGCTGCACCTCAACAGATAATCATAATTTCCTTTACCCCAACACATCGATTAACATTAACAGTAGTTAACAAGATACACCTATTCCCATCAGATCAAACGCCTCATCATGCCATCGCACCCTAATCATCAATCCATAATCCATCGTGTTCGTTTATGACCAACTATCGAACCCTAATACATGTAGTACTGATTTTATATATCATAATTCCATGCTCAATCAGATTCCAAATCAATACACGAACAAAACCCTAGATCATTCTAACATCTCATTCATACCAACACAATGTAATACATAACCAAGATTAGCACAGAACAATCAGTTTTGAGATGAATCATACTAACCGAGAGATAAGAAGTGTGCAAGGATGCTAGAACAAGAGAGATGATGCTATGATCCTAGAAAGCTTCGAAGGGGGGGGGGGGTTATCGCCGGTTCGATTAGGAGGGGAGGGGTGTAGGGTTTTGAGTTTATTTGTGTTTTGAAAAATATGAGAAACACATGCAACACCCAAGGTGAGTATGCGATCAGCTAGTGGGCCGAGCCCCATTTCGGGCTCCTTCTGGGCCGAGAGTGGAACACAAGTGAAGGGGGTTTTGGACCGAGACCAAATTGAAACACATAACATTTAGCATCTAACATTTTATCATAACCAACACGTAGCACCAAAACATATAACGTACACATAATTACAACGCTAGACGACACTAGACGGATCGTGAAAGGAAACAGTACATAAATAAAGTCTTGAAATCTCGGGTTGTCACACTTAATGTCACTAGGTGTATATTCCTGCCAAATGATACAAGTATGAATCCTACAAAGTGGATATTAGGCAATACACAAAACGCCAAACCCGAATGATGACCGACTCAAAAATTCTATAATTCAAATATGAAAAATCTTAACGTCAAGAAAATAATAACCCATTGAAAAAATCCTTGATATACTATTATTCCATAGTATACATGTAGTATACTTGAATTAAACCAAGTTGTACAGGTGGCATTCTTGCATGACTCGTCTTTCATTAATTAATTCATGACTTTATTCTTTGTTCACGACTGTTGACTTTATTTGTCACTTTGCCAGGGCTTAATGTCACTAGATGTTTATCCCTACCAAAGTGATACAAGTTTGAGTCCTACAAAGTGGATATTAGGTAATACACACAACGCCGTACCCGAACTATGAACGACTCAAAAATTATAAAACACAATTATGAAAAATCTTAACGTCAAGAAAATAGTAACCCATTGAAAAAATCCTAGGTATACTATTATTACATATTATACAAGTATTATACTTGCATCAAACAAAGTTGTACACGTGATGTTCCTACATGACCCTTCTTTTATTAATTAATTAATGACATCATTCTTTTTCATCGACTGTGACTTTATTTGTCACTTTGACATGGCTTAATGTCACTAGATGTTTATCTCTACCAAAGTGATACAAGTTTGAGTCCTACAAAGTGGATATTAGGTAATAAACACAACGTTGTACCCGAACGATAGCCGATTCAAAAATTAGAAAACTCAATTATGAAATATCTTAACGTCAAGAAAATAGTAACCCATTGAAAAAATCCTAGGTATACTATGATTACATCTTATACATGTATTATACTTGCATCAAACAAAGTTTTAGAATTGGCATTCGTGCATAACTCATTCTTTTATTAACTAATTCAGTACATCATCCTTTGTAACCGACTCTTGACTTTATTTGTCACTTTGACAAGACTTAATGTCACTAGATGTATATCTCTACCAAAGAGATACAAGTATAAATCCTACAAAGTGGATATAAGGCAATACATTAAACATCGAACCCGAATGATGACCGACTAAAAAATTCTAAAATTCAATTATGAAAAATCTTAACGTCATGAAAATAATAAATCATTGAAAAATCATTGATATACTATATATTATTCCATAGTAAACATGTATTATACTTGCATCAAACCAAGTTGTACAGGTGGCATTCTTGCATAACTCGTCTATCATTAATTAATTCATGACATCATTCTTTGTTAACGACTGTTGACTTTATTTGTCTCTTTGACATGGCTTAATGTCACTAGATGTTTATCTCTACCCAAGTGATACAAGTTTGAGTCCTACAAAATGGGTATTAGGTAATACACACAACGCCGTTGTGACAACCCGTATTCCAGAACCTTTCTTTGTGCTTTGATGTAACCTGTATGAACATTACGTGACTAGTTGACGTGTTTGATTGCAATGGAATTTTATGTTTTGTTATGCTATGTGTTACAGGAATGTGTTGTGAGTATGTTTGTATAATAAACTTGGTCACACAACGACTGTCTAATCGCCCAAGCCTTTAGGGCCGCACACCTTGTCTCTTGTCACATACCTCTCTCGGCCCACTCTACTTGACTCGAGACCAAGAGGGCAGCCCAATGAGGGGTTTGTCCCACTCCCCTTTATAAGCATGCACATAACCCATTTTAGGGTTTTGATCCTCATAATTTACAAACACACACACAAACCCTAGAACTCTCTTTTCTCCCCTTTCTTGTGCAACGGCAACAGCCCTTTCACCTTCGAAGCCGGCGGCAATCTCAACTCTCTCTTGAGGTCCTTGTGATTCCATCTCGCACTCCGGTTAGTGTTCATCTTTGTTAGTTGCCATGATTTTTATTGTTATGATTTTATATGACAACTAGGGTTTCATGCTAGTGATTTTGTTAATGAGATTATGCTGGTAAAATCGGGACATGTGTTTAGCTATGGTGATGATTCATGTTGGACCTAGTGATTAGAAACTTAGATTAACAAACTGATGAAATTGGTTTAGATGAATCGATTATATACAGGCATGTTTGGTTCGGGTATTTCATGATGTTTGTGAGACAAGTTTTGATGCTATGGTTGATGGTTGTGTGTTACGTGATTTTGGTTTTGGTTTTGTAACCAACTAATGATTTGTTTGATCTAGTATAATGATTTCATGATAAATTGCTTGGACGTGGTTTAGGATTTCATGATAGTCCTTGAATCCGTTAATCTAATAATTCGATTGAATGTTTAATTGTTGTTCATATTTAGAGAATGATTAGGGTTGTATGAATATGTATGATTTCTGAATTCAATGCTGTTTAATCTGGTTTGAAACTGCCAAACTTGTTGGCAAAGGTTACGGAATTAATGAGCTACAAATATGGAAGTTAGTTACACACCTAGTCTCGACTCGAGACCACCTCTCACCAGCACTCAAACAGTAAGACTCGAGACTCGGTTGCGTGTCATGTTGCGACTCGAGACCTGGCTAGAGACCACCTGGTCTCGAGTGATGAATTCATGACCCGAGACCCCCTTAGTTGCGACTCGAGAACTCCAAGACTATAACCCGAGACCACATTGTCTCGACTCGAGATCCCTAGTCTTGACTCGAGACCACATAATGACACATTCGATTTGGACTTGCACTGTTACAGGCCTAAGTAATTGGGTTGCACATTTGGGCTTTGTTTG
Source organism: Helianthus tuberosus (assembly GCA_030545235.1). Classification (NCBI taxonomy): domain Eukaryota; kingdom Viridiplantae; phylum Streptophyta; class Magnoliopsida; order Asterales; family Asteraceae; genus Helianthus; species Helianthus tuberosus. Next base: position 135,599,857 of record CM060357.1, read on the forward strand.
GTTACGTGATTAATACTGTTGAACTCGTACTGTTGCTGAACTGCCATGATACTATGTGTACACCACGATCACTCTGTGTATGTAAACTGTTAGTATATATGTAGACATACGTGCATTACTTGGTTTGAACCTGACTTGTGTGGTAATCCTACTAGGACGTGGTTGACCACAATTAGCTCAAGTGACCTTTTGTTTATCTGCCGAGCTAATCTAAGGTGAGTTCACACTTTCTATAAGGCATGGGATTCCCGATGGTTTGGGAATGGGTTAAGAAGCTAAAACAAAACCTACATATTCACCCTTAACAGAATATGTACCTCCATCCTCGTTGAGAAGGATGACAACATTAACCTGCGTACTCTCCTTGGATAGATTACGTACCTCCGTCCTCAGTTGTAAGGACGACAACCTATAACTTACTAGACAAAACTCTATCATTAAGTCCCTCATTTTTGTATCGACTTAATCGTCGGGCCAATGGCGAGCGGGTCATTAGTTAATAGCGCTATTAGGGTTGACAAGCCTCACACCGTGCCGGGAGGACGGGCGTGTACTAATGGATATGGGCACTTAGTCAATGATGATAGACATTGACGTAGGGCACAACTTTCTCAGTCAGTTGTCGATATGGTAACGGTCTAGTGATTACATGGGGTAGCCCCCACTGGTTATGTTTTGGGAAACAAGGAATTGGTTAATACATGGTTATCGAAAGAACTTATGGTTTTTGGAACAACTTTAAAATGGACAACCAACTGTGAACTCGCTCAAATTTGTTGTTGACTCGTTGTTACATGCCTTGCAGGTCGTTAGATGTTAGATGGAGCTTGCAGGGGAGCGGAAGTCGTTGTGGTACATGGACTATTGAGTTCCATGATAAACATTGAACTTTTAAACTTATACTTTGGTTTTTAGTTTTAAACTTTATTGCTTTCGCTGACAACATGAATTGGATTAACTTGTTTGAACACCAGTTATATTGTGTGGTTGGACTTTTATTTATTTAAATTACATTGTTCAATATGATTGGTGGCTGGATCCTGGTCAGTCACGCCTCTTGCGGTGATACTCCGCTCATGGATTTTGGGGGTGTGACAGATTGGTATCAGAGCCATTGGTTATAGTGAACTTAGTTTTAAAAAGGGAAAGCTTTTAACAAAACCAGACTATAACCTGTACAGTGCTCAACGATCCACAATGACGCTTCGCTCCATGTGCAAGACTCAACCCAATAGGTGATATGGTTTATATTTGTATTGCCTGTCTATTAGTTTGCATAATGCATTGTTCATTGGTATGCTTAGTCAACGTAACGACTATTGTTTGAAACCTTGTGTGCTTACTCACTTCAGTCATCCCATACTTATGCACTTTCGCGACACCTCTCTCACTTGTGTTTTCTTTGATGTGAAGATCATGAGTGGACGTCTGAACTCGACTCAAGCCCAGCTGACGGCTCTAATCAACGAACGAGTTGCTGAAGCACTCGCAGCAGCCCCTGCAGGAGGTATAACCTGCCATTTCGACCTATCTTAGGATGTTTAGATCCTACTCTCGCGAACCAACTCTTGTGCTTAATCTTGTCTTTTCTTTCTCGCGCGACAGGTCAACATGCTCAGCCTCTCGTATGTACGTTCAAGACCTTTATGGACTGTCGACCTAGTACCTTCAGTGGTACTGAAGGAGCTGTAGTTCTTCTCCACTGGTTCGAGAAGATCTAATCCATTTTTGAGATGTGTGAATGCCCTGAAGCTCGTAGGGTGAAATTTGCTACTGGAACACTCGAAGGTGCTACGTTAACTTGGTGGAACGCACAGGTTCAAATGTTAGGGTTGGCAGCTGCTAATGCCACCCCATGGAACGACTTCAAAGATCTAATCAAAGAGGAGTACTGTCATCGCGACGACATTCACAAGCTAGAGGTGGAGTTTTACAATTTGAAGATGACGGGGTCTGAAATCGAGGCGTATATGAAGAGATCGAACGAATTGGCTACACTGTGTCCTACTATGGTAGATCCTCCTATCAAGCGTATCGAGTTGTACCTCAAGGGTCTAGTGCCAGTAATTCAGAGCCATGTGACTGCGGCTAACCTTGGTACCAACCAGCAAGTCATACGACTAGCCCATCATCTCACTGATCAGGCAGTTGAGCAGAACAGGTTGCCCAAACGTATTAGTGCTACAGCTACTTCAGATGCTCCTAGCGACAACAAGCGTAAATGGGATGGAAATTCAAGCAAAGGCTCTACTTCTGTTCAGACTCAGTCTCAGCAGCGGAGAACTGACGACTTCAAGAGCCCCAATCAGCAGTCTTCTGGGAATCAGGGTCAGGGTGGGTACAGGGGAAATCACCCTAAGTGCAATCGATGTAATTTGCACCACAACGGGCCGTGCAACAAGAGTCATTGCCATAGATGTAATAAGCTGGGTCACGTAGCCAAGGATTGCAGGAGCTCACATCCTACGAATCAGAATCGTCAACAGCAGCCACAAGCTCCACAGAACCAGCAGCAGCAACAGAAGGGTAATAAGGGATGCTTTCAGTGTGGTGCTGAGGGTCACTTCAAGAGACACTGTCCACAGTTGAATCAGAATCAGAACAACAACAACAACAACCAAGGAAATGGGAACAACAATGGGGGTAACAACGATGGCAACGGTGCCATGGGACGTGTCTTCGTGATTGGTCAGGGTGATGCAAGGAACGATCCCAATGTTGTGATGGTAAGTTCCTACTAGACGACTTCTATGTTACTGTTTTATCCGATTCGGGTGCTGATACTAGTTACGTGTCCTTAAAAGTTAGTCAGATGCTTAAGCATACTCCAACACTTCTGAGCACTAAGCACATTGTAGAACTAGCAAATGGTAAAAGTTTAGAGGCTACACACATAGTTAAGGGTTGTAATCTTGTTCTTGCTGATCAGACCTTCTCTGTCGACCTCATTCCTATCGTTCTGGGTAGCTTCGACATTGTTATTGGGTTGGATTGGTTATCTCAACATCAAGCGGAAATTCTTTGCAAGGAGAAAATTGTCCGCATCCCTTGTTCTGTTGAAGAACCCTTCGTGATTCGTGGTGACAAGAGTGGTGCAGTCGTAGGCATCATCTCTTTCCTTAAGGCCCAGAAGTGTTTGCGAAAGGGCCACACTGCTATTCTAGCCCTCGTTACTGACACCTCCACGAAAGAGAAGAAGATGGAAGACATTCCTGTTGTACGCGATTTTCCTGGGGTATTTCCCGAGGAATTACCTGGCCTTCCGCCTCATCGTCAGGTCGAATTTCAAATCGAGCTAGCTCCTAGAGCAGCACCAATAGCTCGTGCACCTTATCGCTTAGCTCCATCAGAACTAGAGGAATTGTCCACCCAACTACAAGAGCTATTAGACAAGGGTTTCATTCGTCCTAGCTCTTCGCCCTTGGGAGCTCCAGTCTTGTTTGTAAAGAAGAAAGATGGTACCTTCCGAATGTGTATTGACTATCGCAAACTCAACAAGGTAACCGTGAAGAATCGTTATCCTCTTCCGCGTATTGATGACCTATTCGACCAGTTGCAAGGGTCGAGCTTCTACTCAAAGATTGATCTGAGATCGGGATATCATCAGCTGAGAGTCCGAGACGAGGACATCTCCAAAACAGCATTCAGGACTCGTTACGGGCACTACGAGTTTCTGGTTATGCCTTTCGGATTGACAAACGCACCTGCGGTCTTCATGGACCTCATGAACCGAGTGTGCAAACCTTACCTGGATAAGTTCATTATTGTTTTCATCGACGACATCCTGATCTATTCTAGGAGTCAGGAGGAGCACGAGCATCATCTGCGTCTTATTCTGGAACTTCTTCGAGCAGAGCAGCTTTATGCTAAGTTTTCGAAATGTGACTTTTGGCTTCGTGAAGTCCATTTCCTATGCCACGTGGTAAACAGGGACGGGATTCATGTGGATCCATCCAAGGTTGACTCGATCAAGAACTGGCATGCACCTCGTACGCCAACTGAAATCTGCCAATTCTTGGGTTTGGTGGGTTACTACAGAAGATTTATCAAGGATTTCTCAAATATTGCGCAACCTCTCACTTCACTAACTCAGAAGGGTGTCACCTATCGTTGGGGTGATGCACAGGTGTCCGCGTTTCAGCACTTAAAGGAGAGACTTTGTAGCGCACCTATTCTCTCGTTACCTGAAGGCACAAACGATTTTGTGGTTTATTATGACGCGTCAATCCAAGGACTTGGTTGTGTGTTGATGCAATGTGAGAAAGTCATAGCTTACGCATCACGCCAACTTAAGGTTCACGAAAGGAACTACACTACCCACGATCTGGAGCTGGGAGTTGTTGTTTTTGCACTCAAGATATGGAGACATTACCTATACGGTACCAAGTGCATTATTTACACCGATCACAGGAGTCTCCAGCATATCTTCGAACAGAAAGAGTTGAACATGCGACAGCGTCGATGGGTCGAACTTCTGAATGATTACGAATGCGCGATCAAGTACCATCTGGGCAAAGCCAATGTTGTGGCTGATGCCCTCAGTCGAAAGGAGACTAAACCTAAGCGTGTACATGCGTTACAGCTTACCATCCACTCTAGTCTTCCCGCTCAAATTCGTGATGCTCAGGTTGAAGCTTTAAAAGCAGAGAACATCAGGGTTGAGTCCCTGCGAGGATCGAAGAAACGGTTAGAACAAAAGGAAGACGGTGCTTATTACATAACAGGGCGCATCTGGGTTCCACTTTATGGAAATCTACGTGAGCTTGTGATGGATGAAGCACACAAGTCTCGTTACTCGGTACACCCTGGTGCGGATAAGATGTACCACGATCTCAAGACTACGTATTGGTGGCCTAGTATGAAAGCCAACATAGCAACCTACGTTAGTAAATGTTTGACTTATGCGAGAGTCAAAATCGAGTACCAGAAACCATCAGGCCTACTTCAACAACCAGAGATACAGACATGGAAATGGGAGCAAATTTCCATGGATTTCGTTACTGGCTTGCCTAGATCTCAACGCGGAAATGATACCATTTGGGTGATCGTGGATCGACTGACCAAGTCTGCACATTTTCTGGCTATCAAGGAAACGGATAAGTTTTCTACTCTAGCAGACATCTACCTAAAGGAAGTAGTTTCGAGGCACGGGGTGCCAACCTCTATCATTTCTTATCGTGACTCACGTTTTACATCTGAATTGTGGCAAGCGATGCACAAGTCCTTTGGCTCTCGATTAGACATGAGCACGGCGTATCATCCACAGACAGATGGGCAGTCTGAGCGCACCATCCAAACCCTTGAAGACATGCTTCGGGCATGTGTAATCGACTTTGGTAATGGCTGGGAAAGACACCTCCCGTTAGTGGAGTTTTCGTATAACAACAGTTACCACACTAGGTTCCAGGCTGCTCCGTTTGACGCATTGTACGGACGTAAGTGCCGATCACCCCTTTGTTGGGCGGAGGTTGGCGACAGCCAAATCACTGGCCCAGAACTCGTCGTAGACACAACAGAGAAGATTGCTCAGATACGACAACGAATGGCGGCAGCTCATGACCGTCAGAAAAGCTACGCTGATAAGCGAAGGAAACCACTCGAGTTCCAGGTTGGGGATCGAGTACTACTTAAAGTCTCACCTTGGAAGGGTGTATTTCGTTTTGGTAAACGAGGCAAACTCAACCCGCAGTATGTCGGACCTTTCGAAATCATAGAGAAAATAGGCAAGGTGGCCTACAAATTGAACCTACCCGAAGAACTCAGTGGAGTTCACAACGTATTCCATGTGTCAAATCTGAAGAAGTGTCTGTCAGATGAGACCCTCATAGTTCCTTTTAAGGAACTCACTATCGACGATCAGTTACGATATGTCGAGGAACCAGTAGAGATTACTGACCGAGATGTTAAGATTCTCAAACGTACCAGGATACCCCTTGTTCGAGTTCCTTGGAACTCCCGTCGTGGCCCAGAGTTCACCTGGGAATGAGAAGATCAAATGAAACACAAGTATCCCCCGTTGTTCGAGAAAAGTGGAACCACTAATGAGGCTGAAGCTACTGCAGAATTTCGGGACAAAATTCCAAACCAACGGGGAAGGATGTGACACCCCAGGAAAACCACTCAACCTAACTAGCTTCCTCAGTGAGTACGTGTTAAATTTCGGGACGAAATTTCTTTCAACTTGGGGATGATGTGACAACCCGTATTCCAGAACCTTTCTTTGTGCTTTGATGTAACCTGTATGAACATTACGTGACTAGTTGACGTGTTTGATTGCAATGGAATTTTATGTTTTGTTATGCTATGTGTTACAGGAATGTGTTGTGAGTATGTTTGTATAATAAACTTGGTCACACAACGACTGTCTAATCGCACAAGCCTTTAGGGCCGCACACCTTGTCTCTTGTTACACACCTCTCTCGGCCCACTCTACTTGACTCGAGACCAAGAGGGCAGCCCAATGAGGGATTCGGCCCACTCCCCTTTATAAGCATGCACATAACCCATTTTGGGGTTTTGATCCTCATAATTTACAAACACACACATAAAACCCTAGAACTCTCTCTTCTCCCCTCTCTTGTGCGACGGCAACAGCCCTTTCACCTTCGAAGCTGGCGGCAATCTCAACTCTCTCTCGAGGTCCTTGTGATTCCATCTCGCACTCCGGTTAGTGTTCATCTTTGTTAGTTGCCATGATTTTCATTGTTATGATTTTATGTGACAACTAGGGTTTCATGCTAGTGATTTTGTTAATGAGATTATGCTGGTAAAATCAGGACATGTGTTTACCTATGGTGATGATTCATGTTGGACCTAGTGATTAGAAACTTAGATTAACAAACTGATGAAATTGGTTTAGATGAATCGATGATATACAGGCATGTTTGGTTCTGGTATTGCATGATGTTCGTGAGAGAAGTTTTGATGCTATGGTCGATGGTTGTATGTTGCGTGATTTTGGTTTTGTAACCAACTAATGATTTGTTTGATCTAGTATAATGATTTCATGATAAATTGCTTAGCCATGGTTTAGGATTTCATGATAGTCCTTGAATCCGTTAATCTAATGATTCGATTGAATGTTTAATTGTTGTTCATATTTAGAGAATGATTAGGGTTGTATGAATATGTATGATTTATGAATTCAATGTTGTTTAATCTGGTTTGAAACTGCCAAACTTTTTGGCAAAGGTTACGGAATTAATGAGCTGCAAATAAGGAAGTTAGTTACACACCTAGTCTCGACTCGAGACCACCTCTCACCAGCACTCGAACAGCAAGACTCGAGACTCAGTTGCGGGTCCTGTTGTGACTCGAGACCTGGCTAGAGACCACCTGGTCTCGAGTGATGAATTCATGACCCGAGACCCCCTTAGTTGCGAATCGAGAACTCCAAGACTATAACCCGAGACCACATTGTCTCGACTCGAGATCCCTAGTCTCGACTCGAGACCACATAATCACACATTCGATTTGGACTTGAACTGTTACAGTCCTAAGTAATTGGGCTACACATTTGGGCTTTGTTTGGTTACGTGATTAATACTGTTGAACTCGTACTGTTTCTGAACTTCCATGATACTATGTGTACACCATGATCACTCTGTGTATGTAAACTGTTAGTATATGTGTAGACATACGTGCATTACTTGGTTTGAATCTGACTTGTGTGGTAACCCTACTAGGATGTGGTTGACCACAATTAGCTCAAGTGACCTTTTGTTTATCTGCCGAGCTAATCTAAGGTGAGTTCACACTTTCTATAAGGCATGGGATTCCCGATGGTTTGGGAATGGGTTAAGAAGCTAAAACGAAACCTACATATTCACCTTTAACAGAATATGTACCTCCATCCTCGTTGAGAAGGATGACAACCTATAACTTACTAGACAAAACTCTATCATTAAGTCCCTCATTTTTATATCGACTTAATCACCGGGCCAATGGCGAGCGGGTCATTAGTTAATAGCGCTATTAGGGTTGACAATCCTCACACCGTGCCGGGAGGACGGGCGTGTACTAATGGATCTGGGCACTTAGTCAATGATGATAGACATTAACGTAGGGCACAACTTTCTCAGTCAGTTGTCGATATGGTAATGGTCTAGTGGTTACATGGGGTAGCCCCCACTGGTTATGGTTTGGGAAACAAGGAATTGGTTAATACATGGTTATCGAAAGAACTTATGGTTTTTGGAACAACTTTAAAATGGACAACCAACTGTGAACTAGCTCAACTTTGTTGTTGACTCGTTGTTACATGCCTTGCAGGTCGTTAGATGTTAGCTGGAGCTTGCAGGGGAGCGGAAGTCGTTGTGGTACATGGACTGTTGAGTTCCATGATAAACATTGAACTTTTAAACTTATACTTTGGTTTTTAGTTTTAAACTTTATTGCTTCCGCTGATAACATGAATTGGATTAACTTGTTTGAACACCAGTTATATTGTGTGGTTGGACTTTTATTTATTTAAAATTACATTGTTCAATACGATTGGTGGCTGGATCCTGGTCAGTCACGCCTCCTGCGGTAATACTCCGCTAGTGGATTTTGGGGGTGTGACAGCCGTACCCGAACGATGAACGACTCAAAAATTATAAAACTCCATTTTGAAAAAACTTAATGTAAAGAAAATAGTAACCCGTTGAAAAAAATCCTAGGTATACTATTATTACATATTATACATGTATTATACTTGCATCAAACAAAAGTTGTACAAGTGGCATTTCTGCATGACTTTTCTTTTATTAATTTATTAATGACATCATTCTTTGTCATCGAATCTGAGTTTATTTACTTTGACATGGCTTAATGTCACAAGATGTTTATCTCTACCAAAGTGATACAAGTTTGAGTCCTATAAAGTGGATATTAGGTATTACACACAACACCGAACCCGAACGATGGCCGATTTAAAAATTACAATACTCAATTATGAAATATCTGAACGTCAAGAAAATAGTAACCCTTTGAAAAATCCAAGGTATACTATTATTTCATCTTATACATGTATTATACTTGCATCAAACAATGTTTTACAATTGGAATTCGTGCATGACTCATTTTTTTATTAATTAATTCAGTACATCATCCTTTGTAACCGACTCTTGACTTTATTTTTCACCTTGACATGACTTAATGTCACTAGATGTATATCTCTACCAAAGTGATACTGTCACACCCCCAAAATACCACATGCGGAAACCCCCGTGAGGCGTGTGACGTACCAGGATCTAGCCACTAATTACATTGAACTAACAATAATGTAATAAATAAAACTCACATTCAATGTAAATAGTGTATCTCAAAGCATTTGTTTAAAACATAATTACGTTCAGCGAAAGCATAATTTATTGCTCAAGCAATTCGAAACCATAATGTTTAAGAGCATTCAATGTTTTTTCCCAGCATCACGTCCCATGACCACTCCAGCATCCCAGGTTGCAAGTCCCATACCACGTATCTAACGACCTGCAACCATGCTGAAAAAGTGTATCAGCATAAAGCTGGCGAGTTCACAGTTTTGTTTACCGAAAATCATATTACGTGTTTAATTTAAAGACATGTTGATAATAACTCAATACCGCAAGACGGCTGTTTGTTTGCCCTTCCCCAATGCCTATCAACATTGTTCATGTGGTTAAGGTCATTAGTTCACGCCCGTCCTATCCACGTACGTCGTGAGGGTGCCAAACCTAATAGCGCTATCAACTAATAACCCCGTTTCCCTCCAAGCAACTAGTTCGGTAGTAAGTTGGGACTTAAGTGATAGAGGTGAGTAGATTATCCAACATCGAATTTAAACCGTAGTTGTAACATATCCCCTCCAAGGATATAAGTTTGTAAAGTATCCCCTACAGGGATGTAAGCGTGTAAAGTATCCCCTTACAGGGATGTAAGTTTGTTTGTTCGTCCCCACAGGACGCATTCTTGTGAAAAGAGCAGTGAACTCACCTTAGGTTTGCTCGGTATGTTGTGTTACTTGTTCAAGGTTGGTCAACCAAACCCTATGATGGTTACTAATACTTATCAGTTTTGCATACAAGTAGTCACGTATTTTTCTTACACATATTTAACAAATAGAGTACAAGAAATACACATATCAACATTCAACATATATAAGTCTTAACAGCTAATCATGTGGCATAACAGTCCATTATCAACATATGGCCCAAGAAGCATAAGACCCATGTATGTGTGCGACCTGGTGTACGTTGGTGGCCCAATAACCAGTGTATGGCCCACTAGGTTCAAAGTATTGTTTTGAGTGGGTCATCAGTCGAAACCATAAGGTCCCAACTCGCAACCTCGAGATCTCGAGTCGAAACTCAAGGGTCGCGAGTTACAAATTCAATAGTCGAAACCTCAAGGTTTCGGGTTAGGTCCCAAGTCGGAACCAAACTGGTCTCAACTCACAACCAAGCTGGTCTCGAGTCCTATTGTCGTGTGATGTCGAGTTATGAGTCGGAACTACGGAGATCTCGAGTAGGAACCAACATGTTTTGACTCGCAACCTCAGTCGAAATCCCTGTGAAGTTTAACTAATCAAATCCCATGTTACCAGCTATTCCATAACAACCATTAACATGTTTATCTCATTCCAAACAGATCAACTATCACAATTCCTTCAACAATTATTCACCTTCATATAAACCCTAATTGTCGTCCATCATCAAAACTAGTATAATCACACATTATCATCGATTCACATAACTCTAATCATACCCTAATCATGTATAATCAGAATTATTAGTTTACTAGCATAACCTACAACATGTTTCTTCGATTCACATAACACAAATCGTGAACCACATTATACAACAGTTAACATCCTCATCATCATACAAATCAGATTTATGCAATCACAGTTCACCATCAAAATCAAACCATCGAATCCATTAGACATCAAACATCACTCATGTAAATCAAACCATATTCAACAGAATTTCTACTAACCCTAAATATAATAATACTCATGTTAACAAGCATTAATCGACAAGCATGATCTCAGCCGAATATAAACAAGAACCCGCATCACGCAATGTTAACATACTAACCGTGGGATGAAGAGGAAGGTATTCGGAACAAGAGAGAGAGAGAGAGCTTCGAAAGGGGGTTTGCCGTCGGTCACCAAGAATAGAAGGAAGAGAGTTAGGGTTTTGCTGTTTCTTGTGTTTTGCAAATTATGGGAAGCACATAGAAAACCAAAGTGTGTATGCGGCCAACTAGTGAGCCGAACCCAACTTTAGGTTCCATTTTGGGCCAAGAGTCGAACACAAAGTGGAGGGGGTTTCAGGCCGAGATCAAGTTAGAACACATAATGCTTACTATTTAACATTCAATCATAAACGAACACATATAACCAATTCATATAATGTACACATAATTACAATGCTAGACGGAACGTGAGAGGAAATGATACACACTAAAAGGTCTTGAAATCTCGGGTTGTCACATCATCCCCAACTTGAAAGAAATTCCGTCCCAAAATTTGGTAAGCAGTACCAGAGAAATGAAGTGGTAGGTCACGATGACTGTGGATTTTCCTCGGGTGCCACATCATCCCCAACTTGAAAGGGAATTTCGTCCCACATGAACTCTGGTCCATATCTTGAGTTCCAACGAACTCTCACGATTGGGTTTCGACTGTTCTTACGGACCTTAACTTCAATGGGCTCTTCAACAAACTGCAACTTGTCGCCGATCTTTAGTTCTTGTAAAGGAACCACAAGTGTTGCATCGAACAAACACTTCTTCAGATTAGAGACGTGAAAAACGTTTTGTACATTACCAAGTTCGTCAGGTAATTCAAGCCGATAAGAAACCTTGCCGATTCTTTCCAGAATTTTGAATGGACCAACATATCGTAGATTAAGCTTGCCTCGTTTCCCAAAGCAAACCACACCCTTTCGGGTTGAAACATTCAACAGATCACGATCGCCTACAGCGAACTCCAAGGGTTTCCTACGCTTGTCAGCGTAGCTTTTCTGGCGATCACGTGCTGCCGCCATACGATTTCTGATTTGAACAATCTTCTCAGAGGTTTCGAGTACGAGCTCTAGACCCGTGATTTGGTTGTCACCCACCTCAGCCCAACAGAGGGGAGATCGGCATTTCTGTCCATACAACGCCTCCAACAGAGCTGCCTGAATGCTAGAATGTTAACTGTTGTTGTAGGAAAACTCTACCAAAGGTAAATGTCTTTCCTAAACTTTACCTAAATCGATCACACATGCTCGCAGCATGTCTTTGAGTGTCTGGATGGTTCGTTCACTTTGACCGTCTGTCTGAGGGTGATAAGCAGTGCTCATGTCAAGACGTGAGCTGAATGATTTGTGCATCGCCTGCCACAAATCAGATATAAAAAGCAGATCATGATCCGAGATAACAGAGTTCAGCACCACATGCCTAGAAACCACTTCTTTTAAGTAAACACCAGCAAGTTGCGAAATCTTGTCAGTTTCCTTGATTGCAAGGAAGTGTGCGGATTTTGTCAGATGGTCAACGATCACCCAAATGGTATCATTTTTGTTTTGAGTTCTAGGTAAGCCAGTGACCAAATCCTTGGCAATTTGTTCCCATTTCCACATGGGTATTTCTGGCTGCTGATGTCACACCCCTTTCTGCTGCGGAAGCACGAGGTGTGATCATGAAAGGTTTTCATTGCATACGATTGGTAAACATACTACACGCTCATAAAATAGCTTCAAATGCCAAACATTACATAACTGAAAACATGGCTTAAGTGTTTACATCACAAGACAGCATTTTGTCTGATAAGTTTACAACTTTATTCAAAGATAAACAAAAGCGACATCCAAGAGCATGAGTAAAACCGCGCGCACTTCCATCCTAGTTACCTGAAATACATGTGAGTTTTTGGAAAAACGTCAACATAATGTATTTCTATATGTATCAAGTGTTAATGGGTTGCAAGGACATTAACATGTGACACGACATAGGAAGTCACCAAACCATAGGCATTTTTCTAGTAGTCGATTCACGGCTGAGACACAAAAACACTACTCGGTACTAGTTGTCACCAAGAGTGGGGCTGCCCTGAAACCCATTAGATCTAACCTTTTGTTCTGCGGTCTAAGTATGTACACGATTAATGGTGCTTATGGTACCTTATTCGTGACACGATTTCTCGTATCCTTTCTCAAAACGCATCATACTTGGTACTAGTTTCACCAAGAGTGCCTCTTGTTTTTGTATCATACCATTTAAATATTGTCGTATTTGTAACATGTATTTCACCCCCGAAGTTATAAAACTGAAAACAGTTAAGAGAAAAGGGGGAGCATGAACTCACAACTTTGCGTTCCTTGCGTCGTAAACTTCACCGGATTTGCTTAATTATCGTCATAACCTATACGTGTTTTCTTAACGTTAGTCACTAGACTTGTATCGTACAAATACAAGTCACTGTCTTTTGTGTACGTATTCTTGTGTTAAAAATAATTTATATTTTTAACTACGTGTCTTACTTATATTATTTTCTCAAAAATAAATATAAGTTTCTTGTATTTTTGCACCCGAATTATGTATCTTGTATGTTGTATGTGTATTTTTGTTACAAAAATCATGGCGAGATTTATATTCGAAAAGCATAGTTTAAAACACACTAGCAAACATTTGTCAAGAAAATATTTACTAAGTGTTAGGATTTTCAAAAAATTTCACCATAGCATGCTAAGTAGCATATCATTTTCTTTAACCTATAACACGTTAGGTCGTTTTCAAATAATCGGCCCGACATTCTGACATGCAAGATACTACTTTTGTCGTTTCAGTTTTAATATATATAAAACTTGACTGTTTTCGGACATTTTAATAAAATGGTTATCTTATTCCAAAAATTCCCAAATTTTTACAGAATGTCTTATACGATCCAAATATTATTGTGTAAAAATTTCGGGGTCCAGTTAATTACCAATATTTTATAAAAATTTATTTCCCGGACTGCAATCAGATTTGTCGCTTTCTGATTGCAGTTTACGAATTAATTCATCTAAAAATTATCGTGAGTCCGATTGACGAAATTCCAATGGGAGAATTACTACGGCATCAGTGGTCATCTACAGTACAATTTTCATGAGCTGACTCAACATGGGTTTCAAGTTATGACTAAAAACATATCACTCATTTACTGCAGTAAAAACTCAGCTTTAGCTGCTGTTACAAAACGGGTCTTTAAAAATAGTAAACGACCTCAAAAAAAATATGATTCCAGTTCCATTTGCTTCGTTTTTCAAAAATACATAATTTAGACTTCAGAAAATCAGTTTTTCGAATTATAATGATCAGTTTACAGCCCGTTGAAATTGGCTGAAAATGCAAATCAGCATGCTTCTTTATAGTTTAAACGCCACTAAAAGGTACCCATACGATCACCATTCCGTCTAATAACGATTTATATCATATCATAAGTCCTTTACAGCAGGTTGTTGCTTATTTAACTTAGATTTATCATGTATCATCATCTCTTATCTCATGATTTTTATGTAGAGATTTATGTTTAAATCTTTTATGTTCAAGTGTCTTGTTTAAACTTTTCTAGTGTTCTTACATCATACTACAACTTGTAACTACAAAAACAAGATGATCAAGGGTGTATAAGTAACTTACTACTAGCACAAGGCTAGGGTAGAATCTAGTAAAGATGATGAGAAAAAGATGAAGAACAAGCAAGAAACAAGCCCTTTCTAAGCACCACAAGTTGCAAGCTCCCACAACCCTTCTTCTACACTTGAATGATGCTCAAAGATGGATGAATATGGTGGTTATGTGGTGGTGATGGTGGCGGTTTAGGGAGGCCGAGAGAGGGGAAGAAGAGAGTGAGGAGAGAGGGTAAATCTTGAGTAGTAATGGTTGTGATCTTTGGCCATGATTTTATAGATACTTTCACATATTTTGTCAACATGATCAAGCAACATCCAATATAAAACTAAGATATAATCTAGCATAAGATCATGTAGTATGGTGTGGGTGATTTGGTGGGACCACCATAACCGTCCAACATATAAGGGGGGGGGGGGGGGGGTAATGTGTAATTTTCAATGGTAGTTAGATAATATAGTTAGAAACCAAGTATATAATTAGTTAGGCTAGTTACTAGACATTTTAGTGGGTGTTAAGGTGTTCGGGGATCAAGACTAGCCAAGGAATAAATAAACAATGTGTTTGGCAAAAATTGGGTGTCCCGGTTAATGTCCGGTTGTTCGGTTAAATACCGATTCGTTAAGTGTTAAATTGCACCGTTTAGTGTCTTTTATGTACCCTTTTGTAGCCCTTTCAGTTCCCGACACTTAGGGAAATATTCTGGACGATAACACGTAAATTCTGCATAATATTATATGTTTAAAGGCTGATTATAGCTTAATTTAATAAAATTCTGCACTTAAAGTGCGTTTCGGGTGCTTTTTAGTGCGTATTTTAGCTTCCGGAGTGTCTATATGTTAACCCTTGTATGTACTCTTGGGTTTTAATGTATTCTTGTCATTGGACCTACACCTAGGCCTCAGTTCTAATGTCTGACTGCTTTCTGCAGTTCTGTTGACATACTGTGTCTTACCGGTGAGTTTACTAGTATTTCTGACGCAACGCTCTTGTTAATGCATAAAGCAATATTTTGTAGTATAAAACGTGCATGAATTCACTTGTATAGTATGTAATCAGACAATGTTGGCATTTAAGCATATAATTGCAGTCTTTAAACAATAATTAAAGTGTACGGAAATTACCGGTTTGGTGCCAGTTGTCACAGTCTCCCCCCGTTAGAAGAATTTCGTCCCGAAATTCAGCCTGAACTAACTCTCGCAGGAGTCTTCTTGAACAAGTGGGGATACTTTTCTTTGAACTGGTCTTCACGTTCCCACGTGTACTCGGGTCCGTGCTTAGAGTTCCAACATACTTTGACAAGTTTCACACTGCTCCTCCTGGTCTTGTTGACTTTCCAGTCAGTAACCTCAACGGGTTGTTCTGTAAATCGGAGGGCATCATCAATATGCACTTCATCCGCAGGGATGATCACGTTTTCTTGTGTTGGACTCTTCTTGAGGTTGGATACATGGAACGTATCATGTACTCCATTAAGTTCTTCCGGTAATTCCAACTTGTATGCCACGGTACCAATTCTTTCTAGAATCATGAATGGTCCGATGTATCGTGGATTCAACTTTCCACGTTTTCCGAATCTTACTACGCCCTTCCAAGGTGAGACTTTCAGCAGGACCTTGTCTCCCACCTCGAATTCTAATGGTTTTCGTCTTCGATCAGCGTAGCTCTTTTGTCGATCTCGTGCCGCCTTAATGCGCTCTCGGATCTGCATAATCTTGTCGGTTGTCTCTTGCACAAGTTCAGGACCAACCATACGTTTATCTCCTGCGTCTGCCCAACATAAGGGCGATCGCCACTTGCGGCCATACAGAGCTTCGAACGATGCGGCTTTTATGCTTGTATGATAACTGTTATTGTAGGAAAACTCAACTAAAGGTAGGTGAGTATCCCAGCTGCCGCCTGAGTCCATGACACATGCGCGAAGCATATCTTCTAGCGTTTGTATAGTCCGTTCGCTCTGGCCGTCTGTTTGTGGATGGAATGCCGTGCTCAGATCTAGCTGAGATCCAAAGGCTTCCTGAAAGGATTGCCAGATTCTTGAGACAAAGCGTCCATCTCTGTCTGAAATGATTGAGATTGGCACTCCATGACATGCCACGATTTCTTTTAAGTATATCTCAGCAAGCTTTCCAGTGCTTTCTTTTTCTCAAATCGGTAAGAAGTGCGCAGACTTCGTTAACCGGTCGACTATCACCCATATCATATCGTGCCCTCTTGGGGTCTTGGGTAATTTTGTTATGAAGTCCATCGAGATTTGTTCCCATTTCCACATGGGTATCTCTGGTTGTTGTAGTAGGCCGGACGGTTTCTGATATTTAGCCTTAACCTTAGCACAGGTTAGGCACTTTCCAACATAAACAGCAACATCGCTTTTGAGTCTCGGCCACCAATAGTATTCTTTTAAGTCTTGATACATCTTGTCCGATCCTGGATGGATCGAGTATCTCGACTTGTGTGCTTCATCAAGGATGAATTCTTGTATGCCACCATAGAGCGGAACCCAAATGCGCTTCTTAAAGTACAAGGTTCCCTCTTCATTGGGCACCATATATTTCAACATACCCCGGAGGTATTCAGCCTTACGGTTTTCTCCCTTGAGAGCTTCTTGTTGTGCGTCACGAATGCGCGTAGTGAGGTTCGTTCGAATAGTCATTTCCAATGCTCGAACCCTTAGGGTCTTACCCCTTTCTTTTCGACTTAACGCGTCTGCTACAACGTTTGCCTTTCCAGGATGGTACTTAATCTCACAGTCATAGTCGTTCAGCAGTTCGACCCATCGATGCTGACGCATGTTCAGTTCCTTCTGATCGAATATGTGTTGTAAGCTTTTGTGATCTGTGAAGATTGTACATCGAGTACCATATAAATAGTGTCGCCAGATCTTCAGGGCGAATACCACCGCGCCCAGTTCCAAGTCGTGAGTGGTATAGTTTCTTTCATGTACCTTCAATTGCCTTGAAGCATAAGTGATGACTTTTTGGCGTTGCATGAGCACACAACCCAAACCTTGTCGTGAAGCGTCACAGTATACCACGAAGTCTTCAGTGCCTTCGGGTAAAGATAGTATTGGTGCATCGCATAGCTTGTTTTTAAGTAGCTGGAAGGCTTCTTCCTGTTTGTCACCCCAGTCGTACTTCTTGACTTTCTGTGTAAGGGTCGTTAGCGGTTGAGCTATCTTTGAGAAGTTCTCGATGAATCGCCGATAATAGCCCGCTAAGCCTAAAAATTGTCGAACTTCAGTTGGGGTTTTGGGGGCTTCCCAATTCTTTATTGCTTCTATCTTGGACGGGTCTACATGGATGCCCTTCTCGTTCGCAACATGACCCAGAAACTGTACTTCGCGAATCCAGAATTCGCATTTTGAGAACTTTGCATAAAGTTTCTCTTTCTTCAGTAGTTCCAAAATGGTTCTGAGGTGTTGCTCGTGTTCTTTTTTCGTTCGCGAGTAAATCAGGATATCATCGATAAATACAATCACGAATTTATCGAGATATGGTTTGCATACGCGGTTCATCAGATCCATAAAGACTGCTGGTGCATTCGTCAATCCGAATGGCATCACAAGAAACTCGTAGTGCCCATAACGTGTTCTGAATGCAGTCTTGGGTATGCTCTCCTCTTGTATCCTTAACTGATGGTATCCAGATCGAAGGTCGATCTTGGAATAGTAGCTTGATCCTTGCAACTGATCAAATAAGTCATCAATCCTTGGTAGCGGGTACCGATTCTTGATTGTGAGCTTGTTCAGTTCTCTGTAGTCGATACACATCCGCAGAGTTCCATCCTTCTTCTTTACGAACAGTACTGGAGCTCCCCAGGGTGAGAAGCTTGGCCTAATGGATCCTTTATCCAACAACTCCTGGAGTTGTGTAGATAATTCTTGCATTTCAGATGGTGCAAGCCGATAGGGTGCCTTGGCTACAGGAGCGGCTCCTGGAACCAAGTCTATACGGAATTCGACTTGTCGTTGCGGAGGTAGTCCTGGCAGATCTTCGGGAAAAACATCAGGGAATTCTTTCACCACAGGAATGTCTTCGAGTTTCGGCTCTTCAGCCTTCTTATCTACAACGTGCGCTAGAAAAGCGACACATCCTTTCCTTAAGCACTTCTGTGCCTTCATGCAACTGATGATTCTTAGAGGCGCGTCTCGTTTTTCTCCATGTACAATGAGAGTTTCGTCATTCGTCAGAGGGATGCGAATGATTTTCTCGTGACAAATAACTTCAGCTTTGTTCTTGGACAACCAGTCCATTCCAACCACTACATCGAAGCTACCCAATTGAATAGGTAAAAGGTTGATGCTAAATCTTCGTTCACCAAGTTCTAGCGTGCAGCCTCTAACAACTTCGCCCGATTCAACAAGTTTACCATTGGCTAGCTCTATAGAATAAGGAATATCTAATCTACTAGATTCTATTCCAAGCATACGTTTAAATTCCACAGACATGAAGCTATAATCGGCACCAGTGTCAAATAGTATGGATGCAAAGTGATTGTTAACGAGAAACGTACCGGTGACCACATTAGGGTCCTCGCGTGCGTTCTTTGCTCCAATCACAAATGCTCGAGCTTGAGCATTGTTTCCCTTTGGGCAGTCTTTCATGAAATGATCATTGCTTCCACAACTGAAGCATCCTTGATTTCGCCCAGCACCATTCCCAATCCAGTTGCCATTACCATTTCCATTCCCACCATTCGCATTTCCAGCACCGTTGCGATTTCCATTTCCGTTCCTTCCTTTTCCCCAACAGTCTTCAGTGCGGTGACCCCAACTTTCCACACTTGTCACACTTCGGAACGTGACAAACCCCGTCGTGATGACGCTTGCAATGATTGCAGGTATCCCTTAGCTGGAGCGTCATTCATGGCTGCAAGAGATTTCGCCCCCTGAGGCGGGTTAGTGTCACACTTCTTGTTGGAACCCTTGTTGTTACGAGTTGCTTGATTCAGGTTTGCATGTTTCCTTTTCTTGTCACCGGACGACTCAGCATGCGTCTCGGTATTTTCTGTTGGGTTCAGTGATAGCTTCTTCATGCGAACACAATCTTCAATAAGGCTGACAGCCAGAGTTACAGCCTCAGTGATTGTTTGAGGTTTGGCCGAAGTTACCATGCCATGAAATTCTGGGGCCACTCCCGAAATGTAGCGTTCAACGCGCTTAAATTCGGGAGTCACCATGTAGGGAAGCACTCTAGACAGATCGTGGAACCTTCGAGTATAACCATTAATGTCAGCACCTTCCATGGTCAAGTGCCAGAACTCAGTCTCAAATTTGTTGGGATTGAACCCTGCCAGAGGAACAGATAATGAAAGCCAAAACCGGATCATGACAGTGGATTCACAATAATCAGTTGTTTACTTTAAGCTTTCCCCTTGACAGTGATTATAACAGCTGATGATCTTATATCCACTGCCCGAATACAACTGCTGCTGTTCTGTCTAACTACTAATGAAGCCTAGAAGACTGCTGGAAACTAAGCACTGTTGGTACAAACTGCTGATGACAAAGCACTGCCCAATCAAGGACTGGTCAACCTTGAGGAAAGCACTGATGATTAGAGAGAGCAGTAGTTTAGTATATCATCTGTTTGATGTATAGTTAGTTGTTAAGATTAGCAGTGTTTGTATAAGACAGTAGATACAGGTTGTTAGGTTGTTAGACGTCGCTTTCATGGTGACGTCAGCTGAGATGCCTCAATGGTTTGAGATTGTCTATAAATGGAACATTACTTTGTACTGTTATATTTGATTAGTCTTGAGTGAGTTCTTCTCCTCAATTCAATCCTTTCATCTTGTCCAATCCAACCTTGGGGTATCAGGCTGAGGGGGAGCTTAGATTGTAAGCATGCTTTGTAATCTTTTGATTGACTTTGTAATCTTTCGACTAATGCAAATCATGTGTTTATCAAAACAATTTTCTTCCTTGATTGTGTTTACAAAGTTTGTTGTTCATTTCCGCTGCACTTAAACTCTGTTCATCTCTATTGATTATACAATTTACACAAACAAACACAATCATGAGAGCCTCCTATCCTAACAATTGGTATCAGAGCCTGGACAGTCAAATTCGATCTAACAATCAATTTGACATAACAGTTCGGCTCATAATTCATTGATACTAAGGTTGGGTGCATTTATTTGAAAAACAGAGTACCGAGTAAACCATGTTCAAAGTGGTTATTCAAAAACTCTGTAAATCAACCAAGATGTCATATGACACACAAATCTCACACAACAAGTGATTTCATGCACAAGACACTCATGGTTTCTAGATCTGAAAACATATCTACTAAAACTATGGGATTATCTCTTATTTTCAAAATTGATTTCAACTATTGTTGTGAATTTTGTGCTGTTTCATCATGTTTGATACTAAAGTATGAATCTCAGATGAACAAAACCTATGTTCTTAAAACATTAGTGTTTTTGGTAAACATGAAAGAGGGAATTTAAAACTTTAGTCATAAGATCTGGTGTGTTGAAAAACAGGTTGAGGACCCTCAAATGGACAAAATCAACCAGGTTAAAAAATACATTCAGAAAATCAGGGATCAACATAGTCCATATCATATGTAGTGTGAGATTGGTTGAAAAACTTGTGCAAACATGACAAATTCTCTCAAAACATTACGACAAAATGATATTGGATTAAGGTTTTTCTAAAAGATCTCCCAGTAAGTAATTCATTACTTATAAATGGGAAGGGTAAAAGGGAAGAGTTTAAACATAAAACGCTTTAGAGTCAAAGGTTGGGGTAATAGTGGTCATTAAGCAACTATGTGCAATTTTCGATTTAAGAAAATTCAGGGAACAATTGTATTCCTAGTATATGTACTTAAAAGAGGACTAGACAAATTTTCAGAATCTTCACATGGTAACAAAGTCTACAACTGAGTTGTCAAAAACTCATGTGAACATGTGTCCTCAATTCTGTTGTCAATCATCAAGTAAATGGTATCAAACAGTGGACAAAAATGCAGTTAAAATTCATACCACTGTCTTCAAAACAGTGGTTGTCTTCAACCACTGACCATTCTCATAAACTTGAGCATGAGATGATTATGTGCTTTATTATTGTTTTACCAGGTTCCTTTGGTGCTGTTTTTAGAAAACCCTTTATTTTTTTAGGAAGGATTTTCTCGAATAAAGCTGGATATACTATTTTCTAATTTTTGGTATGATATATTTTGAACTTTTACTGGTTTTTGATAGTAAAAGTTTCAATCTCCTGTCAGGATAGATAACCTTTATTTTTGTTGGTTAATTTATCCTCAAGCAGATCAAAAGGAAATGGTATATTTGTCATAGTCATGTCAAACTCAAGTTTGTTCTTAATCTTTGAAAAGGATTGATTGTCATCAGATCTTAAAATACATGGGTACTCATGTTTTAATTCAAATATTATTACAAAGATGAGTAGCTTTGGTAAAAAGCTCACATTATCTGGGGTACTAAACCACTGTCAAGGAGTTGTGAAGGCTTCAACATGTGTAATTGACATGTGGCAAAACCCTGAATGAAAATTTTAAAAACTGTTGTTGATATACTGATCTCTCAAATCATTACCATTATATTACCTTTAACCACTGTCTTGTTCAAACATCTTTTACTAAATACTGTCCACTGCTGAAAGTCATCCACTGATCCATCATTTCTCCTGGCAAGCACTGATGCTCAAAATCAGTGTCTTATCCACTGATGTACTATCTACTGATAGTAAAAATCATCCACTGATGTCACATTATTACCTTTGTAACCACTGATGTTTGCTTCATCAGTGGTTTTCAAAACAACTGTCCTATGCTATTCATCCAATTCATCAGAGTTTGACACGTGGTCAGTTTTTAGCCCTCAGATCATAATAACCGCTGCCACATCAGCGATCACTTTTTCCCTAAATAAAACCCTGATCAAAACCCCAAACAGGGTTTTTACACTGTCGAATTGAATTCCAAAGTTCTCTTCTCAAAGCAGTTTCCAACTTTTCTTCCCAAATCACTCTCCGATTCTTCTTCATCAAAATGACGAAGTCAAAATCAAAATCAAAATCAAAATCTAAACCAAAATCACCATCATCTTCAAAAGAGGTCGCTCAAACGGCCGAAGAATCCATCGAGATACCATACAAATCTCCTCATAATTATCTGGGTTTGCTCACAAAACCTACCGATAACCACACCTTCGACTCCATCATTGATACATTATCTGCATCAAAGTACAAAACTTTGTTGACAGCAGATGCTCCCATTTACTTGCAAACCCAGAGAGAGTTCTGGAAAAAGGTGACGCTTGGAAAAAAAGACGATAAAGTCATAGCCATTAACTCCTCGATACAGGGTAAAGTGATTCAAATCACTCCGCAAACAATCTCAGAAGTCTTCAAACTCGATGATCAGAATGGTAAAACTTTCTTTGACAAAAACGAGTTAAAAGCTGATTTTCTGAAAAGGGGATTTGCAGAACAATCAAAGGTAGATACCTTACAAAAAGGTTATTTCCCATCTGCACCCAGATTTTTATTTCACACACTTTTAAGTTGTGTTTCAAATAAAACAACAGCGTTTAATGAAATACCATTGAAGATTCAATGCCTGGGCTATGCTATTTTAAACAATAAAGATTACAACTACTCCCAGGAGATCTTCAACGACTTGGTAAAGAACGTTGATAGCAAATCATTTTTAACTTTTTCCAAGATTTCTGAGCTATTATTTCAAACAAAAATTTGAAAAAGAAAATGAAAATTTGCTTAAACAAGGTGCCTATTTTCAAATAAAAGGCTTAACAAAAAAAACATTTTCCAGAATGATGGCACCAATAAAAACAAAAGCAGAGGTGTCTGAGTAGACTTCAGCAGTTACCACTGCCCCTCAGACATCTGCTACTGAGCCCACTGCTCCAGGTGATCATAGCAGCACTACCACTGCTTTGAAACCCACACCTGACATTACCAAAAAGACCAAAAGAAAATCATACAAAAAGCCCACCAAACCCAAGAAAAAGGCAACTCTGGAAGATGAGATCCCAGAGCAACTGCCTGTGACAACACAAATGTCACCACAAACCACTGCTGCTACTTCCTCACAGCAGTTGGTAGAAAGATCTCAACCATTGCCTCAAACTCCTCCTACATCCTCACAAAAGGATCAGGTTGTAAGCACAGGGACCCCACAATATGAAGCTCTGGATTCAATCGGATCCATCTTCCTCAGTCCTGATCCCAAGGACATGTCTCTTTCAACTCCCATACCCTCACCAATAATATTACCACAATCCATGCTACCTTTGTTGCATGCAGTTGTTATAGCTCAGACACAAACCAGTTCCTCTCTATCACCTGTCACTGAGAGTATACCCCCACAAGTGACTGGGTCTGATGCTTATACCTCTGCTATCCCAGCAACAACTGAGGAGGTTACACCCCCTGAGTTACACGTAACTCTCAGTGGTAGTTCAAGTGGAGCAGCAACTACAACTGATGGATCAACAGATCTTCAGTTGGACAGTTGTTTCATAAGTAAGACTCCCTTGAAGGCAATTTCTTCCATAGCACCATCGGTAACCACCAGTGAGTTGGTTCTAACCACTGGTACCATCAAAGGTTTATCAAGTGCTGAAGAAAGAAGTCCCCAGTACCAAGAACAAGGGGCATCAATGGGTGATTTTTGGGACTCAGTTCCTAAGTCAAACATTGATATAACCACTATAGGTGAGGATTCAGATGATCCCATTAAAGTGGGTGATGATTCAAAATACCTGGAATTGACGGGAAGAGTTGAAAAACTGGAAACCTCAGTTGCTGAAATAAAAGATATGGTGCAAGAGATTCTGAAAGCTCAAAAAGCACAATCCACTGCTGTTCCACCTCAAGCACCTGCTCAACCACAAGCACTTGCTGCAAATGAGCTCTGGAACATTTTTCAACCTTTGTTGGAAAAACAAAAACAAACAGCTGATCAGCAGCATGAAATGCATGTAAAAATGTTGACAAACATGGTGGAGTCGAGATTCAAAGATACTCAAGCAGACATCAAGGCTATAAAGGCCAGCATACAAAAGACTGCCCATGGTGAAAAAGTTCCCTCCACTATCCTTTTTATGGATAACCCCCTTGCAGATAATGCCAAAAAGGGGGAGAATGTCAAGAAGATGAAGAAAAAGGGAATTGAAGATGGTCTGTATGTTGAACCTGAGCAAGGAAAACAGACATCTAAAATAGCTGATACAGCAGTAGTTACAAAAACTGCTGTCAGTAGCCAAACAGCTGCCATCTCATCAACACACACAACTTCAACACACACCACCAAAACCACTGTTCTACCACCATCATCATCTACAATCATATTACCAACATTACCTCCTGTCATAAAACAGAAGACAACAGATGTTACAACATCTGTTGTAATGACAACAGTGACTGAGACACCAGTTGTTTCAACCACTGTCAGTCAATCACAATCACAAACCACTGCCTCTCATATCACCACCACTGATCCACCAACAACATCATCAGCCTCTCCTACAATAAAAAGGAGAAGGGTTTTCATTCCTGATGATGAGTCACCACCACCATCAAAAATCACTTCACCACCTTCAACCCCTGCTCAAAAGCAGAAGACATCTACTGACACATCAGTAGTTGTAATGACAACAGAGGTTGAAACACCAGTTGTTTCAACAGCTGTTAGTCAACCATCCACCACTGCTCTCACCAGTCTCACATCACAACCAACAAAGCTCTACACCAGAAAAAGAAAACTTACTCAGCCAGATGAGGACAAATATGATCCCACTGCTGCAAAATATCCATTGGAACTAGATGCTATAAAAAATGAGATGAGGCAATTCTACAATGATGATGATCCTTCAAACAGAAGATTTCCTTCACTTGTTGGCTACATGGTTCCAGAAGACATGGATGAATATCTTGAACTCAAAGCAAGACAAGCAAAGATAAGAGCAAAGGTTGAATGTGAAGGTCAAGGTGATGAAGCCATTGCTGAAAGATTGGAACTTCTGCTCACAAAAGTCAAACAAATAAAAGATTTTGCACAAGAGCTGAGCAAAGAAAAGGCAGAACAACGAAAAGAGATAAGAAGAAAACTTCTTGCATACATAATGCAAGAAAAATTTTATCCTGCTGAAGAAAACCAATTTGAAGAGTGGCCAATAGTGGCTTTAAAGCATGAAGCTGATAGGATTGATAGAATCAAGAACGATCCTAGAAAGAAGAAAAATGCTCCAAATTGGAGTAAATACAAAAAGCTCATCACAGACCTAACAGCTGAGTACAAAAGAAAGAAACAGGAGCTGGTGGATGCAAAAGTGGACACTGCCAATGCCATATCAAAATGGTCAAAGCAGCATACTGATGAAGCCTATGAAAGGCTAAAGATAAGGAAGATAACTGTTTCAGGCACTTCAAAGAAGCATGAACAAATGATGAAGCTTGAACAGCAGATAGAAAACCTCAAAACACTGTTCAGGTCAACAAGAAATCCTACTCTTGTGTCAAACCAAGAAGAAGGAGAAAAGCTGACTAGTGAAGAGGAAACGAAAAAGGAAGTTGAGTACTTCACAGAAACCATCATGAAAATGGGTCTAAAAGAAGAGAACTCAGAAAAACTTCAAAACCTTTTTAAGAAGGTGCTAACTAAGCCTGCATCACTAAATACTTCAGAAGTTTCAGACATTGAGCCAGATCAACAAAAGAGACAAGAGCAGATAGAAAAGGAGACTGCAGAAGATATACCTGCAGCAAACAATATTATTGAAATGGCCTTCAAACGAATGTCTGAAAGTCTGCAAGTTTTCACAAGGCCAACATCTCCAAACTCATCAATGAATAAATCTCTCCCAAGAAACCCATTGGGTTTAAAAGTACTAAAGTGGATGTCTGATCAAAAGACCCACGTATTGACCCTGGTCAGATCCAATGGCGAAGTGAAGTACATATCAAGGAAAGAAGCACTAGGCCTTAGTGTTGAAGATTTGCAGGATCTCCTTGAACTTACACTGTGCCGGGATGAAGATGACACAAGTTCCAAAGAATTTGAAGAAGAATTTAAAAGAAAAGCAAGGGAACTTCTGATGAGTAATAAAGATCCAGAATAATGAAGGGTTTTGGCATTATCTGTTCCAGGGGGAGATTGTTGGGATTGACCCCTGCCAGAGGAACAGATAATGAAAGCCAAAACCGGGTCATGACAGTGGATTCACAATAATCAGCTGTTTACTTTAAGCTTTCCCCTTGACAGTGATTATAACAGCTGATGATCTTATATCCACTGCCTGAATACAACTGCTGCTGTTCTGTCTAACTACTGATGAAGCCTAGAAGACTGCTGGAAACTAAGCACTGTTGGTACAAACTGCTGATGACAAAGCACTGCCCAATCAAGGACTGATCAACCTTGAGGAAAGCACTGATGATTAGAGAGAGCAGTAGTTTAGTATATCATCTGTTTGATGTATAGTCAGTTGTTAAGATTAGCAGTGTTTGTATAAGACAGTAGATACAGGTTGTTAGGTTGTTAGGTTGTTAGACGTCGCTTTCATGGTGACGTCAGCTGAGATGCCTCAGTGCTTTGAGATTGTCTATAAATGGAACAGTACTCGGTACTGTTACATTTGATTAGTCTTGAGTGAGTTCTTCTCCTCAATTCAATCCTTTCATCTTGTCCAATCCAACCTTGGGGTATCAGGCTGAGGGGGAGCTTAGATTGTAAGCATGCTTTGTAATCTTTTGATTGACTTTGTAATCTTTCGACTAATGCAAATCATGTGTTTATCAAAACTATTTTCTTCCTTGATTGTGTTTACAAAGTTTGTTGTTCATTTCCGCTGTACTTAAACTCTGTTCATCTCTATTGATTATACAATTTACACAAACAAACATAATCATGAGAGCCTCCGATCCTAACAAAATCTTTGGAGTTCAGCACGTGAGCAATACTTCTCTCTCATTCTTTCCTTTAGTTCATCCCAAGTCAGACCATAAGCGGCATCATCACCCAGGGTTTGGACTTGCAAGTTCCACCAAGTCAGAGCTTCATCAACAAACAACCCAGTAGTAAACGTGACTTGCTGATCCGCGGTACACTTGCTCATGCGGATAGTAGCTTCAGTTTTCTCCGTCCAGCATACGAACGCGACTGCACCTCCTGTGCCATCGTAGTTTATCGGTTTGCAGTCGAGAAACTGCTCGAAAGTACAGCCCTGAGCTGCATTTCCTCCAGATGAATCTCCATCCCCATTACGCCTGGCGTTGCTCGGTCCACCACTGTCTGCAGTACGGGTTGCCTCGTAGTGGGCGATAGCTGCGGAGATTCTTTCCTCCAGTAGAGCGTTCAGCTCTTCAGCAGTCTTTGACAGTGGGGGAGGAGGAAGTTGATCACGAGCGTTCACAGCTTTCCTGGGTGCCATGTTCTGACAGAACATAACACAACAGGGTTAGACATTTGCTTGATATCGCCTTACGAGACAGTAGTAGTATATATATACACAGGCATATACCACATAAGTGACATCAAACAATTATTACTCTAGCAGAGTATCTATTAGGCCGGTGTTCACATTTGACCCTTTTCTTGCACTTGAGGGAATCTATACGTGACAAGACTTGCTGTGATTTCTGTGCACTGAATTCCATAATTATGTATACATCCATAATTACGTAACCCCTTGCACAGTCTGCACAGTTCGTTTTGTCCTCGTATCTCTTCCTTCAGATAGGCCATTGTTTTCAGGTAAAGTCACGTATACTTGTAACGTTCTACTTCTAGTATATGTTTATATCAGTTATCATACATAATCGCAAGTAATTACTTAGTTAAAGACAAGTGCTACTCCGGTGCACCCTAAGCCTCGTAGTGTCTTTTCTTGACTCATGTAAACAGTTTCAGGTAGTGGATGTCGCGGGACGTTTTATGCAATGAAAACTTTTGAAAATTTGTTTTCGTGAAAGGATCCTAGAGATTGTAGACTAGACTCGAGAAGGAATCCTGGTTCACTACAATCGCAGCTCTGATACCAATCTGTCACCCCCCTTTCTGCGGCGGAAGCACGAGGTGTGATCATGAAAGGTTTTCATTACATACGATTGGTAAACATACTACATGCTCATAAAATAGCTTCAAATGCCAAACATTACATAACTGAAAACATGGCTTAAGTGTTTACATCACAAGACAGCATTTTGTCTGATAAGTTTACAACTTTATTCAAAGATAAACAAAAGCGACATCCAAGAGCATGAGTAAAACCGCGCGCACATCCATCCTAGTTACCTGAAATACTTGTGAGTTTTTGGAAAAACGTCAACATAATGTTGGTGTGAATTCATGCAGTATTTGTATTTCACGTTTGTATACTTTGTGTGAAAAACATGGTATGTATCTTGTATAAATCATGTATTCTTGTATAAATCATGTATTTCTATATGTATCAAGTGTTAATGGGTTGCAAGGCCATTAACATGTGACACGACATAGGAAGTCACCAAACCATAGGCATTTTTCTAGTAGTCGATTCACGACTGAGACACAAAAACACTACTCGGTACTAGTTGTCACCAAGAGTGGGGCTGCCCTGAAACCCATTAGATCTAACCTTTTGTTCTGCGGTCTAAGTATGTACACGATTAATGGTGCTTATGGTACCCTATTCGTGACACGATTTCTCGTATCCTTTCTCAAAACGCATCATACTTGGTACTAGTTTTCACCAAGAGTGCCTCTTGATTTTGTATCATACCATTTAAATATTTTCGTATTTGTAACATGTATTTCACCCCCGAAGTTATAAAACTGAAAACAGTTAAGAGAAAAGGGGGAGCATGAACTCACAACTTTGCGTCCCTTGCGTCGTAAACTTCACCGGATTTGCTTAATTATCGTCGTGACCTATACGTGTTTTCTTAACGTTAGTCACTAGACTTGTATTGTACAAGTACAAGTCACTGTCTTTTGTGTACGTATTCTTATGTTAAAAATAATTTATATTTTTAACTACGTGTCTTACTTATATTATTTTCTCAAAAATAAATATAAGTTTCTTGTATTTTTGCACCCAAATTATGTATCTTGTATGTTGTATGTGTATTTTTGTTACAAAAATCATGGCGAGATTTATATTCGAAAAGCATAGTTTAGAACACACTAGCAAACATTGTTCTAGAAAATATTTACTAAGTGTTAGGATTTTCAGAAAATTTCGCCATAGCCTCCTTTGTAAACGGAGGTGTCCATGCAAAGTAGCATATCATTTTCTTTAACCTATAACACGTTAGGTCGTTTTCAAATAATCGGCCCGACATTCTGACATGCAAGATACTACTTTTGTCGTTTCAGTTTTAATATATATAAAACTGGACTGTTTTCGGACATTTTAATAAAATGGTTATCTTATTCCAAAAATTCCCAAATTTTTACAGAATGTCTTATACGATCCAAATATTATTTTGTAAAAATTTCGGGGTCCAGTTAATTACCAATATTTTATAAAAATTTATTTCCCGGACTGCAATCAGATTTGTCGCTTTCTGATTGCAGTTTACGAATTAATTCATCTAAAAATTATCGTGAGTCCGATTGACGAAATTCCAATGGGAGAATTACTACGGCATCAGTGGTCATCTACAGTACAATTTTCATGAGCTGACTCAACATGGGTTTCAAGTTATGACTAAAAACATATCACTCATTTACTGCAGTAAAAACTCAGCTTTAGCTGCTGTTACAAAACGGGTCTTTAAAAATAGTAAACGACCTCAAAAAAATATGATTCCAGTTCCATTTGCTTCGTTTTTCGAAAATACATAATTTAGACTTCAGAAAATCAGTTTTTCGAATTATAATGATCAGTTTACAGCCCGTTGAAATTGGCTGAAAATGCAAATCAGCATGCTTCTTTATAGTTTAAACGCCACTAAAAGGTACCCATACGATCACCATTCCGTCTAATAACGATTTATATCATATCATAAGTCCTTTACAGCAGGTTGTTGCTTATTTAACTTAGATTTATCATGTATCATCATCTCTTATCTCATGATTTTTATGTAGAGATTTATGTTTATATCTTTTATGTTCAAGTGTCTTGTTTAAACTCTTCTAGTGTTCTTACATCATACTACAACTTGTAACTACAAAAACAAGATGATCAAGGGTGTATAAGTAACTTACTACTAGCACAAGGCTAGGGTAGAATCTAGTAAAGATGATGAGAAAAAGATGAAGAACAAGCAAGAAACAAGCCCTTTCTAAGCACCACAAGTTGCAAGCTCCCACAACCCTTCTTCTACACTTGAATGATGCTCAAAGATGGATGAATATGGTGGTTATGTGGTGGTGATGGTGGCGGTTTAGGGAGGCCGAGAGAGGGGAAGAAGAGAGTGAGGAGAGAGGGTAAATCTTGAGTAGTAATGGTTGTGATCTTTGGCCATGATTTTATAGATACTTTCACATATTTTGTGCACATGATCAAGCAACATCCATTATAAAACTAAGATATAATCTAGCATAAGATCATGTAGTATGGTGTGGGTGATTTGGTGGGACCACCATAACCGTCCAACATATAAGGGGGGTGGGGGGGGGGGGTAATGTGTAATTTTCAATGGTAGTTAGATAATATAGTTAGAAACCATGTATATAATTAGTTAGGCTAGTTACTAGACATTTTAGTGGGTGTTAAGGTGTTCGGGGATCAAGACTAGCCAAGAAATGAATAAACAATGTGTTTGGCAAAAATTTGGTGTCCCGGTTAATGTCTGGTTGTTCGGTTAAATACCGATTCGTTAAGTGTTAAATTGCACCGTTTAGTGTCTTTTATGTACCCTTTTGTAGCCCTTTCAGTTCCTGACACTTAGGGAAATATTTTGGACGATAACACATAAATTCTGCATAATATTATATGTTTAAAGGCTGATTATAGCTGAATTTAATAAAATTATGCACTTAAAGTGCGTTTCGGGTGTTTTTTAGTGCGTATTTTAGCTTCCGGAGTGTCTATATGTTAACCCTTGTATGTACTCTTGGGTTTTAATGTATTCTTGCCATTGAACCTACACCTAGGCCTCAGTTCTAATGTCTGACTGCTTTCTGCAGTTCTGCTGACATACTGTGTCTTACCGGTGAGTTACTAGTATTTCTGACGCAACGCTCTTGTTAATGCATAAATCAATATTTTTGTGACAACCCGCACTAAACCAGGTATCCGTACGACTTAATTAATGATTAATTACTGCTTAATTACTGTGCTTGTTTGAACTAGCTGTTGAACTGCTACTTGATATCTGATACATGTACTTACCTGCATCATACTTTACTTATCGTCACTACATTATTTACATACGGCACCTTAGTGACAAACATGATGCACAAAGAGCACAGTAGCACAATACACGGATAACCTATTGAACATGCTGATAAAGCCAGCATCAGGCAAACACTGCCTCTAAGGCCTGTATGAGCCAGAAATATTTTGCTACACTAATGGTGAGTGTAGGGATATAAGGGTTGTGGAACTGCGTCTCTAGGGATAAGTCACTATGACTGGATGTGCCTAAAACGTACTTAAAGTACAAAACTCAGCACTTTAATAAACAATTCAGCTTCTAGCTAACTAATAAAGTGCCAATACATGAGAAAATATTCCTGACACTTTGAAGGGATAAGTTGTGTCACTAAAAATAATATAACGACACTTTAAAGCTTTGTTAAGCGCTTTAACGGATTACTATCCAACCGAACAACCGGACTATACCCGGAACATGAAAATATTGAGGTTTTCATTATTACTCTTTTTCTGAGCCAGTTAGGGTCCCTGATTACCCTAACACCCGTTGTAACACACTACACATTAGTAACGGGGTTAAACACTTAACTTAACTTAGTTTAACATAACTAACTACCTAATTACTAGTTGAGATCGAACTAGACCCCCCCCCCCCCTTTTCTCTAACCGGCCCCAAACCATGGGGAACACAATTGTACACTATTTGATTATTTTAATCCTCTTGTCCCATATCTAAACAACACATAATCCATTGGATTAAAACCTTTAAACTTGTCTATAAGTTCTTAGCTAAACACTAGAGATCATTCACTTCACAACATCCCAACCTCAAACTCTCTCCCTCTCTTTATCACTTTCGGCCGAGACCCCCACCCACATCCATCATACTTTCGGTTTTGGTTCTTGCCATTCCAACATCATTCAAGCATCAAAGGTCACGTATTAGGAGCCTTGGAGCAAACGGAACGCGAAGGACCCCTCCGCTTTGCTTTTATCCACGCCATTTTCGTCAAGAATCTTCCCTAGCCTTGAGCAAGAGGTATAATACTTAGAACTCGTTTTTAAACTATTCTAAAGTGGTTAAAAGGAATTATATCGGTTAAATCTCGTTAAAATGCTAAGTGATGCACAAAAGTCTACTAAAAACATGAAAAATGGTGGTTAAAGGCTCATGTGTTGTGTAAATGTTGTAGTAATTGAAAGTTGTGTTTATTTAGACCCGATCTATGATTGTGGTAGCTCGGATCATCGTTTAACCCGGTTTGGTAAGATCATGGATCTTAACATAAGCTTGTTTTGGATAATACAAGGGTTAAAAGGTGAAACTCTACCACACATGAAACATGAACTTGTGTAAAAATATTTTATTTGGGTAAAAGTGTTTTAACTTGTACAATAGTGTTTAAAACTAGCAGATCTACGTATCTGCAAGTGGTATCTTCAAAGGACCAAGAGTTAAAGAAATCATGTTTTCTAAAAGACGGATCTTACACTAACAAATATGATTTTTATAAACCACAAGTGTGTAAACACTTGTGAAATGAAAAGATCCGACAAATAACTGTTTTTGTAAAAGATGACGAGAAGTTGTAAAGATGGATTTCTCTAAGAACAAGGTTTTTACGAGGTCAAAATTACTTTATATAAAGATCCACAAAATATAATGGGATTTACACTATAGTTTTCGGGAAAAACTACAAGTTCATGCGATTATGCGATTTACATACTTGTCGACTAGTTTGATGTGTCGGAAATTGTTTGATTGAATAAGGAAGTTGTTGGAAATTGATTTTGTAAAAGAAAATGATACGCTTGAAAGCGTGGCCACCTCCAGTTACAGAGGAAACTCTGGCGAAATTTTTCTAAAAACCTAACACTTAGAATTATTTACATTACAAGTGTTAGAATTATTTTTGACATGTTTTCGAGATATGAATTTCGCCATGACTTTAATTACTAAATATTAACGTGATAAATATATATTTTTCACACACTGTTTATGATTATTTGGTGAAAATGCATAAATATTATTTTTAGAGTAAAAATAATATTTACGAACGTTAACGATCCCAAAATAATACGAACGCTTTCACCATAAATATATAAGTTACACCGGTAATTATATTACCACTCGATTGTTAAAACGTAACTTACGCACTTACGGAAATATTTATGAACGCACATGTATTAAATCCCCCATCCTTGGGAAGGAGATTAACTACCAAGTATATACAAAATGTAAACACGAAATAGTTGTCTAACTATTTCCCAAAAACATAAACTATAAAGCTAAGGCACGGCCGTCCGTCTAATAGAATTAGCACTTGCAGGTCGTCGCACAGCTTTCTGATTTGGAGATACTTGGTAGAGACGCACCGACTGTGAGTTCATGTCCCCCTTTTCTCTAACTGTTTTCAGTTTTCTTAACTGCGGGGGTGAAATACATGTTACTTTGTTTACAAGTACTTTATATACGGTATGGTTAGCGTAAGGAGGTTTATTAGTCAGATCATGTGAGTGGGTAGGAGCAATATGAGGCCATTAGTCCTCATGTCGGGACCGAGGGACAGGAGCGGTAGATCTATCTGGGTGTAGCGAGCCCAGCCCCAGGCCAAACTAGAAACGGACCTTGGGGTGACTTTGTCCACATACTAATGCCGTGGCGAAATCTGCTAGGTTTGAGTCTCCCTATTTGCACTTCACATATATCAGTGGCCTTGCAAACCATTGGTGATCACAAGTCCCCTTATTGGCTACATACCACGACTATTTTTATACTCACAAAGGTTTACTTACTCACTTACACATGAACTCGCTCAACATTATTGTTGATTTTTCAACTTACATGTATTTCAGGAAGTTAACGAGATCTGGCACGGTATGGCATGTTTTCCGCTGCACTAGTTTCCGAGGTCATCCGGGGTTTAGGGGATGTGTCTCTTTCCTGGACAAGACACAATCCTTAAACCATGTTTATGTTATGTTTTAAGTTTGTAATGTCTGTTGAACAAGGTTGTGGTTGTTAGGGTACGTTCCCGTTAAAACAATGGTACTGCATTTGGTTTTCAAAACTTAATGGATGATCTTGCATGTTTTTACTACATATAGCTTTGTTATGATTAAGCTATGGTATTGAGAAGTCACACCAAATTAACCACGCTTCCGCAAAAGCCAGGGTGTGACAATTTTGTAGTATAACGTGCATGAATTCACTTGTATAGTATGTAATCAGACAATGTTGGCATTTAAGCATATAATTGCAGTCTTTAAACAATAATTAAAGTGTACGGAAATTACCAGTTTGGTGCCAGTTGTCACAGCTGAAGCAAACCAGACGGTTTTTGGTATTCCACCTTGACTTTCGCATAAGTCAAGCATTTGCTCACATATGTCTCTATGTTGGCTTTCATGACTGGCCACTAGTACAAGACTTTCAGATCCTGATACATCTTATCAGAACCTGGGTGAACCGAGTATCAAGACTTGTGTGCTTCTTCCATCACAAGCTCTCTGAGATTACCATGTAAAGGGACCCATATTCGCTCCATAAAATAGCGAATACCATAAAATTTGGTTACGAGCTGTTTCTCCATGCCTCGCAGGGACTCGGCGGGAAGGTTCTCGTCCTTCAATGCTTTGGTTTGAGCAGAACGAATCTGGTTAGGAAGATTGGAGTGAATAGTGAGTTGTAAAGCTCGAACACGTTTAGGTTTTGTTTCCTTCTGGCTGAGGGCATCAGCTACCACGTTAGCTTTGCCCGGATGATACTTAATGGCACCGTCATAATCGTTGAAGAGTTCGACCCAGCGATGCTGTCGCATATTCAACTCTTTCTGGTCGAAGATGTGCTGAAGGCTCTTGTGGTCAGTATAAACAGTGCATTTAGTATCATACAAGTAATGCCTCCAGATTTTAAGCGCAAAAACAACGGCTCCCAACTCCAAGTCGTGTAGTTCTTCTCGTGAACTTTCAACTGTCGAGAATCATAGGCAATCATCTTCTCGCGTTGCATCAATACGCAACCAAGACCCTGAATAGAGGCATCACAATACACCACAAAATCATCCGTACCATCGGGCAAGGACATTATCGGTGCACTACAGAGTTTTTGTTTTAGAAGCTGAAAGGCGTTCTCCTGTTTCGTTCCGCATGAATATACGACACCCTTCTGTGTTAAAGCGGTAAGAGGCTGGATAATCTTCGAGAATCCCTCAATAAATATGCGATAGTACCCAGCGAGACCAAGAAATTGTCGCACCTCCGTAGGAGTCTTCGGTGCCGCCCAATTCTTGATGGAATCAATTTTGTTGGATCCATGTGTATCCCCAATTCGTTGACTACGTGACCAAGGAAGTGTACTTCTCGAATCCAGAAGTCACACTTGGAGAATTTCACGTAAAGTTGTTCCTTCCTCAAGAGTTTTAAGATAAGACGCAAGTTGTGACAAACCTCAAATTTACATGTAACCGTACAATTTATTAATGATAAATAAAGTGCTTGATGACTGTGCTGAATCATTTAACTGCTTTCTGATTTCTGTGTTACACTTACCTGTGCTTGTTAACATACTAGTAGTATACAGAAAAGTTACTAAATAGTCCGGTGTGCTTTTCTGAGTGTTGAAAATTAAAAACGTTACAAAAATATATATATAGGACACTTTACGGATTAATTAAGCACTTTAACGGAACAACACCGAACCGAACAACCGGACTTTACCCGGAACACTAAAATAATGCTAGAGGCATTGTTCCTATTTTTCTGAGCTAGTTAGAGTCCCCGCACACCCTAACACCCTTATATCACACAACACACTTTAATATTCTAACTAAACATACTAATCCTAACTAGATAAGTAACTAGTTCATTACAAACCAACCCCTACCCCCCCCCCTCTCTACGGTTTCATGTGGGGTGGACACCCCCACATTTCTTTTGAATATTTTATTCACCATTGTTGGTTATCAAGAAGACATATTACATGGTGGATTTTAGTGAAATTGGTTTATAAGTATGTTTAAGAGATAACCATTCTCTTTCATCAAACCCAACTTCAACAAACCACTCTCCTTCCTTCTACACCACCTCACGGCCGCCACCATCAACCACACTATCACCACCATCCAACCTCCATACAAGTATTTCACATACATACAAAGGTGCAATAGGATCAACAACGAAGCTTGGTGCACTCGGAAGTTCAAGAACCACTTTCGTTTCCATTTATCCACCACTTTTACGCCTTGTTTCTCCCCTAGCCTTGTGCTAGTAGTAAGTGCTTCTAATCATCATCTTGTTCTTGTATTTGGTGGTTAATAGATGATTTAATGGTGAAAAATTGAGAAACACTAAAGAACTTACATTAATCTTAAACATAAAGTGATAAAGGGTGGATAAAGAGAAGTTATGTGTGTAAATCATGTAGATCTTGTGTTGTTATGATTGTTGATTGATTTCCTGATGATTTGCTGGTTAATATTGATGTTTGATGTTGTTGTGATCACTAAACATGCTAACGGAATCAATCGAACGCGCTTTAGAAGGTTAAAGACTGAAAACAGAAAGTTGTTTAGTGATTACAGCCAACTTCAGTTGGCTGTAACAGGACCCTAACTTAATGAAAAATGTATTTTCTGAAGTCTAGGTTTATGTATTATGAAATACGGTTCTAATGGCACCGGAATCATAATTTTTGGACTTCTTTTACTATTTTTAAAGTGTCATTTCGTAACAGCAGCTAGATCTGCATTTTTGCTGCTGAAAATATACATTCTGTTTTCTGCCATAACTTGCATTCTGTGTAGAGTTAGATCATGCATATTGTACTATAGATGACCACCGATATATTTGTGATTCTCTCACTGGAATTTTGTAAATCGAACTCTCGATGAATTTTAAATAAATTATTCCATGGACTGCGGTTAGAAAAAGATAAATCTGAGTTCAGTCCGGGAAAATGAATTTTTATAAAATATTGGTAATGAACTGGACCCCGATATTTTTACACAATAATATTTGGATCGTTTAAGACATTCTGTAAAAATTTAGGAATTTTTGGAATAAGTTAAATATTTTATTAAAATGTCCGAAAACAGCCCGGTTTTGAATATTAATGCTGAAATGACATAAGTTGTAATTTGCATGTCTAAATGTCGGGTAGGTTATCTGTGAATGATATAACGTGTTATATGTGTTATGTGCTTTATCGTATGTTGGTTTATGAGTGGGGAATGGATGGGAAACTTATATGGGCATAAACCGTTAAAATGATGCATGTTATGTGATAGATACGTGTAGGAATTTTGTGCTCTATTTGAAACCACTAAATGACTAACTGGTAATCATACTAGGACGTGATTGACCGACCTTGAGTGTTAGCTATTTTTGAGAGTCAAACCGAGCAACCGAGGTGAGTTCACACTTTTCTACAAAGCATGGTAAATTCCCGGTGGGAATGGGAATGGGTACAGGAATAGGGATTCCTCGTCCTTTGGGACGCGTTCAGGAATGTAAATTCCTCGTCCTGTTGGGACGTGTTAGACTTACTGGACTAGAACTCTATCAGCGAAGTCCCTCCCTTTTTGTATCGACTTAATCGCCGAGGCTATGGCGAGCGGGTCATTAGTTAATAGCGTTATTAGGTTTAACAAACCGCACACCGTGCCAGTTGGACGGGTGTGTACTAATGGACTATGGCACGTCGGTGATGATAGACACCGACGCTAGGGCACAATTAATTTTCGATAGTAGTCGATATGATAAACGAGTCTGGTAGTCTAAATAATAGGGTAGCTCCCACGGCCGGAGTGCCGGGCTGGATAGCCAGGGAAGGTGAACATGGGATGGTTAACTAATAAACGTTTTCGAACTATGGGGTGACCCCCACGGCTAGATAGCTGATTAAGATTAAACTACATTTTTGGAAACAACTCTAAAATGGACAACCAACCGTGAACTCACTCAACTTTGTTGTTGACTCGTTGCTACATGCTTTGCAGGTCGTTAAATGCTTACGGAGCTTGCACGAGGAGGAGGTTGTTGTGGGATACGGACTGTTATGTTCCGTGCTTAATATTTAAGTCCTTATGAACTTATTAAACCTATGTTTTGGACTTTAAACTTATGAACTGTGAACTTATGTTTTACGTATTATGCTTCCGCTGTTAACCTAAAGTCGGTTTACTTTCTTTTGGTCACCAATCGTATTGTGGTTGGTTTTAATTACTTAATTGTGTTGTTCAATATGATTGGTGGCTCGATCCTGGTCATGTCACGCCTCCAAGCGGTGATACTCCGCATGTGGATTTTGGGGGTGTGACAGATTGGTATCAGAGCCATTGGTTATAGAGAACTTGGTTTTAATAAGGGAAAAAGTTTTTATTAAAACCAGACTATAACCTGTACAGTGCTCAACGATCCACAACGACGCTTCGCTCCACGTGTAAGACTCGACACTATAGGTGATACGATTCATGTTTATATTACCTACTTGTTAGTTATATAGAACATTGCTTATGGTATGCTTAGATAACATAGTATCTACTGCTTGAAAACTTTGTGTGATCACTCTCTTCTGTCACCCCACACTTACGCACCTTGCGACACCTTTCTTACGTGTGTTCCTTCGATGTGAAGATCATGAGTGGACGTCTCGACATGACCCAGGGTTAGCTGATAACCTTGATTAACAAACAGATTGCTGAATCCTTAGCAACCCAAACAGGGAGTCAACCCATGCACCCTCAAACACGCATGGGCACCTTCAGGCGTTCCTAGAATGCAAACATCCCACTTTCGACGGCACTGAAGGGTCAATCGGCCTTCTACACTAGATCCGGAGAATCGAATATACATTCGAAGAGAGTGAAAGCCCTGCCAGCAAATGAGTAGAGTACGCTACTGGCATATTGCAAGGGAAAGCGTATTCTTGGTGGAACGCAAAGGTTCAGATGCTCGGATTGGCAGACGCAAATGCCATCCTCTGGAGCGACTTCAAGGATTGGATTAAGGAAGAGTTCTGCCACCTGGACGACCTTCTGAAACTTGAGATAGAGTATTATAGTTTGAAGATGGAAGGATCAGAGATTGAGGCATACATAGAGAGGTCCAACGACTTGGCTGCCTTATGTCCTAACATGTCACAACCCATATCTAGGCGAATCAAGCTATACCTCAGAGGCTTAGTCCCGGAAATCCAAGGGTCTGTAAGTGCGGCCAACCTTCCCACAATCCAGTAAGTCGTTCGTTTGGCACACCAACTCACCGATCAGGCGGTGGAAGAGGGCAAGCTACCCAAGCGCGTTAGCACTACTGCTACTGGTGCTCCCAGCAATGACAAGCGAAAATGGGATGGAAATTCGGGCAAAGGCTCTACCTCTGTTCAGTCTCAGTCTCAGCAACGAAGGACTGAGGACCATAGGAGCCCCGGTCAGCAGCCTTCTGGAAATCAAGGTCAGGGTAGATACAGGGGAAATCACCCTAAGTGCAATCGATGTAGTTTGCACCACAGCAGGCCGTGCAACAAGGGTCGTTGTCAGAGATGTAACAAGTTTGGACATGAAGCCAAAGATTGCCGGAGATCACACCCCGCGAATCAGAATCGACAACAGCAGAACCAACAGCAGCACCAGCAGGGTAATAAGGGATGCTTCCAGTGCGGTGCTGAGAGTCACTTCAAGAGGCACTGTCCACAGCTGAATCGAAATCAGAATCAGAACAACAACCAAGGAAATGAGAACAATGGAGGAAACAATGATGGCAATAGTGTCAGGGGTCGAGTGTTCGTGATTGGTCAGGGTGACGCAAGGAATGATCCTAACGTAGTGATGAGTAAGTTCCTTCTCGACGACTTTTATGTTACCGTTTTATTTGATTCGGGTGCCGATACCAGTTATGTGTCTCTAAAAGTTAGTCAAATGCTTAAGCGCACCCCAACACTTTTGACCCCCAAACACACGGTAGAACTAGCTAACGGTAAAAGTCTTGAAGCCATACACG
Source organism: Helianthus tuberosus (assembly GCA_030545235.1). NCBI lineage: Eukaryota > Viridiplantae > Streptophyta > Magnoliopsida > Asterales > Asteraceae > Helianthus > Helianthus tuberosus. The sequence continues at coordinate 135,640,774 of CM060357.1, forward strand.
TAGTTAAAGGTTGTAACCTCGTCTTAGCTGGTCAGACCTTCTCTATCGATTTCATCCCTATTGTCCTGGGTAGTTTCGACATTGTTATTGGATTGGATTGGTTATCCCATCGTTCTGGTGAAGAACCTCTCATGATTCACGGCGACAAGAGTGGTGCTGTCGTAGGCATTATTTCTTTCCTTAAGGCCCAGAAGTGTTTGCGAAAGGGCCACACTGCCATTCTAGCGCTCGTTACTGACTCATCGACAGAAGAGAAGAGAATTGAAGACATTCCTATTGAGCGCAATTTTCCTGAGGTATTTCCTGAGGAATTACCTGGTCTTCCGCCTCATCGCCAAGTTGAGTTTCAAATCGAGCTAGCTCCTGGAGCAGCGCCCATAGCTCGTGCACCTTATCGTCTAGCTCTATCGGAACTTGAAGAATTGTCCACACAACTACAAGAACTCTTGGAAAAGGGTTTCATACGTCCTAGCTCTTCGCCATGGGGAGCTCCAATACTATTCGTAAAGAAGAAAGACGGTACCTTTAGAATGTGTATTGACTATCGCGAACATTAACAAGGTGACCGTGAAGAATCGTTAGCCTCTTCCACGTATTGACGACTTGTTCGATCAGCTGCAAGGATCGAGTTATTACTCTAAGATTGATTTGAGATCAGGATACCATCAGCTGAGAGTCCGAGATGAGGACATCTCCAAAACAGCATTCAGAACTCGCTACGGCCATTACGAGTTTCTGGTCATGCCTTTCGGGTTGACGAATGCACCAGCGGTCTTCATGGATCTCATGAACCGAGTGTGTAAGCCTTACCGGGATAAGTTTGTCATTGTATTCATTGACGATATCCTGATCTATTCGAAGAGTCAGGAGGAACACGAGCAGCATCTACGACTTATGTTGGAACTTCTTTGAGCAGAACAACTATATGCTAAATTTTTGAAATGTGACTTCTGGCTTCGCGAGGTCCACTTTCTAGGCCATGTGGTAAACAAGGATGGGATTCATGTGGATCCATCCAAGGTTGACTCGATCAAGAACTGGCCTGCACCCCGTACACCAACAGAAATCCGCCAATTCTTGGGTTTGGCGGGATATTACAGAAGATTTATCAAAGATTTCTCCAAGATTGCGCAACCTCTCACTTCACTGACTCAGAAGGGTGTCATCTATCATTGGGGTGATACACAGGAGTCCGCATTTCAACACTTAAAAGATAGACTTTGTAGCGCGCCTATCCTCTCATTGCCTGAAGGCACAGATGATTTTGTGGTTTATTGCGACGCTTCCATCCAAGGACTTGGTTGCGTGTTGATGCAACGTGACAAGGTCATTGCCTACGCATCACGCCAACTCAAAGTTCACGAAAGAAATTACACTACTCACGATCTGGAGCTGGGAGCAGTTGTTTTCGCGCTTAAGATATGGAGACATTACCTATACGGTACCAAGTGCACCCTTTACACCGATCACAGGAGTCTCGAGCATATCTTCCAGCAAAAGGAGTTAAACATGCGACAATGCCGATGGGTCGAGCTCTTGAATGATTACGAATGCGCGATCAAATACCATCCGGGCAAGGCCAATGTTGTGGCCGACGCCCTCAGTCGAAAGGATACTATACCTAAGCGTGTACGTGCTTTACAGCTTACCATCCAATCCAACCTTCCCGCTCAGATTCGTGATGCTCAGGTTGAAGCATTGAAAGCAGAGAACATCAGAGCGGAATCCTTACGAGGATCGAGGCAACGGCTAGAACAAAAGGAAAACGGTGCCTACTATGTTAACGGACGCATCTGGGTTCCACTGTATGGAGACCTACGCGAGCTTGTGATGAATGAAGCACATAAGTCTCGTTATTCAGTACATCCTGGTTCGGATAAGATGTACCACGACCTCAAGACTACGTATTGGTGGCCTGGTATGAAAGCCAGCATAGCAACCTACGTCAGTAAATGCTTGACTTGTGCTAGGGTCAAGGTTGAGTACCAGAAACCATCATGCCTACTCCAACAACCAGAGATACCTAAATGGAAATGAGAGCAAATTTCCATGGATTTCGTTACTGGTCTGCCCAGATCTCAACGCGGAAATGATACCATTTGGGTGATCGTGGATCGATTGACCAAGTCTGCACACTTCTTAGCTATCAAGGAAACTGACAAGTTTTCTACCCTAGCAGACGTCTACCTAAAGGAAGTGGTATCAAGGCACGGAGTGCCAACCTCCATCATCTCTGATCGTGACCCACATTTTACATCTGAACTGTGGCAAGCTATGCACAAGTCTTTTGGCTCACGTTTAGATATGAGTACCGCTTTTCACCCACAGACGGATGGGCAATCTGAACGCACCATCCAGACCCTTGAAGACATGCTTAGGGCGTGTGTAATCGATTTTGGTAATGGCTGGGAAAAGCACCTCCCGCTAGTGGAGTTTTCGTATAACAACAGCTACCACACCAGCATCCAGGCCGCTCCGTTCGAGGCATTGTACGGACGTAAATGTCGATCACCTCTCTATTGGGCAGAAGTTGGTGACAGCCAAATCACTGGCCCAGAACTTGTGGTAGATACCACCGAGATAATTGCTCAGATACGACAGCGAATGGCGGCAGCTCGTGACCGTCAGAAAAGCTATGCTGATAAGGGAAGAAAACCACTCGAGTTCCAGGTTGGGGATCGAGTGCTACTCAAAGTCTCACCTTAGAAAGGTGTAGTCCGTTTTGGCAAACGAGGCAAACTCAATCCGCGTTATGTCGGACCGTTCGAAATCATTGAGAAAATTGGCAAAATAGCTTATAGGTTGAATCTACCTGAAGAACTCAGCGGAGTTCACGACGTATTCCACGTGTCAAATCTGAAGAAGTGTCTGTCAGATGAAACCCTCATAGTTCCTCCCAAGGAACTCACTATCGAAGACCAGCTGCGATTCGCCGAGGAACCTGTAGAGATTACTGATCGAGATGTTAAGATTCTCAAGCGCACAAGAGTACCTCTTGTCCGAGTTCGTTGGGATTCCCGTCGTGGCCCAGAGTATACCTGGGAATGAGAAGACCAAATGAAACTCAAGTATCCCCAGCTGTTTAAGAAAAGTGCAACCACCACTGAGGCTGAAGCTAATACAGAATTTCGGGACGAAATTCCAAATCAACGGGGGGATGATGTGACACCCCAGGAAAATCAGGAAAACAACGCAACTTAACTAGCTTCCATAGTAACCACGCGCTAAATTTCGGGACGAAATTCTCTTAACAGGGGGAGAATGTGACAACCCTCAAATTTACATGTAACCGTACAATTTATTAATGATAAATAAAGTGCTTGATGACTGTGCTGAATCATTTAACTGCTTTCTGATTTCTGTGTTACACTTACCTGTGCTTGTTAACATACTAGTAGTATACAGAAAAGTTACTAAATAGTCCGGTATGCTTTTCTGAGTGTTGAAAATTAAAAACGTTACAAATATATATATATATATATATATATATAGGACACTTTACGGATTAATTAGGCACTTTAACGGAACAACACCGAACCGAACAACCGGACTTTACCCGGAACACTAAAATAATGCTAGAAGCATTGTTCCTATTTTTATGAGCTATTTAGAGTCCCCGAACACCCTAACACCCTTATATCACACAACACACTTTAATATTCTAACTAAACATACTAATCCTAACTAGATAAGTAACTAGTTCATTACAAACCAACCCCTACCCCCCCCCCCCCTCTATGGTTTCATGTGGGGTGGACACCCCCACATTTCTTTGGAATATTTTATTCACCATTGTTGGTTATCAAGAAGACATATTACATGGTGGATTTTAGTGAAATTGGTTTATAAGTGTGTTTAAGAGATAACCATTCTCTTTCATCAAACCCAACTTAAACAAACCACTATCCTTCCTTCTACACCACCTCACGGCCGCCACCATCAACCACACTATCACCACCATCCAACCTCCATACAAGTATTTCACATACATACAAAGGTGCAATAGGATCAACAACGAAGCTTGGTGCACTCGGAAGTTCAAGAACCACTTTCGTTTCCTTTTATCCACCACTTTTATGCCTTGTTTCTCCCCTAGCCTTGTGCTAGTAGTAAGTGCTTCTAATCATCATCTTGTTCTTGTATTTGGTGGTTAATAGATGATTTAATGGTGAAAAATTGAGAAACACTAAAGAACTTACATTAATTTTAAACATAAAGTGATAAAGGGTGGATAAAGAGAAGTTATGTGTGTAAATCATGTAGATCTTGTGTTGTTATGATCCTTGATTGATTTCCAGATGATTTGCTGGTTAATATTGATGTTTGATGTTGTTGTGATCACTAAACATGCTAACGGAATCAATCGAATGCGCTTTAGAAGCTTAAAGACTGAAAACAGAAAGCTGTTTAGTGATTACAGCCAACTTCAGTTGGCTGTAACAGGACCGTAACTTAATGAAAAATGTATTTTCTGAAATCTAGGTTTATTTATTATGAAATATGGTTCTAATGGCACTGGAATCATAATTTTTGGACTTCTTTTACTATTTTTAAAGTGTCATTTCGTAACAGCAGCTAGAGCTGCATTTTTGCTGCTGAAAATATACATTCTGTTTTCAGCCATAACTTGCATTCTGTGTAGAGTTAGATCATGAATATTGTACTGTAGATGACCACCGATATATTTGTGATTCTCTCACTGGAATTTCGTAAATCGGACTCTCGATGAATTTTAAATAAATTATTCTGTGGACTGCGGTCAGAAAAAGATAAATCTGAGTTCAGTCCGGGAAAATGAATTTTTATAAAATATTGGTAATGAACTGGACCCCGATATTTTTACACAATAATATTTGGATCATTTAAGACATTCTGTAAAAATTTAGGAATTTTTGGAATAAGTTAACTATTTTATTAAAATGTCCGAAAACAGCCCGGTTTTGAATATTAATGCTGAAATGACATAAGTTGTAATTTGCATGTCTAAATGTCGGGTAGGTTATCTGTGAATGATATAACGTGTTATATGTGTTATGTGCTTTATCGTATGTTGGTTTATGAGTGGGGAATGGATGGGAAACTTATATGGGCATAAACCGTTAAAATGATGCATGTTATGTGATAGATACGTGTAGGAATTTTGTGCTCTATTTGAAACCACTAAATGACTAACTGGTAATCATACTAGGACGTGATTGACCGACCTTGACTGTTAGCTATTTTTGAGAGTCAAACCGAGCATCCTAGGTGAGTTCACACTTTTCTACAAAGCATGGTAAATTCCCGATGGGAATGGGAATGGGTACAGGAATAGGGATTCCTCGTCCTTTGGGACGCGTTCAGGAATGTAAATTCCTCGTCATGTTGGGACGTGTTAGACTTACTGGACTAGAACTCTATCAGCGAAGTCCCTCCCTTTTTGTATCGAATTAATCGCCGAGGCTATGGCGAGCGGGTCATTAGTTAATAGCGCTATTAGGTTTAACAAACCGCACACCGTGCCAGTTGGACGGGTGTGTACTAATGGACTATGGCACGTCGGTGATGATAGACACCGACTCTAGGGCACAATTAATTTTCGTTAGTAGTCGATATGATAAACGAGTCTGGTAGTCTAAATAATAGGGTAGCTCCCACGGCCGGAGTGCCGGGCTGGATAGCCAGGGAAGGTGAACATGGGATGGTTAACTAATAAACGTTTTCGAACTATGGGGTGACCCCCACGGCTAGATAGCTGATTAAGATCAAACTACGTTTTTGGAAACAACTCTAAAATGGACAACCAACCGTGAACTCACTCAACTTTGTTGTTGACTCGTTGCTACATGCTTTGCAGGTCGTTAAATGCTTACGGAGCTTGCACGAGGAGGAGGTTGTTGTGGGATACGGACTGTTATGTTCCGTGCTTAATATTTAAGTCCTTATGAACTTATTAAACCTATGTTTTGGACTTTAAACTTATGAACTGTGAACTTATGTTTTACGTATTATGCTTCCGCTGTTAACCTATAGTCGGTTTACTTTCTTTTGGTCACCAATCGTATTGTGGTTGGTTTTAATTACTTAATTGTGTTGTTCAATATGATTGGTGGCTCGATCCTGGTCATGTCACGCCTCCAAGCGGTGATACTCCGCATGTGGATTTTGGGGGTGTGACACAAGTGCCGCTCGTGGTCCTCCTTGCTCTTAGAATAGATCAGAAAGTCATCGATAAACACAATAACAAAGTCGTCAAGATACGGTTTGCACACGCGGTTCATGAGTTCCATGAATACTGCTGGTGCATTAGTTAACCCGAATGGCATGACCAAAAACGCGTAATGGTCGTACCGCGTCTGAAATTTTGTTTTAGGAACATCTTCCTCTTGGACTCTCATCTGATGATAGCCCGACTTTAAATCGATTTTTGAATAGAAGCTTGACCCTTGCAATTGGTCAAACAGATCGTCGATGCGAGGTTGAGGATAAAGGTTTTTTAACCGTCACCTTATTGAGTTCGCGGTAGTCGATACACATACGAAAGGACCCGTCTTTCTTCTTCACGAATAGAACTTGGGCTCCCAATGGCAAAAAACTGGGCCAGATAAAACCTCTATCCAACAGTTCTTGGAGTTGATCTGACAGTTCAAAGGTTGATGACCCTTCTTGTTTTTCTAAAATGGTTTTGTTTCCATTTTTATCAGTGACTTTTATCTCTTGAACAGCCATGTTTTTGAGGATTGCTTTAACTAAGCCAGAATCAATTTCAGGAGTGTTTTCAGTTTGATCATGTTTTCTAAAGCCTATGCCAAACTTTACATTGCTCTTGATCTGCTTTTCCAACATCAGCTCATAACCTTTATAAGACTCCACCCATTTTTCACAAGTGATTTAGGTGGATTCAAGCCCCTTTTTACAAACTTGCTACTTTTCTACCATAGTTTGGAGTTGGTCTTTGTTTATGTTGTGTTCATGTTTCAGACTGCTGATTTTATTTTCTTTTTCACACAATTTGTTTTTCAACTCTTTGAAAGTTTTCTCAAATTGTACTTCATCTTTTAAAATCTTATCTCTAAGGTTTTCATTCACCTCTTGTATGTTAGCAAAAGCAATAATGCATTTATCTGAACATAAGTTTTTCAAAACCTGAGGTGATACCTTAGTAGCAGCCATCATGGCACAGTCACATTCATCCTCACACACTCTAGCATCCCATGGATCAGCAAGAGGTTCCAACAGTGGTTCAGTTTCCTTCTTCTCTAACATCTGTTCACCAACAACAGCAGTAACCACTACTTCAGCAACTTCATCCACTTCTTCAAATCTGGACTCCACTTCCTCAGATTCTTGCCCTTCTGGTATTGACTCTAATGCCATGAAACAAAATTCATCAAGAGAAACATTGGGATTAGCAATTAGAGTAAAATTTTCATCAGTTAAATCATCAGGCATACTGCTCCAATCAACAAAGCCCTGAGTAAAGAAACTCTGTTAACTGGTCTCTGCTGGGGCAGATGTTTGTGCAATTTGTTGTGGTGCAGGTTGTTGCACTTGAACCTGAGATACAGGGGCTTGCACATATTGAATGTGTGGAACTGTGGTTTGAACATATTGCACTGGAACAGGGTTTACAGGATGTGCAAAATGGGCAGTGTTTTGCATATGAGGAGCAGGGGTATATTGGGAATAGTGCACGGTGCTTTGAGTGTTTTGAGGTCTTGGACTAGGGTGAGTGATGATTGGAGCACTGTTTTGAATCCTACATTCCCTAGCAAAATGACCAAGCGTGTTACACTTATAGCACTTGATTTTGGACTTATCCAACCCCACCTTCAAATTCCCATGCAATCCTGGAAACTTTCTACCAGTCCTTTTATGAAACTTGCTGGTTCTTACACTCAACAAGGCCAATTGATGCAAAATGTCCATCTCTTCCAGATCAGTGAGATCAAAATGTTGGAGGTTATTGAGTTCAAAGGATAAGTTATCAAAGATCTGGTTTTCCCCATTAGCTGTGAAAGCATAATTGGGTGAGTAAGGCTCAGAGTTGAAAGTTCCACCTACAGTTATGTCAATATAGTGATCATAACTCTGGTCCTTACTACCACCAGATGACTCTTCTTGACCCAAAAGTGTTGTGTTACCAAATGAGTATTCATCGGCCACTTTTCCAGATTCCTGCAACTTCTTTTTCTGGTTCAGCTCTCTTTCATATGTGAGAAGCCTACCATGAAGTTGGGTCCGACTTAACTCTTTGAAACCCACAGAATTTCTGGTCACAAAAGCTATAGTGTCCCACTTCTCTGGTAATGATCTAAGAAACCTACTATTTAAAGTGGATTTTGCATATTCAACATTAACCAGTTTAAGTTCACTAATGAGACAACTAAATCTTTCAAATTGTTGGGTCAGTGACTCTCCTTTGACATGACAGAACATTTCATATTGTTGGTTTAAGACCTCTCTGTTGTTTTCTATAACCTCTTATGTCCCACCAAATTGCTCTTTCAGTGCATCCCAAAGCTCTTTAGCACTGTTACAGTGTAACAGGCCAGCATATATGTCATTGGGTAGTGATGTGGCCACAATACTAAATGCCTTGGCATCTAACTCAATCTTTTGAAAATTCTGTTCTGAGTAATTTTCAAGGCTTTTAGGTACTTGGACCTTGGTATCTTCTGTGCTTGGCACCATTGGAACATGAGGTCCAAAGATGACAGACCTCCAGCAACCGGTGTTTTGTTGTGCTAACACATGGCCCATCCTACGTTGCCAGATATTGTATTAAGATCTGACAAGCATAGGTGGCTTGTAAAGTGTGCCGGTGTTGTGAGGGTCCTGTGATTGTGAAGACATCTTCGTTGTTTTACAGAAGTTTTTGAATAATCAACTTTGAACATGATTACACTTTACTCTGTTTTTCAACAAATACGAACAACTTAGTATCAATGAAATTGAGCTAATCTTTTATGTCAGATTGATTGTTAGTTCGAATTTGACTGGCCTATGCTCTGATACCAATTGTTAGGATCTGAGTTTGAGTTGATTGTGTTGTTTTAATTAAGTTGGTAATGGAAGAAGATAAAACAGAGAATAATTGCAACGGAATGAATGTAAAACTTTATAACACAATCAAGGAAAGATTAGCTTTCATCATACAATGCTTTCATTAGTCAAAAGATTGAAAATACAAAGTTTCAACTTATGCATGGATGAACACTAACTCCCCCTCAGCCTGAGCTCACAATGGTTGTTGGTACAAGATGAGTGTGTGTTCGAAGAGCTAATAGAACAGTACAGACATTGTCTATTTATAGTACAAATCCAAACCACTGTGGCATCTTTGCTGACGTCACCTAGACAGTGACATCTAACAATCTTAACAGCCTATAAACACTAATGCAATTATAGACACTGTTACATTAATGAAAGATTAAAGAAAACACCGATAAGGCAATCCATTGATGAAGCTTAAACTCTAATGAAGCTGAGCAGTGCTTTTCTCTAAGGTTGATCAGGCCTTTGATTCCAACAGTTCTTTGCCACCAGCAGCACTTTGACACCAGCAGTTGATTGATCTTAAACAGTCTTTGTAATCAACAGGGCTTTACTATAATAGTCTTTACGAAGCAACAGTCTTTAGAATCATCAGTTGTTAAGTGCCACTGCCATTGGAGGGAATAAGTCTTCAAACACTGTTATTTGTGATCATCTGTTGAGAACCAGTTTTGGCTTTGTATCATCGGTTCTTCAAGGAAGGATTACATGAGCCAACATGGATGCAAACTGATCAAAAAGTTATTATCATTATCATGGCTTCTCTCACTAAGGAAGCCCTTGTTGTTTTGTTGGTGCATACGTCTGTCGACTTCATCTTGTATCAAGTCTTGTATTAGAATTGTTAGATCAGGGCACGTAGTTCGAGAAAATGAGGTTTGTGTGTTGAAGAGTTAATTTCGCACGAAATAGCATTTGCCTATTTCGTGCGAAATACCAACACCTATAAATAGGGGTGATGCGAAATCATTTGCAACGTTCATGTTTCCGGTACCGAAGTGCTGCCGACGTGTCTACTGATCTGTAACCGTGTTAAATCAATAAAACAAGACAATTAGTAGTGAAACAAGCTGTTACTAAGTCTAATCAATGAATTCCGCCTCTGATTAGACCGAGAACTCTTCTGATAGACTCATTTCGATCGTCTCTCGATCCTACATGTGGTATCAGAGCTCAGGAGGAAGAGCTCTTACCAATTTCAGCTTGAAAATCTGTTTTCTACACCTTCTTTCTAAAAATTAACAAAATTCACGGTCAAAATGTACTGAATTTCATACATAACATGCGAAACACTGTTTTAATGAATCCTTGAGAGAATTGGACTTAAATTAGATCTAAAATTGTTAAAATTTGTAATTTCGCTTGAAAATCAGATCGACATGGTGATGTCAGCAGTATTTCGCACGAAATAGACAATTGATTTCGCTTGAAATTGTTATTTCGCTTGAAAAATACACTTGATTTCGCACGAAATCACTGTATTTGGTTTATTTCGCACGAAATCATCTCAGATTTGTTATTTCGCACGAAATCAGCTTGTAATTTCGTACGAAATCAGTAATTTCGCACCAAAAAGATTTCATTTCGTACCAGAGGTTTATTTCATTTGAAATTGGTATTTCGTGTGAAGGATTGATTTCGTTTGAATGGCTATTTCGCACCAAACTGATTTCGTATCAGTGTGTTATTTTGTGTGTATTCTCATTTCGTGTGAACTTTCACTGTTGTTTGAACGTTGTGAATTTGTTAAACAGATTATCGAACCATGGAAGAAGAATTTTACAATGCATTTGCTACACCAGTTGCTCCAGTTACAGCTGCTGAAACTCTTTACAGTGAGAACGAGACGGGAACTTATCAAAAACCGCCGAAACTTATGTACATCGAAGATTTCAGAGGATGGCAAAATCGATTTGAGAACTGGGTGCAAGCTTATAAGTTTGATGCATGGTGTTCATTAGAGAAAGATTACGAGAAACCGAAAAATGAACGTGGGCTTGAAAAAGCTTTTTGTGACTTTTCAGAGAGTGATAAATTGAAATATACAAGTGAAAAAATGATGATCAGTATTCTTCAACAAGCGATTAAAGAATATATCTTTGTTTTGCTTCAACATGAGGGTACTGCTAGATCAATTTGGACGGCATTGATTCAAAAGTTTAAAGGAAGTGCAGATATGATCAAGAACAAAAAGGCATTATTGAAGAAATCATTTGACATGTTTGTAGCTTTTGACCATGAAACAACAAAAATGACCATTGATAGATATTGTCATCTAGTCTTGGAAATGGGAAGATTGAACATAAAGAAAGACGACGATGAATGGGTTGATAAACTAGCCGATGCTTTACCACAGCAGAAATGGGGAACTTATTTGTTGATCCTAAAACACATGAGAAAATCTGAAAATATGAATCTGGCACAGTTTATTCAGAAGATTGAAGAGCATGAGTTGGATATCCAGAAAACGGCAATCATGAAGAATCCAAATGCTCAACAAGATGTCAGTTTATACTACAGAGGAAACAAATTTGAAGTTACTCCAAGCCCAAAGATTCAAACCGGTTTCAGTGCCAAGCCCAAAGATTCAAACTAGTTTCAGTGCTTATAGTTCGTCTGGAACGAAGGGTAGTACTGTAACTCAGAGTGGTGAACATTCATCTTCATATTCAAGTTTTGATCCAAATTTTACAACACCGAGTCCTCAACGACAGAACTCAACAAATCTTCAATGCAATGTCACTTTGAACATTCAAAATGGTCAAAATCTGTCTCCAGAACTAGATAAGCATCACATGGCATCACTCGTTGCTATGTTGGAATCATATGAAAGTTTGATTGCTGGCAGAATTAGAAATCCGATGCTTACCAAAGAGGATTATGACCAAATTGATGCTGAAGAACTTGAGTTGATGGATGTCAAGTGATGTTTAGCCAGTGCTGTTCGAAGGGCAGAAAAGTTTCAACAAATCACTGGAAGAGATGACTTTAATGAATTGTCTAAATCTCCAATAGGGTTTGACAAATCAAAAGTTACATGTTTCCGTTGTCGAGAAAAAGGTCATTTTAAGCGTGAGTGCAAAAACAAAGAAGCAAATGGAAGACAAGATCAGTCTGGAAAAAACAATTATTATCAAAAATCAATTTTTCATCAGATTGCTCAACAACCACAAACTGCACATGCCCGTGCCATTGAAGAAAAAGAGAAAAGAGCTTGTTATGGTATAATTGACCAAGACGATGAAAAGGTTGCAAAGGGATTTAGCTGGGATAAATACATTCCAACCGGTTCAGGTCTTGTTGCTAGAGTTCTGGAAGAAGATGAAGTCAAATCTAGTCCAAAAAGAATACCGATTTTTCCAGATTTAGGAAGTGATATTGATACCGATGATGAAGAAGAATATTTTAATAAAGCTAGAAAAGGTCTGGATCCTGACAGTTTTAATTTGTTTTTTGCAGATAAAGTTGAGATGCTGAATGAGAAGAAGATTGCCAGATTAAAGAGAGAGCTGGAAGCAATAAGAATAGCTGATGACAAGACAAAGATGAAAGCTGAAGAACAAAATGTTGAGTCAGTGATTGAAAAAGTGATAGAAAAAATCGTTGAAGTGGAGAAAGTGGTAGAGAAAATTGTTGAGATTGAAAAGATAGTCGAAGTTGAAAAACTCGTCGAAGTTGAGAAAGTCGTCGAGGTAGAAAAAATTGTTGAAGTTGAAAAGATTGTCGAGGTTGAAAAGATAGTTGAAGTCATTAAACCTTGTCTGAAATGTCTGGAATCATGCAAAGATTGTAAGGAGAAAGACAAGAAGATTTATGAACTGGAAGAGCTGAAAGAGAATTTGTTATCTGATGTGAAGTATGTGAAAGAGTCATACGATGTTTTGAATAGAACAGTTGATGGTCTGAAAAAGACAAATTTAGAAGTTGATGTTGCTATGACAATGATGAGTTCAACTTTAATGACAAAGCAGAAGGTCATCAATGAGTATATTGAAGATTGTGCAAAGCTAAAGCAAGATTTGGAATTTGAAAAGATTGAAAGTGAAAGAATCAAACGATTACTGTTGAGTTATACAACATGTGATTATTTGATTGACAGAGTTTATCCTACTGTTGCAGGTCTTGAAGCTTTCCAAGATAAAGAGGAGGAAACGGATACTGGTAAGAAACAAAGTGTCAAGTATAACAAGTGTCCGCCCCCGATTTGGAATAGTTATTCTCCCAGAAAGCCAAATGAGGAACGTTTAAATAAGGCACTCAACATAAAGTTAAAGTCTGAAACCCTTGATGAGTTACCAGACAATATTGATGTCACATTCACAGCGTCTGACACTGATCATGAGTCTGAATTGTTAAAGAAAGTGGTCGATCAGGTGTTGGATATGGATGAAGAGTCAAAGTCGGAGTCTAAATCTGAAAGTTCGAGTTCGTCAGAAAAAAGTCTGAGTTCATCAGTCAAGCGGGTTTATAATAAAGAATTCCTGTTATCAAAATCTAATTTGAATGACGGATTAATCAAATTAGCTTATACTTTGAATGATTCAGACAAATTATATTCTGATGAGGAATTTCCAATAAGAGGTGTTAAACCAGAAATGATAAAAAAAGGTTTTCAAACTAATAGAAATTAATATTTCTAAAATAAAAGATGAAAATCTTTCTGAAAAACCTAATCCTTACACCTCAAGAGTTCAACAACGCTTAAACAAGAAAAAAGGTTACAGTTCTGGTCCGGGTTATCGAAAGAAACCAAACCATAACAGTAATTTCAAAAAGAAAGGACTGGGTTTTATTCCCCCGGAAAATTATAAAAATGAGAAAAATTATAAATCAAAAACAAAATTTGTTGCAGGAGGAAGTTCTGAAGAAGAGCAGAAGAAACCATTCTGGAGATAGTCAAACCGAGAGTTTCTTGCTGAAAAGAAGAAGAATATGAAAAAATTTGTTCCAAGAGTTGACAAAAGAATCTGTTTTAAATGTCAAAAGGCAGGACATATTTCTTGGAATTGCCACGAGTCCATTTATTCAAAACAGGGAGTTTCTTCTAACTTTGAAACAAACAAGAAATGTGTTGATAAACAGAAACAACTAACTGAAAAATCTAAGATGTTTGAAAATTTGACTTTCGAAACTGGTGATGTTTCAAAACATTTTTACAAAAGAAAAGTCGATTTGAACAAATAAAGATGGGTTGTAAAATCTGAGAGTAGTTCTGACAATGAATCTGATTCCATAAAATCAGAGGAGTCATCTGTTGAGAAAAAGAATGAGAATTCCGTTCCAGAGTTGAACGATGAAAACTTTCCGCCATTGTCAAAAGAAAAATTGAAGTTAAAAATTGGTAAGATTGAGATTTCAGATCAATTCTTCTCTGGTAAAGGAGAATTTGATGCTGAAAAGGCTTTCAATGGGAAAGTTAAACATATATTTGGGAAGATGGTGGATGGGAAAGTGAAAAGTGCAAAAGTGCAAAAGATTTTTATAAATCGAAAGGAGGTTGGGATAGAGTTGATTCAAAATCACCCAAGGCTGGTCAGGCTTGGGTGACAGCATTTTCTAACTGAAATCCTGACTTGCCGGAGCTCCCAAGTGGGTAATCGTGGAGCATGAATCGGCATCATTCTTTAAAATTTTTGTGAAACATTTAAAAATTGTTAAAATTCTACAGGTTGTGGACTTGCCGGAACTCCCAGGTTGGTAAGTGTGGAGTAGGAATCGGCATTTTACTGCAAGTGATATTTCAGTTTACAAGTAGTAGTTGTTCTTAAATTGTCATATTTTGCTTTACAACTGGTAGAGTTAAACCTACAAGTGGTTAATCAAGGTCATTAAGTTGAACTTGATTTAACTTTCATTCAAAATGATTTGAAAAACAAAATGATGATCATAACCCCGTTTTTACAAAGTGATAAAATCAACAAAACTTATTTTCCGGAAAAACCATTTTTGATTAAAACAAACTTAAGTGTTTTGAAATCATAATGGGAAAATAGTTTGTTGTCAGGGGGAGTTCTGATTGTTTATGCCAAGTGGATGGCGAATTGAAGCTTGAAAATCATTTGTCATTTTACTTTGTACAGTTTGTTTTCAAATTTCCTTTAAATGATTTTGAATTTTAGGGGGAGTAAGAAATTTTGGAAAATCCAAAAACATTAGAAAATTTGAAAAATTCAAAAACATGATAAAATCAAAAATGAGTTTTGTTGAGAAAAAGAGGAAATGATAGTACATCAGTGGACAATCACAGCATGCTAAAGAATTGGAAAGTTAAATAGTGATAAACGGTCTCACTGATGATGTGCCAGTAGGTTTTTGCACATTTAGTAGATTGTGTCGAGATATAAACCTAAATATCAAACTTGCTTATCTCGTGGGGAACATCTCTCGGATATATGGGTAACCCCCGAAATCTTGTTTGAAAGACCCCTCTTTCTGAGATATATGGGGTATTATCCCGGGACTTCTGATTTTGCGAAAGCAATGGCCTAGTCCCCGTATAATATTTTTTGCTTGCTTGAAATAATAGCACCCCCCTCAGCTTAAAAAATGATGAAACATTGCAAAATGCTAATCATGTGCTGTTGAAGAAAAGATTCTATAAAGAGAACACACCAAAAGTCGAAGCCGTCATCTCTCTGATTTTGCAGAAGCAATAGCCTGAGCTCTCATGGCCCTCGCATTTAACCCTTTACAGATATCATCTAGGTATATTCACCTGTAAGACTGAATATTGGGATCTGGATACGGGAGTATATTCTGAGGTGGGACACGCGAATAAGTTTAAGTCTCTAAAACATTAATCTCGTATCTCGAAACAATTGAACTTTGTGTGAAAATTTAAGTGGATCAGTATACTGACAATCTAAGTGAATCGTTTAGAACTTAAAATGTTTATAGCTTAATGGTGTTGGTGATTTGTCTCAAAAACTGATATGATCCTCTTACACAAACTCACAAAAATATTGTTCTGTCAAAATTTCTTTTCTGCATATCATTAATATCAAATCCAAAAAGATTTTTGGAGTGTTTTAGCATAATTTTTTGAAAAATACAAAAAGATTTTAGACAACTGATGTTGAAAAGCTGATTTTCAAAATTCCGAGTGCCAAACATGATGAACAAATGGTTTGGGAGAATTTGATTGAAATGAAATTTGTTTTTGAAGAAATTATAGGTTCATTAAATTGAATTCAAATTGAAATATTTTGATTACAAGTGATAAGCAGGGATGTTAAATTTGTTATATCTTATATAGTATGAAATTCATGATTTGGGAATATCTACAAGTGGTTTCTAAATTTGTTAAAGGTTTAAATTTGTGAAATTTACTTTGAGGTAGAGAATGTGCAGGTTATGGCTATGAGAGAGCCAAGTTGCGATTCTAGAAATTGTGAAAGCCAGACTACGATCCCAAGCATTCTTTAAGGGGGAGTCTGATGATGTAGAGCTTAAAGAATCAAGAGATCTAATCAAGAGAATGTGAAGAGAAGATTGAGGATGCTTACACTATCAAATACTTTGGAGAAAGTCCAAAGACTGATCAAGGCTGAAGATCTGTGAAGACTCGACACTGAAGACTCGTCAACATCCAAGGGGGAGTCTGTTGGTGCATACGTCTGTCGACTTCGTCTTGTATCGAGTCTTGTATTAGAATTGTTAGATCAGGGCACGTAGTTCGAGAAAATGAGGTTTGTGTGTTGAAGAGTTAATTTCGCACGAAATAGCAGTGCTATTTTGCACGAAGTAACAGTTTGCTATTTCGCACGAAATAGCATTTGCCTATTCCGTGCGAAATACCAACACCTATAAATAGGGGTGATGTGAAATCATTTGCAACGTTCATGTTTCCGGTACAGAAGTGATGCCGACGTGTCTACTGATCTGTAACCGTGTTAAATCAATAAAACAAGACAATTAGTAGTGAAACAAGTTGTTACTAAGTATAATCAATGAATTCCGCCTCTGATTAGACCGAGAACTCTTCTGATAGACTCATTTCGATCGTCTCTCGATCCTACATGTTTCATTGGGTTATCAACGGCCCACGAAATTTGGACTTCCTAAGAATCTGCGTTTTGCGATGCCTCTGTCGAGCGTGTTCAGAACCTACGTGACAATCTCCGCCTCACTCAAAAAGGAGATAAAACTGTCTCTAAGTTTGGTCGTTCTTTTAAGGCGATTTGTGATCAACTACATGCTATTGGACACCCAGTCGACCCCAATGACCAACTCCACTGGTTCCTATGCGGTCTCGGACCTGCCTTCGAAACTTTCTCCACTACCATTCGGTCCACCCGCCCTGCTCCATCATTTGCTGACCTTCTGACCAGCGCAGAAAGTCATGAACTTTTTGTTAGGGCATTACATGGTCCCAATAACCCATCCGTGGCCTTTCGGCCCATTTATCCACATCTCCCAGACCGATTCATAACCGTGGATCACAGAAACGCTCAGACCAATATATCCCGGCCCGAAACTACAACAACAACTCTAACTTTAGAGGCGCATATCGTTCTCATACACCTCAGAATCGAACCAGGTGCCCTCCCACATGCCAGTTGTGTCGCAATCCGGGTTACTATGCCAATGAATGCTTTAGACTTCAAAATTTTGCCTCCTCTGCCACTCCAACTAAAGCACAACTTGCTCAGGAGTTTCATGCTCAATGTCAACTAAATTCCTATGTCAAAACGCTTTCAACGACCTTACCTACCACCTCTGAATCACCAAGATCATCAGATTTTGTGTAAGTCGCATCGATGTTGTCAGGTAACTGGTCAACCATGTTTATCGCTTTTTCCACCTTTTCACCATCATAGAATGTATAATTATTCTCCAACGGTGGTGGAACTTGATGGTATTCTGACCCAATTCCCTTTTTGTTCTTTTTAGACTCCTTACCATAGGGTGTAATGTTGAAAATTTGTTCCAAAATGTATGAAGAAGCATGATAACTTTAAAGTTTATTGACCAACTTTTCCTTTTCAGCGAGTTCTTGTTTAAGTTTAGCAACATCATCAATGTAATTATTTAAAACCATTTGTTTTCCTTCATATTTGGCTTCAAGAATTTAGTTGTCTTTTGACATGCTGACAATCTATCATCTAAACTTTTAACTCTGCTCTTCAAAGTTTCATAAGCTTCTTTCACAGTATAGTATGACAATTTCATTCCATCATACTCTTTTTGCAACTCTTGAATACTTTTATCTTTTTTACCACATTCGTTACAATCAGTTGAACACTTCTGTTTCAAAATTTTATTTTCTTTTTCAAGATTTTCACACTTTGGTGTCAATTCTTTTTCTTTTTCTTTCAAAAACCTTTCATTTTCTAACATTTCATTATATTTTTATTTGAAAATATTTTCTAATTTAGTAAATTCAATATCTCTTGATCTCAAATTTTTATCCTTTTCAGTACATGCCCTGCACGTTTCCATGCATTTCTTACACTGTTGTTCAATTTTAATTTCAGTTTTATTTAACAATACAGAAGAATCAGTTTGAGTTATTACCTCATCTTTTGGCACCGTGGCTTCTTTCGCCTTTTGATTCTGTTCTTCTTCAACCACCTGCTGTCTTTCAGCAACAGCTTTCTCAGCTTTTTCATCAGCTTTCTTCACCTCATCCACTAATTTTTGACTTTCATCAACGATTTCCTCTAATGTCTTCTTCTTTTTCTCTAGACTGGCATAGATCACCTTCTTTATGCCTTCCTCTACCTTTTCTCTGTATCTAGGAATTTCTTTGAGCCCTTTACACCAAACACCCACAGTTGGAATAGCCGCAACAAGTGCCTCAAAATCTACCTTATCAGGATCAACTGTTGGGTTTCCTTTGGGATCAACAAAACATTCTTTCTCTTGACTCCATCTATTTGCCCACTTTGTTCCTGTGAAAGCTCTATATACATCACTCAAATACATTCGTGCATGACGTTCCTCTCGGCTTTGTTTAATCTCAGCAACTAACGCTCTTTTCTCTTCCTTTGGAATATATTTACTCCAATTAAATCCCCCGCCATCCTGAATCATCACACAAGCCTGCTTCCTTTCTTTTGATGACCCTTTCAATCTGCTTTTGGTTTGTTCTTGAAGGTTGCTCGTTATTGCGATGATAGATGGCTTTCTTGTAGTAGTCTTCGTGAAAAGGATTCACACTATCATCTGCTTTGTTGTTGGTACATTCTCTTTTGAAGTGCCCTTTCTATTTGCACTTGAAACAAGTGACTTTAGTTTTATCGAAACCTATCTTCATGTCAGGGCCTTCCAGACATTTTCTCCCAGTGATCTCCCTGAATTGGTGAGCTCTACACTAGCCATGCACCACCTGATATCCATGAGCTCCATCTCTTCTGGATCTACTTGATCGTAATCTTCCTTTATCATGTTTGGATTGCCTATCCTTCCTACGATCAAACCTTCATAAGACTCCAGAACGGAAGCCAAGAAACTCATGTGCTGTTTAGCGAAATCAGGATTCAAATGCAGAGAATCTTTCCAATTCAGACTTGGATTGGATTTGGATGATGAAGATGATGAATGATATCCCGAATCATAACTCGAAAATTTGCTCTTTGAAGACTCACCAGCATTGTCAGTCTAAATGTTGTACCAACCTTTGGTGACTGATTGTTCAGCAGCATACTCTTTCGGTAGTACAGATCAACATTCTGCTGATAACTTGAACTAGACATTTTTTTTTGTTTTTGTAACTCCAGATCATGTCCTTCAAGTTTTTCAATCAAACCATCCAACGTAATTTCATCAAACTTGGCATCATTCTTTAGAACAATTACAAACGTTTTCCATTCATCAATTTGTGGTAATGCCTTGATGAGTTTGTCAACAATCTATTCTCTGTCTTTATTGATTCCAAACCTCTCCAGCTCGATTTTCAAATGACAAAATCTTTCTATCATTTGTCTAACATTTTCAGCCTTCATGCATCCGAACAAATCAAATTCTTTTTTCAGCAATGAGATTTTGTTTTTCTTGATATCTTTACCTCCTTCTGCTTTCAGCTTCAAAGCTTCCCACATCGACTTGGAGGTTTCACCATGTTAAAGTAAAAACAAAATATCCTCTCTAACAGATTGTTGTAATAATGTTACCATTTTTAATTCGTTCGAGTGATCTTTTCTATCAGTTTCTGAAAATTCTTTAGTTGTAAGTAATACATTTTGATCGTTCGCCGGTTTTTCATAACCAAAAGTTAACATGATCCAATTATCGTAAGCATAAGCTTTCACCCAATTTTCAATTCTTGTACTCCACCAGTGTTAATCTTCGATATTCATTAATTTCGGTGGCTTTTGATGGTTTCCGTAAACATTATCATGGTTTAAACTCTCAGAAATAACATTCGAAATAGTTTTTGTCCCGGGTGTTGCTTCAGTTGTTGTTTCGGATGTAAATGCGTTGTAAAATGTATTGTAGAATTCTTCAGCCATGATTCCCTGCAAACACACAATCAAACACTTGATCAAATTTGAAAGACAAACAATACAAAGTATTTAACTATCTTTGGTCCGGAAGAGCTTTAGTCCAGATGGACTTTGTTCGGATGTACTGTTCCGGATGGACAAGATCTCCGGATGAACAAATCTTCGGATGGACTTTATCCAGATGTGCAAACCAACGGATGGACACTAACAAGCCTATACGTCCGGATGAACCTTGAATAAATTCACTACTGAAAAGCCTATCCGTCCGGATGAACAAGTCTATCCGTCCGGATGGATGATGATGTCAGCAAACTTAGTTCCGTGGTTCATAATTTTTTCAAAATTTAATGAGTTTTAGTTTGAATTATGATCTGAAACTTTGTAGGATTGTTCTAAAACGTTTTTCACACAACATATTTGAAATTCAGCCAATTTTAACCGTGACGACATTGTGAATCTGAGTTTTTAAGTTCAAAAAGAAATGTAGAAGATGAGTAGAAGAGGATGAAGCAATTTGTATCTGAATCTGATGAAAATCTTCGTGTCTTCAATTCGTGCAATCAAACACCCGCTCTGATACCACTTGTGAATTCGAATCCTGGATCAATTCCTTGACCGTTGAATGCGTACGAACACGTAAGTTGTGCGGAATCCAAAATACGCGTGTGGATGAAAACACGAAGAAGTATTATAAGTTGATTTCTATTGATAATATGACGAGTACAATACCACGACATCAAACGGACAGAGTTTCCCCACTCTAGTCACAAAGTTATCAAATGTCAAGACCCTCCTCACATATATATAGGCAGTCTCCATCCGGATGAACATACCTAGCGGATGGCCTCCATCCGGACGGATGGACTCTTATACTTCTAAACAGTTTACGGATAGACTGGTCATTGTAACAACCCTCGGTAAAATCAATACCCTTATAATATTTCCGACTCTCTGATATATTATAAAATATCTTAATATGTCGTATATCACACCCCGTATGCGAAAACCGAGCCCAAAATATATTATAATGTATAAAAATAAAATAAAAATGTGAAATATAAGTTGAGGCGGGCCGCCTGGACCCACCCCAACATATCAAGCGGGCCGAATTAGGACCAGAGTTTGACTCCGCTGATTCTTTAAGTTCATGCGGGCCGATTCAACTAAAGCTTATACTAATGCGGGCCGCGCGGACTCATAACACGCGATTTCACCAGAGGTCGACACGTGTCAACATCGTGTCAAGTCTACTAGCTGACTGGTCAAAGCTATAGGTAGACGCGGGCCGCCTGAGGGTTAGCCTTATCGTAAGCGGGCCGCGTGGAGACCAGATTACACAACTATATTTTGGGTATTTTCCGTCGCTCATTTCTTTCTCTCAATCTCGAAATCTCTGATATTAAGATTAATATTTTGGGTATTATACCCCTATTTAGCGAGGTTCTGCTCCATTGTAAGTATTATAACCCCGGTTTCATAACAGTTACGCTTCCCGATTGATTTAGGGTTCCGTAACAACTGTCGTGGTTCTGCCCGACGTAGTTGTTGGAATGCCATCTCGGGGAGGGTATAATTAATAATTTAAAAAGGGTTATGGTACTAATCAATGTACGTTTGTATAAATTATAGATTATAGCCAGGAAATCCTTACGAAAAGCCTAAGACAGCAATGTGAGTTTATCCTCTTTTTGTTAATGTTTTTGGTAATGTTTTACCAAACCTTAAATGTTTTACTATGAAATTAAGCGGTGATTGAGTCTTTGTAGTTCTTCAATTACTGCCGGTATTATGGGGTTTTGTATACAAAATTTATTACTACGAGTAGTAGTAAGTCTGAATGACAGTGCATTACCATTGGACGACGAGTTAGCCAATTGGTAATTTGACCATAGCCATAGATCCGGTCGAGTGGCAAATACTGAATGAGTAATTGTGTAGAAATAAACAATGTGATCGCTCTCAATACTGTTTTAATTGATAAAATGATTCTTGATTAAACTGGGATTCACTCACCAGTATTTTCGACTGACAAATGTTTTTAAAACGCGTTACAGGTAACACAATGTGAACAGCCAAATTAGTGAAAAGCCAGCTGGAGAGCACTGAAGGCTTGGGAAAATGTGGCTATAAAAGTTACCTAATAAACGATGTTTTAAATTCAATAAAATAGGGTTTATCCCTATAATGTATTGTAATAAGAAACTTGGGTTTTTGATCATGTTATTATTAATATAAAAGAAGGTGGTTTTACTCTGATAAACATTTCCTAACTACGGTCCTGATGTAAATTCCGCTGCGAGACTAAATAAAATCTGATACCACCAAACTCTGTGATCACGTCCGCCCGTTCCCGGGGATCAGGGATCGGGGGTTATGACAGAAGGTGGTATCAGAGCCTAGCCAGTGGTCTGAGCCAAAGAAGTGTTCTGCTGACACTTAAATTTTGAATTAATGTTAGGAAATAAAATAAGGAAATATATGCATAACTGTAGTTATGTATTATGTGTTATTTGACTATCTGTTAGTTTTCAGTAAGAGTGATCAAGGACCATCAGACGTGAATCGTCAGTTAGCTGATTCACCTAGGAGTGAAGGTACATCATCACAGCCTGCCCTCTCGGGGTATGTTGCTGATCAGGAAGACGGAATATTTGCTTTTAGAGCTAAATCTGAAGAACCATTTCCTACTAAGAAACGAGGATGGTTCAGTAAACAAGCTTTTGCTCGTAGGAAGAGAATGAGGAAATTGCAACAGCAAAGGACTTTAGCAGCTATTAAGAGAGAGACAGATGCTCATAATCAAGATATGCTTAATAGAAGTGTTAGGGGTCATTTTCTTAACATACATATCCTGACCAATATCCTGCCTTTGTTTGTTTATTTGTGATCAGGATGCTGGAAGAGGATATTATTAACATCTTGGGCGATATCCTGAGGCTTCTTGAATTAACCACGTGCAGGTTAAGGGTTGAGGCTTGCTAACGGTCAAGAGGACTTCTTCTCCTCAAGACTCGAACGAATTTGTTGAGAAAGAGACGTTGAGTCCGAAAGACCAGGTCTACAACGTTCCAAGAAGAATATTCGGTGGGTCCCGCAAGTTTAGGGTAGTTAGTTATTTTATCTTTACTATAAATAGATGAGGTCGGATCAGCTTAGAACACAACAATTCACACTTACACTCTCGATCACTTTCACTCTTTAGCTAATTGCAAACACCACACTTGTATTTCATTTTCATTGTAACACTTAGTCGATCCGTACCACATCCCGCACTGTATCCTGATTTTTGAAGCAATTGAAGAACAAGGAAGCTGCGATTGTCAGCTCCCAAGGTTTTATGCCGGCGATCTAGATTGATCAAGGGCTTTCCTCGTACATCTCGTGTCGTTTACTTTATTTTCGCTCATTGTTTGATCATAGATACAGCTCAATATCCTGAGCCGTATCCTGAATACTGTTTTCCCAAATAACTTAACAAGTATATTTTCAACACACTTTCTAGCACACTACCTCACTTAACTAATTTGATCACTTAATTACTTCAGTAATTTTTGACCAAAACAATTTGGCGCCCACCGTGGGGCAAGTGGTGCTCTCTTTACTAAAATTTTTTGTCAAATCGCTAATCGGTTTTCTATTTTCAAAACTTTTTGCCACATTGTCCATAATGGCCTCAAGATCAAACATGAGTTCCTCTACTGTGTCTGCTATGACTTCTGCTACTACCGGTTCGGTGCTTCCACCACCTCCTCCAAGGATGCCAGCCTCTACGCAATCTCAAGATGTTATCCCAACTCGGAGTGTCCAGGGATCTGCTCCCGTTTTAGCTTCTAATGATGAAATTTTAACCTTATTTGGAAGTGTGCAGGAACAAATGAGGCAGCAACAGGAAACAAACCAAATGCTTTTGTGGGAAATACAACTCCTGAAGGCTGGCTCGAGTAGATCTGCCGAGGACAATGTCACTCCGTTACACCCCAAAGCGTTGAACTTTAGTTCAGCTGTATATACCGAGGATAATAGGGGGAATATCGTGCCCAGTCTTCCTCAGAATCATACTCCTGAAATACCCTCCTTGGTTAGGATGTCAACCATAAGGAGCTCAGGATATGCTTCAGGATATGGGCAGAATCCTCCAACTGGTAACGTGTCTAATAATAATAATACTCATGCTGCTAACAGTGGTGGATCTTTGCAGGATACAGGTGTGACATCAGCACTTACCAGGGAACTTCAGAAGTTAAAGGACATGATATCTAGTGTACCTGGGGTGGTCCAACCGATCCCGGAAGTGTCTCAAGACAGCCACAAGATATCTCGTTTCGCGTATCCTATCTGTGATGCTGAGATCCCAAAGAGATTCCAAACCCCCAACATGAAGCTTTATGATGGGACTACGGATCCTGAGGAGCATATTGCCCAGTATAGGGAAAGAATGGAGATTAACCCTATCCCTCCGGAGCTCAAGGAAGCGTGCTTGTGCAAGGGATTTGGTTCTACTCTAACAGGATCAGCCTTAAAATGGCTGTTAAACGTTCCTCCTCACTCAATCACTTCATTTGCTCATTTGGTTAATTTATTTAACAGTCAATTTTCTTGTAGTCGGAGTTTTGAGAAACTAACCAGTGATCTTTACAGGATAACTCAAGGGCCTCAGGAATCCTTGAGGGATTATGTGAACAAATTTAGTCGAGAATCCTTGGATATCCCACATCTTGATGTTGCAACAGCTGTGCAAGCTTTTAAGATGGGATTACAAAAGGATTCTCAGTTTTATCAGGATCTTGTAATGAATCCCTGCAGGAATCTCGATGAAGCTCGTAACAGGGCTTTGAGATATATCCGTCTGGAAGATGACAAGAAGATGCAAGAAAGGATGAACGCATCCAACACTTATGAATCGACTAATAGGAAGTCAGAATCCTCATTTAAGTCATATCGGCCTAAGCCATATGGTAGAAATGAAAACAAGAGAGTGAATGTTGTCGAAGATGAGGATCCTGAAGAGTATCCTGAATTGTCTGAATATTGCTTTTCTGTTAATATCCCTGAATTGATGTATGCTATGCAGGGTCTAGGAGACAAGGCTAGATGGCCTCGAAAGAATCAACAAAAGGCTGACTGGAAAGATAAGTCGAAATGGTGTGCTTTCCACGAAGATTTCGGACATATGACTGAGGATTGCATTGCTTTGAGGAAAGAAATAAGCTATCTTCTAAGCAAGGGATATCTGAAAGATCTCTTAGGAAAAAAGAAGAATAAGGGTCAGGATACTGACAAGGATCCTGAACGAGCAGCATCACCTCCCTCGGATGCCAAGATAATCAACTTCATTTCGGGAGGATCCGACATTTGTGGGACCTCGTATTCGGCAGCAAAGAGACATGCAAAGGAAGCTAAAGCCGAAAGGGGAGACAGACCTGTCAAGATGACTACCCTCACGACTGACAAAGTGATCACTTTTGATGCAGATGACAGAGATACTGTCCAGGATCCTCACCATGATGCTCTGGTAATAACGTTATATGTGGCTAACCATTTTGTACGCAGGATATTGGTTGATAATGGCAGCTCCGTCAACATAATCCAACTAGAAACTCTGAAGAGAATGAATGTATCTCCAATGGATATCACTTCAAAGTCTACCGTGCTTGTTGGATTCAGTGGAGAGGCTAGAAACACAGTGGGGGAGATAAAGTTGCCAGTATACGTTGAAGGAGTCAATTCGATACAACGTTTATGTGTGATGGATTCTCTATCCTGCTATAACATCATATTGGGAAGACCGTGGATTCATGATATGAAGGCCGTGCCATCAACATATCACCAATGCATCAAGATACCTACCCCTTGGGGAGTGGTCAAAGTAGATAGTGATCAGCAGGAGGTGAAAGAGTGCTACTCATCCTCGATGAAATCCTCAGCCAAACCTAGTGCAGCATAGCAATTAAAGACGCGGGCCCAGGATATTGTGGAGGATCCGGAGCAGGATGTGAAGAAAGTTATCCTGGACCAGGATAACCCCGATATTTCGGTGCTCGTAGGGACCAATATCCCTCAGGATATTGAAGAGCAGTTAATTAACTTTTTAAAATGCAGGATGTCAACATTTGCATGGAAGCATGAGGATATGACAGGCATATCCAAAGATATTATCACTCACAAGCTTGGAATTGATAAGTCATTCAAGCCTGTGCAACAAAAAAGAAGGAAGTTTGCTCCTGAGCGGAACACGATTATCCAGGAGGAAGTTGAAAGATTATTAAAGTCAAGGATGATCAGGGAGGTTAAGTTCCCAAGGTGGCTAGCAAACGTGGTTGTAGTACAGAAGAAGAATGGGAAATGGAGAGTTTGTGTAGACTACACAGACTTGAACAAAGCTTGTCCTAAAGACCCATTTCCTCTTCCCCATATTGATGCAATGGTAGATGCCACTGCCGGGCATGAAATGCTGACCTTCATGGACGCATCCTCAGGATTTCAACAGATCCAAATGGAGCCTTCTGACCAGGAGGATACCGCCTTCATGACACCAACAGGTATTTATTGTTATACAGCTATGCCTTTTGGTTTGAAAAATGCAGGTGCAACATACCAAAGATTGGTGAACATGATGTTCAAAGACAAACTGGGGGACACCATGGAGGTATATATCGATGACAAGGTGGTGAAATCTAAAAAGTCTGAGGATCACCTTCAGGATATCAAGGGAGCATTTGATATCCTGGATCACTACAACATGAAGCTAAATCCTGCTAAATGCCATTTCGGAGTGGGGGCAGGGAAGTTTCTTGGATATATGGTGACAAAAAGGGGGATAGAAGCAAGCCCAGAGCAGATCAAAGCTATCCTAGACATAAAATCACCCTCAAATATGAAGGACGTACAAAGATTAACAGGCCGAGTAGCAGCTCTAAACAGATTTATCTCAAGATCCTCAGAAAAATGCAAAGACTTCTATGATATCCTAAAGAAGAACAAAAGATTCGAATGGGGGGGAAAGCATGAAGCAGCCCTGCAGGATTTGAAACGGTATCTTTCAACCGCACCTCTATTGATGAAGCCCGAAAATGGTGAACCACTATCCCTGTACCTTGCTGTGTCAGGGAATGCTGTAAGTGCCGTTCTTATAAAAGACCATGAAGGTCAGCAGTATCCTGTTTATTATGTTAGTAAAAGTTTGTTAGATGCTGAAACTAGGTATTCTCATTTAGAAAAATTGATATTAGCTCTAGTCATGGCATCAACGAAACTTAGGCATTATTTTGAGACACATAGGATACATGTTAAAACAAATTATCCTGTCAAAAATGTGCTTAGGAAACCAGAGATGTCAGGCAGGATGGCCAAGTGGTCAGTAAAGTTGAGTGCTTACGATTTAGTATATGAACCTAGAAGTGCCATAAAATCTCAGGCTTTAGCTGACTTTGTGGCTGACTTTAGTAGTGACATTCAGGACGAGGTAGACCTAGAAGTTCAACAGTTAGGAGAATCCTCAGGATCCTGGACATTATATACTGACGGTGCATCCAATGTAAGAGGAATAGGATTAGGAATACTACTAAAATCGCCACAGGGGGACATATTACCCCAGGCTATTAGGTGTGAATTTCCTGCTACTAATAATGAAGCAGAGTATGAGGCTTTAATTGCAGGATTAGAGTTGGCTAAGAGCATGAGTATCAAAAATTTGCAAGTGTATGTTGACTCTTTGTTAATTACTAACCATTTTAATGGATCCTATGCAGTTAAGGGTGAGAAATTAATCGAATATCTCGATATTCTCAAAAAATTAGCAGGATATTTCGATGTTTTTATACTTGAACAGGTACCAAGGGAGGATAATGCTGAAGCGGATGCCCTAGCAAATTTGGGATCATCAATCAGGATACCTGAAGGGACGCAAATACCAATATTACATGTCTTATATCCTGCAACGAATCCTCAGGATAAAGAAGTAGCTAGTATACAGAATCCTGGAGTAGAACATCCTGAAGAGGATCCTAAATCCTGGACGGCTCCAATCATGAGATATCTCAAAGAAAAGGCTTGGAGCCAAAAAAGGAAGATGGGCAGAAGAATTACCCTTTGTTTTATGGGCTGATAGGACCACGGTAAAGAATGCAACAGGTCAAACCCCGTTTTCCTTGGTGTTTGGAGCAGAAGCAATGATTCCAACGGAAATGACGATACCTACTGCAAGATCTGTCTTAAGTGATCCTGAGAAGAATCCTGAAGCCTTGAGTCAGGATTTAGACACTATAGATGAAAAGAGAGAAGCGGCAAGGCTAAGGATGGCAGCATATCAACAGAGAATATCCAGGGCATATAACAAGAATATTAGAACCAGAAGATTTAAGGTTGGAGATTGTTAAGAAAGGCTTTCCAAAATACTACTAATCCTGCCGATGGCAAGTTAGCTCCAAAATGGGAAGGACCATATGAAGTTGAATCAGAAGCAGGGAAAGGAGCATATAGACTCAAGAATATGGAGGGGGATATGCTACCGAGATCTTGGAATGCTATACACCTTAAGCTCTATTTCAAGTGAGTCTAGAATTTAATTTCTAACTCAAGATGGTATGAATTCTACTTCTTTTGAATATGTTTGGTTTAATTTGTTCTTTGTAACCTGATACTGACTTAAGCATCGGAGGGGTGTTAGCCAAGCTAACACCCACCTTAGTTTACAATTGTTTTGCAAGATATGTTTCAGGATATAGCTCCAGGATATGTGCTCAGGATAACTCGAAAGACTAGAGGATTGGCCCCCTCTCTCACGTTTAAGGGATACTGATCCCTTCACAGGTTTAAAGGTATTCACATTTCTTCCGAATTGGGTTTAAACACCCCGCCTGGAGCGCAAGTTATTCAGGGATAGTTCAAGGTGGCGGGACCAGTCCATGTAAAAGTGGCTGACAATTTCGTCACTATTGGCTATATCCTGAATCCTAACGGTATATGAGGATTGATCACCCTCTCTCACGAAAGGGTATTTTCATACTCTCTAAGGTTTAAAGGTTTTCACCTTTCTAAGTCTTGGAGTTTATACACTCCCGCCTGTAGCGCATGAAAAATTGGGATTTTCCCCAGGACACAAAGGATTTATCTCCAGTACATCCTTGGGTTATACCCTCGGGATGTGAAAAATTGATTATGCCATGGAAACTGACATTAAGTAGATTTCTAAGGTACTTGAAGACATTGTACACAGGGGACATCCCTGCCAAGGTGGTGGTGTAAAGCTAAAAGGATGAAGTTTGCGACTAATGCACTAAGTACCTTGCACTGGGGACATCTTCATTGGAACAATTGCAAAGGGATTGAAGTTGGTAATAGGTTTATATCCTATTTCTGGTATGATCTTCCCTTTGTACGCCTCATTTAAGTTTTTAGTAACATTATGTTAAGTATCCTGACATATATCCTCAAAGTCCTTTTAAGGATATTTGATTAGGATGTTTGAAACTAGTATTGGCTTGGAACTTTGATCATCATCAAAACTTGGTTTTGAAGAGATAAACTATTTTTTACTTTCTAAAGAAATTTTTATAAAGTTAAAGGAACGTCTGGAAGATCTATTTGATAAAAGGCTTCTGCAGTATGTTTCTGAGCATACTGGTCAGGATATTTTGTAAAATAACAGTATGAAATTTTTACAAAGCCAAAACTTACACTAAACAATGCAAGGTAACAGAAAATAAGTCAAAAGATAGTTATATTATTAACAAGTCAAAAGTTGTGCTTTTGGTTTCACCTTAAACTAAGGCCCATCCGCCAAAAGCACAATTAGTTTTTATCATATTTGCGTAACGGTTGCAGGATCTGTCTCAAAACAGGACCCGTCCACCTACAACCGTTACTATGTTCAAAACAAGTTATACTAATCGATGACCAAGGGCTTCATCCTAAAACCTAGGACCCATCCACCTTTGGTCATCACATTGTTCTAGTGCAGGAAATGTAAATTGTTCAAAGACAGGAAAAGTAAATTGTTTATGCAACCACAACAATGAAATTAAAAAAGTGGGCTCCGGCCTTGGCACGTATATCCATCATCGCCCACTCTGCTGCCTAAGGGGCAGCACCCTCTTGAACAGCAACCTCCTTGCCAGCATTCGCCCCAGCATCACCCTCGGGATTCTTCTCAGCACCATCACCGGCATTGGCAACCTCCTCTGCCACCTTAGAAGGCTCTTCACCAGTATGTTTTGCAGGATGAGCAACGGGATGACCTCCGAGGCCCTGTAGTTTCTCCTCCCAAGCCTTTACATTCCAGGAAGGGCATTCAAAACCCAGATCCATGGCCTCATAAGCCATCCTTATCCTGGCTTGGAGAAGAGAGACGACCACCGAAGCTTTTAGGCTATCCCGGTATGAGCTCATATTCTGCTGATATTGGAGAAGAGCGGCGTCTAGCTTGGCCTGAGCATCCTCATTAGCTTTGTGGAGGGCGGCTTGATGTTCCTGAGTCATTGCCTTGTATTTGTCTTCATAGTGCTGGGATTTGGCAGCCGCAATGGTTCCTTGGTCAGCTATGGTGGCTTGAGCTTTCTCCAGCTGAATCTGCAACATCTTGTTAAGACCGCTAGCGTCTTCCTATAAATGCATGAGGCGATCCAGACCCTGTCGATAAAGACACAGGTATTAATGTGAAAAATAAGCAGGATAAAGACTAACATACTTGTACAGGATATCGGAAAGAAAATTCTACCTGTCTGAGGAATGAGGTGGCTTCGTTAAACCCATGGTTCTCAAGGGAGAATGTTTCAGAAACAGCTGGGGAGTCAGTCTCCTTTCTCTTCCGAGAGCTGGATGCCCTGGTCCTGGATGCCGGAGGACCTTTGGGGGCTGAAACAGTCTTTGAGGAGGTAGGCTTTGGTGTAGCAGATGGCTTTGTCTTGGATTCTTGTTTGATGGGTTCGAGGCTGGAGTAGCAATCTAACTCATCGAGTTCGAAACCTTCAAGGTTGACGACTGGTACTACATAAGGGAAGATATTCTTAAAACTCATCATATTTTTGAAAAATAATTAACATATGAAGATGTGCTTACCAGACATTTCTGAGCTTGATTTTTTATGAGGATCTGTGAGAGACAGGGAAAAAGTTCTTTCACTGGCAGGAAGACGGTAGATTTCCTTGATCTTGGATTCGGATTCTGCGCTAGGAGGCACTAAATCTCTGAAATTCGCTGCATAAAAACATCAGAATATAAGTCCGGGATACAGTTTGAAGATATGATTGGGGATATTCCTAAAACCCTAAATCCTACCCTTGGTTAACCATTTAACCGGTAGATCGAAACCCTTATCAATGGAGTCTCTTTTGACGAAAAAGAATCTTCGTCGCCATCGATCCTCATTCTTAGTGGCTTTAAGGACCAAAGGGTTCTTGATGGAGAACAGAAGATAACGGTGATTGCCATGAGATCTCAACCGGTATGCTACGGGAAGGTCCTCAACAAGTAGGTTAGGAAAATGACGAGATTTGATTTGATCCAACACTATCAAGATTCGCCAGACCATTGGCATAACTTTGGGCATAACTAAGACCGGTAAGGTCGAAAAAGCTGGAGATAAAGGATGGAAATGGATACCGGAGTCCAAGAGAGAAAGGATAAGCGAAAAAACAAACCCACTCGTCGGATGATGCATCCGATCGGGCTTCCTTGTCAAAGGGGCGAAAGACCGTTCCGGTGGTGTTGGAACGTGTACGTGACCCTGAAAGTCAGTTAAGGTAGTTCAACATCATGTGTAAAGGCGGAATCAATGCACATAACGTCCAAAACAGCTCTAATCCTTTTAACTTTTCTTTTCTGATTGATTAACGTGCTTGTACAATGTTTTCTGTTACAAATCCGGCAGCACCTCCCTACTTGTTCCAACCGTTCCGTTTGAAATGTGAATAACACACACCTATTTATAGACCTAGACCCTTCCGTTTGAACTTAACATAACATGTTTCAAACGGAACCCTCTAGTTTCAAACGGAACCCTCTAGTTTCAAACGGAACCCTCTAGTTCATACATCAGTTTCAAACGGAACCCTTAAAAACACTTCCTAAAATCAAAACTAAACCCTATGTTGACCCATATTGACCTAAGACTTAATGTAGACGAAGTCAACAGACATTCCGTGCACTAACAGACTCCCCCTTGGATGTTGACGTAGTCTTCAGCAATCTTCAGCACCTGAGTCTTCGGTCTTGGTCTTTTCTTCAACTCTTTATCTTCTCATCTTAAGCACTCTATCTTTACAAGTTTCAGGATTATATCCTGGCTCCAACTTCAGTCTTCCCATTAACTGTTTATCCAGACTTCCTCTTTCACAGACTCCCCCTCTCAATATGCTAGAATCTGAGGTATCTGGTTCAAGCTTTGTCATTTAGCTTCCGTGGGAATTCCTGAAACCTGCATATTCTCTACCACAACATAAGTTTCACAAATTTATAACACTTAGATTTAAAAACTTACTGGTAGAATACATTCATTCATCAAACATACTAGTTTCATCAAGTTCAAATAAATGACCTTGATTAACTAACCTCTCAATTTTTCAAAACATTTGAATATGACTTTCAAAGATTTCAACATATTCTCCCAACCCAATATAGTTCATCATGTTTAGCACTTGGAATTTTGAATATCAGCTCTTCAACATCAGTTGTCGAAAATCTTTTTGAATTTTCAAAATTTTATGCTAAAACACTCCAAAAATCTTTTTGGATTTTTGATCTTAACAGAAATGCAGTAAAGAAATATATACAAACAATATTTTTGTGAGTTTGTGTAAGAGGATCATATCAGTTTTTGAGACACATCACAAGCACCGTTAAGCTTTAAACATTTTAAGCTCTAAACGATTCACCTTGATTGACGATATAGTTGTCCTCTAAAGCTCAATCTAAAAACTTTCGAAATGCTTACCGATACGTTAAGGTATATTAAGATAGCACTAAAATTCTTATGGACCCCACGATCTCAGCATATCCCCTCATCATGCAATACACTGACTCAAGTAATGCCTTTAAACTTTTATCAACTGTGATTTGTGCAAAAACAAAGCAGAATGTTTAAACATTAACAATCAGGTCGATACTTCCGTATACGCAGAGAAAGTCCAATGTTTAAACAAAATAAGAAAATAAAAATAAGTTGAAGTTGTTTAGGCTTTAACCACCAGTTCGATACTCCCGTATACGCAGAGGTGATCCAAAGCTTAAACGAAACACCAAAGAAAATAAAGCAGAACGTTTAGGCAACAACATCCAGGTCGATACTCACGTATACGCAGAGGATGTCCGATGCTTAAACAAAATAAAGAAATAAAACAAGTTTAAATCTTTGCAAAATAAAATGCACAATCACAGCGACTTTTCAGCAAAGTTGTGAAAGTTCACAAACTTAACCAGTTTTATGTCTTTCGACAATCAGCAATTACTGAGTAGGTACACAGTCAAGAAGGACAAAACCAAGTACTATGCTTTTGACCATGTTTCCCACTAGAACTAGGCTTTTTCATTTATGTTTGTATCGTTATCGCAAATCTACTAGTCTAGCTGAACCTATCGTCACATCTTTAGTGAGACCACTTATCACATTTGACATTACAATTCTTTAGCATGCTGTGATAGTTCACTGATTTTCTATCATTTCCTCTTGTTTAACACAAAACTCATTTTTGATTTTTCAATGTTTTTGACATTTTCAAATTTTCTAAATTTTTTTTTTTAAATTTTTCTCCCCCTAAAATCAAAATATATTTCAATTTTGATTTTCTGAGAAAATTTGAAAACAAACTATACAAGAAATGTGACAAACTGATATCAAATCGCTTCAATTCGCCATTCACTTGGCATAAACAATCAGAACTCCCCCTGACAACAAACTATTTTCCCATTTAGATTTCAAAACACTTAAGTTTGTTTTAATCAAATGGTTTTTCCGGAAAATTAGTTTTGTTTGTCTTTTCACAAACTCGGGGTTTCATCACCTTGTTTACCTTTAACCATTTTAAAAGATTTAACAGTTAAGACCCTTGTCAACAACAAACACTAGTAGAAAATCAAGTACAACTTAATGTCCCAGATTTACCACTTGTAAATCGAAATATCACAGTTACCATCCTGTGAATTTCTCAAGAATGATGCCGATACCTGCTTCACACTTACCAACCTGGAAGCTCCGGCAAGTCAGGTTTTTCTATTTGAAAAGATTCACCCAAGCCTGACCAGCCTTGGGTTTAACAGTTTTTACCTCAACAGATGGCTCTTCTAGTTTCGACAAACCAGAATCATTGCCTGAATGTGGCTCTTTTGACTTTGACAAGTCAAATTCATCGCCTGATGGTGGCTTGTCTGACTTTAACGCATCAGATTCATCGCCGACCATTTTCTTCTTTTCTTTTTTCTCCATGTCCTCAGATTTGCATCTGAAGAATTCAATTTACTCGGCTTTGCAGTCGAGTGAGTTGATTCATCAGAACTCTTATTTAATCTGTCCGGTGAACCTGAAGACAAAATTTTCTCGAGATACTCTCTCGCCTTCTTCCTTTTCTTTCGCAGTCTGTCTTTCTGCCCCTGTGAAAGTTTAACTTTCTTTTCTTCAATTATCTGATCCTGAACTTTAGATTTTAGAACCTTCTGTTCATGGGGCTTGACGTTGACTGGCTTCTTTACCATTCTTTGAGATTCAACCCTCGATCTTCCCATTGATCTCCTTGGGCAATCTTTGGCAATATGTCCTCTGATTTGGCAGTTATAGCATCTTCTCATCTCATAACTCCAATTCTGGCAGTTAACAGCAATGTGTCCTCGAATACCACAAGAGTAACACACTCTGTTATCGTACCATTCACCACTTTCACACCAAAAACTTAAATCATAGCATTGTCTGGCTTTGTGGTGATTATCACTCCTCCTGAAAACTGGATTTGGCTTTGAAGCACTGTGGTCCGACCTGCACCACTTATTACCAACATTTTGTGAGTTTTCATTTTTAGATTTTTGTGATTTTTCAAAATGATTGGATGACTTATCTGATAAGCTTTTATTTTCACTTTTAGGATTTTTCAAATTTGTATCTTTTTGTTTCTGTTCTACACTCTTCTTAACAGGTTTTTGTTTAGAACATTCACCTGTTTCAGTAGATTGCAAAACAGTATTTTTAAATTTTTCTTGTAAATCTAAAAATATTTTTCTTTTCTTTTCTTTTTCATCATCAGATATTTCATCACAATCTTCAATTTTGACTTTGACTTTGTCAAAATTTGTGACATTGTCACTTATTGGAACAGAATTGATCAGTTTTGGACAGGGAAAATTCAAACTATTTGATGCAGTCACAAAACCTTTCAATTTCTTTTCAAGTTCATCAATCTTGTTTCTTGAATTCTCAGCTTCTTTTTCAAGCTGAGAGATTCTTTCAAGATAGAACTTGATAGAATTTTCATTTTCAATTTTAAGATTTTCAAGAACAGATTTTTCATTTTCTAAACCTTTTAACTGTTCTTGAAATCTTGTTTCATTTTCTTTTAAATTTTTGTTTTCCAATTTTATCCAAAAATCTTCATTTTCTGAGGATTTTCTTTTACTTTCAAAATCTTTTTCATTTTCTTTCAAAATTTTGTTTTCTAATGACAAACTCTCAACAATCTTTAAAAGTTTATCATTATCAGATCTCAATTTTTCGCAGTTCAGGCGCAAACTCAAAATCTGTTCTTCATCAGTCTTCTTCTCGATCTTCAGAGTATTGTTTTCCAAAGTCAAACTCTCCACATCCTTCAAGAGTTTGAAATTTTCTGCTTCTGATTTTTCACATTTTGAACACACAACTTCACTATTTGAAGTTTCATCCTTCTTTGATTCTTCAATCTTTGATGTTCCTGCAAGAAAAATTTTAACCATATCAGCAGGATTCAAATCTTCATTTAAAAAACAACCTCTCTTGTAATCATATTTCATCTTTCTTCTTACATCAATACCATTTTCAATTCTTTTGATTATTTCAAGAAACACATCCAAACTTAACCAATTTGATTCTCGTTTTAATTTCTCTACCACCTCCTTCTTTTTCTCTTCATTCTCATCATTGCGTTTTCTAAGCTCTCTGATGAAATCATAATAACCAAATTTTGAGAACCTAGAATCCTTTTTCAATTTTTCTAAAAATTCATCCCAATCTGAAGGTAACGCATCTGCAAACTTAGATATCTTTTCAGCATTTGATATCCTTAAGTAATACATTTCAAAACTTTTATGTAAATCTTCATATCGCTTATACGTATCACTAAAATTCTCATATTTCCTACACATAAAATGTTCAAATCTTTCAACCAAAACCTCCTTTTTCTCAAGAAGAGAACAACAAGTCCAATTGTTTATTCTTTCAAGTTTAATGTTTTCCAGTTCGTCAAACATTTTAACCACACTTTCTTCGTTAAATGACATGATTCAAAAATTGTTTTTTAGTTCAAAGTCCACAATGTTTCAACTTCTTGGTATTTGCACCTTGTAAATCTCCTCGAATCACCTGCAATCAAAACAAATACACAATCAGTTTAAAACGGACTGAATACGTAAACGTGCGTGTTTGTGAAATCAATCTAAGACCCGTGTCAAAGATTCTCGAATTCAATCCAAAGTTGTTCAAGTGTAATCACTAAACGAATAAGCCGATTGATCAATGGACAAATTTGGGCTTATTAATACTCAATGATGATTGGGCCGATGACAAACTAATCACAATATATGGGCTTCAACAATCACCATCTAACACATTATACAATCAAATCACATTCATAACCACTATAATCGACAAAAATTAAAATCACTAAATTCCATTTGACCAACATCTATTTAACCGACAACTCATAGAATATATCACATGCAAACACATTAAATGTCTTGTTACAATCAAAGTAAATCAACCGACAACAATCACATGCTCAAAGAATTCTCATTAGACCTTACAAAATATCCAATCACATAAACTGCACATATATCGAATATTGAAAATGATTAATTCAAATTCATGTAACATTCAGATTTTAAATTGAGAATCAATTGTAATTGGACCTAAAATACCACTAAGCCGACAACATATGCTCTTTAATGTCAATCTAATTGAACCGCAGAATGTATATCACCAATTAAACTCAAATCAACAACCTATTTTCAAAATTTTCAAACGACAGCTGTTCAAACGTCAACTATTTCAAACAACAGCTGTTTCAAACGACAAACTTCAAACGGTCAATTTCAAACGATCAATATGTTTTCAAATGACAAACATCTTCAAACGATGACTGTTCCGTTTGAATCAATACTTTCAAACGATAAATGTTCAAACGATACAATTCAAACGGTAAACTATTTCAAACGATAGAATCCATTTTCAAACGATAGAAGCATTTTCAAACGATGGAACAAGTGACGTCAGCAAAATACGAAACTTTTCAAACGGTACACATGATTTCAGTTAGTTTTAGGTCGATTTTTTATTTCAAACTTTCAAGGATTGGTTAATAGTCAATTTCGTTTGTTATGTGATCGTTTCAAGCCATTTTAACCGTGATAACAAGTTAAAATCAGAAAAGAAAGGTAGAAGTGAGATAATCCGATGATTTTCAGCTGTATTTGGTATGAACTCCTCGTCCTGAGCTCTGATACCACTTGTTGGAACGTGTACGTGACCCTGAAAGTCAGTTAAGGTAGTTCAACATCATGTGTAAAGGCGGAATCAATGCACATAACGTCCAAAACAGCTCTAATCCTTTTAACTTTTCTTTTCTGATTGATTAACGTGCTTGTACAATGTTTTCTGTTACAAATCCGGCAGCACCTCCCTACTTGTTCCAACCGTTCCGTTTGAAATGTGAATAACACACACCTATTTATAGACCTAGACCCTTCCGTTTGAACTTAACATAACATGTTTCAAACGGAACCCTCTAGTTTCAAACGGAACCCTCTAGTTTCAAACGGAACCCTCTAGTTCATACATCAGTTTCAAACGGAACCCTTAAAAACACTTCCTAAAATCAAAACTAAACCCTATGTTGACCCATATTGACCTAAGACTTAATGTAGACGAAGTCAACAGACATTCCGTGCAATAACAGGTGGGAAAGGCACCGGAGTCTTTGAGAGCAGCAATATCAGCATTATTGAAGCAGCAAATCTCCTTTGCTGGATCGGTGATAAAGTTTTGACCTATGAGGGTTGAGGCTGATCGGCCTGAGCGGGATTTCGTTCGTGGTGCCATTGAGCAAATTAAGAAAAATTAAAGAAAGGAGATTGGAAAAGAAGATACCTGATGCTTGCTCGCAGATAAGGATAACCGAGACAAGGAGTCCCTCGGTTAATATAGGATGAATATAGGGGGTAAAGAGTAAATAATGCCTTGGAAGTTGCACCGCTGTCATTTCAAGAGTCTGGTCATATTAATTACCTTAAGTTATGAGATAAGATTTTTGAAATATATCCGTTGGATTGGTATCCCAACTGATATATTTGGGGACAATTGTTAGGGGTCATTTTCTTAACATACATATCCTGACCAATATCCTGCCTTTGTTTGTTTATTTGTGATCAGGATTCTGGAAGAGGATATTATTAACATCTTGGGCGATATCCTGAGGCTTCTTGAATTAACCACGTGCAGGTTAAGGGTTGAGGCTTGCTAACGGTCAAGAGGACTTCTTCTCCTCAAGACTCGGACGAATTTGTTGAGAAAGAGACGTTGAGTCCGAAAGACCAGGTCAATATTCGGTGGGTCCCGCAAGTTTAGGGTAGTTAGTTATTTTATCTTTACTATAAATAGATGAGGTCGGATCAGCTTAGAACACAACAATTCACACTTACACTCTCGATCACTTTCACTCTTTAGCTAATTGCAAACACCACACTTGTATTTCATTTTCATTGTAACACTTAGTCGATCCGTACCACATCCCGCACTGTATCCTTATTTTTGAAGCAATTGAAGAACAAGGCAGCTGCGATTGTCAGCTCCCGAGGTTTTATGCCGGCGATCTAGATTGATCAAGGGCTTTCCTCGTACATCTCGTGTCGTTTACTTTATTTTCGCTCATTGTTTGATCATAGATACAGCTCAATATCCTGAGCCGTATCCTGAATACTGTTTTCCCAAATAACTTAACAAGTATATTTTCAACACACTTTCTAGCACACTACCTCACTTAACTAATTTGATCACTTAATTACTTCGGTAATTTTTGACCAAAACAAGAAGATTAGCTAATTTCCATATCTTAGCTACGACTGCTGCTGACCCAGGTCTGGAACAATTAGTAGCCCCACAACCACAAAACCCAGAACAACCCATGGAAATAGAAAATCAGGAAAACCAAGTAGAAATGCACGACTTTAACCCAGAAGAAATCCCCCGGGTACCTGCACCAAACCCACTAGACCCGAATTATGACCCCTGGTGGGACAATAATAGAGACTTTGTGCAACTTTACCCTATCCAGGATTATCCACCCATACAGA
Source organism: Helianthus tuberosus (assembly GCA_030545235.1). Lineage (NCBI taxonomy): Eukaryota > Viridiplantae > Streptophyta > Magnoliopsida > Asterales > Asteraceae > Helianthus > Helianthus tuberosus. Next base: position 135,680,772 of record CM060357.1, read on the forward strand.
ACATAGAAGCTTACCCAGGTATGGACCCTTTAGATCCTTATTATCAAAATGACTATATTAGGGAAATATTAGAGGATCCTTACCAATTTCAGGAAATGTCACCCCCATATCAGGAACCCGTACCCCAGATTCCAAAGCCAGTCCGAGAACCTGCACCCCCAATGAGTGCAGAAAACGTTCAAGAACTTAGGACTTTCGGGGAGGAAATTTTAGAAAGCAGTGAGAGGATGCGTCAGGTGGGAGAGCGTCTCGTATGGAAATACGATGAGCGCAATATGGATTTCTGGATGAATCCATATCCGTGAATGTTAGAATGGTAAAAATGGTAGTAATAATAATATAATAAAATAAAAATAAAATAAAATATGTGTGTACGGATGCATATTACTATTTTATTTTTGTTGGTATTGTAATCTTTATTTCTGTACTAGTGTGTAATAGACGCATAGTATATGAAAAGAGTAAAGTAGCAATGATCTACGTTTTTGGTTAAATTGCGTGTCATGTGAATTGTGATCAACTATATTACTTACTATCTTGTGATATTAATATGGGATAAATGTTTAAAATTCAGATGGCCGACGAAGGAAATCAAGAAAATCTGAATAACGATAACCAGATTAACATTAACGTGGTTAATTATAATCCAAGTGTTAATAACAATGGAAACCAAGTGGACAATAGTGCTATTCAACATATAGTGGCACAGGGAATTATAGATGCAATGCCATTTATACTTCAAACTGTTAAGGATGCTGATAATAAAAGTAGGCATAGTAGTAAGCGACCACTTGAACCAGAAAACAGCGTGAACCATGGACCTGTACTTCAAATGCCTATTCCCAAAAGAAGAAGAACCATGCCTTATGGTTGTTCTTATAAAGAATTCTGGTCTTGTAAACCAATGGAATTCTCGGGCAATGAAGGGGCCATTGCAACTTTACGCTGGATAGAAAAGACTGAGGCAGTCTTAAGGATAAGTAAGTGTGCTGAAGAAGATAGAATATTGTTTGCTTCTAATCTATTTAAGAATGCAGCACTAGAATGGTGGAACACTATCCTTCAGACAAGAGGAAGTGATCGAACCTATAATATGGAATGGGAAGAATTTAAAAACAAGGTAGAAAGGAAATTCTGCCCACCCAATGAGAAAGAACAGATAGCAAACAAATTCCTAAACCTTAGGATGACTGGTGTAGATAGCAAAGGGTACACAAAGTTATTTTTCGAATATGCTAGGATAGTGCCAACTCTTGCTTCACCAGAACCGGTGTTAATTTCCCGTTATATTTGGGGATTAATTGGGGAAATTAGACATGTAGTTAAGGCAGCTAGACCACAAACCATAGAAGAAGCTGTAGAATTAGCCAATACCTTGACTGATGAGTTAGTCCGTACCAGAGAAGAGGATAAAAGGAAAAACCTAACCCAGAAATTGACTCAAGAATTTCGTTCTGGAAATTCTAACCGTGGAAGAAATGTAGGATCTACCTCTGCACCTTACTGTAGGTACTGCAAAAGAAAACATTCTGGGAGATGTTCCATATATTGTAACTTTTGCAAAATATCGGGACACAAGGAAGAAAACTGCAGGAAGAAAGCTAACAGCAGGGTATGTTACAATTGCGGAGAACCAGGTCATATCAAGCTAAATTGTCCAAAATTAGTTCCAGCTCCAGATAACAAAAATACTAAAAATGCTAGAGCATTTGTTCTGACTGCAGAAGAAGCCAAGATGATTCCAGATGTCATTGCTGGTACGTTTTTAGTTAATGATGTCTTTGCTAAAGTATTATTTGACTCTGGTGCAAACCAAAGTTTTATTAATACATCTTTTTGCAAATTTCTAAATCAGTCATTAACTAAACTACCACATGAATGTTTAGTAGAGACAGCCAATGGAGAAACTGTTATAATTTCTGAAATCTTGCAGGGAGCAAGCATAGAAATTTTAAATCAGAAATTTATTGCAAATCTGTATCCCATGAATCTGGTAGGATTTGATGTTGTTCTAGGAATGGATTGGTTAATAGCCAATAAAGCCAGTATTTTATGTGATCAAAAGTTAATCCAAGTAAATTCACCAAAAGGTAAAACGATCACAATTAAAGGAGATAAACCATCTAGAACTACAAAATTCATATCTGTGATGAAAACTGCAAGTTGTATAAGAAAAGGTTCTGTAGTGTATTTGATTTCTATAATCACTAACACTAAAGGAAAAGAACTAAAAGATATTCCAGTAGTATCTCAGTTTTCAGATGTCTTTCCAGAAAAATTACCAGGACTACCTCCAAATCGAGAAGTTGAATTCAGAATCCATTTAATACCCGGAACGTCACCAATTGCCAAAGCACCTTACCGTTTAGCACCTGCAGAAATGCAAGAATTGAAGAAACAATTAGACGAATTATTAGAAAAAGGATTTATACAACCAAGTTCGTCGCCATGGGGAGCGCCGATACTGTTTGTTAAAAAGAAAGACGGATCAATGCGAATGTGCATTGATTATCGTGAATTAAACAAGGTCACGATTAAGAATCGGTATCCATTACCGAGAATTGATGATTTGTTTGATCAACTGCAAGGAGCTCGATTTTTCTCTAAGATCGATTTAAGGTCAGGATATCATCAATTAAAGGTACAGGAAGAGGACATTCCTAAGACCGCATTCAGAACAAGGTATGGTCATTATGAATTTACTGTCATGCCATTTGGTTTAACCAATGCCCCAGCTGCATTTATGGACATGATGAACCGAGTATGTAAGCCATATTTGGATAAATTCATAATTGTATTCATAGATGATATTCTAATTTATTCTAAGAGTAAAGAGGATCATGCAAAACATTTGCACGCACTTTTAAGTTTGTTAAGAAAGGAAAAGCTTTATGCTAAATTTTCAAAGTGCGAATTTTGGTTAGAACAGGTACAATTTCTTGGACACTTAGTCAATCATGAAGGAATTCATGTAGATCCAACAAAGATTGAAGCAATTACAAAATGGAAAACCCCTGAGTCACCAACTGAGGTTAGAAGTTTCTTAGGATTGGCTGGTTATTATAGAAGATTTATTAAAGATTTTTCTAGAATAGCCATTCCCTTAACTAAGTTAACTTGTAAATCTGTTAAGTTTGAATGGGGAATAAAACAAGAAGAAGCTTTTAGAATTCTTAAGCAAAGATTGACCCATACACCTATATTAGCATTACCAGAAGGAACTGAAGACTTTGTAGTCTATTGTGATGCTTCTAAATTAGGTTATGGATGTGTGTTGATGCAACGACAAAAGGTTATAGCTTATGCATCTAGACAACTTAAGAATCATGAAGAGAATTATTCAACCCATGATTTAGAATTAGGAGCTATAATTTTTGCTCTTAAGATTTGGAGACATTACCTTTATGGTAGTAAGTTTACCATATTTACTGATCACAAAAGTTTAAGGTATGTTTTCGGACAAAAAGAGTTGAATATGAGACAAAGACGCTGGATGGAATTTCTTAGTGATTATGACTGTAATATCCAGTATCATGAAGGAAGAGCAAATGTAGTAGCAGATGCTTTAAGTAGAAAGTATCATGAAAAGCCAAAAAGGGTACGTTCTCTTAAATTAAATCTGCAAGTAGATTTAAATGATCAAATAAGAGAAGCACAAGAGTCAGCAATCAAGGATGATTCTGAGAAATTAAAAGGTATGTTAAAGGAATTAAAACAAGGAACAGATGAAATATGGAGATTTCATGAAAAGAGAATGTGGATACCTAAATTAGGAAATCTACGTAATCGTATATTAGAAGAAGCCCATAAATCTAAGTATACGATGCATCCAGGAAGTGATAAAATGTACCAGGATTTAAGGAAAAATTTCTGGTGGATAGGAATGAAAAAGGACATAGCAACCTATGTTTCTAAATGTTTAACTTGTTCACAAGTTAAAGCTGAACATCAGAAACCCTCAGGTTTGTTACAGCAATTAGAAATGTCAGTTTGGAAATGGGAATTAATAACAATGGATTTTGTTACTAAATTACCCAAAACTAGGAAAGGAAATGATACAATCTGGGTGATTGTAGATAGACTAACTAAGTCAGCTCATTTTCTACCAATGAAAGAAACAATTAGTATGGAAAAATTATCTAAATTGTATGTAAATGAAATTGTTTCTTTACATGGCATTCCTTTATCAATTGTTTCTGATAGGGATAGTAGATTTACATCTCGTTTTTGGTCAAGTTTCCAAAAGGCAATGGGAACCAAGTTAAGATTAAGCACAGCTTATCATCCTCAAACAGATGGACAAAGTGAAAGGACAATTCAGACAATGGAAGATATGCTTAGAGCTTGTGTAATTGATTTTGGAGGTAATTGGGATGATCACTTACCTTTAATAGAATTTTCTTATAATAATAGTTATCACACAAGTATCAATGCTGCACCATTCGAAGCACTTTATGGAAGAAAGTGTCGAACCCCAGTCTGTTGGGCAGAAATTGGGGAACAGCAACTATCTGGACCTGAGATTGTACAAGAAACAACTGATAAGATTATTCAAGTCAAGGAACGACTGAAAGCTGCACGTGATCGACAAAAGAGTTATGCTGATAACCGATGCAAGCCATTGGAATTTCAGGTAGGAGATAGAGTATTGTTAAAAGTCTCTCCTTGGAAAGGAGTGGTGAGATTCATCAAAAGAGGAAAGCTAATTCCCAGGTATGTTGGACCTTTCAAGATTATTAGAAAAATCGGACCTGTAGCCTATCAGCTACAACTGCCAGAGGAAATGACAGGAATACATGATGTGTTTCATGTATCAAATCTTAAAAAGTGTTTATCTGATGAATCATTGATAGTGTCTCTTAAAGATATAGAGGTAAATGAACAACTCAAGTTTGTAGAAAGACCTCTACAAATTGAAGACAGGAAAATCAAGAATCTCAAACGTAAAAGACTAGTTCTAGTCAAAGTGAAGTGGGAATCCAAAAAAGGACCTGAGTACACATGGGAACTCGAGTCAGAAATGAAGAGGAAATATCCGCACTTGTTTCAGTAGAACTCGAGGACGAGCTCTAAACAAGGTGGGGAGAATGTAACAACCCTCGGTAAAATCAATACCCTTATAATATTTCCGACTCTCTGATATATTATAAAATATCTTAATATGTCGTATATCACACCCCGTATGCGAAAACCGAGCCCAAATTATATTATAATGTATAAAAATAAAATAAAAATGTGAAATATAAGTTGAGGCGGGCCGCCTAGACCCACCCCAACATATCAAGCGGGCCGAATTAGGACCAGAGTTTGACTCCGCTGATTCTTTAAGTTCATGCGGGCCGATTCAACTAAAGCTTATACTAATGCGGGCCGCGCGGACTCATAACACGCGATTTCACCAGAGGTCGACACGTGTCGACATCGTGTCAAGTCTACTAGCTGACTGGTCAAAGCTATAGGTGGACGCGGGCCGCCTGAGGGTTAGCCTTATCGTAAGCGGGCCGCGTGGAGACCAGATTACACAACTATAAATAGAACGCGTCAGTTTACGTTTTCCGTCGCTCATTTCTTTCTCTCAATCTCGAAATCTCTGATATTAAGATTAATATTTTGGGTATTATACCCCTATTTAGCGAGGTTCTGCTCCATTGTAAGTATTATAACCCCGGTTTCATAACAGTTACGCTGCCCGATTGATTTAGGGTTCCGTAACAACTGTCGTGGTTCTGCCCGACGTAGTTGTTGGAATGCCGTCTCGGGGAGGGTATAATTAATAATTTAAAAAGGGTTATGGTACTAATCAATGTACGTTTGTATAAATTATAGATTATAGCCAGGAAATCCTTACGAAAAGCCTAAGACAGCGATGTGAGTTTATCCTTTTGTTGTTAATGTTTTTGGTAATGTTTTACCAAACCTTAAATGTTTTACTATGAAATTAAGCGGTGATTGAGTCTTTGTAGTTCTTCAATTACTGCCGGTATTATGGGGTTTTGTATACAAAATTTATTACTACGAGTAGTAGTAAGTCTGAATGACAGTGCATTACCATTGGACGACGAGTTAGCCAATGGGTAATTTGACCATAGCCATAGATCCGGTCGAGTGGCAAATACTGAATGAGTAATTGTGTAGAAATAAACAATGTGATCGCTCTCAATACTGTTTTAATTGATAAAATGATTCTTGATTAAACTGGGATTCACTCACCAGTATTTCCGACTGACAAATGTTTTTAAAACGCGTTACAGGTAACACAATGTGAACAGCCAAATTAGTGAAAAGCCAGCTGGAGAGCACTGAAGGCTTGGGAAAATGTGGCTATAAAAGTTACCTAATAAACGATGTTTTAAATTCAATAAAATAGGGTTTATCCCTATAATGTATTGTAATAAGAAACTTGGGTTTTTGATCATGTTATTATTAATATAAAAGAAGGTGGTTTTACTCTGATAAACATTTCCTAACTACGGTCCTGATGTAAATTCCGCTGCGAGACTAAATAAAATCTGATACCACCAAACTCTGTGATCACGTCCGCCCGTTCCCGGGGATCAGGGATCGGGGGTTGTGACAGTCATGCATTCGTCCGAATGGACTTTGTGCCCATTCGTCTGAATGGACTACAACATGTATCAACATTGTCTTTAGCTTAGTTCAGTACCGGTCTAGCATCATCTGATTAAGCTATGATACGTGATTGACGGAAGTGATAGACATTATGCACTCACACATTTAATCATGGGTCCTCCGGGTTTTCCATTAAACGTATTTTTCAAAGGAATTCGGGTCATCTGGGTTTTTAACCATGTCGTCCGAATCGGTATGTGGTTTTGGCGGGAAAATCCATCTGAGGTGAAACCACAGGGTGACATGTGTCCCCCAATAGTTTCTTTATATAGATATAGATATAAGGGGTGACATGTGTCCCCCAATAGTTTCTTTATATAGATATAGATATAGATATAATATGTAATCTTAGTGTTCTATTCCAAGGATCTAGGATTACTAATATATTGTATCATGTTCTATTTGAAAATATGCATGTAATAAATTAAGTTCCTAACAATATGCATTACCCTATTAGGTTATGGGGTGTGTGGGCCATGGATTTGAACATTATTTTTACATAGGATGGTGGTTTTGAATGGTACACCCCCCCCCCCCCCTCCTTGATTGATGGTGGTTCCCATGGATTAAACCACGATTACCACGACCCTCCCATTTGATAATTTTAAAACAAAAATAAATTAAAAAAAATAAAAGGGATAATGGTTTGGGTCATGACCACACCCTTAGGGTGGTGGTTTTGAATGGTGGATTAAAGATGGATGACATGAAGCCTATGTGGAGGATCATGATGGTCATGAGGGTCATGACCAACCTAAAGAAAATTAAATGTAATTAGATATGAAACGCTGTAGTTGTCACAAAGAGGCATTTGTGTCCATTTACGCTATAGGGTGTGGTCATGATTCTCATGACCAACATGACCCTCCAAGTCAGTGCCATGTCAGCCAACTCTAATCCACCATCCAAAACCACTACCCTAAGGGTGTGGTCATGACCCAAACCACTATCCCTTATTTATTTTATATTTATCTAAAGGAAAAGGAAAGGATTTCTTGAAAAATGGAAACGAGGACCATGGTTGCCATGATTTAATCCATGCAAACCATGGTGGATAAGTCAAGGGGATGGTGTAGCCTTTCATTTATGTTCCTAGATTGCAAATCATGTCCTAACCATGATCCTCACACCCTTTAGCCTTATGTATGCAAATTTCACGCATACACATCGGCAATGTGTAACAGGGCAGATCATGAGGAGTGTGGCAATGGATGAACGAACGCCAAAAATTATTTTTCCTTGTTTTACCCAATATTTAAGAATATAAGTAGTGATGCAAGAGCTGGTAAAATTCTCTCCACATCAGATGCGAGGAGGTCATGAGTTCGAGACGCAACTTTGTTTTTTTTTTTTTTTACAAAATTGCAAAAATCAACCTTTATGTTATACTCAAACTGCACATCGTACCTTTCACTATAAAATCGGCAAAACCCAACCTTTATGTTCATATTTTGTTACATCTTATAACCTTTCCAGCTAACCCCATCTAAAAACTCAGTTAAATGCCTTCACATGCGTTGCATGTAAGGGTATAAATGTCATTTCAGTCATCTTTCCATCTTCTTTCTCTTAGCTCTGAGACAAGTCTTGATTAGTTCCATTTCATGGCCATAGAAAACTAGAAAAACCAAACAATCAGAGATCACAACCAAAAATCCAAACCATTTGCTTTATATATTTTTTTCGTAATTCCCTTTATTTATTTCTTATGTTGAATATTGGGCTGACTTTTACATTGCTTCCTATTGGGATTTGATGGTCAAAGATATCAAGGTTTTCCATGGTCAAAGATGTCAAACTAGGGGGTGAGCTAAAGGAAAAACCCGACCCTACCCGACCATTACCTGACCCGACCCGAGAACCGATCAAACATAAAATATAGAACCGATTCACTATCCTAAATATAGGGTCGGTTCCGGTCCATAGGTCCAAGTCGGGTTTCACCATGAAAAGAACCGAGAACCGACCCGACTCAATTTTATATGAAAAATTGGAAACGATCTAAAAACCTAGGTACTTGGGTTCGGGTCGGGTTAGGTATATTTTCGGTTCGGTTCTCGGTTATTTTCGGTCCGGACCTAAACTTGCTCACCCCTATGTCAAACCCTTTGATTTTTCCATTGCCGTTTCCGCATCATTCATTGCCATCCCCTCCTTCAAATTAACAGCTTGCTAATTGATTGAAGGCTTCCATGTTTATGGGTTTCATCTCGCACGTATATTCTATGATGGTTTCGTTCTTTTTCATCAATTATGGAGTTGAAGCATCTCAGATTACATCTATAAATCTAAGTTTTATCTTCTTGCTTCTTAGTAATTGCGACTTTTTCTTAGAGTTAATTACTGTTTTCGTCCATGTGGTTTGTCAAAAATCAGTATTTCAGTCCATTACTTTAAAAATTATGATTTCAGCCCCTGTGGTTTCACTTTCGTAACCATTTCAGTTCACCTCGTAACCATTTCAATCCCTATACTTAACAGAATAATGGATTGAAATGGTTACGAAAGTGAAACCACAAGGACTGAAATCGCAATTTTTAAACTAATGGACTGAAACAGTGATTTTTGATAAACCATAGGGACGAAAACAGTAATTAACTCTTTGTAACATGTTTATTTGATAATTCTTGAATCAATACCATTTTGACATCAGAGCTTTAGGCTCGATCTCTGTTCTTATAACCTTCTGTTTCAACTGATGTTCTTGGTCAAAATTCACCGAATTGATTGAAGGTGTCTGTTGGTAATTGGGATGTTTGAAGATTTCTTGGTGTTAAAGCTTCTCGTGGTTTAATGTTTCTCTTGACAAAAAAAAATGTAATTCAATTTTGTTCCTAATTGATTTCTGGTATTGGTTGGCCGATTTTGTTGACCAACTAGCAGGAATACCCGCGCTACGCTGCGGGGTTTCGGTCGATATCTCTTTTGGTTCAGTACACCAACCGAATGAAATATGCTCAAAAGAATATCGACACATGTTTTACATCGACCGAAAACCATAATAATAAATTTAAATTGGACAGCGGGACGAATTGATTTTAAATTAATTGTAAATAGAAACGTAAAATCAATTCGTCTAACCGTAAATCAATTTAAATTTATAGAAACGCATACATAAAAATAAACACGTAAAACTTGATTAAGAGGTTGAAATTGTTAACACAAGTTAAATGGGTAAAAGTTTAAAGAAAAATAATAAAAACAAAAAAAACACAAAAAAAAGTCAAAAAGAAAAAAAAAAGAGAGCTACTGTACAAGCTCTTTGAAATTGTTAGATATAGAATTTAATATTTATTTGTTCTTAGTTCTAACTTATAACTATTAGATAATTTGCATGTTTCCTTACATGAACACACCCATACGTATAATATATATGTATGTAAACCACTAAAAGTTTAAAGAAAAATAATAAAAACAAAAAAAACACAAAAAAAAGTCAAAAAAAAAAGAGAGCTACTGTACAAGCTCTTTGAAATTGTTAGATATAGAATTTGATATCCTATTAAAAAAATAATTGGGATAAAGTCTTTAATTTGGTATTTGCAAGGGGAATTCTATTCCCACACCTTGCTATCTATTTGCACACCTTTGAATTTGAATACGCATCGTATAGAGGTACATGATCCGTATAGAAAAAGTTAAAAAACACCGCAGACTGACAGGTTCAGGTGTTGTCTGGCGGGTGGAATCATACGCATCGTATAGGCCTATACGATGCGTATTGACCCCCTGAATTTTTGAAGTTTATTTTTGTGTGTTGTGTTGGGATTTTGGTGTTTTGGGTTTGTTATCGGTGTTTATTATTAGTTATTTTTATTTTAATAAGTTTTAAAATCTTTATTATTTTTATATCGTTAAGTATCGTATTATTTTTATATCGTACCGTATCACATTTTTAACTTAATATCGTATTATCGATTGTACGTAACCAAGCATATCAATCTAAACAGTTAAAATAAACAATCACAAATACAAATAAACTGCAAATTTAATTACATAATAAGTTTGTACATACATAGACAATTGTTCAAAATACATAAACCGTCAAAATACAACAAAAGTACAACGATCCTAAAGCTATGGATCCTGAGTGGTGCCTGAGGGCCCCGCCCCCCGCAGTGCCTGGATCGCCTCCATGAGAAGACGCTCCATACGGCCGTGAGCGGCCTCCATCCGCGCCTGCATCCGGTCCTCCAACTCAGCCAACGCGCGTGCCACAGCTGGATCGAGCTCGTCGTTGAATACGTGCTGGGGGTACTGAGGCACCCCATGTGGTTGCGCCTGCTGTGCCGGAGCACCTAACGGAAATGGAGGCGGCGGTGGAGGTGGTGGTGCCTGAACGTGGTCACCATCGTCGTCATCGCCGCCGTCGCCCTCTGCGGCATCACCATCCGCCGGCTGACCCTCACCCTGTGCCGGCTCCGGAAGCAACTCCGGTAGCTCGTCTGGGAGAGCGACGGGCTCGAATACCTGCCCGTTCCTTCCTATAAGTCGCAGACCGAGCCCCGGGAAGTCACGCGTCACGTGCATGCCAATCAGGGTAGTACGGGTCAACAAGCTCGGCTCCACCACGCCCCCATCCGAGAATAACTGGTCCTGCTAGGGAACAAGGCCCAAGGAGACGGCAATACGTGTGATGTACGCCCCCCCGTACAACACAGACCTGTCCTGCCTGTGGAACGTCGTCGCGAACCACTGGGCTAGGCAGCGATGGAGGGCGCACCTCTCCCCCCATATAAGGTAGTACAGGTAAAAGAGATCCCCCTGAGTGCACCACTCGCGACTCTGCTCGCGTGGTGCTATAGATGTGGCAATAAGCTTGTGCAAGTAGCGGTAGAGGGGATCGGTGATATAGGAAGCCCTCTGTTTCGACCTCGTGCCGAAGCGATGCTCGCTGATCACCTGCCAGAACCGCATCAGAGTCGTACGGGGGGGCATCCATATGTTGTCGGTGTAGATGGGGGTGTCTAACTCCTCAACCCTGTAAAGGCCGGAGTGCTCGGCAAACTGTCTGAGTGACATCAAATGCCACTGCCCCGCTAGACGAAAGCTAACCTCTATCCATGGGTCGTCCTCGTCGTCATCCTCCTCTGGACGATCTGCAGGCCTGGGAGCGTAGTCGAAACTCGACAAAAACTCGCACGCCATGACCCTGTAAGACGGAGTGTATGTCATATCGAACAACCTGTCACACAGTGTGGTTAGTATGCATGTCGTATACAAAACAAAGAAAAAACAGTAACAAATAGTATACCTCGACCATGGAGTATCGTCTCCGATGAGCCCTCGGGCTCTCGCCGCCTCCGCGACCTCTTCTAGAGCACCCCAATCGAGGGCATAGTGGCCGCCGATCTCCATACGACGAAACTTTTCACATCTGTGATAAGCCTCGCTCCCCTCCTGGAACCTCAGATAATCATTCTCCAACAGGGGATCCTCTCCAGGGTCAGGGTCAGCGCCACGCCCGCGCCCACGTCCAGCACCACACCCGCGCCCACGGCCGCGTCCACGCCCCCCAGGCGCCGCCACCGCGATCAACGCCCCCGCCGCTCCATGTGCGCGGCCACGTCCACGTCCACGTCCACCTCCACCTCCACCGCGACCGCCACCTCGACCGCCACCTCCATCGCCAGCTCCACCGCCACCGCCACCTCCCCGACCTCTCCCTCTACCCATAGCGACTTCCATATCTGTTCTTGAAAAAAAAATTGAAATTTTGAAACGACACCCATCGTATAGGTCGATACGCATCGTATCGACCCATCTGTTCTTGAAAAAAAATTGAAATTTTGAAACGATACGATGCGTATAGGCCGATACACATCGTATCGACTCAAAAGTTCTTCAAAAACCCCCAAAAAAACCCCGGTTTTCAACCCAAAATTCACAACAAACCTACGGCTAAAATGCAAAATCTAACACGTTAAAATGATGAGGGTGTGGAGATGAATACCGTACTAGTCTTCGATCTTCAAATCTCGAGCGTATGTCGACCGTATGTATACCACCGTATGTGTATGTATTTGGGTGTTTTGTTTGTTTTTGGACCGTATAAACCCCCTGTGTTTTAAGGGGTTATATCGTTTTCTTATTCTATACGAATCGTATAGATCTATACGATGGTTTGTAAATTACCAATATACCCCCTGGTTTTCAAATAAATCCAGGGGTTAATACGCATCGTATAGGACTATACGATGCGTTTTATAGTGCAATACGATACAACTTTGGCCTATACGATCGTGTATGCCATAGTTTGAAAAGTTGGTTTTTCGTGTTTTCCACGGTTCAACGCGTATACGAGTCGTTTTTTGATGAAATTTTGCATATTTTGTCGTTTTAGGACGTATGACTTCAACATACGTCGTTTGGGTGACGTTCGGTTGCGTGCGAATATCGTATTTTACGATTACGTACAGTTTTGTTTGAAGTCCACTTGTACTCCATAGTGCCATGTTATATGTATACGTTCGTGTTATATCATTTTCGAACATTTTAGCGTATTTTAGCATATTTTAGCATATTTTCATGTATGTGGTGGTATTTTAAGGTATTTTAGCGCATTTTAGCATATTTCGGCGTATTTTGACGTATTTAATTGTATTTTGACGTATTTTACCGAATTTTTGAACATTTTAGCGTATTTTAACGCATGTTTGCGTATTTTAGCGTATTTTAGCATATTTTCATGTATGTGGTGGTATTTTAAGGTATTTTAGCGCATTTTAGCGTATTTCGGCGTATTTTGATGTATTTAATTGTATTTTGACGTATTTTACCGAATTTTCGAACATTTTACCGTATTTTAACGTATGTTAGCATACTTTAGCATATTTTAGCATATTTTCATGTATGTTATGGTATTTTAAGGTATTTTAGCGCATTTTAGCGTATTTCGGCGTATTTTGACGTATTTAATTGTATTTTGACGTATTTTACCGAATTTTCGAACATTTTACCGTATTTTAACGTATGTTAGCGTACTTTAGCATATTTTAGCATATTTTCTTGTATGTTATGGCATTTTAAGGTATTTTAGCGCATTTTAGCGTATTTCGGCGTATTTTGACGTATTTAATTGTATTTTGACGTATTTTACCGAATTTTCGCACATTTTACCGTATTTTAACGTATGTTAGCGTACTTTAGCATATTTTAGCATATTTTCTTGTATGTTATGGTATTTTAAGGTATTTTAGCGCATTTCAGCGTATTTCGGCGTATTTTGACGTATTCAATTGTATTTTGACGTATTTTACCGTATTTTCGTATTACATGAAAATCAATATAATGCATTGATTTGGCAATAAACAAACGGAATACATTATACAAATAAATTATTGTTTAAAATTACAAATCAATCAATAACAAGCAATGTAGGGTCAATGTTAGGCTTCATTAGCATATCATACCACGCTATCCGTTCCGTATAGTTTTTTGTCCAACGTAAAGCTTCTTGGCGCGCGCATCTACTCCATGTAAGGTTCGGTGGCAGCATTGGATAGTCCCCTTCAAGTCTGACATGGATGAAATGACAATGATTAACAAATAACAGTGAAACGAACTGATGGGGGTCACGTGCGTACTTTGGATCATATAAGGGAAATACAGTAGAACAACCTTGGATGTCTAATATGTGAACAATCACACCAAACCTATTGGCAAGAAGGAGTGATGCTTGAGGCATCTCCATCCAATGTTCCCTGGGTGCCATTCCAACCCCGGTAAAATTTAGTCTCTGTACTTGTTCGTCGTAGTCCCCTGGTAGTTCACTATCGAAGACGTACTCCCACATTTCTTTGTTCGGACCCGTCAGCTCCTCAAGTAGTTGGTTTCGAATATGCCCAAAGTAATCTTGTTCAAACCCTAAACCCACAGCCGCCGCCCGAAACCCACAATGTCCATCCGGCCTGACATCTTTTATTCTTGAAATGTAGCGGTGGAACACTTTTGGAATTTCTTTTTTGTATCTGTGCGCATACTCAAGCATTCCCTCATCAGTGATTAACGGAAAGGCATTGCCCTTGCCAGGCTCTTCTTCACGTGAAGATGTTGAACGACCGCGTCGATTTAACGACCTTTGAGACTTTAGAAACATTGCAGACGTAGACTGTATTATGGAATCTTGCGATGGTACATAAGAGCTATGTCGAGGAGGGTCACACCTACTTTGTTGTTTGGGAGGCCCAACTGAGCTATCTCTAGCAGCTTGCTCTTTTCTTTGTTGTTGGACCTTGGAAGTTGGCCGCCCACGAGTGTTTTCTTGTATGACAGGCGGTTTTTTGTCGCTCATATATGGGTTTACAACCGCCATGATCTTCGATAAGACGCTTTTTCTCACTTGCGGGGGTTGGGTAGACAATTTTTGTTTCACATATTCTAATTGTTTGTCTACATCAACATCTTCCTCATCAAAATTTGATGCGTTCAGGTCAAGTTTTCTCCAGAAAATGTCTATTTCTTCGAGCTGAATGACGCAGTCTGCAAAAAAAAAAACAGCATTAGAAAATCATATTAAATCAAGACAACAAAACATTTTTTATAAGTCTATAAGTACCTGCATTCGGCAATCTCTCCAGGCGACATGCACATAACAACCCGGCACCCGAGTACAGCTGGCAGCCACATGTTGATCCGAATGACCGCAACGTGTCTATTCTCCGTGTTAGCTCGTGTTCCAATAGGTTAAGAGCATGGATGGAAACTTTAAGAAGTAGGTTGGAAAACATAGGAATCTGAAGGTGGCTGTTCATTCGCTTGGTGCGGCTTTCTTCCAAGGATTTCTTTATTTGCGCATATTGCTTTAGTACCAAGGTGTCCACCTTTTCACCAGCGATTCCAGACTGCATCTCGGTGTAGTAAGCTGTTTCTTTAAGGCAGCATGTGCGCCTTCAGCTCTGTTTGTTGTACTTTGCAAGAATGTCAGGGTTTGATTGGTCCATGCAGATACGAACAATTGTCGGGAGGTGCTTAACCAGTTATTCCATAGGTAATTAAAAACATCTGAGAAAAATAAAACATATTCAAATTTTATATCAATTTGTATGAATGTATTTACTTAGAGAGAACATACATGTAAGTTGTTGATTGACAAGGTGTCTCTGAAGGTTGAGGATGTTATATTTGTATAACTCTTCGGTAGCGGAATTACACACTGTTTTCCACTGATTTATAAAGGCTTCCCAATCTTGCGAATTAAACGAACCCTTGCAGTGCTTCACAATATTTTGTAAGATGTGGAACCTCCAGAGATATCTGTGTGCGCCAGGGAATATTTTTCTACATGCGTTTATCAGTGCCTGGTCCCTGTCCGTTAGAATTACACGCGGCTCCATGCACTCGTGCAGCATAGACCTGACCCTCTCCAATACCCAGATGTACGTTGCCTCCTGCTCGTTTGAAAGAAATGCATGCGCAACACAGAAGGCGTGGTTTGTCGACGACATACCCACCACTTGCAAAAATGGAAGATTGTACATGTTAGTCTTGTAGGTAGCGTCGATCATAAGCACATGCGGGAATGCCCTCCACATTTCAAAGGACTTATCGTGACAGAAAAATATATGCTGAACGACGTTGGTGGAAGGTTCCGCCTGTATGTAATAGGTCATCTTTTTTTCCTGGAGGATTTGTTCTAGTCGCTGCATGGGATACGGTTTTTTCTCGAACTTCGCGACCCTAATCTTTTGGCGAGCGTTGTGTATGTCTTTCGGAACACATACGTTCTCAGGGTTCTGTTCGGTTACGGCCTTCCAGATTGTATGGGGCTGTATGTCTTGATCTGTCAGCTCTTGCACCAGCCTATACTCATTAGGAGTAAGCCTCCTAGCATACGCGTAACCCTCCAGATGTTCAGCAGGGCCGTGGTTGTGCGCCTCGTTAAAATTTTTGTTCAGATAATCTATCCGCCAAGACATACAGCCCCGGCCGAGAAAACCTATCACCATAAAAGGGCACGCGCATTTTTTGCTGCCGGTTTTCCTAACCGTGGCCTTACTCTCATGCTCGCCGCTACGACAACATTGGAGCCAGACCCGGTTATCCTTAGACCGTCTGGTAACAATTATGTATCCGTTGGCTAAACCCCTTCGTTTTACCCAACTTTCCAAATCTTTGCGGGATAAAAAATCCTAAAAACATAACAAGTAATTTAAAAAAAATATAACAATTTTGAATGTACTTTTTTAAAAATTCTTAAAAAATATTTGATTAATATTTAAAAAAATATTTTAATGTATTTTTTTATAATATTTAAAAAATATAACAGGTTTAATTAATTTTATAAAAATATTTCATATAACATTTATTAATTAATTTTTATCCTGTTTGAAAAATATAACAATTTTAATGTATTTTGTATTAACAATTGTATAATAATTTAACAGAAAAAAATATAACATTTAACAAAAATATATATCGTTCGTACCTGATCAGTTTTGTACGAAACTTCAGGGTAAGCGGGTGTCTCGTCACCCAATGACTCTAGCACGGGTGGCTCGTCACCCAATGACTCTTGCACGGCTGGATCGTAACCCAATGACTCTTGCACGTAAGAAGGGTGACTAAGGTCTCCTTGTACTCCCGAGGGACCACTAACGAAAACGTTATTGCCATATTCTTCCTGTCCGTTGAGGTCTGGCAACGACGATTCATTATGACGGGGACGATAGCCCGACATGACCTCGTGCGCGTGATCATCATTTCCACCCAAATCGTAAGAATCGGGGACATTAGACCCCGCCTAATACAAACGGTGTGCTAAGTATTTCATAAAAAAACATAATAAGTTAAAAAAATGATATACCACATTGCTATCCGGAATAAACGTGCTCGTGTCCGCCTCAGACGGCTCACCGAAAACATACTTGTACCAAGACATGTTTGTTAGCGAATGTGAATATATAACGAAGACGATATATATATCGTCTTCTTCGCCGCTTAAATAGGGGTAGAAGTATTCAAATTCAGAAAATAATACGAGTCGTATAGCCCTATACGATGCGTATTGAGGGTGTCGATTTAATCAGCCAATGTGTGCCAATAATACGACCCTTTGCAAGTTGTTGAATTGCGGTTGAACCTTTGCTGTAACTAGGGTTTGGTGAACTTCTATGGCCATGTAACTAATCAAGACTTGTCTCAGAACTAAGAGGAAGAAGATGAAAGGATGACTGAAATGACATTTATATCCTCACATGCAACGTATGTGAGGGTATTTAACTGAGTTTTTTGACAAGGTTAGTTGTGAAGGTTATAAGATGTAACAAAATATGAACATAAAGGTTGGTTTTTGCCAATTTCAATATAAAAGGTATGATGTGCAGTTTGGGTATAACATAAAGGTTGATTTTTGAAGAAAAAAAAATTCACTCACCTCTCCTCCCCTATGTTCCATTTGTGATTTAGCCATCCTACAGCACCCAAATAAGAATGAGTCTATATCTATATACTACATCATTAAAAGAACTAAAATTTCTACCCTTTTGGTAATTTTACATTGTGTACACATCTTAAAGCAACAAGTACAAGAGAACCAAACTATTTTAGAGGGAGTAAACTTGCCCATTGTCCAAAAATTTAAGACACCTTAGGGGTATTTTAGTAATTTTGGCACATTTGTAACCTATAATGTTAATGTGACATGTGAAGAGTCTAACTTAATTCCACAAATTAGAAAAATTAGAATGAATTTTCAAAACATAAAAGTATGTCTCCAAAATTAATGTGTTATAGTTAACGATCATATGAAAATTAATATCTTTTATTTCTCTAGCTTCTTGATTTGTTAGTAATTATTAGTGACCTCTCAAGTGATAACCGAAGTGCCTTAAATGGCAATTATTTGAGAAGTAAAAAAAAATTAATAATTGAATTGCCAACCACAACAATTGCATTAATCGGCAAAAGGGGTGGGTGTTCACAACCTTCAGATTCCTTACCTCAACTCAAAACCCTTTGGTACTCTTTCATAATTGACTCATTCCATTCGGAGACATCAGCAAATAGCCACCACCGTCGGTTTGCCTATGATTAACATCGTCACCTCCCTCTCTCTTTCCGTTATACCACAGTCGCAAAGCCACCCTACCGCACACCGGTTTGAATCGTAATCAGTTTCCGCCAACCAGCCGCAACCCGGTTTGTCTCTGTCAACACGTCACCAACTATACTAAGTTATCGAGTGAACGGTCCTAGCTCCAAATTCAGGTAACTTTTGGTTCCATACTTTCATGTTCAATATGTGTGTTTATGTATATGAACACCAACGTTGATACGCATCGGTTCGGATGAAATAAACTACCATAATTATTCTACTCGGTTGTTTAATAGTCGGGGAACAATGCGACACATCTCACTTGTTTATTTACGTTGTGGCTTTTCTTTATTCTTTCAAAAGGATTATTTTTTTAATTTCTTTTGACCAACCAATATACCATTTCGATTAATGTCTGATTTGGGTCTAAACACATGAATGTGAAATTCTACCATTTCGACACATCTCACTTGCTTACTGGTAGAAATTCTACCAGTAAGCAGTTTTGGCAGCATGAATGTGAAAATAATTTTTATAAGGTAATTATTTGATTGTAATTCATCAACTTGTTTGATTTGAGAACTTAACGTTTTAATTTTTAAGTTGGCCTTGGTTTCTTTTTCTTTATCTTTTGACTACTGTTTTGATTTGAGAACTATTTTTGTTTATAAAATGGTTGATTTTGAATCTTTCCTTTTCTGCATCAGAATGCAACCTCTGAATACTAATTCTGCAAAAGTTTACTGAAAGTCCACCATTTCTTCACCACTATAATAATTTGTTCAAAATTAGATTTTTATTTTTTTTTAACTTTTATTTCGCAGTTTAATTGGTGAAACAGTAGGAGAAGTGAAAGCAGTGGCTGATATGCACCAGAGGAAAAAGCAGAAATGGCTAAGCATTCTGATGCTTTTATTGCTTTACCAGGTTTTTAATCACTTCTTATTCTTTCACAAAAATTTCATCTTTTTTTAGAATGCCCCTTTCCCACTTAAACTTAATACGAAATTCTTTTATTTTTCTTGTTAGGTATGACGCCACACCACTGCGCAACTTTTTGCATTGCTGCTTCTGTGAGTGCATCGAGAACCGATAACTAAAATCCTGCATCAGTCCTCGTATTGGTCAAGTACAGGAAGTGATGATTTAGAAACACCTAAGACACCAGTATATGGCTACACAAATTTACTTTGCTTTAAGCTTGTATTTGAACAGCATTTGTTTTTAGCTCATCGTCTAACTGACATATGTGTGCACAACTTATTTGCAGTTGGACTTCTCAATATACTCATCAAAATTTGGTCGACTCCGAATGGGTCAATCCGAAATCATGGAACAAGTCAGACCAAGATTTCATGGAGGCACAAGAATGTGCAGATGACAAGTTTATTTGGACATATACGTCACCAATTTTTCCCATGGCAAGGGTGAGTTTGTGTTTGTTTATTACTATTAATCACACAAATGAAAGTTCATTTAATTATTAATTAATTTATATTAGTTATAATTATTAGTTCATATATAAGTTAGTTATTTTTCTCATGATATTATACATGGCCGGTAGGGTTTGCCGTAAACAATTTTTGGCACAAGTTTTCCCTATAATTCATTTGGATTTCAAAATTGGTTCGAAAAGTGATATATTTTATTATTTTGTTTTTGAACATCCAGGCATACGCCATTAAGCAGGAGAGCAGACGGATTCGCAGGTTATCAACATGTTTTTTCAACTATTACTCTCTACAGTGGCATCACCACATAGCCCATGTTTGGCCAGTTTACCTGGTCATAGTTTAGCCGAGTCAGGACTCAGGACCACGAGCTCCTGGCCCTTATCTTAAGTCAAATCCATTGATGCCTGCATCATTACACAACCGACCCGACACTGGTGAACCATCTGTTGAGCCGTTGCCCACTGTCCACTACTCAAACAGTTGACAAAAACTGACCTCTATAGAAATATAATTAAACAGTTGACTTTGCACTTATCAAGTATATAGAGATTTTCCTAATCCCACCCCTAAAGATGATGTTCATATACAGTAGTTGAACTATTTATCTACGCATCAAGTTTTTTTTATTATATATGCTTATATACAGTCAAGTCAATTTAGATGGAAATGTTATTATTGATTCAAATATGCATGCTTACAAGTGTTGGTGATTTTAGTTTAATTAATTTCATTTTAGTATAATAAAAGATGTGGTCCGTGTGGGGTACGTGCTTGACGTGGGTTCAAAGGGAAAACGCATAGGGCCCAAGGGACAAAAGTTCATAGTAGGAAGCAGGAACTAATAATCGCTAGAAATTATTCTCTTAGTATTAACCGGTGATGTTAGTAGTAACCACGAATAATAGTAACTTTGGCTATCAACTTTAACTACCCTGATGACCCAAATTGATACCGTTCGAAACATAGGTACCAAGGTTTGTTTTTTAACGGTTTTGATCCATGTAAAACCGGTGTTAATTGTTATATCAAATGCGTGTATATCGAAACGATACCAGTCAAAAGCCCGCCACGTAGCACGGGGATTATAATTGAATCTGATGAGTCAGGACACCCGCTGCAACGCGCGGGCCTTCCCACTAGTATATATATATATGTGTGTGTTATTATTGATGAGCTTCCTAAATCCTAAAGAGATCAATGAGATATTGATACCAAAGTAGAATTTTTAAAATGAAATTTGAAAGGGTGGAAGTCATAAATCTAAATTGATTTTACTTTCAGTTTCACCATCACATCTTAACATGATCATGTTTAATGCAAACCTTTAACATTTTATAACACAATCAGATAATTAAAGAATATGGGGTTTTATTAAGAGAGAGACATTTATTTGTTCTTGTTCATAAGAACGAAAGCGAAGTGATATCGATCAAACTCTTATGTTTTGTGTATGTATGATACATGCTGCAACCGCGTACCCATCTTCTCCTTTATTTCCACTAAATACTCATCCAGAGATCCTAACATTTATTACTTGTTAGAATGTACTTTGTAACAAATTAAAGAAAAAAAAAATGAATTAATTTTGCAATGACAAATCTGGGTTGATATTGAAAGGTTGTTTTTTAATGATAAAAGTTTAATGCACGTTTATTTACCTTACCATGTTTTCTTTAATATTCTTTATATAAATCTAAAGCGTGTTTAGTAATATTGGTTATGGTTTAATTAATCTTAAGTATTCTTTATGATAAAATCTAATGCATGTTTAGTAACATTGGTTATGGTTTAATCTTTATTATAAGTTTTCGTGTAAAGGGGGAATTAAGATTTGATTAGCTTGTACTCAAAAGACTATTGATTATAGGTTATGTATCATATTAAATTGAATTGATTGGAGAGTCCTATAAATTGTTATCGTGCATGGCATACTCCATGCTATATGTAGGCAGAAACTATTTGGACACCCTCGCTGCCTATTTGGATACTTTTGGTGCCCCATATGTAACGTATAGAACAATGATCAATCTCAACATGAAGATTATCACGTCGCCTCCTCCTTCCACCGCCACTGCCACCGCAGCCATTTTTCATCTACGCTTCTCTCCCACAACCACTTCTCCCTATCCCCCTCACGGTTGGAACCGATGCTTCATTATATCTATTTACAATCATCTTTTTATAGTTTCTTTTATTAATTTGGTAAATAAATTATTATTTACTTTTTTAGGTGGCAATTTAAGGTGCAAAGCCTTCTACAAGCTTAGCAACAAAGGTATTTGAACTTTGATCAGGGTAAATTATAAGATTAATAATAGTTGCATTACGGTTTTTGAACTATAAAGCAGTTGTAAATGGTGTTAGACTTTTGATATGTTTATCATGAAAACGATTAATAGAACATGCATAGATTTGTTTAAATATAAATTGGCAAATGGTAATTGTCCATGTTTTTTAGAAGTACATATACGAGTAAAGTTGCCGTACAAATAACTTTAACGTACGAATAGCATAAAAAAGGCAAAAAACACGCGGTGGCATTTTCGTAATTATTTGTTCATAGAGTAATTATCAAAATTACTCTACAAATGATACTGTAGAGTAATTTTGTAAAATGTTCTTGTAGAGTAATATTGATCTTGTATATTAATTTTGATCAAAAAACTATACCTCACCAAAAAAAAACCCCAAAAAACCTAAAAAAAAACCTAACCCCCCCCCCCCCCCCCCAAAAAAAAAAAACCTTTAAACCCCCCCACCCCCACAAACTAAATGCTAAAATCTAAACCATAAATCTAAACCCATAACTAAATGCTAAGAAAATTTTACAAAATTACTCTACAAAGAACATTTTACAAAATTACTCTACAGAATCATTTGTAGAGTAATTTTGATAATTACTAATATTTACGAAAATGCCACCACGTTTTTTCAGCAAAACCTTCAGTTCGTACGTTTTGTACGTTAAAGTTATCTGTATTTGATTTTTTTCTATATATATAAAGTATGCATGCCCTTTTTGATCAAAGTATAAGGTGGTGCAGAGGTATTGCAATTGTCATTTGTGGACAAACAACATGCGGTAACAACGAAGTATGTCGAATCAATTAAGTCAATTTTCAACACCATGGATGATGGAAAGATAAGTCCATCAGCTTATGACACTGCATGGGTTGCACTTATAGAAGATGTGGATGGACAAAATGGTGGTCCTCAATTCCCATCATGTCTACAATGGATTGCGAACCATCAGCTCCCTGATGGCTCATGGGGCGAACCTTTGATGTTTTCAGCTTTCGATAGGCTCCTTAACACGTTGGCTTGTGTGATCTCGTTAACTTTTTGGAACATATATCTTTGTCTCGGTTTAATTTTGCTCTCCTAGTTTGCCGTTGGGACGACGCTTCAGAGTTTTCATCCTCCGCCGTGAAAATCTGAGCCGCGTACATACTCATATTTTCGAAAAATGTGTCATTCTCGCCCGAAGATGACGAATACCACGTCGACGAAGAAGATGAAGAAAGTGAAGACATGATTAATTTTGAGAGAGGGATGGGGTGGTAATGGGTAAAAAATGGTATAAAAATGTTGAGTTTATATAATAATTTGAAGGATTTGGGTGGGTTTTGTAGTTATAGCCGTTTATTTTAAAATAAAGGAATTTTTTTTTTAAATTCAAGCGGTCACAAAAGTTACACTGAAAAGGGTGATATTTTGTCTTTTAGTGCTTCGTCTCCTACTCGACGGAGACGACGAGGAGGGGGGCGGGATGATGTTTGGGTCGGCGCCGGGTGGGACGATCCAGGGGACGTTCCCCATCCGCTTACCCTTATGAATTTTCAAAAGTCTACTAATTATAGCTGATAAATTGAATTGATTATAAATTTTCAAAAGTCTATTAATTATAGCTAATAAATTGAATTGATTATAAATTTTCAAAAGTCTATTAATTATAGCTAATAAATTGAATTGATTAGCTTGTACTCATATTAATTTTTTCAAAAGTTTATTAATTATAGGTTATGTATCATATTAAATTGAATTGATTGGGGAGTCCTATAAATTGTTATCGTGCATGGCATATTCCATGCCATATATAACTTAGCAAACTAGAACAATGATCAATCTCAACATGAAGATTATCATGTCACCTCCTCCTTCCATCACCACCGCCACCGCCGCCACTTTTCATCTGCGATTCTCTCCCACAACCACTTCTCCCTATCCCCCTCACGGTTGGAACCGACGCTTCATTATATCCATTTTCAAGCATCTTTTTATAATTTCTTTTATTAATTTGGTAAATAAATTATTATTTACTTTTTTAGGTGGCAATTTAAGGTGCAAAGCCTTCTACAAGCTTAGCAACAAAGGTATTTGAACGGTGATCAGGGTAAATTATAAGATTAATAATAGTTGCATTACGATTTTTGAACTATAAAACAGTTGTAAATTGTGTCAAACTTAATATGTTTCTCATGAAAACGATTAACAGAACATGCATAGATTTGTTTTCGTCCCTGTGGTTTCAAACCACAGGGACTGAAATCGCAATTTTTAAACTAATGGACTGAAATAGTGATTTTTGACAAACCACAGGGAAGAAACAGTAATTAACTGTTTGTTTAAATATAAATTGGCAAATGGTAATTGTGCATTTTTTTTAGAACATGCTAAATGAAACAAGTACATATATGCATAAGGTATGCATGCCCTTGTTGATCAAAGTTTAAGGTGGTGCAGAGGTATTGCAATTGTCATTTGCGGACAAACAACATGCGGTAACAACGAAGTATGTCGAATCAATTAAGTCAATTTTCAACACCATGGATGATGGAAAGATAAGTCCATCAGCTTATGATACGGCATGGGTTGCACTTATAGAAGATGTGGATGGACAAAATGGTGGTCCTCAGTTCCCATCATGTCTACAATGGATTGTGAACCATCAGCTCCCTGATGGCTCATGGGGCGAACCTTTGATGTTTTCAGCTTTCGATAGGCTCCTTAACACGTTGGCTTGTGTGATCGCGCTAACTTTTTGGAACATATATCCTGATAAGTGTGGAAAAGGTACCAAATATGGGAACCCCATATATGGCTATCTTTGTATACCATTTTTAATAAATTGATGTTATGCAGGAATAAAATTTGTGAACGAAAACATGAACAAGCTTGGAGACGAGAAGGAGGAACACATGACACCTGGTTTTGAATTAGTCTTCCCTTCACTCATTAAACTCGCACATAAACTAGGAATTAAAGTCCCAACCGATTCTCCCGTCTTGAAAATGATCTATGCAAGACAAGACGTGAAGCTTGCAAAGTGAGTCTTCTTTGATTGTTCCTAGCTTCTATAAATCCCAAAATTGTTCTTCTTTTCCCATCATATAAAAAAGGAATATTGGATTTTAATAATCCCAAGTATTCGTCGTTGGCCGCCAATAGTCCCAACTACAAAAATAACCACGGGAAGTCCCAACTATTGACATATTGGCCACCAGTGGACCCTGACTAATAGAACCCTAACGTTGTTAGTCTCCGGAAAACCGTTTTTAGCCAGAAAAAGGTTTCTAGAGGTCCGATCTAAGGTTACAAAAAGATTTGGGACGAAGATGTTAAGTTTTCCGGCCACAAAGTTGAGTTTTCAAGCCAAAAAGAAGTTTCCCGGCGAAAAAAGAGCTTTCTGGCGACTTCAATAATTGAGGCAAGAAAAAGGTTCTTAAAGGTCCGTAATAAGGTTACAAAGAGGTTTGGGACGAAAATGTTGAGTTTTCCGGGTAAAAATGAGTGTTCCGGCCAAAAACGTTTTTCCGGCGACCGGAGACTAACGGTGTTAGGGTTCTGTTAGTCAGGGTCCATTGGAGACCAATATGTTAATAGTTGGGACTGTCTGTGGTTATTTTTTAAGTTTGGACTGTTGGCGGCTAATGACGAATAGTTGGTTTTGTTTAGGTGAGAAGAAGATGGTGGGGTGAGCGAATGTGAGAGTTAATAACAACAATAACAGTAACGATAACAGTAACAGTAACAACAATAACAATAATAACAATGATGATGGTAATCAACTAACATGTTTAACAAGTAAAAATGGTTTAGAATGCTTTTCTAAACTTTCTAAAAAATAGGATGATAGTATTACAAAAGAGAAAAAAATAGTTTGCATGTTAGACTGGCTATGAAAGTTTGATTATTAAACCAATATGATCAGAGATAACAAATTAGTTAATACTGCAGCTATTTTTGTATCATAGATAGGAAGTGGCTATAAGTTTAGCTTTGTCTGTAACTATTATCATATATAGGTAGTACTGTAGTAGATTAATAATACAGAACATGTGACATGTTTTTGTTTTTAGACCTTCTTTTTCCGTTCTCCTATCATTATCTGTCATGAAAATAGTTGGAGAAAAGAAAAAGAAGTTAATCAAACTATATGTACAAAGTATCTCGAGCGAGGTGGAGAGGAAAAGAAATAAATGCCGTCGTACAAGGGGAAGATAGAGAGTCCATGAGTAACCATGATTTTGGCGGTAATAGGGACAGATGCTGAAATAAACTAGATGCTGGGCCATGATGCCTGACCCGTTCGTTAACTTTCTGACCCATATCTGCTGACCCAGTTTTGACCCATCAAGATTATCCAATAGTGTGTGTGTGTGTGTTTCTGTGTGCGCACGCGTGTGTTAATCCATGCATAGTTGTTTATTCAAATTTTTGTTTGCTTTCTATAAACTCGCAATTAAAATTTACAAAAACGATTCAACGTATGTGACGATGAAAGGATACCTAAAGAGATACTTCACAAGATCCCAACAATTATGCTTTATAGCTTGGAAGGGATGAAAGATTTGGAATGGGATAAGCTTCTAAAACTTCAATCAAAAAATGGATCTTTCCTTTCCTCTCCAGCAGCAACTGCTTTTGCATTCATGCAAACTAAAGATCAAAAGTGTCTTGCATATTTAACCAGTCTTGTTGCCACGTTCAAAGGAGGAGGTAACAATAACATCAACTCATATATATGCAAACTAACTTTATCTCATGTTATATACAATTTAATCAGTAAACTTATATGATACAGTTCCAAATGCGTACCCTGTTGACATGTATGAACGAATCTGGATCGTAGATCGCCTGCAACGGCTTGGAATTGCACGCTATTTCTCATCAGAGATCAAGGATTGTCTTACCTATATCTACAGGTACATTATTAAACTTGAGCTTAAATTAGAAAATTATATAAAAGGGAAAATTACCAAAATGTCACTTGACCAACTCAACTTACCAAAATGTCACCCTCCTGCGTCCATGGGCGGACTCATCCGGTATGGGAAGCGTCTGGCAGTAAAGTTGAAGAGTCCATGAATGAGGTGGTTACATGTGTCCAACAAAGCCAAAAAGGCAGCTCATGCGTCAGTGGACTCTTCCGAAGCGTCCACTGACGCATCACCTTTGTTGGACACATGTAACCACCTCATTCATGGACTCTTCAACTTTACTGCCGGACGCTTCCCATACTGGATAAGTCCGCCCATGGACGCAGGAGGGTGACATTTTGGTAAGTTGAGTTGGTCAAGTGACATTTTGGTAATTTTCCCTATATAAAAATTGGCAACTTCAAAACTTGGAGTCAACTAATTAAGCTAGAATGTCAACATATTTATATTTTGTCGATGAACTACCCATATCTTTGCGCGAATGTTTCAAGGTACTGGGATGATCAAGGAATCGGGTTTGCTAGAAATTGCAATGTACCAGACCTTGATGACACTGCAATGGCTTTTCGGGTTTTAAGAACTAATGGTTATCAAATTTCTACCGGTTAGTTTCACAAACAATGAAAACTAGAAACACATGTTATGTTTTGTCTTATAACTAATCAAAATTAACTCTTTTGTGTTGTGATAGATGCATTTCGACACTTTAATAAAGACGGACAATTCATGTGTTATCCTGGACAGTCAGTAGAAACTGTGACCGTGATGTTCAATCTATATCGAGCTTCACAAGCGCTTTTTCCAGGAGATAAAATCCTTAATGATGCCAAGAACTTTTCTCATAAATTTTTGACCGAAAAACGACTAACCAACAAGCTTTTGGACAGATGGATCATCACAAAAGACTTGCCTGGTGAGGTAAATAAAACCACCTATAGTCATAAGTAATATATAGATGCAATGTGACCAAAAGTTTGTTTGTTTTGATGGACTTTAGTTGTGAATTACCTTCAAACTGACTTTTAAACTTGCTGCACAGGTTGAATATGTGCTTGATGTCCCATGGTATGCTAGTTTACCTCGACTCGAGGCAAGATATTATTTGGAACAATATGGAGGTGAAAATGATGTTTGGATTGCGAAAACTCTTTATAGGTATGGTTATATGCCACCCTATTATTTTCTAAATAATTGTATGATTAAAAATCAAGGTTTTCAACCACTTTATAATAATCAAGTGTAGTTATAACAGGATGGGAAACATATGCAATGATAAATATCTTGAGATGGCCAAATTGGACTACAATCATTGCCAAGCAATTCATCAGATAGAATGGAGACAGCTCCAAGAGTATATATGTTATCTTTTATTTGAACTACCATATTGGATTATAATTTAATGTAGCTATCACACTACTAAATGGTATTTTTCAAATACCGTCGGTGAAGTGGGTTACCGTCCGATTTCTGATGATATTATGATTTAGGGGCTGTTTGGCAACATCTGAATGGTTAAGTGCTGAACAAGTAAGAGGTCTGAACCATTAAGTGCTGAACTAGTAAGAGGTCTGAACCATTAAGTGCTAATGTTTAACCGTTTAGAGGCAAATGTCTGACCAATTCAGATTAGAGGTCTTAACCATTCAGACTCTGTATAAATCTTAACCATTCAGAGGCAAATGTACCATTCAGACATCTGCTCGTGAAACAAACAGTCTGAACCATTAAGTGTTGAACCAGTAAGAGGTCTGAATTATTAAGAGCCTCATAAAGAGGTAAACAAACAGCCCCATAATTTTTCATTAGTTTTTGGGGTAATTTCTGACGCATAATAAATAAATAAAATTTGGTTTTGTATTTCAATAAGAAAAACAAAATACACATTATTTTTAGAATTAAAAGAATAATAAAAAATATTTCAAAAACTGAACATTAAATAAAAAAAATCCTGGATCCGCCACTGAATGCTCGTCTTTGAAAAAAAAAGTGATTATGGTCACAGAATGCAATGCATATACTGCTTCATAATTTTCTAACTTCCAAACAGATGGTATAGACTTCTAAAAATCGAAGAGGGCTTAAACACGAAAGTTTTATGGTCGTATTACGAGGCAGCGGCTAGCATATTTGAGCCAGAAAGACGCAACGAGCGAGTTGCTTGGGCCAAAACGGTGGTGATGCTCAACATCATTAATTCCTTCTTTGGCAGACCACAGTTCACTAATGTTGACATGCAAGAGTTTGCAGACAAATTTTCAAACCCTCAATGCTATGAAAAAGATAGAAAACCTTGGCACATGATATTGAATGCACTGCATATAACGCTCAACGAAATCTCACTAGAATCACTGATAGCTCATGGAAAAGACATAGATCCACACCTCCATCATTTTGTAAGCTTTTCATCAACATCATCAGCCAAAATGTTATTTTTTTATCTCATCTTACTTTATTTTTACAAATGTAAGTGGACATCATGGCTTGTGAACTGGAAAAAGAAGGTGGATGTAGTTAGAGGAGAAGCCGAACTCATAGTTCAAACGATATACATGAGTAGTGGCCGATGGTTACCTAACGAAACATTATCTCATCCTCAATATCAACGACTATCCTCCGTCACAAATGAGTTGTGTTACCAACTCTCTCTTAAGGTACACAGAAAAGAAACACTATGTACACTTCTTAATTGATATGCCCTTTTACTAAAATCATGCACACGTGTTTAGGAGAATCGTACAATAGGTTATCACAATGAGTCCAAAATGCAAGAACTTGTACGACTCGTGCTTTGTGACTCACCGGATGATATTGATCCTGATTTGAAGCAGATGTTTTTAACTGTTGCCAAAACGTTCTACTATAGAGCATACGTTGATCCTGAATCTATAAACTGCCATATTCATAAAGTCTTGTTTGAAAATGTGATTTGATACTGATCACAATGGAGTTGCTGGAATTACAGTCTTTGTGATGTCAAGTGAAGACGATAACCAAGTTAAATAAAGGATGAATTGGAAGAGTGTCAAATAGTGTCAATCTTCCCTATAAAGGTGTTGTTCAGAGTTCTACTAGTTATGTTTTACAACAGTATTAGGTTTTATATTTGCGTCTATGTAATCAAAAGATAAAGTCGTAATACCCATCGACATCCTTTTACTTTGATAGTAGTTATATACATTATTAGGATATCGCCTATGTATTTTTAGTTTAGTTCAGTGATAGGAATCATGTTCTAGTTTCTTGTCTAAATATCATTTGTCTATTCTAGGAGGGGGTAAGTGCAAATAATATAGTATAAGTATGAGTCATTAGTTACTTGGGGAGGGGGAGAGGAAAATACGTAAGTTTGTTAGGCTCTGTTTACAGATAGAGGGCGTAGCCCTGGGAACTCTTCGGAGTTAGTTACGAGTCTGTAAGATCCGATTGGATCATCTTCTTCGTACAAACTTCAATTCCAATTTATATTGCCATTAATCAGAATCGGATCTTATCATTCAGTTATATCCAACTTAACAATAAAAGTAATAACACAACAGAAGGTAAAAAAAATAGCTACACTCATGGGTAAAAACTCAATTAAGTTGATATTAAGATAAGCAAGTAATTTAACTTCCAAAAGTTTATAGCAAGCAAATAAAACTCTAAAAACAAAATCTTTCCAATATTTCAAATGCAGACAACACATGATCAAAAACTGGTCTAATTCATCCTCTGAGCAGCTTCTTTGGCCAAAACCCTCTCCTTTGCCTTTGTTTTTGCCTGAGATTTGGAACCCATTATTCCACCACCCCATTTCTTCCTGTACTCTTCATACTTGTCGTTGAAGTTGGCCTATTTTACAAGAAAAAACGCAACCCGTTATAATCACAGATCAACCTCTTAACCACAAAGTCACACAACACAAGCAAGCAAACAAACCTTGATAGCTTCCAGAATTCTGCTGAATTCCATTTTATCTTCGTTCTTGACTGTAGTCAAACACAGAGCTGATGCGGTTTTCTGATGAACAATCTGAAACAATCCAAAAAAATAGTTATTCCGCATTGTTAAAAGCTTGTTTTAACAAAAGTGAGACGCTCTGAGACGTTTTTGGTCACAACAGCCGATACAAAAAATTTCACATACGGAACGAACAAAAAAAAATAAGACAAACTTACAGCTCCCAGTCGAGACTTTCCCTTCACAATGCAGTAAGGGATCTCCATCTTTCTGCACAATGCAGGTAGCCAAACAACCAACTCGATTGGGTCTACATCATGAGCAATGATAACCAATTGTGCCTTGTTCTGGAACAGACAAAAAAGGTTAATCAGTTCTGTGACAAAATAACAAATGCAGTTTAAAAAATAAGAAGTGGCAGCTCACCTGCTCAATGAGATAAGTGACATGGTTTAGACCGTATTTCACAACAATGGGCTTCTTTGCTTCTACGGTTTTTCCATCAACCTCGGCCTCAGCTCGTTTTTTGAGGCGTTCTTTTTTTGCTGCCTTGTCCTCTGGCCTGTACTTGAGCAGCATCTTGAACAAAGTAGTTGCTACATAGCACAAAGACATATTTCATATGACAATTCAACTATAAACCACTAAAAAATAGAAGCGAAAAATAATTTGATTTAAAATGATTATAAAAAACATGTACGAAATATGCATGCATCACAACAAGAACACCTTACAGAGACAACAAAATTCAACCAAATGAATCATAAAAGGGATGTTCAGGATTTCTTATTATAACTAGTATTCTGGATATTTCATTTTGATACGACAAATGAACAGTTTTAATAATAGTGTTCGGAGTTGGATAATGGATATACACACTGATTACCGGATGAATTGTAAGCTCAAATGAATCTTAGAGTTGCTTATTCCAAACAATTAGTTTTCTAACTTTGCAGTTTGCATGTTCAACAATCACATATTCATTGGTTTGCCCAACAAACTCATTTCACTGAATCATTTTGGGATTATAACTGCAATTTAAATAACTCTAGAATGGTACAAATTCGAACAATTACCAAGATTTTTGTCTAGGGTTTTGGTGAACTGGTTCAAAGCAGGAGGCACCTTCAACCGCTGCTTGAGGATCCTCCTCTTCCTCTGAATACGAACAACTTGTGGCCATCTTACAAACCTGTGCACATCCTTCTTAGGCGGCAATGCTCCACCTATTCCAAACTGCTTCGGCCTCTTCTCAAACAACGGATTCACTACCTTCTCCTGCAGAGCAAAAAAACAATCATACACAGGTGACAACAAACCAAGTTACTCTATGTAGTTAATATCCTGATAGATATCAGTGATAAATCGTTTATCGGTCCTCTGACGAGATATCAGTGCAAAATATCGGTGAGAATATCAGTACCGAGTATATCAGCGATATTGACAGATAGTGGACAGATATTTGACCGATATATCATCATTTTTCCCGATATCAGTACTTTTTTTCTTAGTACTACCATTCGTCTTTCTTCTTGTTGCTGCTATTATTGTTTTAAGTCTTAGTCATTTCCTAGTTGCTATAGTTAGGGTTTTGCAAGTTGCAAAAGGTTAATTTGTAAATGGTAGAAGAGTGTACCGAATTGTTAGTATTAAATTGCTATATCTAAAAATTTAGCATTATTTCACAGCGACCCGATATCTCAAATATCAGGCCATTGACCGATATTTTACCGCATTAGGCATTAGCTACTTAGCTCACGAGCTCATTGAGCTAAGTAGACAAACGGATCTTAAACAAGTTTAAGCCAATGAGCTTCAATTATCAAGCTGCTAAAGTGACTAAACGAGCTATTATGTATGTATCGTTTTAATAAAATGAATATATATTTATAAAACAATAACTATTACTTATGTAATGTCTTAATTAATATATCGAATTATGTTTATAAAACATAATTTTTTTTTATTTATAAAGGTATAATAAAAATAACTAAGTAATATACATTTATGTATAATGTTATAGATAAAAATTATTAAATAAATAATTACAATTAGTATACTGTAAGTTGAATAATAAATAAAAATGAGTTGAGCCCTAGCTCGAGCTTCAAACTCAACTCAAGCCTTATAAACAAAACTCGAAGCAAGCCGAGGTCGAGCTCGAGTAAGTTAAACAGACTCGGGATCATTAAACCTCGAGGACAATAACGATAAAAATGTAGAAGATCGTACCGTTTTCTTCTTGGTTGCTACCGTCTTCTTCTTCGGAGCCTTCAATTGATGAAATCAAATTATCAGAATTTACAAAGTAAGATTTAATCAAATAGAAATGGCAAATCATCTGCGGTTATGGATGATCAAACAACTAACGATTAAGGAGATCGATAGAGATGAAATTGAGGACTCACCATGTCTGAAAGCAAGCTGAGATTGAAGGTCTGGAAACGGCTGGAAGAAAAAGGGGGTTTTATGTTTATATGAAAATGAGGTTCGGAAATTTTAGGGTTTGTTCTTGATGGGCTGATATTCTAGGCTGGGCTCAAAAGGTTTTTGCATTTATTGAGCCAAGAAGCTCGTTTATAGGTTATTATAATATAATTTGAGTTAATTGCTCGGATTGTTCTTTTGGTTTGTCATTTTTTACCTTTAGTCCTCAACTTTTAAAATAGCATGTATGCTCCCTATGGTTTGCTCATTTGTTACTCTGATAGCCCCTTGAGTGTCACACCCGCTCAGAGGCGGAAGCGCGAGGTGTGATCGTGATTGATTCTCATTACATACGATAAATAAACATACTACATGATATAAAACAAACTCCAAATGTCATTCATTATTTTCATGTTTCAAACACAAGTTAAGTTAAGAGTTTACATCTCTTCAAAAGACAATAGTTTCAAAGTTCACAACATAGTTCCAAATTTAAAAGATCAAGGTTTTGTTTCCTATATCGCCGCAAGGAGGCGGGATATAATGAACAAATCCTTCAAAAGGTGGCGTGGAGCGTAGACACATGACTTCTTGGAACATAACCTACAAAGCTTCCATTAATTTCCTGAAATACATGTAAGTTTGAAAAATCGTCAACAAAGTTGGTATGAATTCATGCAGTTTGTATAAAATGTATTTGTATTTGTATAAAACATGGTATGTAATTGTAAACTGTAAGTTGAAAAATGTAAGTTTTGAGTTGCAAATGTAAGGAAATCGAGATCGTCAATGTTTAGCTAGGACATTAACATGTGTGATGACATAGGAAGCATCCAAACCTAGGCGATTTTTCCATCGATTCACGACTGGGACCTAAAAGCACTCTATGGGCAATGTGTGCTAAGAGTGAGGCTGCCAATACCCGCTAGATCTAACATTTGGTTCCTCGGTCTAAGTGTATATGTGATTAATGGTGGTTAAGTTTCACCCTATTCGCACATGATTTATTGTATCATTCCTTAGTTTTCTACATACCATTGTACATGTATTTTCCCAAAAGTTTTGAAAACAAGAAATGTTTAAAAGTGGGGACATGAACTCAATGTTTTGCGTCTTTAGCGTCTAAACTCCACCGGTATCTCCTTTGTTTGCGACGTGGCCTATAAACGCTCTACGTATGTTAATCACCTGAACTTGTAATTCCCTACGTACAAGTTACCATCTTGTCTTATGTATTTGTTTTGTTTTAATTGTATATGTTCGTATCATATGTGGGTCGTGCCCATGATGGTCGGGTCTCACCCGTTCGTCGCGTTGTTGTTAATCTAAATCGTATTTTCTATTTGTAGTTACATATATTTTTATTCCATATATATATATATGCGTGTGTGTGTGTGTGTGTGTGTGTGTAGAAGTTGAAAATTAGAGTGTGTTATGGGTGGATAAGGTTTTTGTGAGTAGTAACTCATTGCAGAGAAAATGAGAGGGAAAAGAATAAGCGGATGAATAAAATGAATGGAATTAGGGTTTGTTTTCGTTATATATCTAGGGTTTCTCTTAGTGGGTTCGGCCCAAGGCCCATTAGCGTGTGTCCAATAATCTATGTGGCCCAATCAAATTTCAGAAGCCCGTTAACGCACCCGACCCTCGTGAAATGTCGTAAAGTATATTTTTAAAAACGAAAACACGTAAAATGTAAGTCGGAAGTCGTTTCTGACGCATATGTTCATTAGTTGCGTTAAAACCGCATAAATTTCTTCGGTTGTCATTTCTTGTCCGTTTTTCAATCCAGTTTCGACTGCGGTTATTAAAATTTAATTACGATGCTAAATATATTGTAAAATTTCAGTTTTGAAGGTAATACGAGTGTCCAATGCTTTCGTTTCTTTGCCTGTGCGTTCCTGCAGTCGCGCTTTTCGTTCACGTTTGCGCTTTGTGACGTTCAAAAGTACGATAAATTCGTAAAACTAAATTCATATGTATGAAATATACGTGTAAAATTCATATTTGTCGGCGTTGTCAGTATTTTGTTCGGTTTCAATTCGTTACCGTTTAATATTCAGCAGTTTTCCGCAGATCGTCATACGCGTGCTGTAATGTCGAATAGGCGTTCCTAGGCATACTAAAGGTCTAATTAAATTAATTTACGTCTAATTACACTACTTATTATCGTCTGAACATTTGTTTTTTGCATAATTAAGGGCCGTAAATTACCGGTTGTCACATCTCAACACAAAACTCAAACAAACAACTACCTGAGCAGCTTTATATGAGCTCATCGTCTGCTCAGCAACATTCTTCCTTTCATCTCCAACTTCAAACTCAGCCAAATACCCAAAATAATCTCCCTTCATCTTCAACCAAAACACCTTCGCTTCCACCGTAACGCAGACGGCACCGAATTCACCTCCAAAATCTTCAAAATCCCCAATCAAACAGCTGTAAGCTCATCCTAAACCCTAGATATGCAATCCTTCACTAGATTAACATGATCGCCATTCTACCGAGACTCCTCTTTCTGCTCGATTGATGAAACGATTTGTCACGTCGGTCGGAGTGAGTCAATGATGTTCTTGTACGCGACGGACAGGAGGTTTCACTCCTCGATGGTGAGTTCCAATGCCGGAGCAAGCTCGATGACTAGTTTTTCCATGAATTGAACCATTTCTTCGTAGAGATAGGCTTGTTGCTAGTTTTGACATGTAGAGGTATTCTTGTCTGGTTAGGTGGAGGTGAGGTGGTGATTGAGAAAGTGTGTGGTTGTAGTGAACAAGTTGTTAATAGAGTGTTTGAATTATAGAATGTGTAGTGGGTGATTTCATTTAAGTTGAGGTGTAGTTTTAGTAAAGGTGGTTGTATGTGGTGGTTGTCGTTGTGATGGGTGGTGATCTGATGGGTGCAAGTGGTGGAAGAAGATGTGAGGGTAGGAGTGGGCCCACTTGAGTTTAAATGATTGATTAATTTATTTTGAGTAAACAGCCATTTTGGTCCCTGAGGTTTGGACAGTTTTGCCACTTTAGTTCAAATCTCGAACTTTTTGTATCTGGGTCCCTGTGGTTTCAGTTTTGTTGTCATTTTAGTCCAAAAGTGAAATCAGGCCAGATTCCCCAAATTAAACCCTGATGTTTTGTCCTTTTCCTCAGGGGTATTTTAGTCATTATGGTTTTTTATTATTGAAAATAACAAATAAAAACTAGCACATACTCCACCATCTTTTGCTATTGAATGCAGATTTTCACAACATTTGGTTATGTAGAGTACACATGTTCCCACCATCTTTTGCTGCAATCACCACTTGCCACCGCCACCTCTAGCAGCTAACACCGCCTGCCGCCGAATGTCACCACCACCACCACCACAAAACTTAGTGAAGCAAAGGGATACCGCCACCACTATCACCTAGGGGTGTTCATCGAATCGAATTTTCGAATTATTTGAATAATTTTAATTTTTCCTTAAATTCGAATTCGATTAAAACCTACCCAATTCGATTCGTATTCGAATAAATTCGATTTGATTAAGTTTCTTTAAACCAATAAAAAGCTATTAAAATGAAACATAAATTTTAAAGCAGCCATAAAGCACAATATCACATTAAAAATTTCCAAATAAAGTATCATAAGCCTAACATTCAAAATGAGAATTGGGGAATAACAACTACAAGTTAATATTTTTAGGGTTATAAATCTATTGATAGATTTGCTACTTAGGCTTTAGTTATGGGCTATGTAGTGGGTTTGGTAATAGGTAATTTTAATACTTAGAATAAATTTTGAAAATAATTTATAATATAGCCCGATAAAAGTTATATATGTATTATATATAAAAATAATAAATAAAATGTATAATTTTTATTCGAATTTCGAATCGAATCAAATTTGAACTTATAAATTCGTATTTGATTCGTGTTCGATTTACTTGACTCGAATTGAATCGAATTCAAATTCGAATTTTTATAGTCGAAACGAATTCTTGATAATCGAATCGAATTCAATCAAATTTCGATTTTTTCGAATTCGAAACGAATTCTGAACTCCCCTACTATCGCCGCCACACCTGCAAACTAAACCACCACCTAAAATCGAACCACCTACAAATCAAAACACCACTAGCAAATCGCGTGGTGACGATGGGGGTTTAGTATTCAAAGAAAAAGGGGCGGCGACTAGGGTTTATGTTTTGAGCTCAGATCTGAGTGGCCTAACGAGAACAGCTAGGGTTTAGGTATGAGTGGTGGTGGCAAGATGAATCAGATCTACTTAAAGGGTTTCTGATATGGGGACGGTGATAGTGTTGATAGGCTGATTTTGCTCAATTTTTTGTTGTGGCTGGCTGATGCCGGTGGGTTTAGTGGTGCACAAAAAACCCGAACCCGGACCCGGACCCGAAAAAAAAAACTCGGAACCGGGTATTATAAAACCCGGGTTTTTTATACCCGAACCCAACCCTACCCGTAGGGTAGGGACCGGGTATGCATATTTGATCTAAAACTCGAACCCGGAACCGGTTTTTTTATACCCGAAACCCGGTTTTATAAATACCCGAACCCGGAACCGGGTTTTATAAATACCCGGAACCGGTTTTTAAAAAAACCCGATTTTGATGTAATCTTGTTTAATTATGTATGCATTAAGACTTCTAATTCTTATGATTTAACAAAATTATGTATGCACTTTGATGTAATCTTGTTTAATTATTAGGTTTCTAATGATATTTGTCACCGCTACTTAATTATTTAGTATATTTCATTACAAGTGGAAACAAATATGCCAATATATGTTGGCCCTTCTATTTTCTTTGTTTGTTTAATATCATTATTAGTTTTTGTATATAATAAACTAGGTTTTTACCCGGGATTGCTTCCCGGGCTCGGGAAAGTTATTTAGATTAATAATTACAATTTGTTATTAATACGACCACATTACATCAACCATCTTATTCTATTCAACAACATTGTCTTAAAATCACGGAATTAGATCTATTCAACAACAGGACCACATGAATAACATTATTTCCAATTTTACTTCAATGCACTTAAATGATGGGGTGATTTGGGATTTTGTAAAAATGGTTGTTCTTGTACTTCTTAACAAAATAAGATGTTGACCAAAATTCAAACAAATGTTGACCAAAAGTAAATCAGATCAGATGTTCAACATAAACACTGAATCTATAACAACAGACACTACAGACACTAATTATATTCAAACTACTGATACATAAACATTGATTCTTCATTCCACTGTTGTAATCTAAGCACTGATGTTGAGGATCAGTGCTATTTTCAAAGGGTGATCAGAGCTTGAATGACAATGCTTTGATCTTCAATAATGCTTGGATCCCATCAGTAGTTTGAGGTTCAATTTTTATGCTTCATCAGTGGTTGGATTCCAATGTATGTAGAAGCTTTGCTGAGCTGTCATCTTCAAGTGCCATTGTCTTGATAGCCTGTTTATAATATACAGCTTCTTGCTCTTTCTCTTCTGCATCAGTCAACTTTTGCCTCTTTCTTTGGTTTAACATAATGACAGAGGTATCTGATGATGTGAACAGTGGTTCAGAATTGTGGAGCTGCTTCTTTGACATGTTAATAGTTTTGTAATCAGGCTTCTTTGGAAGGCTAGGATTTGTATTTTAGGGAAAGAAGTCTTACCTTCAAGATCATTGAGTTCAAAAACCTCAGAAATGGTTTGTGGTGTGATTTTAACATCAACACCCTTTATCGAGGAATTGATAGCTATGGGTGTTTTATCTTGATATTCAAGTTTTGCATTTTTCCAAAATTCCCTCTGGGTTGCCAAGTAAATCGGAGCATCAGAAGTCAACAAAGTTTTGTATTTTGAAGACGAAAGGGCATCTATGACGGAATTGAACGTTTCAGTGTTACTTGGTTTTGTCAAGAGACCCAAGTAGTTATGGGGAGCTTTGTATCGAATTTGTATGACCTTTTGACTGGATTTCCTTTTAACTGATGAAAACCGTGATTTTGCCATTTGAGGAAGAAGGACGATGAGGAATTTTGAGAGAAATGGAGGATAACTGCTTTGAAAAAGGAAAAATGAATTCGATTCGACAGTTAAAACCCTGATTGGGGGTTTTGATCAGGGTTTTATAGCAGGAAAAGTGAATGCTGACGTGGCAGCGGTTACAAAAGATCTGACGGCTATGAACTGTCCATGAGCCAACCCCTGATGAGTAATGGAACACAGTTGTTTTATGAAGACACTGATGGAATAATAACAGTGGTTGCAATGATTACACTGAAAAACTGTGGGAGACTTTAAGTTATCAGTGGATAGCCTTAAAACATTTTAATGCTTATAATTCATAAAAAAAAAATTCATTTTAACTATTTTTAAGATGAATGTTGAGATTTTTTAAATAAAGTATTACACATAATCAGTTAGCATGCTGGGGTGATGTGATAAATACCGTTACATATAAACAACCCTATGATATGAAATTTAACAATCTAACAGAGTATAAAATACTGATGTTGAATCCACTATAGATGCTGAAGCACTGCTGCTACTGAGCAATGTTTTTCCTTTCGTTGATCAGGCTTTAGGAACATAAGTGCTTGTCTTTAACATGGCTTTGTCTTCAACAGTGGATAGGCCTCATCAATCTTTAAGAACATCAGTATTTATAAGGAGCAGTCGTTAATTATAACAGTCCTTAGCATGATCAGCTGTTATAACGACTCAAAAACCTCTTTGAGAGGAAGCATTGAAAGTATTAAACCTCTGTTGTCTTATCAAACAGATGTTCAGACACAATTCAACATCAACATAATTTAAATCGTACTCAAACACTAAATAATAAATAAAAATAGAATACAACATAGAAACACTGGTACATAAATACTAAAGTTGAATCCACTATAGATGCTGAAGCACTGCTGTTACTGAGCAGTGGTTTTCCTTTCGTTGATCAGGCTTTAGGTACATAAGTGCTTGTCTTTAACATGGCTTCGTCTTCAACAGTGGATAGGCCTCATCAGCCTTTAAGAACATCAGTATTTATAAGGAGCAGTCGTTAATTATAACAGTCCTTAGCATGATCAGCTGTTATAACCACAACATAACCCTTTGAGAGGAAGCATTGAAACTATTAAATCTCTGTTGTCTTATCAAACAGATGTTCAGACACAATTCAACATCAACATAATTTAAATCGTACTCAAACACTAAATAATAAATAAAAATATAACACAACATAGAAACACTGGTACATCAATACTAAAGTTGAA
The DNA here is from genome assembly GCA_030545235.1 of Helianthus tuberosus. Classification (NCBI taxonomy): domain Eukaryota; kingdom Viridiplantae; phylum Streptophyta; class Magnoliopsida; order Asterales; family Asteraceae; genus Helianthus; species Helianthus tuberosus. Next base: position 135,721,728 of record CM060357.1, read on the forward strand.
TCCACTATAGATGCTGAAGCACTGCTGCTACTGAGCAGTGGTTTTCCTTTCGTTGATCAGGCTTTAGCTACATAAGTGCTTGTCTTTAACATGGCTTTGTCTTCAACAGTGGATAGGCCTCATCAACCATTAAGAACATCAGTCTTTATAAAGAGCAGTTGTTAACTATAACAGTCCTTAGCATGATCAGCTGTTATAACCGCAACATAACCCTTTGAGAAGAAGCATTGACACTATTAAACCTCTGTTGTCTTACCAAACAGATGTTCAGACACAATTCAACATCAACATCAACATAATTTAAATCTTACTAAAACAGTAAATAATAAAAAAAATAAAATACAACATAGATTCATAAAATAAAATTTATTAATTTATTCATGACCTTAAAACTAAAAGTCCAATAATTACATGACATACTAAACAGTATTAAAGTTCAAATCTAAGAATAACAGCAAGAATTAAGAAACTTTAGTTTCAACTCCATCCATTGCTGAACCTCTAGATGTATGTACTTCAGCATCGCCAAGAACTGCAAGTCTCTATCACCGCACTCTATATTACTGACAACACAAACAAGAAACAAACCTAAAATGCAAAGGTCTCTTCTCAACTGTTGTAGCACATCTAAGTTTTCAAGATATTGCAAGAATCTATCCATACTTTCTATAAAAGAAGAAATCCCAATGACAAACCAGACACAAGAAAACCTGACTTTCGATTTAACGAAAATCGAACAACGCAACTTTTCACGATGTTGCAACAATGATACTGCAACATCCATATTGAAAGGTTGACTTGTGATGGGAATCTTCATTGAAACGACGATGTTGGAACAATGATACTGGAACGATAACATGTTCAACAAACATTCAAACAAAGAAGTGTAATCGGAGATTAGCGCCTAAATCACGAGAAAGATGCATTTGAGAGAGAGATATACGCACACATATATGAGCGAGCGAGATTTGAATGTGATAGTAGATAATTATATCTTATTTATAGGATTAGAATATACGGTTTGAATTTTCAATTTTGAATGTGGGAACTGATAATTATTAAATTCTCTTATTTATTGGGAACTGATGTTTATTGGGAACTGATGTTTATACGTAATCCACAGTAGTATATATCCTTATCCTCTCTTTATTAAAATATTAAATATTTGAATTGTTATGCAAAGTAGGAAAAAAAAAGAGAGAGAAGGTCAATTTTCATGATGACTTTTCTGTAGTTACTGATGATGATTTGAAAGCAACTGTCATTGTCATGATGACTTTTCTAATTTTTAAAAACATAATAACCGTGAGTTTGAAATTCACATTTTGCATGTTTTAAATGTCCAAAGCTCAAGAAATTAACATTAATTACTGATTTGATTTGCAACAAATAGTTATAAAGAAATTTTTTTATTTTTTAATTTAATTTTAAATTTTATGATCAAAACAATGTTGGAGGAAATCTTACCTCATTGGTATGTAAAGATGAGGTAAAATGGTAATTTTATTGTAATTCTACTTTTTATTTGATAATTTCAATCTATCACTAAACTAAAACAATCAATAACAAAAAAGTGAGCAATGGCCGTTTTTTAGTAAAACCACTGATGGTCAATATCAATAGATCTCAACAATAAAAAAAGTGAGCAGTGGCTATTTTTCCTATCAGTGGATACCCAACAGTTTTTTAAACACTGATGTTTGGTCAGTCAATGGTCAACAGAAAGATGCATTCGAACAAAGAAGTGTAATCGGAGATTAGCGCCTATATCCTTATATACTCCTTTATTAAAATATTAAATATTAAATATTAAATATTTGAATTTGAATTGTTATGCAAAGTAGGAAAAAAAAAGAGAGAGAACGTCAATTGTCATTATGACTTTTCTGTAATTACTGATATTATCAGTAATTACTGATGATGATTTGAAAGCAACTGTCATTGTCATGATGACTTTTCTAATTTTTAAACCGTGAGTTTGAAATTCACATTTTGCATGTTTTAAATGTCCAAAGCTCAAGAAATTAGCATTAATTACTGATTTGATTTCCAACAAATAGTTATAAAGAATTTTTTAAATTGTATGATCAAAACAATGTTGGAGGAAATCTTACCTCATTGGTATGTAAAGATGAGGTAAAATGGTAATTTCATTGTAATTCTAGTTTTTATTTGATAATTTCAATCTATCACTAATTAACACCATCAATAACAAAAAAGTGAGCAGTGGCTGTTTTTTAGGAAAACCACTGATGGTCAATATCAATAGATGCAACAATAAAAAAAGTGAGCAGTGGCTATTTTTCCTATCAGTGGATACCCAACAGTTTTTTAAACACTGATGTTTGGTCAGTCAATGGTCAACAGATTTTGAAGAAACATATGTTTCGCCTTAAACAGAAGTTTGACCATAAACAGGTGTTTGCACATAAAGAGATGTTTATCTGGTGGTTTAAAACCACTGTTGGGTCAAACAAATTTCACAACAGGACCAATACTCAAATAGATGTTGACCTTAAACAGATGTTTGGTTTAGAGCCAAACATCTGTTAAACCCCAAACATCTGTTTAACCCTGAACAGATGTTTAAGTTAATAACATCTACTGTTCAACCTAACAGGGGTTTCCATTAACTATTGACCAAATTGCAAACAGATGTTAAAACCACTGTTTGTTATTGTACTTCTTTACAAAATTACATAGAATTCAAGAAAACGAAACAAACACTTAAAGAACTATAATTTAACACATAATCTAATCGGGCAAAGCAATCTATTATCTAAGAATTCACTGATTCTTACAACATGAAACAAACTCATAATGAAATACTAAAGTTACATAAGAACCACTGATAATTAAATACTAAATTTGAATCCCTTGTAGATGCTGAACCACTGCTGATACTAAACAGTCGTTTTCCTTTGATTAATCAAACTCTAGGTACATAAAGTGCAAACAGTCGTTTTCCTGAACAGATGTTTAAGTTAATAGCATCTACTGTTCAACCTAACAGGGGTTTCCATTAACTATTGACCAAATTGCAAACAAATGTTAAAACCACTGTTTGTTATTGTACTTCTTTACAAAATTACATAGAATTCAAGAAAACGAAACAATCACTTAAAGAACTATAATTTAACACATAATCTAATCCGGCAAAGCAATCTATTATCTGAGAATTCACTGATTCTTACAACATGAAACAAACTCATAATGAAATACCAAAGTTACATAAGAACCACTGATAATTAAATACTAAATTTGAATCCGTTGTAGATGCTGAACCACTGCTGATACTAAACAGTCGTTTTCCTTTGATTAATCAAACTCTAGGTACATAAAGTGCTTGTCTTTAACAGGACCTTGTCTTCAACAGTGGATAGGCCTCATCAGTCTTTGTTCATAAAGAGCTCCTTTAAAACAAACTTTATGCTTCTTTTAATACAAAAAAGGTAGGAAACACCATTACTCTAGACTCTCTAGTAACATAAAATCTTCTCTTACAACAATAGCAGATCCTTTCTTGCGTTTAGTAGGAACTACTGTGGGTTCTCCATCATCATCTTCTGCACAAGTCAATTATAATCATCATCATCATTTAGACATAAGCAAAAATTATTTTAACTATAAATTTAATAATCTTTCTTTGTGTTTAATTAAACTTTATGCTTCTTTGAATACAAACCTATAATAACCCGCAGCAGATTGTATGAATTTCAAACAACTGTGATTAGACTGAAATATAAACCGAGAATTAGAGTATATCACTTCAAAATAAAAAACTCAAAATTGAAAATCAGAGTAGCAAAAAACACATACTTTAAACGATGTTGGAACAATAATACTGGAAACAACCGTGGAACAATCATCATCATTATATGAGAATACCCTTAATTTATGGAACCTGTAGAATGAAATGCTCCACTGTTGGGTTATTAACTTTCAACCTCACTTTCCCTAAATTTATCAATTCTAATTTTCAACAGGATGTAATACAATTATTACCTTAATTAAGATATCTTCAACTGCAAACAACAATAGCAAACAACATCAAACAATAATAGCAAACAACATCAGACAATAATAGCAAACAACATCAAACAATAATAGCAAACACCTGATGTTGAATCCACTGTAGATGCTGAACCACTGCTGTTACAAACAGATAATACCTCGAGAACTGGAAATGAAACTCTAATTTCAGAAAGAATAATGGCTGAACATACTCAAACATCAATAATCAACAGATGTTATACTCATATCATCACCATCTAGAAAAAAACGCTAATTTCAAAACATATTCAAACATACCAGCTTATGGCAGAAATCTATCCGCAGCTAAGCGGATTTCAACTTTGATGACAACAACCCTGGAACCATATGATTAGATTACGAGTAGAAATTAGGATTAGTGTAAATAAGAGGAAATCATGAAAGTATTTCAACTAAAAAAAAGAACAAACCTTTTGATGAAGTAATCGATGAACAAAAGAAGATTTTATGGTGGCGTCTGAAGAAGATTAAGGTTTGGATGGAAAGAATTATCTCAATAATTTGCAGGGTTTGTGAAATTTGAATTTGAATCGCCTGAATATAGAGAGAGAAAGAACCCAAGGTTTGTAAACAAAGATTAGAAGTGAGAAGAGAGATTATATAAGGAAAAGGGGATGGCACTGTTGGGCGGGAAAAGAGAACTGAGGATGCCCTAATCAAGTGACACGTGGCCCAAATAACTTTCATTTATTATATATAATAGAAATAGATGCTGCTTTATTAAAATAATTAAATATTAGAACTGATATGCACTGTAGGAAAAAAAAGAGAGAGAGAGAGAGAGAGAACGAAAAATTTAACTTACCATTTTGCATATTTTGAATTTCAAAATTACTGATATTGTCAGTAACTACTGACTTGATATGAAAGCAAATGCCATAATGACTTTTTTAAATTTTATTTTAACTTTAATCAACATATAACAACCGTCAATTTGAAATTCAAAATTTGGTTAATCAAATGTCCAAAGCTCAAGAAATCAGCATTAATTACTGATTTGATTTGAAACAAATAGTCATCAAGAATTTCTTTTTATTTTTTAATTTAACTTTAAATTTTATCATGAAAATAATGTTGGTGGAACTCTTATGTAATTGGAATGTAAAGATTAGGTAAAATGGTAATGTGATTGTAATTCTAGTTTTCATTTGATAATTTCAATGTATCACTAATTAACAACATCAAAAATAAAAACGTGAGCACTGACTATTTTTTAGGGAAACCGCTGATGGTCAATATCAGTGAATGTCAACAATGTAAAAGTGAGCAGTGGCTATTTTTTCCGATCAGTGGATACCAACCAGTTTTCGAAACACTGATGTTCGGTCAATCAGTGGTCAACATGGAGATTGAAGAAACACAGGTTGTGTATCCGCAGTGGAATACTTGAACAATCAAATGTTTGAACCAATTTCAAGAATACTATACCCAAACAATCAAGATGAGAAGCTTAATATTCATCAAAGTTTATATGAATTTTATTAGTATAAAGATGAAACAACTGTTCAATTAATAATACAGATCAAACCACTAAATTGAAGTGATAAATAGTGTTACATATAAACACAGTCTTTTAAATTACCATTTTGCATATTTTGAATTTCAAAATTACTGATATTGTCAGTAACTACTAACTTGATTTGAAAGCAAATGCCATAATGACTTTTTTAAATTTTATTTTAACTTTAATCAACATATAATAACCGTCAATTTGAAATTCAAAATTTGCTTAATCAAATGTCCAAAGCTCAAGAAATCAGCATTAATTACTGATTTGATTTGAAACAAATAGTCATCAAGAATTTATTTTTATTTTTTAATTTAACTTTAAATTTTATGATGAAAATAATGTTGGTGGAACTCTTATGTAATTGGTTGTCAACAATGTAAAAGTGAGCAGTGGCTATTTTTTCCGATCAGTGGATACCAACCAGTTTTCAAAACACTGATGTTCGGTCAATCAGTGGTCAACATGGAGATTGAAGAAACAGAGGTTGTATTTCAACAGTGGAATATTTTGAACAATCAAATGTTTGAACCAATTTCAAGAATACTATACCCAAACAATCAAGATGAGAAGCTTAATATTCATCAAAGTGTATATGAATTTTATTAGTATAAAGATGAAACAACTGTTCAATTAATAATACAGATCAAACCACTGAACTGATGTGATAAATAGTGTTACATATAAACAAAAGTACTAAACCCTGTTACATATAAACACTGATGCCATAAAAATGGTTTCATATAAAACACTGAGGTGATGACATCTAACAACCTAACAGTCTTTAAAACATTGATGCGGAAAACACTGTTATATATAAACACAGTCTTTTAAATTACCATTTTACATATTTTGAATTTCAAAATTACTGATATTGTCAGTAACTACTGACTTGATTTGATAGCAAATGCCATAATGACTTTTTTAAATTTTATTTTAACTTTAATCAACATATAATAACCGTCAATTTGAAATACAAAATTTGCTTAATCAAATGTCCAAAGATCAAGAAATCAGCATTAAAATAGTGATTTGTTTGAAACAAATTGTCATCAAGAATTTTTTTTAATCTAACTTTAAATTTTATGATGAAAATAAAGTTGGTGGATTTTTTCCGATCAGTGGATACCAACCAGTTTTCAAAACACTGATGTTTGGTCAATCAGTGGTCAACATGGAGATTGAAGAAACAGTGATTGTATTTCAGCAGTGGAATATTTTGAACAATCAAATGTTTGAACCAATTTCAATAATACTATACTCAAACAATCAAGATGAGGTGCTTAATATTCATCCAAGTGTATAGGATTTTTATTAGTACAAATATGAAAAAACTGTTCAATTAATAGTACAGATCAAAACACTGAAGTGATAGTATAAATTCTGTTACATATAAACACTATTAACATAAACAAAGATAGAATAAACACTGTTAACATAAACAAACATAGAAGATGTTTTGTTGATGAGGAACCACTGTTGTTGGAGAGTGTTTCACATTTAGTTGATCGGTTCTTGTCTGGACTTTGGTCTTGATCAGTGGTTCTTCATAATTGAACAGTGGATGATGTTTATCAAACTTTATGTACAACCATCCTTATATCCAACACTTGTTAGGCAGATCAGTGATGTGCCATATTAACTTGTTATAACCACTGTCATTGTAGGAAACTTAGCTGGGCAGTGCCTATTGGTGGAAACTTCAGTTTACCTACAAAAACTGATGAATTTAGAATAAATAACGCAAACTATTGTTAAGTCAAATAGCTGATGGAAAACTTTTTAACCACTGCTAGTAATTAAAACACCGATAGTGATTAACAAAACTACGTTTAATTGCTCAAATTGAGATGACGGGAGATCTGCAAAGGATTACAAATGAATCAATGCACCAATAAACAGTAAATCAAAACGTTAAAAATACCAAAAAAATAAATCACACCAATTTAAGTTACCTTGGTGATGTCCTAAACTTTTGCACTGGTATCACCTATCAACACACCTGGTATAACCTTTCCCATTTCCATCTCCTCAACAACCGTCCGGCAGAGGTTGCTTCTAATCAACAAACTCTATAATCCAACAAAAAAGGTTTGGAAAGACAAAGTACAAAACATATCAAAATAAATCTGCTCGTAATCACATGAATCAACAAACCAAACATACCAGAGTCACCGATTAAGAGGAGGTTGTACAAAAGCGTTCATCGAGTACGATAAGGAGATCTGTTTCTTCTTCTGAGGGTAGAAAAGGGTTCATCATGTTCAGTATGACAAAATAGATAAAACGAAATAAAATTTCTAGATAAAAAAGTAGATCTTACATGATTATTCTCTTCTTCAACCACTGGACGGTACATGATTTAGGGTTTCAAACGCAGATGTATCCAATAGAAGTAACCTCTGCCGTACATTGTTGAGGAGATGAATATGAGAAGAAGAAGAAGGATAAACATGAGAGAGGATAAACATCGATCGGAAATAGAGCAGAGCAGAGAGAGAAAGAAAGCAAGAAGCCCTAAATGTGTAAATGAATGAGGATATAAATAGAAGAGGGCAGTGGCACTGTTGGGCGGGAAAAGAGAACTGAGGATGCCCTAATCAAGTGACACGTGGCCCAAATAACTTTCATTTATTATATATAATAGATTGTGCCTCTGTTTATAAAGTTCAAGAATAACCACACGAAGAACTATAAATTGTGTCTCTGTTTATAAATTGTGCCTCTGTTTATCAATAGATTTGATGTCTATGTGTGAGAGTTATGTTTGATACATTTTATAAGCATAGTTCCGGTCGGGTTTTTTTAATACCCGGTGCGGGTTTTTTCCCAACCCGATGCATGCCCGAACCCTACCCGATGAATACCCGAACCGGACCCGAACCCGGAAATAAGGTATTATAATACCCGGGTTTTATAAAACCCGACCCGAACCCTACCCGAACCCGGGTATATAGGGTATACATTTTTGGTAGAAAACCCGAACCCGGACCGGATTTTAAAAAAACCCGATTTTGTAAAACCCGATCCTACCCGAAACCCAGTTTTTAAAAAAACCCAATTTGTGCACCACTAGGTGGGTTTATATCGTTTATATGGTGGTTCCTGGAGGTCCAGAGGTGATGGTTGTGGTGGGTGGTGTCTGCAAGTGGTGGTTAGTGGGGTAGTGTTAACACCAAAAGCTAACCTCCATCCATGTCAGAAACTATCCGAGTAACAAGTTGGCAAACCATAGAGAACATACATGTAATTTTGAAAAGTTGACATTTTACTAAACCACAGCGACTATCGGTGCATTTCTCATTTTTTAAATTAAAATTTTCTGTGTGAACTTCCAAAACAAATTTAAAAAAAAAAATCCAAAAATAAAAATACATAAAAGTTCAAAGTAAACAAGAATACAAATAAACAAATCATCCTCTAACCGTTGCACCCTCACCTTTGCTCCAAATGCTAACCAAATCAGAATACAAGTTAGTGAAAACAATAAACAGTACAAACTCATGCCTTCCTTGGCCTTCCTCTTCCTCTCTTAGCCGGTGCGGCTCCGCTGTCCTTTGCAGCAGAAGGCGGGCGGCCCCTACCACGACCTCTGCCGGAAGACTTCCCGCCCCTTTTACTCTTTTTTTCAGCAAAACCGTTAGCGTCTGAGTCACTGTCATCATCTTCTTCATAAGTGTTTTCTTCAGATTCTGAATCAGAAGAGTCTTTGGATTTCTTCTTCCTTTTGTTGGGTGTATTTGCAGCGGCAGCCGCCTTTCGGTGGGAAGTTTGTTTGACGACTGGAGGTTCGGAACTAGGTTCTTCAACCCCTTCACCCACAGGTTTTCCATCATAAATTTCAAGCTGTGAAGAAGTAAAGAGTTAGGGGTGTTCATAGACGGTTAAAAACTAAACCGCATAAAAGAGAAGCAAGTTAGTCTGTTCAGCTCGTTTGAGATTTATACAGTTCGGTTCACAGTTCAGTTTTGGGTGTTTGACGCTTTAACATTTCGACCAACGGTCTGGAACTACAAAACCAACAGTCTAAACTGACTAACCGAAGCAGCCATTTAACCTTTTGATTATATTTTCATTTTATATCCATTAACCATTACTACTTAGAAAAAGTTAATACCAGCTAACAAGTTTTGAAAATAAAAAATAGAGTAAAGTACATGGATGGTCCCTATGGTTTAACAAAATTTGGATTTGATCCCCAACTTTTAAAAAGTACATGTATGGTCCCTGTGATTTGCACTTTTTAACGCATTTAGTCCCCTTTTTTTCAAAAGTACATGGATGGTCCCTATGGTTCGCAATATGTAACGCATTTAGTCCCTAACTTGGACCTACTAAAACCTTTAGATTTGTTGGTGGGGGACCAAATGTGTTACAAAGTGCAAACCACAGGAACCATCCGTGTAATTTTGGAAAGCTAGAGACCAAATCCAAAATTTTAGTTAACCGCAGGGACCATGCGTGTACTTTACTCTAAAATATAATAAAAAAATGATGCAAGCCGCCAAACCTCTAAAACCGGTTGGTGCGACCAACACACCCAAGCCAACTGGTTTGGGTTGTCGTTTCCCAAAACCATAGTTAGCAGCCCAGCCTAAAATTTTCATCAAAACGGGCTGATGGGTAAGATTCGGAACGACTTTCATCCCGTTTTAACCCACCCCTCTTATGATAAAACACGACCCAAATGGACCTGTTTATAAGTACATGGATAAAAATTGCCACCCTGAACGTGTATATCTCTTAAAGTTCATTGAATAAAGTATACAAATTATAGGACTACAATATTAAATATTGTGTTACCTGATCAAGTTGATCACTGACATTCGTTCGATCAACCACCACCAAAGAATGTGCAAAACCACATGCAACACTGGAGGAAAAAAAAGAGGTGCTTGGATATCAGAATTAGAACATAGTATTTGGAAATTTTCAATTCTTAGAGAAATAAAAGTATCTCAAAGTAGAACATAATCATAAACACAATATTTTCATCAAATAATTAAGTTAAGTACTTACCTTATAACATGCATTCCTTCAAGGGCATCTACCTTCTTTGGGATCGAAGACGATCTACACAACACAAAAATAAGTTACCGCAAATCGAAGATGAGGAAGACACAGGCATACAGTGTAATTATAAAGCAAAGCAACATACTTCTGCTGGTGGGGTCCATATCCAAGTTCACCGGATTGAGCGTGGCCCCAACTTATGCATGAGCTATCTGCACCGACGAAATGGTGCATACTGCCTGAATCCATGCAACGTATGTTCCAACCACTACACACACAAAAGTCATGTTAATTACCAATGATTATGTAGTAAGCAGCAGTTAAAGATACTTGGGGATCAAGTTACTTGTCTTATTGTTGAGAAAAATGTTTGGTAACTACCAATTGGAAGAGCGGATCTATTTCTCAAACGTATATGTCAACAACTCAAACAAGTTGACGGCTTGTAAACATATTAAACGGGTTGGTGGGTTGTAACAAATGAGTTAACAGGGTTGTTAACGGGTTGGTGTGTCGACCTACTTAATTAAACGGGTTAGCAGGTAACCTCTAGAATTAAACAGGTTAATCAGATCAACCTGAACAAGACCAATCTAATAAAACATGTCAACCCGAATACGACTTCATAAAACAGTGATAAACGGGTTACACAAACCTCAGATCCATGAGAGGTTTAGGGTACATCCAATCATCACCGGTGTTCTTAATCTTGCCCCACATGTACATCTGCCCTCCACCTGAACATACAATTTTATTATTCACAATTTCATGAGAACCGGGAAACCATTATCACAAATAGCGTTCATGATCTATTTCTTTAATATGTAAATTTGGAACACGCTATATATTAATCAGATTTAACATGTGCAAAAGAACGTTTATTCTTTTACCAACAAGAACAAAAATGGCATACCAGCAGTAACAGAGGAATTAACAGAACCAGCAGAAACGACTGCAGTAGGAGGTACAAGATTATGTTTTGTGAAAACATCCAGGCGGCGAGGGCTAAACTCGTCCTTTTGCTCTCTATGCCCAAGCCTGTCATCATAGTACATGTTCGCGTCAAATCAAGATAAATACATAAATATATACATAAATAATTGAAAATACTAACCTTCCATATCCTCCGAAGCCCCACCTAGTATTTAATAACGAGAACACAAATTAATTAACTAGTGTTTTTGTTTATTAAAATAATAATGATAGTGCAAGAAAACTTACGTGTAAACATAGCCGTTTGAGTCCACAGCAACTAAATATACGACCATATTAGAAACAGAAGACTCATATAAAAAGGAATTAGAAAGAAATAAATAATAACCTGTATGGTTTGATCCACAAGCGACTTTTACTATGGTTTCATTAGCAAAAGCTGCAATTGCCTTGGGGCGTGGTTGAGCCTCATAAGCAAGCCGTACAGAGCTATCTTTAGTATTATACTGAAAATATAAACATGATAGATCTTACAAAGTGTACATTTATGATCTTATAAATCTTGAAATAAAAAAAATTAATAAAAAAGAATGTGACAGATATGTTACAGAGTGTACCTCATTGTCAGTTCCATGCCCAAGTTGACCATACTGTGGAAGTCCAGCAGTTCTAAATACAAAAAACAACCAAAACCACCGAATTAAACATCATAACAAATTAAAAAAAAATTAATTAAAAAAATGCATTGACCGTACAGTATAGAAGCGCCTTCAACGGAAGTCAACCATACGGTAAAATCAGCTCCGCATGCAACATTTGTGACTTCAGATACCAGACAACGTACTGGATAAAACTCGATTTCTACAAAAGAGAAAGCGGTCAAATTTGCATCAATAACTTACTAATCAAAGAGTAAATTACATATTTACCCTTTTTGTATTCATCTGAGACTTACTCCCGCCTCACAAGATGTATCTCATTTTCTTCATACAGGATGTATTTTTCAAATTTTAAAAAATAATTTCTCAAAACCCTTAAAAACTCCAACATAACGGTTATCTGGTTATTGCAACTTTTAACAACAAATGCACATTCATAGATTATCTGGCCTGATTGTTCAAAATCAGATAATCACTTTCAAAATGCATATCCAAACATCCCCTTTAACTTGAATTGTTAAGTTAGTAAGTACCCACATAAGCAAATTATGTTCTCGATGTAATAAAATATTTTAATTAACTCACCATTTTTGACTGAACCTGTACCAAGCTGCCCATGTTTGTTCCAACCAAAAGCCAAAGAGAGGCCATCTTCAGTCACTACAACTGTATGGGCTTTCCCGCTCCCTGCTTTGACAATTTTGTACCTGAAGTTTGTAAAACATAAAGAAACATGAATGTTTTTTCATAAATAAAAGAATGTTTAGTAACAAAGCAATAATTGAAAGCATTCTAGTAAAATAAATGCACAGCAACGAGCAGTTGGCTTGCAAGGCGCAGGGCCTGGGGCTTTTTTGCTTCTCGCCTTGTGTAATTACAGGAAGCGACCAAAAGGCGCATTTTTTGATGTTTTTTTGTGGGCTTTTTGGCCTGAGGGGCGCGCCTCATGTAACTTAGGCGTTTTACTACATAAAAATGTTGTACCTTGGGTTTTTTTGACTTGTACATGTAATTAAAATGGTATAAAAGCCTTACTTATATCTATATTTTGGTTAAAGGAAGCTAAAAACCTATGGGATATATAAAAAAAATTATATAAACATCTTGCGCCTCGGGTACGAAAAGCCCACCGCTTTTGCGCATTGCGCTTCTCGCCTCAATTTAAGACCTCGTCGCTTTTGTGCGCCTCTTGCTTTTTAAAACCAAGGCAGTTGGACAAATGTACCTCCTTCGATGACATTGTATCATCTCCGTATATCAAGCACTACTAGTCAAGTTTTAAACCATTATCTATTCAAAATTGAAGTCAAAATAACCAGGTTTTGCTGTTTGGAGAAACAAACATATGCTCCTGATAATCCTACTATTTATGGGTCAATTAACTGGTTTTAGATACTCAATTTCACCCGACTAATCAACTATAACTCCTATCTCATAAATCTTCTTATTTTACTACGAAAAATATTCTGTTTCTGTTGTTTGATCAATTATCTCATCAAATAATAAGACATACAGAAGTTGCTAAGCATTCTAACTTTTGATTGTTACAACTTGAAGCAAACATCATCTTCTACAGCCCGTTTTATCATCTGATTCGGATGATACCTAATTACCTATGTAGTTAAAGTCGTGCACCTAAGCGCCCAGGCGAAGTGAGGCTCAGCCAAACAGCCTTGAGTGCAGCGAAATGCACAGACTTACTGAACCAAAAAAAAACAGACTGAACCCAAAAAAGAACTGTCTAAACCGGTCAGAAACAGCTATATATGACCTGGAACCAGTCTAAAACGACAATCTAAAGCGGCCTAAAACAAGTCTAGAATACATGTGCGCCTAGCTTGTCTTGGACGTGCGCTTTTTAAGCGACAGGCTCACCCTTTGCACCTTAGGATGATTCAACATCACATAATCACTTTCAAAACTCAACCCACTAACGATTACAACCCAATCTCATAAACCAAACCCATAAGCCTAAAAACAACACAAAACTGTAAAAACCAATGAAATCCAAAACAATCAAACACAAAACATAAAAACTCACGAAGCAAGTGCAGAAACCACTGTTGGCGTATCGCGTTGGATCTGATCACCATGTCCAAGCTGCCCCTTCTGCAAAACACCAATCAATTCACAAAAATGTAATCTTTAAACAACAAAAACTGAATCTTTAAACAGTAAAAATTAAATCTTGACACTACAATCCCAGTAACCAACTTACATCATTCCTCCCCCAAGTATAACACCGTCCATCAACATCCAAAGCAACACAATGACAGGAAGCTACATAAACAAAACATTTTTTTATAACAAAACTCATTCAAAACAAAAACGACGACGTATCACTCAACAACACTCACCACACCCAGAAGCAACAAACCGAATATCAACGCCGACAAGTGGCCGGAGCCTCGTCGGAGAAACCAAGTTACTCTCCGGTAACCCTTTCCGGCGGCCAATGGTGTCCCACGCCGTCGTACCACAGAACAACAGCTCCCCACCCTTCACCTCCTCCTCTTTCTTCCCAGTCTCCGTTGACATCTCGGACCACCCAATTGATCTAACAGCTCAACTAATTTAGAGTTTCCGGCGGGAGTCGAAGTGAAATCGAGAGATTATGGTTGGTGAAACCCTAAAAATGTAGTTGAAAAGGGGGTAATGCGTTAATAAATTAGAAAACAATTCGGGAATAGAAAGAGAAAGAGAGAGAGTGTGTGTGTGTTGGGCAAACCGGGGGTTCGTTTGCTTTATCTTTTTAATTTCTCTTCTTTTCGAGTCATTGTCACCAAGATTTTGTTTTGTTTCCCCTTTTTTTTTTTGAGTAAATTAGGGTTTATAAACTATTTAAGGCTTCCCTTCCGCAGGTTGTTTCTTTGTATGTACTTGTACTAGATGGATGCTATGCCATGTCCCACTACCTTGTTTTTTTTTTTTTTTTTTCTGTGTAATTTTATAGGTATGAGGAAGGTGTACGCATGATACGGCGAGAAATAGATACTATGACTCAGTTGATTAGATTATTATCCTTGAGTTTAAATCGAAGTTATTGGTTAGTTTATTTTGCTAATCATTTGGTTTTCGGTTAACCAGTTTGGTTTTAGGCGGTTAGATTGACGAATTTTGGTTCGGTTCGTTTAATCTTGGTTAATAGTTAAAACCAAATTTAGGCTAAAACTTTTGCTTAAAATATATGAATTTGGGGTATATACACATGTAATGGAGGAACAAAATTTGAAATGTATGAACTTGAGGTATAAAAGCTAGAATATATATGAAAATATGAATAGTTCGGTTTTATTCGGTTAATTTTGGTTAAACGAGGGTACAAAAAGAAACTAATAACCGATTTTTGGTTAATTTAGTTTTTGTGTTAGTACATTATGTCTGTAGCTTCCGTCTGCATCGAGTCTTATGTATTTTGTCCTGTATGTGTGTTTTTGTATATGTATGTATATGTATTTTGTGTCTAGACAAACAGGGAACAGAACGTAAAATGTCAGATGTGATCCGAACGGATGGGGAATGTCATCCGTACGGATGGACATCCAATCGGATGGCAATCCGATCGGATGACATCCTCTCCTCCCTGTGTTGCCTATAAATAGTGGACTTGTGTCATTTGTCCACAACCTTTTGCTGAATTGTCATAGCGAAGCTCTTTCTGGTTGTCTACCGGAACTCTTGTATTTTCACATTCTACTAATGAAATCAGACATGTTAAGCGTTGAGATTGTTGTTAGTGATTCTCAGACGGTGTCGAGGGATTCCGCACCTCGCCACTGATCGATTCCGCTACGTTCTTCGTCTAGAACAGATCCAGATTGTGTGTCTAACAAGTGGTATCAGAGCCACAGGAAGCCGGATCGGAGATAGCAACAACATTTCACCGAGATTTCAGCCATTTTCTGCAGATTTCAGTCAAATCTCACCGGAGATTCTGACAATTTCTTCATCTTCTCCTACATTTCTTGCAGTTTTCATATTTTTACACCTTAAAAACAGAAAAACACAAAATTAAGCTAGAATTTATGGACGAATTTGACTAAATTTGATATCAAACTGATCGGAATTCAACCTAGAACAATCCTACAAAGTTTCATTGAAAAATTCGGACTAAAACATCATCAAGTCAAGCAAAAACTATGGACTATTCTTCGCACATGCTGACGTCATTCATCCGATCGGATTGCAATCCGATCGGATTGGACTAGTTTATGTTCACAAATCTTTGCTGACGTCATAGCTCATTCGATCGGATTGACATCCGACCGGATAAGTTCTGAGGTTTAAGTGCTTTTAAGGCTCAAGTGTCACTTCGATCGAACGACCATCCGATCGGATAGCCATCCGATCGGATAGCCATTCGACACTTGTGCAATCCGACACTTGTGCCATCCGACACTTGTGTCATCCGACATTTGTGCTATCCGACACTTGGTACTTGGTTCATTTCTCATATGTGTCATCTGATCGAATCACCATTCGATCGGATCACCATTCGATCCAAGTGCAATAGTTTGAAGTTTTTGAAAGTTGTGAAATTTTTCTAAGTGTTTGACTTTTTCAGGTGTTTCAAGATGGGAGACGATTTTCTGAATCCATTCAGTGACATCTTCGCATACAACACTGGAGATACATCGACAAACACGAACACCAATTCAAACGCAAACCTGAAAAAGGCGATAGCAGATTCTCTTAGCGTCGACAACGCCTACGGTACATATAACAAGCCACCGAAGTTGATGGTGATTGAAGACTACAACCGTTGGGCAAACAGATTTGATGGTTGGTTGAAAGCTTTTGCATACGAAAGCTGGAGGAGCTTAAAGAATGGTTTCGCACCTACAAGACAAGATTATGAAAATCTGGCTGATAATGAACAAGAAATGTCTATTGCTAAGCAAAAGTGTATAGCCTTGCTTCACCAATCAGTCAGAGATGACATTATATCTTTGATAGAGTATTCTAATGCAAAAGATTTATGGGCTAAATTAGAAAAGAAGTGTATTGGGGGGGGGGGGAGAAATTGTGAGAAACAAGAAAAGATTACTGAAAAAGGAATTCGACTTATTCACTTGTATGAAGAATGAAAGTGTGTTACAGATGATTGAAAGGTTTTGCCACCTGAAGGTAGAACTCATCAGATACGGGATCACAATAGCCGAAGATGAGATGGTCGAAAAGCTGTTTGAATCTCTGCCAGATGAAAGAGATTGGCAATATTATGGTTTGGTGCTGAAAAATACTAAACCGATAGCAGAAATGACAGTTGATTGGTTGATTGAGAGATTTGAAAGCCATGAATTAGAAATCAAGAAAATGAACAAAGTGAACAGTACCCCCATATCAACAGAATGTTGATCTCTACTACAGGGGAAGCATGATTCCGAAAACCACATCACCGAGAACCGCATTTACTGCTGAAAGTTCAAACACGGTGACTCAAGAAAAGAAAAGTAGCAGTTCATCACCCAACAGTGGTTATCATGGGAGTGGTTCTTCTTCGTCTGTTCCAGGGAATCAGCAACAACAAAATGTTCCCAAAAATGTTTTTCAACGCAACATCGCTGTGAACCTGAACAACGCTCAAAACTTCAACGAAGAGACAGTTAAACAACAAATGGTGTTCCTTGCTTCTATCTTAGAATCATATGAAAGTCTGGTAGCCGTAAAGATCGGAAATACAAATCTCATAAAAGAGGACTATGACCAGATAGATCCTGAAGAAATAGAGTTGATCGATATACGTTGGTGCATGGCGAGTGTAATCTGCAGAGCACAACGATTCATGGAGATCACGGGAAGAAATTCCATTGGAGGGCCTTCGACAAAGCTCGGTTTTGATAAATCCAAGGTGACCTGCTTCAAGTGTAAGCAAAAAGGGCACTTCAAGCGTGAATGCAGAAACTCAGCAGCGGATGAAACAGCTAACCCTTTTCATGACGACTACTACAAGAAAGTTGTTTATCACCAAAACCGCGAAGAGCCACCAAGAATGAAACAGATCGAGGAGACTCCAAAGGAAAAGTCGAGAGCTTTAGCTGTAATTCAGGATGATGAAGGTTTCGATTGGAGTGAGTTCTTGCCAAAAGATGATGTAGTTGGCTTTGCACTTATGGCACAAATTCAACCAAAAATAGAGCCAACTGAAGAGGAAATATACATCCGTCGAAAGCTTATAGCTCAAACTATGAAAACAAAGATCTACAATACTTGGAAAGAAGCCAAAAAGGCTAGAAGATTGGATCCAGATCGCGAATGCTATTTAGATCCAAAAGGCAACATCGTTGTGGAACCATCATCAGTTGATGTTGAAACTCTCATAGAATCTATAAAGCAAGAAGAAGAACAGAGAAAGATCGATGAAGCAATGTAACACCTCGCAAAAATCAAGTCCAATATAGTATCGACACGTGTCATGGACTTTAAACGTGTAACGGATTGATTATGAGGGACTAAAGTTGACAAACGGAGAAAGTATATGTATATAAGGATACAAAGTGTCAACATTTGATAATTTTGCCTTTCAACAACCCTACATGATGTTCATGCCCTAAAACGAATGTATAATGAAGAGTGTGAAACCGTTTGTGGAAGAAAGTGAAAGTTTACAAAACGCGAGGGTTAAATGTGTCAACATGTTTAAGTTATACCTCTGAGTGACCTTTTAGCGAACCCGAAGCCTTGTAACAATTAATTATACTCCCAAGAATAAGTGGTAAAAATTTCACAAGGTTTCGATATCGTATGAGAAAGATACGCTAACTTTCGTAATTAAGGGGTTAAAAGCATCAACGAGGCAAAACTTGTGTTTTCGGTTATCGTTTAATGAAACCGGACCTAATGATGATTGGTTTTATCTCATGGATCATAGAAATATAAATTTCAAGGGTTAAAAGTGCCTAAAATGGAAGAAATTACGCATTTGAAAGTCCACGGGGTGAAAATTACATTTGTGAAACTTGGATTGTTGATCAGCCAGGTGCTGGCGCTACGCCACCTGCTGGGGTCCTCCCCGTCGCATAGCGCGACGGACTGCCAGCTCAGAAAAACCTGTTTAAACGTGGCAGCTTGCATGTTTACACGATTCAGCGAGTTTGCCACCCTCTAGCTCCTTGAAACACGTCCCTAGGCACTTGTCTTCATCCCTGGAGTTGCCATAACACTTGGATCCATCTGCATGATCTTCCTTGGCTATATATAGAGCCCTTGGTTGCACTTGTGAACTCACACTTTGAGCAATTCACTTGGAAATCTTCCAAACACTTGTTCTGAAGATTTCTGGAGCTCAAGGGCACTTCCCAAGCATTCTTAGTCGTGCATAGGACTTCTGTAAGTGTCCTTAACCTTCCTTAATTCAGTTTTACTTAGTTAATTAGCCTAAAGTCAAACCGTCGTAATTAAGGTTTGACTTCGTGATTAATTAAAATTTTTCCAGTCAAATCACGAATTAAAAGTAGCTTTGAGTTGGTAATTATGTGGGTAATAAACCCTTAAAAGGGCACCCTCTGATTCCCACTCTAACTAGGCCAATTGTCGGGTCAAAGTTAATTTTAAAAAGTCAACAGAAAGCTAATTTTCGCATAAACACATAATTAACGATGTAGAAGCTATGAAACCTGTTTTATCACTCATATAACTTGGTAATCAATGTAAGAACATGTCTAGGCATGTTCAACCCGACAATTTTCCGTTTAAGCTCGGTTCGGAACCGAAAGTCGCAAAAGTAGACTTTTGCTTTGACTTTCAGTTCTGACCCATTAGAGCATGTTTTAGAAATGCCTTAGAGCTTTATTAGGACCAGGTTACATGTTAGTGTAACCCTCTGAGGTTATACAACTTGGTTCATTAGTTATCCGATTCATATGCAAGTTTCCGTTATATGCCTAAATGTTGACCAATATGCCCTTTTGACCTTAAAACAAGAATTTTGAAAATGTGAGAGGACAATAATCTTTATTACTTATTTATAAACATGTCCCTAAATTTTCACATCAATTGGAGGTCTAGATTAAGAGTTATGCTCGATAGCGTAATTAGAAAGCTTTTTATTTATTAAACAGCGTAATTAGCGTATAGCCTATCTAAACCTAATTTTTGATACCAAACTTTTTACCTACTGATATAAATAATATTTTGGGATTTTTGAAGATTTTTATTTAATTTTAGGCTGAGCATAACATAGAGTTCTAAGCTTGATTCGGTAATTACCGGTTTTGCCCTTTTGGCCTATAATGTGTTTTACAAATCATTTTGATACCAAACCTTTTTCTACTGATTTTATATGATAGATAAATTATTTTAAGCCTTCTGGAATGATAAAAAATATCAGCTTTCTTTATAAAACCCGGTAATCGCTTAAAATCGCCTTTTTACGCGTTTTAAACGCATAATATGTACTAAAACTAATTTAAATATATAAGACTTGATAACTACTGATATTTTTAGTAAATTTTTATACTTTAATAGTAAGCAAAAGTTTTAAACTCAGATTTCCAGATTTGACCCTTAAACCTTATGTGAAATTACCAAAATGCCCCTTTCGGTGCATAGTTGATTATAAATGGTAAATTTCACATATATGTAATACCCTAATGATATAGCCTATTAAATTAAGTATATTTACTGATTATATCAGACCCAAAACTCAGATTTATACTTAAACTCCTTTATAAGCTTTAAAATGACCAAAATGCCCCTACGGGGCATAGTTTGAGTCTAAATTCGTTTTGGACATAATGGAAGGTATCCTACTGATATCACAACATGTTTAAGGCATATTAACTTAGGAAACCTGTATATGACTGATTTGGTTACCCGTTATGCATTATTCGCGTTCGGTACGGTTTATGTAACTAGTTTGCATAAATTAGCCGAAACGGGTCAAACCTTATCATTTTTGTCTCAAAATCCAGAATGTGTTAGTTTACCCATATTACACAAGTCTCCAAAATTGTCGGGTCTAAATCACATTCTATTCCGGTCTTCGCTTAATCATGCGTTTGAACCGTATCTTCCTTTAAAACTAACCGGTCTAAGTTTAGGCTTAATTAAAGACCCGTTAGGAATCTAATAGGTTATTAAAAACCTTTGTTCCAGATTAGGAGACCCGGTAAAAGCTACGTGCACTTGCTGTTTGTGATTATTACTTGCAAAGGTAAATACTTTTAACTTATTTTCCCTATACGGGCTTGGGGTACGGTATATAAAATACCGCTTGGTCGGGCATTGAATTTTTGATCGTATGAAGGTTAATTTATTGAAATGTCCCGTTTAAATTGTTTTGTTTGCTTAAAGACTTTGGGGGGTTAATGACCATGACCCGGATATCCTTGGCATCATTTTACGAAATGGCCACGACCTAAGCACGGGGTGT
Organism: Helianthus tuberosus; assembly: GCA_030545235.1. Classification (NCBI taxonomy): domain Eukaryota; kingdom Viridiplantae; phylum Streptophyta; class Magnoliopsida; order Asterales; family Asteraceae; genus Helianthus; species Helianthus tuberosus. Next base: position 135,743,266 of record CM060357.1, read on the forward strand.
AGGCGTACACCCGACAGTGCATATATAAATAATAAGGTATAACCGCCGGTTTCGGGAATAACTCGCCACGGGACTATATCATGTGGTGTGTCTATTAATCTTTAACCCGGTGTCAATCCGGGCTACTGAACGTATAACGAACATGTAATTCTTTTACAAGTTTATATATAAACAATTATCCCAAGTTATAAAATGTTTTGTGCCTTGTGCATTTAAATAAATTTTTCTAAACCTTTTCAAAATGAGTCAGTTAATTGTATTTACCAGTGTAAACTGACGTATTTTCCCAAAAAGGTTAAGTGCAGGTACTAATCGAAATAGGCTGGCCTCTCCTTAGCATCAATAAGAGTCTCGCAAGCTTGGATGCATTTTAAATCTGATGAACTATGTTTCCTTTTTATTTGATCCGCCTGTGGATCCGTTACAGTCCGTTGTGATACTTTGATATTACTATTTATTCGGTTTGTAATGTGATTCATCTTTTGCTTCCGCTGTGCATTTAAAATTGTGTTGTTTGACTATGATGATATCAACTACGTCACGATACTCCCCACCGGGCCCACCGGTAATACGTGGAAATATCGGGGTGTGACAAGCAAAGAAAGCCGAAAAGGAAAAGCAAGAGTCAAAGAAGATAGATGATGGGATCATTGACACTACAAAGGAAATGAATGAAGAAAATATGAAGAATATGGCCGACAAAGTCCTTATGATGAAAACACTCGAGGTAGATTCCAAATCTGCTTCTAGTTCTGAGTCATCAAGCAAGGTCAGTAGTAGTGGTTCAAATAATGGATCAGGTAAGACTGATGGTGCAAAAACAGAAAGTGATTGCAAAAATTGCATGAAAGAATGCAAAGTTTGCAGCACATATGTGTATCTCTCAATCAAAAGAACCCAAGAGCTAGTTGACAAAGTCAATATGGTTGAAAAATAAGTTTTAAATCGAGATAAATCGGTTAAGGCTTCAAATGAGAGAATAAAAGAATTAACATAAAAGATTGAAAAAGACAAAAATGATGTTGAACGTTTTAAGAAAGAAAATGAAAAGTTAACTCTTGAAAACAGGCAAATTTCTAAAAATTTTGAGAAGTTGAAAAGAACTGTTAAGGATTCTGATGAGCGAAATGGTAAAACTCACAAAGAAAACGTTCATTTGTCTGGAGTTCTTCAGGCAAAAGAAAAACAAATCAATCAGCAGTTGGATGAGATCGCAAGTCTTAAGCTTCAGTTCCAGTAAGCTAAGATTGAAAATGAAAGAATCAATCTGAAATTGACGAGTTACAACTCCGCGAGCTTTGTTCTTCAACACATTGTTCCCAAACCAATTGGGAAGAACAAAGCTGGTGAAGATGTTTACTCGGATGGAACGGGAGTGGGTTATCATCAAGTTCCACCTCCTGTGCTCAACAATTTTTCAAAGAAACAATCTGGGTTGGTTAACGAGCTTGAAACAAGCGAGAAAACAAATGTTGTAAAATTGCCAGAAACAATTGATGTCACATTCACTTCATCATCTGATGAAGATAGTGTTCAATCTGAAGTGGTAAAAAATGTGGTTGAAAATGTATTAAAATCAGACAGTGATTCCACTGAAGATGAAGAATGTTTTCTGAACAACTACATTCCGAAACCAAAATCCAAGAACAACTCAAATGACGAACCTACTCTTGTCATGTACAAGATGTGTGGATCAGATAAGTTGTACTTGGATAATGAGTTTCCAATTGAGAATGTGAATGTCGAAAAGTTTAAGCAAGTTTTCAAACTTGTTGAAATTGAGGTTTCTGAGATTGAAGGATTAAAAAGTTCTAAAAGGCTTTTGAACTTTGAAAGAGATAAATCTTACTATAAGAAACCTGTTATACCACCACGTTTTAACAATAACAATCAAAACAGATGGTCGGGTGGTTATCAGGGTAGTAAGAACAATCAAAAGAGGAACTTTCAAAACAAAAAGTTTGTCGAAAAGAAAGTGTTTGTTAAAAGCTCAAGCTCAATTTCCGAGCAAGAGTCGGAAATCTTTTCGAAAATAAATGAAGAATTTTTTGCAAAGAAGGCCTCACAGCCTCAGACTGAAGGGAAAAGTCGGGAATTTGACACCCGCACTTGCTTCAAATGCAACGAAGTTGGACACATTGCATGAAAGTGCACCAACTCAAAACCTAAGTTTGTGGTTGTTGAGAATCCAAGAAAGAAAAACGATGTCAAAGGCAAAGCGCCAATGTTTGTTGAGAAGAAGATTTTGAAAAATAAAAACATCAAAGTCAAAACTGAACCTGTAAAACAATCGGTAAAGAAAACTGATCAATTTTATAAACGGGTAGCTTCTCCACACAAACTTGGAAGCCAAAATCTGAGGCTAAGACATCAAATGTTCCAAAACCAAAGGTTTCTGATTCTGCAAAACAATCTTCTTCAACCAAACCGGTTAAGAAGAATGTACCTTTGGATTTTTACGAAAAACTTGCGAAACAAACTTCAACCCCACCAGGGAAGAAGTATGTTCCTAAGAAGGATCAACCACCTGGTCAACCTCCGAAAGACGAATTTGTTTTATACAAAAAGGTTGAGGTTGAATCCGAAGAGAGTCTTAAAATGAACGACAAAAACTTCCCACCATTGTACACAGCAACAACCCACATCAAGCTACCCGAGTCAAAGGAGGCTTGGGTTGCTTCAACTTCTAACTGAATGTTTGTGAAATGTGCAGGAGCTCCCAAGATCTATCTCAAAGTGGATTATGGATAGTGGAGCATCCCGACACATGACGGGGAGAAAGACCCTGTTATATGATGTTTGAGGTTTCAACGGTGGTTATGTCGGTTTTGCTGGAAATCAAGGAGGACGTATTGTTGGAGAAGGAACATTGTCAAATGGAGTCGTTATATTTGAGAGAGTCAACTACATAGCAGAGCTGGAGTACAACTTACTCAGCATTTCTCAAATCTGTGACAGAATGTATTATACTCACTTCACTGAAAAAGAATGTCTGATTCTGAAGCCGGGGTTTGTCATCCCCGAGGAGTGGATCATCATGCGAGCACCAAGGGTTAATGATCTGTACATGTTGGATATGAGCGTCGCTATGACTACCACGGGTCAAACCCATTGCTTTGTATCAAAAGCCACTGAAAAGGAGTCAGTGCTGTGGCACCGAAAAATGGGCCACATTCACCTACGCAAGATGAACTATCTTGTGCATAATGATTTAGTAAAATGTGTTCACTTGAAGAGTTTTCATCTGGAGGGAGAGTGTATCAGTTGTATGAAGGGAAAGCAGCGAAAGAAATCCCATCCGTGCAAAAAGATGAACTCAGTCTCGAAGCCACTAGAAAGACTTCACATGGATCTCTTTGGTCCTGTGAATGTCAAGAGTTTCACGGGTGATCTTTATTGCTTAGTGGTCACTGATGACTATTCGAGATTCTCGTGGGTTATGTTCCTGAAGTCGAAAGACGAGACATTTGAGAGTTTGATGAGGTTATTCAAGAAGATAGAGAATTTGTACCAAACTCGTATTCGAAGATTAAGAAGTGATAATTGTACGGAATTCAAGAACAACAGAATGGAGGAATTCTGTGATCGAAGAGGTATATTGCAAGAGTTCAGCGCACCTTATACTCCGCAATAGAATGGTGTTGCAGAAAGAAAAAACAGAACGCTGATCGAAACGGCAAGAACAATGCTAGCTGATTCAAAGTTACCGATTAATTTCTAGGCAGAAGCAGTATCAGCCGCTTCCTATACACTCAACAGGGTACTTACTGTGAAGAAGCATAACAAAACATGTTTCAAGTTGATCAACAATCGCAAGCCTAATCTCGAGTATTTAGAGCCGTTCAGGTCACCCTACACAGTTCTAGATCACGATGGCAAGTTTGGTTCAAAGTGTCACACCCCAACCGATGGCGGAAACATCGGGGTGCGAGCACTAAGTGTTCAGATTGCTCATGAGATTCCATAACATTAATGATTTCAATATAGATTAAATAAGTTTCATGCAAAATTTTCTAGCAAGCATCAATCCATCATTAGAAAACATCAAATCATCAACATAGTTTCAAGTTTCTAGATTAACTAGATGTAGTTTCTAGGCTTCATCCTAGCTCGTTTCAAGGATCCTAGCATCCTGTCAGCCTGCAACATGTATTAAAATAGGGTCAGTACAAAAATGTACCGGCGAGTATACAAGTTTGAATAATAGCATAATAGATTAAAGTCTCATATCCATATCTAAGTGTAACAAAATAGTTTCAGCCATGCTAGTGTTCGCAGTCCAACCAGCGATAGCCCAACTATCCTGATGCTTTGTTGTTTTCCCAAGACTCAAGGAAAACTAGAATCCTCCTAACAATACCCCCGAGAATAATGGGGAGGTGCATCTCCTATAGCGCTACTATTGTTAAGGCGGAACTACACACCTTGGATTAAACGTCCACATAGCACAAATAGAATACAAGAATCACAAGTTTCACAAACACATAGGATATAATTTAGTTTTCAAAAGTCTCAAGTATCGTAGTTTAATAGAATACATGTTACATCCCAAAGTTTAAAACAAAAAGGGATCGAGTATACTCACAGTGATTGCTTAGCAGGTTAACTGTTATTGGATCAAAGGGAGCTCTTTAGAGTTAGCCTGATTAGATTACAACAGATAAGAGTCAGGCAAAATATCGAGATTGCGCAACGTGTCGAGTCAGTCACTGGATCGGACATCAGTTCGATCGGATGGCTATCCGATCTGATTGCCATTCGATTGGTGCGACTGTTGTGAGTGAGAGACGGATTGTCATCCGATCGGATGGTCATCCGTTTGGATGGCCATTCGATCGAATGGTCGTTCGATTCAAGTTTCTGAAAAGTTTATAAGTATTGAAGGACTTCAAGAGGCATGACACTTGATCGGATGGCAGTTCGATCGGATGGCTATCTGATCGGGTTGCCATTCGATGATCAAGAATTCAAAGTTTCAAAGTGTTTAGGGTTAAGAGGTATGTGTCGCTTGATCGGATGGTTGTTCGATCGGATGGCTATCCGATCGGATTGCAACTAGATCAGTTTGTCCTTGTCTCGTTCCTAAACTTGTAAAGTTTCTAAGTTTCTGTTTAAACAACGACGACATGGCACGCACTAAGGCAATGGTAAACACATCAGTGTACAGCCGATCTGATCGGGTGGGAATCACCCTGGCCCGTTCAGTCGCCCGTTTGTGCCGATGCTTATACTAGAATTCATACTCCGGTCATCTTCTCCGGCAACAATCCCTTTCCCAAACCAACTCTAGACTAACAATCAAGTCTTTAGTCTATTTAGATCCGGATCTCACCGTTTTAAGTAAAAGTTTAAGAAAAGGTGAAGATAAACATAGGTTTAGCTTGAAAAGTTTAGATCTAGCATAGATTTAGTGTAAAGCGCATGAAATTCCTTAGATCTGAGCTAGATCTTGGAAAGAATGACATCACACAACAGTTTGGTACAAACCGCCATGGTGACATCACCTTCAAGAGCTCAAATCCTAGAGATTTCATGGTGAAAAGTGAGATTTCAAAGGAGAATCTCGTAGAGAATGATGTGTAGATTAAGGTTGTACAGGAATCTAGCGTAAAACGTACCGAAATCGCAGAGAAATCGAAGAAAAGTGCTGAAAGTGAGGAAGAGTGCGTGCTGCTCGGATAAGGTTGTCACATCATTGAAGGACTGATGTGACAGGCCTATTTATAGTGTGGAAGGATAGTTAAGGCAGCGTGAACTCGGATCGGATGGCAGCTCGATTGAGTGGCCATCCGATCGGATGGCTATCCGATCGGTTGGTCATCCAATCGGATTGCCACTCGGTCAATCCCATCTTTTCCGTTTTAACCGTCTTTGATTCGTTTTATGAGTTAGATTAAGCGTTGCGTATTATTGGGTGATAGTATAACTAGATTGTAGCATTAACACAAAATATTTTAAGTTTCATAGTTTCCGCCAGTGACAAGACTCCAGCCCCTTGTTTAACCAAGTCTCAAGTTTCACGAGCCTCAAGAGTCAAGCACCAAGGTATCAAGAGTCAAGAGTCTAGTCTTCCAAGTATCAAGTATCAAGTGTCAAGAATCAAGCATCAAGTATTTAGTTTTAAGTGTCAAGCCTCAAAGTATTAAGTATCAAGAATCTAGATTTAAACATCACAAGAATCTAGTATATAACATAAGACTTACCAAGTATCAAAAGTATCAATGACCACATAGTTCAGGGACTAAAATTGACAATATCTAAAAGTCTAGGGGTGTTATAGTCTCCCCTACTTTAGGAGATTTAGTCCCCGAAATCTAGGATGAAAACTGCTCGAAGAGCTGCGGATACTTGGTCTTCATCTCACTTTTCAGTTCCCAAGTGAATTCGGTGCCTCGCTTTCCTTCCCAACGAACCTTGATAATGGGAATTTTGCTGCGCCTCAGTCGCTTGACACCCTGATCCATGATTTCGACCGGTTTCTCCACAAAGTGTACAACTTTGTTTATTTGCAAGTCTTCAAGGGGAACCTGCAGTTCCTCGTTGGCTAGGCATTTACATAGATTGGATACGTGGAACACTGGATGCACATTGTTTAGTTCCTGTGGCAGGTCAAGTCTGTACGCCACCTTGCCAATCCTTTCGACTATCTTGAAAGGACCCACATAGCGAGGAGCGAGCTTTCCCTTCTTACCAAAACGAACCACTCCCTTCCAGGGAGATACCTTGAGAAGGACTCGCTCACCAATATCAAATTCTAGAGGCTTACGCCTATTATCAGCATAGCTCTTTTGTCTGCTCCTGGCCTTGATCAAGTTATCATGGATCTGAAGAATCTTATCCGTCGTCTCTTGAATGATCTCAGGGCCAGTAAACTGCTTGTCACCAATCTCATGCCAACTGAGAGGAGATTGGCACTTGCGGCCATACAAAGTTTCGAAAGGAGCCATCTGAATACTGGAATGATAGTTGTTGTTGTACGATAACTCAATCAATGGTAAATGTACATCCCAGTTACCACCAAAGTCGATGACACAGGAACAGAGCATATATTCTAGGGTCTGAATAGTACGCTCGGTCTATCCATCCATTTGGGGATGAAAGGCCGTGCTAAGATTCAAATGAGAACCCATAGCGGATTGAAAAGTTTGCCAAAGACGTGAAGTAAAACGACCATCACAGTCTGAGATTATTTCCAGGGGTATGCCATGACGACATATGACCTCATCAGAATAGATTCGAGCAAGCTTCTCCACTTTATAATCTTCACGAATAGGAAGAAAGTGGGCTGATTTGGTCAAACGATCAACAATCACCCAGATACTATCGTGACCATTAGGGGTACGGGGTAGTTTAGTAATAAAGTCCATAGCAATGCTATCCCATTTCTAAACTGGGATTTCGGGTTGTTCCAAGAGTCCAGAAGGACGCTGATGTTCAGCCTTAACCTTTGAGCATATACCGCAATGTCTTTCTTCATGCCAGGCCACCAATAAGTCGTACGCAGATCCTGGTACATCTTATCGGCACATGGGTGAATAGAGTAGCAGGATTTGTGAGCCTCATTCATAATGAGCTCATGGAGGTTATCGCGATCTGGCACCCAGATGCGATTGAGATAGTATTGAAGACCATCAGATTTAGTTTCGAGCTGATTCACATTAGCGCCAAGAACTTCAACAGATAGACTTCCTTCATTAGCTGACGAATACTGAGCTTCACGAATACAAGCATGCAGGTCACTAGAGATAGAATAGCCTTGAAATGAGTTTTACTACTAAGAGCGTCAGCCACTACATTCGCCTTGCCAGGATGGTAGCGAATTTCGCAGTCGTAGTCATTAAGTAGTTCCACCCAACGTCTCTGTTGCATGTTCAGTCCCTTTTGGTCAAAGATATGTTGGAGGCTCTTATGGTCGGTGGAAACCACACACTTTGTACCATACAGGTAGTGTTGCCAGATCTTTAACGCAAATACAACTGCACCAAGCTCCAGATCATGAGTAGTGTAGTTTTTCTCATGTACTTTGCGTTGACGAGAGGCATAAGCAATAACCTTGTCCCACTGCATGAGTACACAGCCCAATCCACAGTTCGAGGCATCACAATATACCACGAAATCGTCATTCCCATTGGGTAAAGTAAGAACAGGAGCGTTACACAAAAGGGTCTTAAGAGTCTGAAAAGATTGCTCTTGCTCGGGACCCTAAGCAAAAGGTCTCTCTTTTTGGGTTAGTGAGGTGAGAGGGACAACGATCTTGGAAAAGTCCGAGTAAATCGACGGTAATAACCCGCCAATCCTAGAAAGGAACGAATCTCAGATGCGGATTTAGGCGTACTCCAATTTTTCACTACTTCGATTTTTGACGGATCAACATGAATACCTTGCTGGCTAACGACATGACCAAGAAATTGCACTTCATCAATCCAAAACTCACACTTAGAAAATTTAGCATACAAACGTTCACCACGTAAGAGTTCAAGCATTAGGCGTAAATGACGAGCATGATCAGCCTTAGATTTAGAATAAATGAGAATATCATCAATAAAGACTATCACAAAACGATCTAAATAGGGTTACACACACGATTCATAAGATCCATGAACACAGCGGGTGCGTTGGTCAATCTAAAAGGCATGACCACGAACTCGTAGTGTCCATAACGAGTACGAAAAACGGTTTTGGGTACATCATCCTCGAGTACACGAAGCTGATGATAACTAGAATGAAGATCGATCTTTAAGAAATAGGACGAGCCTTGTAGTTGGTCAAATAGGTCATCAATGCGGGGGAGAGGATAACGATTCTTAATGGCAAGCTTATTAAATTCACGGTAGTCGATACACATATGAAAAGAACCATCCTTCTTATTGACGAATAGCACATGAGCACCCCACAGAGAGGTATTGGAAGAATAAACCCTTGTCGAGCAGTTCCTGTAGCTGACTGGATAATTCTTGCATCTCGGAAGGTGGAAGACGGTAAGGAGCCCTGATGACAGGAGTCGCACTAGGTACGAGATCAATACGAAAGTCGACAGATCTAGGTGGAGGAAGACCAGGAAGATCTTCAGGGAAGACATCAGGGAAATCGCACACTAATGGAACGTCACTTATGATCTTCCCCTTGCCCTTTTGTTCCACCACATGGGCCAAGAAGGCAAAGTTCTGTTTACGTAAGCATCTGTCGCCTGAGTGCACGAGATCAACCTCAGTCCTTTCGAAGGTCGGTCTCTATAGACATGCAAAACATCACTGGACGGAAGAGGTAGACGAACAAACTTCTCGTGATAAGCAATCTCGACATGGTTCTTACGCAACCAATCCATGCCGATTATGACATCAAAACTACCCAATTGCATGGGTATTAGATCAATAGTAAACACGTGGTCGTCAAGAATCAAGGAAAAACCAAAGAGAATAGAATCAACTAGAGTAGACTTCCCATCGACAATCTCCACCGAAAACGACTTAGGTAACTTGGAGCGTGCACAGTTTAACAAAGATTCAAATTCCACGGTCATAAAGCTTCTATCGGCACCAGTATCAAATAGAATCGAAGCATAAAGGTTATTCACGAGAAATGTACCATTACGTCATTGTCGTTACGAGCTTGATTAGCATTAAGATTGAAGGCTCGTCCACGAGTGGCTGGCTGTTGGTCCTGGTTCAGCTGAGGACACTGGTTACGGAGGTGAGTAGTATCTCCACATTTGTAGCATTCACGAACAGCATTAACTGGCCTCGGGTTCTGCTGAGGAGCTGGGAGAGCTGGTAGGGCTGCCTGAGCTGGGGCTTGCTGAGCTGGTTGGGCGGGATTAGCTTGACGACAATAAGGAGTCGTGTGACCATAGTGATTGCAGTTGGTGCACAAACGACATGTAGAATTAGCAGGATGATGAAAGTTTCAAGTTGTACACTTGGGGTAAGACCCAGAGTACTGCTTCTTGACTTCTGGAGCAGCAGTGATTGGAGCAGGAGTAGGTTTAGCAGCAGGGTTTGCAGCAGGAACAATAACATTGCATCCTGAACCCTGAGACTTTCTCCTCTTGTTCTTGATGCCGCTTGGCTGCTGGGTAACTTGGTGCGCAGACTTGGCGGGAGCAGAGTTAGCAAACTACTTATCGCGAATGCGGTTGTTGTTGAGACTAGCAGCAAGACGGTAGACTTCCTCAATAGTTTCGAGTTGAGCTGCTTCAATAGAATCACGCATAGCAGGAGGTAGACCATTGATATACTTGGTTATCATGCGCTTAGGAGTAGAAACCAAGTGAGGGACGATCAAACTGAGCTGCTTGAACCGGGTAGTATAAGCCAGATTATCATTACCAATCTGCTTTAAATGCTAAAACTCTTCTTCAAGCTTCAACTGCTCATGGGGAGGGCAGAACTCAAGCATCATCAGTTCGCTCACCTCGGTCCATGGAAGAGCATAGGCTTCTTCATTCGAACGGATGTTTCTCTCATTTGACCACCACTCCAACGCTCTGCCTTGAAACATTCCAGTCGCACTCCTAGTCTTTCGATGATCTGGGCACTCGCTGTTGATAAAAGTGTGACAACTCGAGTTTCCGACATTCTTTATTCGCATTTAATGCACGTTGACTTTGACTATATAGTTGTGATATGATAAAACGTATTGTGTTTGCTTGATTATGTGTTGATATTATAGCATGAGACTTAGTGTATTAGAAATCACCTAAACTGGTTTAACACATGAAAATACTCGATGAAACACAAGATGTGTTTCGCCAGATAACAACTCGACGAAACACAAGTGATTCGTCAACCTCATCTCGACGAAACAGGCTGTTTCGCCGGCCCAGTTTCACCGAAGCCCAGTTCGGGCCCAACACGTAAACTCGAATATTAAAACGTGTAACAACCTTAGTTTCACACTTTTACCATCACAACCGAAACCCTAGAGCTCCCTTCTCTCTGTGACGGCAAACTAGAACCCACCGGAAACTCTTGTGCGATCTAATCATTGTTCGGTTAGTAAACCTATGTGTTTTGATTATCTTTCATTCATATATGTGTTTATATGATTCCGTATGATGATGCATATTTGTAACCGATACTACATGTTGTATGAATATTAGGGTTCTTGTCATGATGATGAATAGGGTTGATATTGTAATATAACCTGTTTATTCAATCGAAAAATATATATATACGAATTACATATGAAACCGAATCGGAAATTGGTAAACTGTTAAGATCAGATTGATGTATGATATACGTGAATTGTTATGTGATGTTCATTCGGTCCAATAGAATACCTTCAACATGGACTTGTCAGCCATGATTTATTTGTTTAAATGATGATGTTTGTTCATGATTTGATAATTCTCATGACCACATATTTGGTCCAATCACAACATGTCATATTTAACAATTGTTGGCCATTGATGTGGGAAATTATAATAATAATGATGATGAGCATGTGATTTCGGTTTGTGTTGTATGATCATTGGGTGATGATGACGGCTGTTAGGATGATTAGGGTTTCTCATTACGTAGCTGATGTTCGGCGTAACTGATCTTCTTGACGAAACAGAACCCTCGGCGAAACAGAATGTGTTTCGCCAAGGAAAGTCGACGAGATAGAAATCTTGTTTCGCCAAACAAGACTCGACGAAACAGGATATGTGTTTCGTCAATATTTGTGATTCGCCAACTTATGTGTTTCACCGACTTGAATATTTTGCACAGTAACCTGACTTAACTCTGTTAGAAGTTAACTGAGATATTTAGCTACTGTTCAGTGATGTGCATGACTTATATGATAATGGTTACATGCTAGCACTTCTATGATTATACCTATACGTGAACAAGTTGGATATAAACTGATTATGCATACGTGCGTATTTAGGACGTGATTGATTAACTGTGAGCACATACTTAGCATACCGAGCAAACCAAGGTGAGTTCACACAGCCAAGGCATGGGATTCTCGGGTTGGGAATCAGGTTGGATTATTTGAAATGGATAACTACTCGTACTTACGCTATCGCTAGACTATAGACCATCGTCCTCAGGATAGTCAGGACACTTACGTAAAACCTACGTAACCTAGTATCTACCATTGTCTCCCGGGTCGGGATGGACACTTACGTAAAACCTACGTAAACTAATACCTACTACTGTCTTCCGGGTCGGAAGGACACTTACGTAAAACCTACGTAAAACCCCACACGTACCACTGTCCTCGGGGAAGGGCACTCACGTAAATCCTACGTGACCTTGTACGTATTCCTGTTCTCGGATTAAGAAGAACACATGGTTGCAAATAGTCTAGTAAGTACAAACATGGGAAGCCCCCATTAGTAAAGATAAACGTGGGAAACCCCCACTAGTAATACATATGACCAGGGGAAACCCCCACCATTAGTACGTATTTACATGGGAAGCCCCCACTAAATGCATGTATGATTTGTTATAACGAACTTACTTTCTGTGAACTCGCTCAACTAGTTGTTGACTCTCTGCTGCATGCCTTGCAGGACCTTAGGTACATTTGGAGCTTGCACGGGAGGCGCGGTCGTTGTGGGCACGGATTATGGATCTTATATTGAAACATTAAACATTGAACTTATTACTTACGTTGGGTTTACATTTATGCTTCCGCTATACACTTAACATGTTTTGTTGGAACACCTTTCATATCGTTTGGTTTAAATTACATTTAATTCTTAGTACGTTTGATATGATTGGTGGCTTGATCCTGGTCAGTCACGCCTCCAAGCGGTGATACTCCGCGTGTGGATTTTTTTGGGGGTGTGACAAAAAGTAACCTCAATGCTATTAAACCACTCGAGCATAGCGTTCACCCCATCACTGCCCGTGAAAGGCTTAGGATTACAAGAGATGAAATGCTTGTAGCTGAACTTAGTAGGCTTTTGCTTCTCGGCCTTCGAGTCCACAGAGGATGGAGGAGTGTTTGATCCTTGGATCTCAGAGACGATCTTTGGCACGACTCGAGCAATCTGGTCGGCCATGAAGGACATCATCTTTTTCTGAGACTTTTCCCTGGATCTCTTGAGAGTGTCGGATAGCTTTCGAGAAGACATCTAAAGATTCGACAAAAGGACCGTATAAGTCTAGATTTACAAAGCCTCACAATATAGGTTCACACACGATAGACTAAGACTCAAGATTCACAAGATTCACATAGATACCGTAGACCACGACCTTCGCATGGCACGTTGTACGAAGTTTGGCAACGTGTCAAAAACGCTTATATATAGGAAGTACCAGCGGCGTATCCACCACGCTTCGGGCACAATCGCTTCTGCCTCGTATTTGGTGTAATGTGACGTGTCACAAAACACACTCATCATCATTATCATAGTTTCACATAGATTTCAATAGATTTAATAGATTTCCATAGACTCAATAGGTTTCAATAGATTCGATAGATTTCCATAGATTTCAATAGATTCACATTGATTAGTGTTAACAATCCACAAACAACGAAATCCCGCATGGCACGTGCTACGAAAGTTCGGCAACATGACAGAAGCACTTATATATATGAAGTACCAGCGGCGTATCCACCATGCTTCAATCATGCCATGTCCGTCTCGTCATCGGTGTCATGCTTCGTTAACCACAACATTAGAATTCACCACGAGATCTCCACATAGATTGACCAAATAGTTTCAACAACATAGATTAACCCAAATAGATTTCACAACTTTTAACCCGAGCCTACAAAACTACGAACTTTACTTAGCGCGTGGTACGATGGTTCGGTAACACGCCAGAAACACTTATATATAGGAAGTACCAGTGGCGTATCCACCATGTTTTGGACATGCCACCTCCGCCTCGTCTTTGGCGCTAGGCTACGTTTCGTATTTTGGTTTCTCAAAACAACACATGCATAGATTACACATAGATTTCGCTGGAGTACACAATAGATTACACATAGGTTTCATAGTTTTAGAATTCAACAACAGCATCACCGGCCTGCAAAACACTAAGTTTCGCATGGCACTTGGTACGGAAGTTGGTAACATGTCGGAAACACTTATATATAGGAATTTCCAGCGGCGTATCCACCATGCTTCGGACACGTCACTTTTCCCTCATATTCGATGCCATGTTACATCTAGTGCCTTACAACCACAATGACACACAGATTTACCAGATAGATTAACACCATAGATAAGCTTCTTAAATTTAGTTTGATCCTGAGAGATTAGAATTATTGTTTTAGGTTGCGGACATGCGTGCAATTTGTGTAAAAAGCCTTAAAATGAACGAAGAATCAAGATAAACGAAGAATCAAGTTTAAAACCATACGTAAAATCGAGATAACATAAAAGACAGGCTCATAAAACATAGAGTGTTTCAGGTAGAGGAACGGTGACTAACCAAAGTGATTCGAACCCCTTTCGAATTGAGGCAACACATCTTGACTTACTTAGACAAATACGTCATCGATGTTAGGCCTACGATATTCGTCCTTTTGGTCATTTCACGTTCCTAATTGGATGGAAGTTTTGAGGCTTTGGTGAGATATCCAAACATCAAGGAGTGGGACTAGTTATCAAGGTCTGAGTTTCACCGTTAACTTGACAACATTGTACCCTAATAGCGTTGGTACTTATCCGCAGATAAGACCTACTAGAATATAATAAGGAAATTTCTCATCAAGGTTCGGATGTCACTCCTGACGTGAGGGTAAATCTCGTGCAAAATACAAACACTGGTTAACAGTGTTTTCAAAGTATCAAGTGTATATTGTATCAGCCTTAGGAAAGGCATGTAAGCTTAACAGGGAAACGGTGCTGCTAGAAAGCAGATACGGTAGAATGCATAAGTCTTAAACAACAAATAAGAATCAAGTTTCCTAGAACTATATACTAGGGCAAGTATTCCTACCTATCCTAATTCCCTATAGTTATGGCTCTGATACCAATCTGTCACACCCCAACCGATGGCGGAAACATCGGGGTACGAGCACTAAGCGTTCAGATTGCTCATGAGATTCCATAACACTAATGATTTCAATATAGATTAAATAAGTTTCATGCAAAATTTTCTAGCAAGCATCAATCCATCATTACAAAACATCAAATCATCAACATAGTTTCAAGTTTCTAGATTAACTAAATGTAGTTTCTAGGCTTCATCCTAGCTCGTTTCAAGGATCCTAGCATCATGTCAGCCTGCAACATGTATTAAAATAGGGTCAGTACAAAAATGTACCGGCGGGTATACAAGTTTGAATAATAGCATAATAGATTAAAGTCTCAAATTCATATGTAAGTGTAACAAAATAGTTTCAGCCATGCTAGTGTTCGCAGTCCAACCAGTGATAGCCCAAGTATCCCGATGCTTTGTTGTTTTCCCAAGACTCAAGGAAAACTAGAATCCTCCTAACAATACCCACGAGAATAATGGGGAGGTGCATCTCCTATAGCGCTACTATTGTTAAGGCGGAACTACACACCTGGATTAAACGTCCACATAGCACAAATAGAATACAAGAATAACAAGTTTCACATACACATAGGATAGAGTTTAGTTTTCAAAAGTCTCAAGTATCGTAGTTTAATAGATTACATGTTACATCCTAAAGTTTAAAACAAAAAGGGATCGAGTATACTCACAGTGATTTCTTAGCAGGTTAACTGTTATTGGATCAAAGGGAGCTCTTTAGAGTTAGACTGATTAGATTACAACAGATAAAAGTCGGACAAAATATCGAGATTGCGCAACCTGTCGAGTCAGTCACTGGATCGGATGGCAGTTGGATCGGATGGCTATCCGATCGGATTGCCATTCGATTGGTGCGACTGTTGTGAGTGAGAGACATATTGTCATCCGATTGGATGGTCATCCATTCGGATGGCCATTCGATCCAATGGTCGTTCGATTCAAGTTTCTGAAAAGTTTATAAGTATTGAAGGACTTCAAGAGGCATGACACTTGATCGGATGGCAGTTCGATCGGATGGCTATCCGATCGGGTTGCCATTCGACGATCAAGAATTCAAAGTTTCAAAGTTTCAAAGTGTTTAGGGTTAAGAGGTATCTGTCGCTTGATCGAATGGCTGTTTGATCGGATGGCTATCCGATCGGATTGCCACTCGATCAGGTTGTCCTTGTCTCGTTCCTAAACTTGTAAAGTTTCTATGTATCTGTTTAAACAACGACGACATGGCACGCACTAAGGCAACAGTAAACACATCAGTGTACAGCCGATCTGATCGGGTGGGAATCACCCCGGCCCGTTCAGTCGCCCGTCTGTGGCGGTGCTTATGCCAGAATTCATACTCCGGTCATCTTCTCCGGCAACAATCCCTTTTCCAAACCAACTCTAGACTAATAATCAAGTCTTCAGTCTGTATAGATCCGGATCTCACCGTTTTAAGTAAAAGTTTAAGAAAAGGTGAAGATAAACATAGGTTTAGCTTGAAAAGTTTAGATCTAGCATAGATTTAGTGTAAAGCGCA
This sequence comes from Helianthus tuberosus, assembly GCA_030545235.1. Classification (NCBI taxonomy): domain Eukaryota; kingdom Viridiplantae; phylum Streptophyta; class Magnoliopsida; order Asterales; family Asteraceae; genus Helianthus; species Helianthus tuberosus. The sequence goes on from CM060357.1 coordinate 135,759,730, forward strand.
TGAAATTCCTTAGATATGAGCTAGAGCTTGGATAGAATGACATCACACAACAATTTGGTACAAACCGCCATGGTGACATCACCTTCAAGAGCTCAAATCCTAGAGATATCATGGTGAAAAGTGAGATTTCAAAGGTGAATCTTGTAGAGAATGATGTGTAGATTAAGGTTGTACAGGAATCTAGCGTAAAACGTACCGGAATCGCAGAGAAATCAAAGAAAAGTGCTGAAAGTGAGGAAGAGTGCGTGCTGCTCGGATAAGGCTATCACATCAGTGAAGGACTGATGTGACAGGCCTATTTATAGTGTGGAAGGAGAGTTAAAGCGGCGTGCACTCGGATCGGATGGCAGCTCGATCGAGTGGCCATCCGATCGGATTGCCACTCGGTCAATCCCATCTTTTCCGTTTTAACCGTCTTTGATTCGTTTTATGAGTTAGATTAAGCGTTGCGTATTATTGGGTGATAGTATAACTAGATTGTAGCATTAACACAAAAGATTTTAAGTTTCATAGTTTCCGCCAGTAACAAGACTCCAGCCCCTCGTTTAACCAAGTCTCAAGTTTCACGAGCCTCAAGAGTCAAGCACCAAGGTATCAAGAGTTAAGAGTCTAGTCTTCCAAGTATCAAGTATCAAGTGTCAAGAATCAAGCATCAAGTATTTAGTTTTAAATGTCAAGCCTCATAGTATTAAGTATCAAGAATCTAGATTTAAACATCACAAGAATCTAGTATATAGCATAAGACTTACCAAGTATCAAAAGTATCAATGACCACATAGTTCAGGGACTAAAATTGACAATATCTAAAAGTCTAGGGACGCAGGTGTTACACAAAGAGCATAGAAGGTATCTTTGTGGGGTATGCCAGTCCACTCAGACGTGTCTTTGTTCAAAGTTTCAAGCGGATCATCGAAGCACAGCACGTTGAATGTCAAGGCTATACTATACCTCCACAGAAGCCCGCAGACTCATGGCGATTCAACTACGATACCTTATGGGATTCATTTGAGTTAGAAGAAGAGCCAGAGTTCTTTAATGATTTAGATATTTTACGAGAATATGAAGCATCTCAGGGAAAATTACCAGCAAGGTCTTCTAAACATCAACAACACACTTCCAATGATAGTGAAGCTGGTCCCAGTCATGCTGGAGAGAATGATAATGTTCAGCAAACTCTGACTACTTCGGAACGCGAGCCTGCTCCAGAAAATCAGACGGCAGTCAATAATGATGATTCAGAATCTGATGATAATCCTACTTTTGATCGTGGTGATTCAGAATCTGAGGGGGAGCAGATCCAATCTTCAGATCAGACAGTTCTGACAATGAACAAGTTGTAGATCAGAATGTTACTAATTTGGAAGGCGAGGTGGATGTTCCTGGTGAAGTTATGCCAAGGACTCTTTCATACCACCCCGAGGAGTTGATTATAGGAGAGCTGCAGTCAGGAGTTTGCACAAGAAGTCAAATTGACCATGGGCTTACTTGTTTTTATACTAAAATAGCTCCACTACAAACTGAATTCTCACTCAGTTGCTTTATTTCGTAGATTGAACCGCGGACTTACAAAGAGGCACTGACAGAGGAGTCATGGGTAATTTCTATGCAAGAGGAGCTGAGTCAATTCGAAAAGCTTGGAGTATGGAAACTTGTGGATCTGCCTGACGGGTATAGAAAGATAAACACGAAATGGGTGTTTAAATGCAAAAGAGATGACCGAGGAGTGATTGTCAGAAACAAAGCTCGACTCGTGGTCCAGGGTTTTAGTCAGCAAGAAGGGATAGACTTCACAGAAGTTTACGCTCCAGTTGCTCGACTTGAAGCCATAAGAATATTCCTTGCTTTTGCTTCATGGAAAGGTTTCAAAGTATACCAACTAGATGTCAATTCAGCGTTCCTATACAGAAAGGTGAAGGAGGAGGTCTACGTCGGACAACCACCGGGCTTTACGGATCCGATTCATAAAGACAAGGTCTACCTCTTGGACAAAGCGCTGTATGGTTTGCATCAGGCCCCGAGAGCCTGGTACGAGACGCTCTCTCAACACTTGCTTACCAACAGTTTTATCCGAGGAAAGGTGGAAGCTACCCTCTTCACGAAGGAAGTCGCTAGTCATCTTCTGATCGTTCAGATATATGTTGATGATGATGCGTGTCGGTGTGTGTATATATATTTATGTATATTTTTAGCCCTTTTTACACTTTAGTCAAGTTTCAAATTTATAAAACACGATATCTTACTAACACTAGGCACACATATGGGAAAGTGCACCCATCGTGAGCATAGTATAGCGTTGGTAAGATACCGAGGTCGTCCAAGGACACAAGAGCTTTTAGTACCGGTTTATCCTCAACGTCTAATCAAATCAAAATTTTAGAAAAATGTTTAAACATGAAAATAAAAGCTAAAAATGCTGAAAAATAAAAATAAAACAGATAGACAAGATGAATCACTTGGATCCGACTCGCCTTTAGTGTAACCTTTGATTATTTTCGCACTTTTACACTTTTTAAGAGATTGTCTTAGTTATAGTAGTAGGCCCCTCTTTTGAAGGTGACGTTACCCTCAACCCAGTAGTTTGAGTCAGCAAGGATACAATCCTAAAGGGTTGGATTATTGAAAGATAATTAATTAAGTTATTAATGCGTAATGTGGTAGGCCCCTCTTTTGAAGGTGACGTTACCCTCGGCTAAGTAGTTTGAGTCAGCAGGGATACAATCCTAAATAGCCGGGTTAATGTTTTAATAGTAGTTCACATATTAGGGGATCAAGAAATTCGAACCCCCGCTATCCAATACCAGTGGGTATTGAAGGAGGTCCTACTAAGCTTGACCCAGGTCCTTGCAGGATCTATACACTAAACAAGGCAAGACTCTTACCAAACCATTCCCTTAACCCCCGACCAGGTAGCTAACATATCTCCATATAGACCGTGGAGATATGAATGGTGTAAATCTTTTATTTGATATAGACAGTAAAATAACGCCAAGACACCACGGACAAATGATAAGGAAGATTCACCTTTAACATAAGAAACTAGTTATTAAAGTCATTAATACATAACCAAATAAAAAGTGCGAAAAGATTAAAAATAAAAAGTATTACACTAAATGCTTGTCTTCACCAAGTGATGTAAGAGACTTAGGCAAACATGGCCTTTGATTGTCAAGAACTCTTACGATCAATCTTGGATCCCGAGACTACTACACACACTCTATGATGGATGATAGATGATGGTGGTGGATGTGGGTTGTGATGGTGGTGGTGGGTGGGTGAAGTGTGAGAGAGGTGGTTTGCCAAGGGATGATTTGCAAGTGAGCCAAGCACCCCTATTTATAGCCTGCACAGAAGCCCGGACACGGCCCCGTGTCCACCCATCTTCTCTTTCTTCATTAATTGCAGTTCGTCTGCATTAGTTGACCACGCCCCCGTGTCTGCTGGGCACGGCCCCGTGTGCAGAAGCGTCTCTGTACTATCAAGATTTGCCTGGATTATGCGAATCTTAGCGTTGACCACGACCCCGTGTTGGCTGGGCATGCCCCCCGTGTTGGGTGATAGAAGCTTCTACAACTTTGTCTTTTCTGCAGACTCTTGGGCACACCCCCGTGCTCAGTGAGCACGGGGCATGTTCAGCCTTCTGTTCTCTTGTTCTTGCTTGGGGAGATGCTGTCGAGGGGTCGGGCATGCCACGTTTATTCCTTTTCTTGTATTATTGTTAGTTTTAGCTGCATTTTCGCTTCTTTTGTTCATTTAAGCTCTTTTAACCCTGAAAATACAAAAGGAAGACAAAAACACACTTTTTCCAACATTAGTACTAAAAAGGGTTAGTTTTATGCCACATTTGTTGTAATTTATATGTTGCATTTTGCACACATCAATGACATTATTTTCGGGTCAACGAACGATGAACTCTGCAAAGATTTCAAGAAAATGATGAAGCAGAAGTTCGAGATGTCGTCAATGGGTGAGATGAAGTTCTTCCAAGGGCTAAAAGTCGATCAAATGCCTGAGGGAACTTGAGGGAACTTTCATACATCAGACAAAGTACGTTTACGATGTTCTGGAGAAATTTGGGATGACCGAGATGTGACACCTGTGCCTCCACGGCCATCAAACAAACACCAAATCAATGAAATATTGTATTTCATACTTGGATTTTGTATAAATATGTGTATCATTTGCACATATCAATTCTTGTTCGATTTCGAGCTCTAAATCGCTTTCTGGGAAGTTATACGCGAGCTGATGCGTAAACGTGATCAGTTTAATGCAACAAACACTCCGGAATAGTGACATGGGCTTAACATACCTTAAATAACCTTTACATAACTTATAAATAAGTTTTGGAAGGTTTGGTGTGTCGAAATCAAGTTTATTCGCTTACAGGGACTAATTTTGACAAACTGCGAAAGTATGCCGATTTGTACTGTAACGAACATTCCGAAACATGACCATAAGTTAAACATGCCCTAAATATCCTTTACATAGCTTAGAAATAAGCTTTGAGGGGTTCGGTGTGCTAAAATAAACTTTTTTGTCATTCAGGGACTAAAAGCATCAAAAAGTGCATAAGTTTGCATTTTCGCGCATATCTTACGTTCTGAAAACATCCGGACATCCAAAAATTTATGTAATCATTAAAATATTTTATTTTAGTGATTGGCATGATAAAAATCCATTCATAGCGTAATTTGGATCGTTTTTCACGTCCGTTCGTGTTTCGTCGTAATTAACCGAATAACGTGATCGTACGACCAAACGAACTGACATCTAACATATTTTTGAGCATGTTTCATGTCCCCTATGCTTAGGAATCATTGTAGAGGCTTGAAAATGGCTTAACGGGCCTTAAACGTGTCAAAAAAGGCCTTAAACACATGCAGGGACTGAAACTGCCATTTTTAAAACTGTTGCTGATATCTCCAGCGGACGCGGGCCGCGTAAGATAGCCCTATCTCTTACGCGGGGTGCGAGCTATCCTCAGATCAACAAAAACAAACTAATTCAATCAGCAGCTGGGTTTTCTCATTTGCACATGGTTTTTATCAATTCTAGGGGCTATTTTGGGGCACCCATGGTATTCTAAAACCATGGCACACTTGTACGGCTCAGATTGAGGCTCGGTTTTCGATGAACGATCTTAACGGTTACCCAAAAACTATAAATACCCCCCATTATTTCATTTGCAACCCACACATTTGATCTGATTTCTCTAAGTTGGAGCTCTAAACCTTCATACCTGAGAAATCTTGGATGAAATCCCCATCGCTTGGACCTCTTGTAAGCTTCTTTCGTGTGTTTATGCGTTTTTAGCACGAAAGTCAAATAGTGTTTGACTTTCTGCTTTGACCAGTCAATGGTCAACATGAAGTTCGTTTGAACTTCGCAACTTGAGCGTAATCACGATGGTCATAGTCCTTTGTGACTATACCTACTGATTACCACGCTATTTAGGCGTAGTGACGAGTTATAGTTTTGGTCAAAATGCGTATTCTTGCGTATTTTGCAACCAAACTATTTTTGGGTATCAAGACCCTTTGTTTTGATATCAAACTTGTTTTCTAACTTCGTTAAACATGTTTTAACATGTTTAGCTCGTCACTTTAGGTTTAGTGCTTATATAGGGTCGTAAGATAAGCGGTCTAAACAACCGCTTAGACTTTCGAACCCGACCCGTTTGATCAATCTTTAGGATTCGACCAAAAACATTTTGTGACCATAGTTGTATAGGGAATAACCTTCCGAGGTTATACCTTATGGTCACTTAGTCTACTTAGTTGTATGATAGGTAAATATATTAGGAAAAATGACCAAAATGCCCTTTTTACGCATAAATCCATTTTAAGCATATGTAACCTAATTTTTGACATCTAAACTGATTAGGCAACATTATTAGACAAAATAAGGCACATAATAGTTGTCATAGGACTAGTTAGGCGGTCCAAACGCGTTTTACGCAAACGGCGCGTTAAAGTAGCGTGAGCTACCTAAACGGGTCGTAATGGGTCGTAAGAACTTAGGATAGGTTTCATTTTAGAATGTAGGCTTTGTTAAATCATATTACATGAGTTCCTATACTCATTTGGTTTACGAAACCTCATTTTATCCGATCCTCCGATTTAGGTCCGTTTATTAACGTAGTTACTTATATTAGGTGCCGTTTGATTCCGTGATCTTTCTAGCTTTGCTTGGTTGTTATTCAAGACTTCTAAGCACCCTCAAGTGAGCACATAGTCCCCTCTTTTACGTTTTCAAATGTTTTGGGGTGATACACATGTGCCTACTTGTTACTATCGTGCTTTCCATGTTTTTATATCATGCTTGTTATGTTCATTAGTACACATATAGTAAATGATTTCTTGCATGTTTTTGCTATGTATGTTTTATTAACATGCTTGCACATTGTTTTACATTGCATTTTTGTTGCATATGTTCACTTAGCATATGGACACATTGATTTACATTGCATTTCTGTTGCATATGTTCACTCAGCATATGGACACATTGTTTTACATTTCTACTTTGTATGTTCATTTAGCATATTAAAGTACATTATTTTCATAAAACATGCTTACATTTGGTATGGCATTTGGTTTGTTTAACGGGACATTATTACATTTATTAACACCGATCATGCCGCTCGGTAGTAGGTAGTGGTACCATAGGACTTGACAACTCCCGTTCCTGAAATCCTAGGTTTGTTTGGATGGAAGGAATGACCGAATCCGAAAACATTTTTGGTAGACCTTGACATTGTTCTAGGGTTTACCTTACAGTCTCAAGGCTTGAATGTAGGCGTTTAACATTACCGCATAGATGTTTGTATCAGTAAAGCATGCATTATTTTACAAAACATAACTTTAGATTTATTCGAAGACTTTGTTTTGTACATTTTTTACATATGGTTTAAGTAGTCACTTTTTACTTACCATACCTGACATTTGTTTACACATTGCATGATTTACATTTCACAATAGACATGGTTTATACATAAACATTTGACAATTGGTTTAAACATGACATTTTTGGTGGTTTGTTTGGGTAAAGTGATTTAAGTAATGAGGCGTGTGTAATATGATAAAAGCATGGTGGATACGCTGCTGGTACTTCCTTTATATAAGTGCTTTTATGATATTACTTATCGTAGCGTTATTTAAATCATTTCAAGTTGGACATATTACATTTTACACTTATATCATATCTTCATGAAACATTGTTTTACAATCAACATATTTTATACAAACTCATTTTACTTGGTCATTTATTTATTTGTGCATCTTTCTTTTATATCATCTGATTTCTTATCACTATTCGTATGATTTATAAAAGAAAACATTTTACAAGGTTCATGACTAACTTTTGCTAAACATTTTCTTTAAACTTACAAGTCATGAATCCTATTTTCAATAAAACCTATGTACCTCTCAGGCATTTTTATGCTGACGTACCTATTTTCACATGTGTTTTCAGGAGATGATGCATAGGATTGATCAAGATACACTTAGGCGGACTTGGGCCTTAGTGACATTAAAAGATGCAAGACTAGTTAATTATGTTATGTTTCTTTGTTTTTAAGACATCGTAACTCTTTTAATGAATAAAACAAAAATTTCAATTTCCATGTGTTATGAAACAATGATTCTGTTACAACACTCCCCGACGATTCCACCGCGATTTGTTGTTTTACGCGGTCGGGGTGTGACAGAAGAGTTGGTATCAGAGCTCATGGTTATAGGGAATTAGGTTATTAGTAATGCTTTGACCTAGTCTATAACCTTCCTAGGACCCTAACACAAGATTCTTGTGTTTAGATCTTAAAACAATACCGTCACTTTTCCTTAGGTGACAACCACAACCAGAACACAAATTTCGAATCCGCTTCGAAAACCAATCATCTGTTCTAAGATTTTTTATTACTAGGTTTTGAACCCTCTATGTTTTCAAAATCTCGTCAAAGTTGGGTCTTATAATGTGAACACGTGCAATCTGGAAGGGTGGATGCCTGTACTCTGAGTTTTTTGTCTAAGGCTAGAGTGTTCGTACAAATCCACATAATCGGACCAGTCACTCTTACCTGGGAACTCTTGGGGTGAGTGTCCACATATAGGCTAAAGCATGTCTTCGTGATACATTAATATGACCCTATTACTTTGATTAGTCACCGTCTCATTTGTTTGCCTTAGGTAACAAACAAATGATCGCAATTTTTATGCGTTGTCATTTTGTTTTGATTATCCGATAACATTTCACTTGTTTCCCTCTATGTCTTCCATTTCTTCTAGAATGTCTCTTCATTGCAACGACGCTCAGATATCCGAGCAGGCTGCCAAATTTGCCCAGCGAATAGACGAAGTAGTCCTGAAGACTATTGAATTAGCTACTGCTATGGCTCGTCTCACGGATGAAGCTACTCAAGAGACACCGAAGGAAACAGAAGCCAAGCCTTCACCAAAACCAAAGAAACGTAAAGCTTCAAAGAATCCTCCGGTCGTTGCACCAAAACAAGCAGGACCAAGTCGGTTGGCAGCACGACCAGCCAAGAAGCCTTACAATGGAACTGCACCTTTGTGCAACCAATGTAACCTTCATCATCATGACAGTGTGAAGTGCCGCAGATGCCTAATTTGTGGAAATATAGGTCATACAACTAGGGTTTGCCGAGCTGCTCCATGGTGCAATCGATGCCACTGTCATCATCCAAAACACATACCCTGCTTCAAATGTACCCACTGTGGACGATGGGGACATTTGGTTGGCGTGTGCCGCTTTGCTACCCAAAACAAAGCGGTTGCAAATCTGACCCACGGATGAGCAGTTGGCTGATTAGAAGATGTTGCTACTTTGAATAGTTTGTATCTGTTGCTTTTGTTTTTTTTGTGGAACCCTGAAACAATCTGTTTTGTTTATAAATAAATTGTTGTTCGCAATTCTGGTGTACAAGTGTAGTTACATGTGTGTATGGCATTTCCCTATGATACCTACATCAAAGAACTATGTTCTTTAAACAAACTACTCTTGTGATTCTCCCTTTCGAGTGATCGCTCATGATTTCCTCGAAAATTTTAAGTACTCGTTTCATTCTAGGAAACAAAGTACAGAAAATAAAGTGACATTATGAGTAATCATGCTTTTTGCACATCTGTGCCTTTAAACCCTTGGTTTGATAACTAAGGGTATTCTCCGATCTCATACCCATATCATTACATTCTAGTTTTTATAACAACATACATAATATATGTTTTTTTAAAGACACAACCTTCATGATTTCAAGATATTTCATATAGTTTGAAAACGATTTTAACACAGTATATTTAGTTAATATATCAAGTGCATGAATTCAAAAGCATTATGCATGTTTTCAAAAACCTTATACATAATTTCAAAATTCATCTCGCATGATTTTAAAACATTTTATAAACATATTTACCTAATACATCTACCTTATGATTTCAAAAGTATTATGTAAGATTTCAAAAACATTAAACACACTTCTAAAAGAACCCCATGCATAGTTTCAAAAACATTTTCTCATACATTGACTTAACCTTCAAATTATGCTTCATATGTCGCCTTGGCATATCTAGCACCTCAAATTCATGAGCATTTTACCTCGTGTATCGACTTAAGCACGTCTAGTTCAAGGTTTTGAAACGCCTCCCGCTTTTCAAATCCCAAAATCCATATGGGATCTTCTTATCTTCACAATTAGATCCTTGTGGATGATTATCGTTCAAATTGGAGTCCTAAATTGGATTCATTGTATACCTTAATTCGAACATTACGATTCCTTATAATCGAAATCGAATTTTCTTTTTAAAGATCTTCCTATCCTTATAGTTAGATTCTTGAAGATGTTTAAAGTACAAAATGAAATCCACGAATTGGATTCCTGGTGTGCTTTGAATACATGTGCACGATTAACAAAACAAATTAACAAAATGATAACAAATTAAAGATCAAGTTAAACAATTTTGTGATTATGTGATTATGTGTTATGTGTTATGTGTTTTCTTTTGTGTTTTTATTTTTCGTTATCCAAATCCTCGTAGAATCTTCCATATCTTCATATGAGGGATTCACAGTAGGATATCCAAAGGTACTACCTTAAATCCTTAATGGGCTTCTACGTAATAGTTAAGACCCTTAGATTATATAGTACCATTCCATAATTCAAAAGAGACCCCTTGAGTGGTCTAGTCAAAAGATTGATTCAGAATCTCGTTAAGAATAACATGTGATGATATAGCTGAACAGACTCCTTGATAGACTATTTAAAGAGATCATTTATTGACTCAATTAAAAGGATCCTACGGTGGTCTAGTCACACTCGTCACAGGTTTGTTCATTTGGTTTTCCCCTACACATTATAAGATACACTGTGTGGACTATGCAAGGAATTACGTAACTATGGATGCATACATAATTATGAAATTCAGTGCACGGAAACCACAATAAGATTTATCATGTGTAAGAACCTATAGTGGCAAAAATAACGAAATGTAAACAATGTAGTGGAGGTACGGTGGACGCACCAATAACACTTTATATACTTGTATATAAGTGTCCCTCTCACATTGCAAGCATAATGTTAATAAAGTTACTAGAAGTTCAGAACCCTAACCAGTGTTGTTTTATCTTTTCGACTTCATGTTTCAAGCTCTCTCAAGTTTCCTCTAAATAAATTTCGGGACGAAATTTCCTGAAGTAGGGGAGACTGTGACACCTGTGCCTCCACGGCCATCAAACAAACACCAAATCAATGAAATATTGTATTTCATACTTGGATTTTGTATAAATATGTGTATCATTTGCACATATCAATTCTTGTTCGATTTCGAGCTCTAAATCGCTTTCTGGGAAGTTATACGCGAGCTGATGCGTAAACGTAATCAGTTTAATGCAACAAACATTCCGGAATAGTGACATGGACTTAACATACCTTAAATACCCTTTACATAACTTAGAAATAAGTTTTGGAAGGTTTGGTGTGTCGAAATCAAGTTATTCGCTTACAGGGACTAATTTCGACAAACTGGGAAAGTATGCTGATTTGTACTGTAACGAACATTCCGAAACATGACCATAAGTTAAAAATGCCCTAAATATCCTTTACATAGCTTAGAAATAAGCTTTGAGGGGTTCGGTGTGCTAAAATAAACTTTTTTGTCATTCAGGGACTAAAAGCGTCAAAAAGTGCAAAAGTTTGCATTTTCGCGCATATCTTACGTTCTGAATACATCCGGACATCCAAAAATTTATGTAATCATTAAAATATTTTATTTTAGTGATTGGCATGATAAAAATCCATTCGTCGCGTAATTTGGATCGTTTTTCACGTCCGTTCGTGTTTCGTCGTAATTAACCGAATAACGTGATCGTACGACCAAACGAACCGACATCCCACATATGTTTGAGCATGTTTCATGTCCCCTATGCTTAGGAATCATTGTAGAGCCTTGAAAATGGCTTAACGGGCCTTAAACGTGTCAATAAAGGCCTTAAACACATGCAGAGACTGAAACTGCCATTTTTAAAACTGTTGCTGATATCTCCAGCGGACGCGGGCCGCGTAAGATGGCCCTATCTCTTACGCGGGGCGCGAGCTATCCTCAGATCAGCAAAAACAAGCTGATTCAATTAGCAGCTGGGTTTTCTCATTTGCCCATGGTTTTTATCAATTCTAGGGGCTATTTTGGGGCACCCATGGTATTCTAAAACCATGGGCACACTTGTACGGCTCAGATTGAGGCTCGGTTTTCGATGAACGATCTTAACGGTTACCCGAAAACTATAAATACCCCCCATGATTTCATTTGTAACCCACACATTTGATCTGATTTCTCTAAGTTGGAGCTCTAAACCTTCATACCTGAGAAATCTTGGATCAAATCCCCATCGCTTGGACCTCTTGTAAGCTTCTTTCGTGCGTTTATGCATTTTTAGCACGAAAGTCAAACAGTGTTTGACTTTCTGCTTTGACCAGTCAATGGTCAACACGAAGTTCATTTGAACTTCGCAACGTGAGCGTAATCACGATGGTCATAGTCCTTTGTGACTATACCTACTGATTACCACGTTATTTAGGCGTAGTGACGAGTTATAGTTTCGGTCAAAATGCGTATTCTTGCGTATTTTGCAACCAAACTATTTTTAGGTATCAAGACCCTTTGTTTTGATATCAAAATTGTTTTCTAACTTCGTTAAACTTGTTTTAAAATGTTTAGCTCGTCACTTTAGGTTTAGTGCTTATATAGGGTCGTAAGATAAGCGGTCTAAACAACCGCTTAGACTTTCGAACCCGACCCGTTTGGTCAATCTTTAGGATTCGACCAAACACATTTTGTGACCATAGTTGTATAGGAAATAACCTTCCGAGGTTATACCTTATGGTCACTTAGTCTATTAGTTGTATGATAGGTAATTATATGCCTTAGGAAAAATGACCAAAATGCCATTTTTACGCATAAATCCATTTTAAGCATATGTAACCTAATTTTTGACATCTAAACTGATTAGGGAACATTATTCGACATAATAAGGCATATAATACTTGTCATAGGACTAGTTAGGCCGTCCAAACGCATTTTAGGCAAACGACGCGTTAAAGTAGCGTGAGCTACCTAAACGGGTCGTAATGGGTCGTAAGCACTTAGGATAGGTTTCATTTTAGAATGTAGGCTTTGTTAAACCATATTACATGAGTTCCTATACTCATTTGGTTTACGAAACCTCATTTTATCTGATCCTCGATTTAGGTCCGTTTATTAACGTAGTTACCTATATTAGGTGCCGTTTGAATCCGTGATCTTTCTAGCTTTGCTTGGTTGTTATTTAAGACTTCTAAGCACCCTCAAGTGAGTACATAGTCCCCTCTTTTACGTTTTCAAATGTTTTGGGGTGATACACATGTGCCTACTTGTTACTTTCATGCTTTTCGTGTTTTTATATCATGCTTGTTATGTTCATTAGTACACATATAGTACATGACTTCTTGCATGTTTTTGCTATGTATGTTTTATTAACATGCTAGCACATTGTTTTACATTGCATTTCTGTTGCATATGTTCACTTAGCATATGGACACATTGATTTACATTGCATTTCTGTTGCATATGTTCACTCAGCATATGGACACATTGTTTTACATTTCTACTTTGTATGTTCATTTAGCATATTAAAGTACATTATTTTCATAAAACATGCTTACATTTGGTTTGACATTTGGTTTGTTTAATGGGACATTATTACATGCATTTACACCGATCATGCCGCTCGGTAGTAGGTAGTGGTACCATAGGACTTGACAACTCCCGTTCCTGAAATCCTAGGTTTGTTTGGATGGAAGGAATGGCCAAATCCGAAAACATTTTTGGTAGACCTTGACATTGTTCTAGGGTTTACCTTACAGTCTCAAGGCTTGAATGTAGGCGTTTAACATTACTGCATAGATGTTTGTATCAGTAAAGCATGCATTATTTTACAAAACATAACTTTAGATTTATTCGAAGACTTTGTTTTGAACATTTTTTTACATATGGTTTAAGTAGTCACTTTTTACTTACCATACCTGACATTTGTTTACACATTGCATGATTTACATTTCACAATAGACATGGTTTATACATAAACATTTGACAATTGGTTTAAACATGACATTTTTGGTGGTTTGTTTGGGTAAAGTGATTTAAGTAATGAGGCGTGTGTAATATGATAAAAGCATGGTGGATACGCTGCTGGTACTTCCTTTATATAAGTGCTTTTATGATATTACTTATCGTAGCGTTATTTAAATCATTTCAAGTTGGACATATTACATTTTACACTTATATCATATCTTCATGAAACATTGTTTTACAATCAACATATTTTATACAAACTCATTTTACTTGGTCATTTATTTATTTGTGCATCTTTCTTTTATATCGTCTGATTTCTTATCACTATTCGTATGATTTATAAAAGAAAACATTTTACAAGGTTCATGAATAACTTTTGTTAAACATTTTCTTTAAACTTACAAGTCATGAATCCTATTTTCAATAAAACCTATGTATCTCACAGACATTTTTATGCTGACGTACCTATTTTCACATTTGTTTTCAGGAGATGATGCATAGGATTGATCAAGATACACTTAGGCGGACTTGGGCCTTAGTGACATTAAAAGATGCAAGACTAGTTAATTATGTTATGTTTCTTTGTTTTTAAGACATTGTAACTCTTTTAATCAATAAAACAAAAATTTCAATTTCCATGTGTTATGAAACAATGATTCTGTTACAACATTCCTCGACGATTCCGCCGCGATTTGTTGTTTTACGCGGTCGGGGTGTGACAGAAGAGTTGGTATCAGAGCTCATGGTTATAGGGAATTAGGTTATTAGTAATGCTTTGACCTAGTCTATAACCTTCCTAGGACCCTAACACAAGATTCTTGTGTTTAGATCTTAAAACAATACCGTCACTTATCCTTAGGTGACAACCACAACCAGAACACAAATTTCGAATCCACTTCGAAAACCAATCATCTGTTCTAGGATGATTGATTACTAGGTTTTGAACCCTCTAAGTTTTCAAAATCTCATCAAAGTTGGGTCTTATAATGTGAACACGTGCAAACTGGAAGGGTGGATGCCTGTACTCTGAGTTTTGTATCTAAGGCTAGAGTGTTCGTACAAATCCACATAATCGGACCAGTCACTCTTACCTGGGAACTCTTGGGGTGAGTGTCCACTTATAGGCTAAAGCTTGTCTTCGCGATACATTAATATGACCCTATTACTTTGATTAGTCAGCGACTCATTTGTTTGCCTTAGGTAACAAACAAATGATCGCAATTTTTATGCATTGTCATTTTTTTTTGATTATCCGATAACATTTTACTTGTTTCCCTCTATGTCTTCCATTTCTTCTAGAATGTCTCTTCATCGCAACGACACTCAGATATCCGAGCAGGCTGCCAAATTTTCCCAGCGAATAGGCGAAGTAGTCCTGAAGACTGTTGAATTAGCTACTGCCATGGCTCGTCTCACGGATGAAGCTACTCAAGAGACACCGAAGGAAACAGAAGCCAAGCATTCACCAAAACCAAAGAAACGTAAAGCTTCAAAGAATCCTCCAGTCGTTGCACTAAAACAAGCAGGACCTAGTCGGGTGGCAGCAGCACCAGCCAAGAAGCCTTACAACGGAACTGCACCCTTGTGCAACCAATGTAACCTTCATCATCATGACAGTGTGAAGTACCGTAGATGCCTAATTTGTGGAAATATAGGTCATACAGCTAGGGTTTGCCGAGCTGCTCCATGGTGCAATCGATGCCACTGTCATCATCCAAAACACATACCCTGCTTCAAATGTACCCACTGTGGACGATGGGGACATTTGGTTGGCGTGTGCCGCTTTGCTACCCAAAACAAAGCTGTTGCAAATCTGACCCACGGATGAGCAGTTGGCTGATTAGAAGATGTTGCTACTTTGAATAGTTTGTATCTGTTGCTTTTGTTTTTTTTGTGGAACCCTGAAACAATCTGTTTTGTTTATAAATAAATTGTTGTTCACAATTCTGGTGTACAAGTGTAGTTACATGTGTGTATGGCATTTCCCTATGATACCTACATCAAAGAACTATGTTCTTTAAACAAACTACTCTTGAGATTCTCCCTTTCGAGTGATCGCTCATGATTTCCTCGAAAATTTTAAGTACTCGTTTCATTCTAGGAAACAAAGTACAGAAAATAAAGTGACATTATGAGTAATCATGCTTTTTGCACATCTGTGCCTTTAAACCCTTGGTTTGATAACTAAGGGTATTCTCCGATCTCATACCCATATCATTACATTCTAGTTTTTATAACAACATACATAATATATGTTTTTTCAAGACACAACCTTCATGATTTCAAGTTATTTCATATAGTTTGAAAACGATTTTAACACAGTATATTTACATAATATATCAAGTGCATGATTTCAAAAGCATTATCCATGTTTTCAAAAACCTTATACATAATTTCAAAATTCATCTCGCATGATTTTAAAACATTTTATAAACATATTTACCTAATATGTTGGTGCATACGTATGTCGACTTCGTCTTGTATCGAGTCTTGAATTTGTTTAGATAAATCAGGGCACGGAAATCTAAGAAATAGGTCAAATGGCAAGTTCAAACGAAATTACTTAGTGTAATTCCGTTTGAAATGTTCAAGTCAGTTCAAGCGAAATCATGCTGCTAATTTCGCTTGAAGCAGCTGATTCCGTTTGTATGCTGATTTCGTTTGAACCATGATTCCGCTTGAGACTGTTCAAGCGGAATTAGCTTGCTTATATATAGCTGAGTCCTGATTTCGTTTAAAAAAAAAGACTTGTATGTATGTTTCCGGAGCCGAAGTGCTTCCGAAGTCTCGTCTTGCTGTAAAACTTTATCAGATTAATCAGAAAGAGTATTAAAGTGAATATCTTGCTGAATTCAACTCCTCATGTCTGTTTCCGCCTTTCATTTTGAGTAGAACGCCTCTGATCGACTCATTTCGGGTCCGACAACGATCCTACATGTGGTATCAGAGCTCAGGAGGAGGAGTTCTGCAGATTTCAGCTTGATTTCATCCCATTTTCTTACTTCTACACCTTCTTTTCTCAATTGAACAAGTTTTAACAGTTAAAATGGCCTGAATTTTTCACAACATCAGCGAAACAGTGTTTTTACAAACCCTTGAGAAAATCAGATCAAAATTCAGCTTAAAAGTGACAAAAATGGACCAAAGTTCTAATTCCGTTTGAACGAGTTATTTAATTTCGCTTGAAAAGTTGAGGTCATTTCAAACGAAATAACTAATTCCGTTTGAATTACTTTTAGTTCCGCTTGAAAAGTGTAATTTCGTTTGAAATTTCAAACGAAATAAGAAATTCCGTTTCAACGAGGTAATTTCGTTTGAAAATTTCTAATCTCGTTTGAAAGTGGTGTGCAGGTTAATTTCGTTTGAGTTGATTATATCGTTTGAAAAGTAATCTTGTTTGAAAATGTCTGACGAAGAATTTTACAACGCGTTTGCTACATCTTCGACTACTCCGGCTACCATTGCTCATAACATGAACTTGGAAAACGAAACTGGAACTCTACAAAAACCCCCGAAACTTATGGGAATTGAGGAGTACCATGGTTGGAAAAATCGTTTTGAGAATTGGGTTCAGGCAAACCATCTAAGAGCTTTGGAAAGCATTGAAACAAAATATGTTAGACCACAGACTGCTTTGAAAGTTGATAAAATCATTTCAGAATTCACTGACAATAAGAGAGACAGTTATAAAGGGGAGAAAATGATGATTAGTCTTCTACAACAAGCTGTCAAAAGAAGACATCTTTATTTTGCTTCAGCATGATGGTAGTGCATTTTTGATTTGGGAGGCACTTGAGAAGAAGTTTGAAGGAAGTACAGAAATGCTCAAGAGTAAAGCATCTCTGATGAAAAAGGAGTTTGAGTTGTTTACTAGTATGCCCGGTGAATCTACAAAGACTCTTATTGAGAGATATTGTCATCTTGTGCGCACCATGTCTCAGTTGAAAATTACTAAAACTCCGGCAAAATGGGTTGAAAAGTTAGCTGACGCATTACCGCAGAAAGAATGGGGTACTTATCTCATGATCTTAAAGAATTTTGGAGATTTTGGTGGATTGTCAATCGAACAGTTTATTGAAAAGCTTGAAGCACAGGATCTTGAACAACAAAAGATTGCCAGAATGAACAACTCAAGCAATCAACAAGACATCAAATTGTATTATAAAGGAAATATTCAAACTGTTGAAGCAAGTCCAAAGATTCAAACTGCTTTTAGTGCAGGAAATTCATCTGGATCAGTCAGTCAAAGTTCAATCAACACCAGTGGATTCTCAAATGTCAATCCTCCAAGTGTTCAAAGTTCAAATGTTGGTAATGAACATATGATTCAGTGCAATGTTGTGTTGCATCTTCAAAATGGTCAGAATTTTTCTAATGAAGTTGTTAAAAGTCATATGGGATTGCTGGTTACTGCTTTAGAATCGTATGAAGGATTGATTGCTGGAAGAATTAGTAATCCTATGTTAACCAAGGAAGATTATGATTAGATAGATGCAGAAGAATTGGAGCTCATGGACATCAAATGGTGTCTAGCTAGTGTCTTGAGAAGAGCTGAAAAGTTCAAAATGATTACAGGAAGAAATGACTTTTTGGATGCTCATGTTTCAGCTTTGGGTTTTGATAAATCTAAAGTTACTTGTTTTCGATGCAGGGAGAAAGGTCATTTCAAAAGAGAATGCAAAAATCAAGAAGCAAATGGAGCAAAGAATCCGTTTGGTGGTCATGATTACTATCGAAAAGCCATATATCAACAAGTTTCTCATCAACCGCATCAACAAAAGGATTCACAAACTGCTCATGGGAAAATGATCGAAGATGCAAACAAGAAAGCTTATTATGGTATCATTGATCAAAACGATGAGAAAATGGCTCCAGGATTTAGCTGGGATAAGTTTGTGGATGAAAATGGGGAGTTTAAAGCTTTTATTGCTCAAATTGTTCAAAAGCCAGAATTGATGAAAGAATGGATAGCAGTGTTATCTGATGAAGAGAAAAGTGAAGATGAAGAATCTGTTTCTTCTGAAAACAGTTCAACAGATACTAGTGATAATGATGAAGAAGTTGAACAGATAAACATTGGAAAAACTCATTTATCTTCTGACAGTTTTGAATTCTATTTTGCAGAAAAATTGAAGAAACTTAAAGAGAGAAAAGCTGCAAAAGAAACGAAAGAAGTTAAGGCTGAGAAGATTGTTGAAGTAGAAAAGGTAGTTGAAGTCGAGAAGATTGTTAAAGTGGAAAAGGTAGTTGAAGTAGAGAAGATTGTGGAGATTGAAAAGATTGTTGAAGTCACAAAACCTTGTCTTACATGTTTGGAACCTTGCAAACAATGTGAAGATAAAGATGAAAGGTTTAGTGAGCTTGAAAAGTTGAAAGAGAAGTTGCTGTTTGATGTCAAGAATGTGAAAGAGTCGTACGATATATTGAACAAAACTGTGAATAGTTTGCAGAAGACAAACTCAGAAAGAGAAGATGCTTTGACAATGATGAATGCAACAATGATGTCGAAGCAGAAAGAGATAAATTTTTACATTGAAGAATGTGCAAAATGGAAGCAAGAGTTAGAAACTGAGAAAGCTGAAAATGAAAGAATCAGACGATTACTAAGAAGTTATTCTAGTTCTGATTACTTAATTGACAGAATTTATCCAACTGTTGCAGGTTTTGAAGTGTTTGAAGACAAGAAGCCGAAGAAAAGGGATACTGGTAAGAAACAGAGTGTCTGTTATAACAAGTGTCCGCCTCCAATTTGGGAAGGGTATTCATCTAGAAAACCGAATGAAGAACAAGTAAAAAAGGCAGTCAATATAAAGTTGGAGTCCGAGATAACCGATGTATTACCAGACAATATTGACATCACATACACAGCGTCCGACATAGATCATGAGTCTGAGTTAATAAAAAAGATGGTCGATCAGGTGTTGGATAAGGATGAGGAGTCAGAGTCACAGTATGAGTCTGGAAGTTCGAGTTCGTCTGTCAAGAGTTCAAAGTCGTCGGGAAAACGGGTGTATAGTAAAGAATTTTTGTTGTCAAAATCTAATTTGAATGACGAAACATTTGAAGTTGCATATACTTTGAATGATTCTGACAAATTATATTTTGATAAAGAATTTCCAATAAGAGGTGTGAAAACTGAAATGATAAATAAGGTTTTCAAATTGACAGAAATTAATATTTCTGAAATAAAAGATGTAAATCTTTCTGGAAAATCTAAGCCTTACACCTCAAGAATCAAACAAAAATTAAACAAGAAAATGGGTTACAGTTCTGGTTCAGGTTATCGAAAGAAACCAAACCATAACGGTAATTTCAAAAGGAAAGGACTTGGTTTTATTCCACCAGAAAATTATAAAAATGAGAAAATTTCTAAAAATACAAAATTTGTTTCAGGGACAAATTGTGAAGAAGAAGCAAAGAGCTCATTCTGGAAACAGTCAAACCAGGAGTTTCATGCTGAAAATATGAAGAATGGAGTTTTTCAAAGAAAGGAGACTAGAACCTGTTAAAGATGCAATGAAGTTGGTCATATCGCTTGGAACTGCCCAAAGACAACCAACACAAAACAGGGAGTCTCAGAAAAACTCAAAGAGATAATTGTTGATAAAACCGAACCACCAACTGAGAAATTTAAAGTGTTCAAAAACTCAACATATGAAGTTGGTGAATGTTCGAAAAGATTTTACAAAAGAAGGGGAAATCTTGGCAATCAAGCTTGGGTTGTTAAGAAGTCAAATGTAAAATCTGGCGATGAATCTGATTCCACAAAATCAGAGGAGCCACAAGTTGTTAAAAATGGTGAAAACTCAGTTCCGTCTTTGGATGATGTTCACTTTCCACCATTGCGGACTGAGAATTTTAAATCAAAAGTTGGGAAAGTTAAGATCTCAAATCAATTTTATTCTGAAAAGAAAGAATTTGATGTTGAGAAAGCTTTTAATGGAAATGTTAAAAAGATTTTTGGGAAAATGGTTGAGGGAAAAGTAAAAGGGGTAAAAGATTTTTATGAATCAAAGAAGACAACTTACAGCCCAACCCCTAGTGAAGTTGAGAAAGTCACACCCAAGGAAGGTCAAGCTTGGGTGTCCATTCTATTTGTTTGAAAAACCTGACTTGCCGGAGCTCCCAGGTTGGTAAGCGTGGAGCAGGAATCGACATCTTTTTTGATATGTTTGGTTGGTAAATATTCAGGTGATATCTTTATATTGTTATATTTTGATTTACATGAGGTTATGATTGGTAAGTGAACTTACAAGTGGTTGAAGAAGGTTTTCGATTTACAAGTGGTAAATCAGGGACATTAAGTTGTACTTGATTTTCTACAAATGATTGGAGAACAATATGATGAACCCCTAACCTACAAGTGGTAAAATCAACGAAACTTATTTTCCGGAAAAATCATTTTGGTTAAAACAAACTTAAGTGTTTTGAAATCATAATGAGAAAATAGTTTTGTGTAAGGGGGAGTTCTGATTGTTTATGCCAAGTGGATGGCGAAGTGAAGTGATTCGATATCAGTTGTCAATTTTTCTTGTACAGTTTGTTTTCAAATTTCTTTAAATGTGTTTGAATTTTAGGGGGAGTAATAATTTTCAGAAAATCCAAAAACATTTGAAAATTTGAAAAAGGCAAAAACATGATAAAATACAAAAATGAGTTTGTTGTGAAAAAGAGGAAATGATAGTACATCAGTAGACAGTTACAGTATGCTAAAGTAATGTAATGTTTAAATAGCGTTAAACGGTCTCACTGATGATATGCCGATAGGTTTTTACACATTTAGTAAGCTTTTTCGGGATATAAACTTAAATTCAAACTTGCTTATTTTGTGGGGAACACTACTTGGATATATAGGTAACCCCTGAAATTTCGTTTGAAAGATCCCTCTTTCTGAGATACTAGGTCTTTATGCTCAGTGATATCTGGGGTATTATCCCGGGACTTCTGATTTTGCGGAAGCAATGGCCTAGTCCCCGGAGAATACTTTACGCTTGCTTGAAATATAGCCCGCCCTCAGCATAAAAATGATAAAACATTGAAAAAATGCAAATCATGTGCTGTTGTAAAAAAGATCCGCTAAAGGGGACCCACCA
The DNA here is from genome assembly GCA_030545235.1 of Helianthus tuberosus. Taxonomy (NCBI): domain Eukaryota; kingdom Viridiplantae; phylum Streptophyta; class Magnoliopsida; order Asterales; family Asteraceae; genus Helianthus; species Helianthus tuberosus. The sequence goes on from CM060357.1 coordinate 135,781,439, forward strand.
AAAGTCGAAGCCGTCATCTCTCTGCTGAACGGAAGTTCTGACCTGAGCTCTCACGGTTCTTCGCATTTAACCCCTTACAGATATCATATGTGGTATACTCACCTGTAAGACTGAATATTGGGATCTGGATACGGGAGTATATTCAAGAGGTGGGACACATGAATGAGTTTAAGTCCTTAATACACCTAATTCATATCCTGAATCAGTTGAAATTTGTGTGAAAATTTAAATGGATCAGTATATCGGCAATCTAAGTTAATTGTTTAATTCTTAATGTGTAACTAAGCTCAACGGTACTTGTGACTTGTCAAAAACTGATATGATCCTCTTACACAAACTCATAAAAATATTGTTTGTATATATTTCTTTACTGTATTTCATTTCATTCAAAAATCCAAAAAGATTTTCAGTGTGTTTTAGCATAAATTTTTGAAAAATCCAAAAAGATTTTCGACAAATGATGTTGGAGAACTGATTTTCAAAATTCCAAGTGCTAAACATGATGAGCATGTGGTGAGGGGGAGTGTGTGTTTAAAATAAGAAAATATTTTGAATATGTGTTTTCAAGTGGTTCATCAATTATTATCATTGTTAAATCTTTCTGGATAAATTTGAAGAGGAGTCTGGTTGTATAAATTTTGTAAAATGTTAAATTTGTGAAATTTACTTTTGGGTAGAGTATGTGCAGGATAGCCTGGATTCTGAAGTCTGAGTATAGAGACAGGTCATGATCCTGATCCTGTGAAAGTCAAATTGCAATCAACATTCGAGGGTAGATTGTTCGAGGAGAGTCTGTTGATGCTGAAGAGGAGAAAGAGAGAAGATAAAGTTTGAGGATGCTTACACTGTCAGATACTTTGAATAGAAGCCCGAAGACTGATAAAGACTGAAGACGTTGAAGACTCGACACTTAAGACTCGTCAACATCCGAGGGGGAGTCTGTTGGTGCATACGTCTGTCGACTTCGTCTTGTATCGAGTCTTGAATTTTTTTTAGATAAATCAGGGCACGGAAATCGAAGAAATAGGTCAAATGGCAAGTTCAAACGAAATTACTTAGTGTAATTCTGTTTGAAATGTTCAAGTCAGTTCAAGCGAAATCATGCTGCTAATTTCGCTTGAAGCAGCTGATTCCATTTGTATGCTGATTTCGTTTGAACCATGATTCCGCTTAAGACTGTTCAAGCGGAATTAGCTTGCTTATATATAGCTGAGTCCTGATTTCGTTTAAAAAAAGACTTGTATGTGTGTTTCCGGAGCCGAAGTGCTGCCAAAGTCTCGTCTTGCTATAAAACTTTGTCAGATTAATCAGAAAGTATTAAAGTGAATATCTTGCTGAATTCAACTCATCATGTCTGTTTCCGCCTTTCATTTTGAGTAGAACGCCTCTGATCGACTCATTTCGGGTCCGACAACGATCCTACATAATACATCTTCCTTATGATTTCAAAAGTATTATGTAAGATTTCAAAAACATTAAACACATTTCTAAAAGAACCCCATGCATAGTTTCAAAAACATTTTCTCATACATTGACTTAACCTTCAAATTCTGCTTCATATGTCGCCTTGGCATATCTAGCACCTCAACTTCATGAGCATTTTACCTCGTGTATCGACTTAAGCACGTCTAGTGCAAGGTTTTGAAACGCCTCCTGCTTTTCAAATCCCAAAATCCATATGGGATCTTCTTATCTTCACAATTAGATCCTTGTGGATGATTATCGTTCAAATCGGAGTCCTAATTGGATTCCTTGTATACCTTAATTTGAACATTATGATTCCTTATAATCGAAATCAAATTTTCTTTTTAAAGATCTTCCTATCCTTATAGTTCGATTCTTGAAGATGTTTAAAGTACCAAATGAAATCCACGGATTGGATTCCTGGTGTGCTTTGAATACATGTGCACAATTAACAAAACAAACTAACAAAATGATAACAAATTAAAGATCAAGTTAAACAATTTTGTGATTATGTGATTATATGTTATGTGTTTTCTTTTGTGTTTTTATTTTTCGTTATCCAAATCCTCGTAGAATCTTCCATATCTTCATATGAGGGATTCACAGTAGGATATCCAAAGGTACTACCTTAAATCCTTAATGGGTTTCTATGTAATAGTTAAGACCCTTGGATTATATAGTACCATTCCATAATTCAAAAGAGACCCCTTGAGTGGTCTAGTCAAAAGATTGATTCAAAATCTGGTTAAGAATAACATGTGATGATATAGCTGAACAGACTCCTTGATAGACTATTTAAAGAGATCATTTATTGACTCAATTAAAAGGATCCTACGGTGGTCTAGTCATACTCGTCACAGGTTTGTTCATTTGATTTTCCCTTACACATTATAAGATACACTGTGTGGACTATGCAAGGAATTACATAATTATGGATGCATACATAATTATGAAATTCAGTGCACGGAAACCACAGTAAGATTTATCATGTGTAAGAACCTATAGTGGCAAAAATAACAAAATGTAAACAATGTAGTGGAGGTACGGTGGACACACCAATAACACTTTATATACTTGTATATAAGTATCCCTCTCACATTGCAAGCATGATGTTATTAAAGTTACTAGAAGTTCAGAACCCTAACCAGTGTTGTTTTATCTTTTCGACTTCATGTTTCAAGCTCTCACAAGTTTCCTCTAAATAAATTTCGGGACGAAATTTCCTGAAGTAGGAAAGACGGTGACACCTGTGCCTCCACGGCCATCAAACAAACACCAAATCAATGAAATATTGTATTTCATACTTGGATTTTGTATAAATATGTGTATTATTTGCACATATCAATTCTTGTTCGATTTCGAGCTCTAAATCGCTTTCTGGGAAGTTATACGCGAGCTGATGCGTAAACATAATCAGTTTAATGCAAAAAACATTCTGGAACAGTGACATGGGCTTAACATACCTTAAATAACCTTTACATAACTTAGAAATAAGTTTTGGAAGGTTTGGTGTGTCGAAATCAAGTTTATTCGCTTATAGGGACTAATTTCGACAAACTGCGAAAGTATGCCGATTTGTACTGTAACGAACATCCCGAAACATGACCATAAGTTAAACATGCCCTAAATATCCTTTACATAGCTTAGAAATAATCTTTGAGGGGTTCGGAGTGCTAAAATAAACTTTTTTGTCATTCAGGGACTAAAAGCATCAAAAAGTGCATAAGTTTGCATTTTTCGCGCATATCTTACGTTCTGAATACATCCAGACATCCAAAAATTTATGTAATCATTAAAATATTTTATTTTAGTGATTGGCATGATAAAAATCCATTCGTCGCGTAATTTGGATCGTTTTTCACGTTCGTTCGTGTTTCGTCGTAATTAACCGAATAACGTGATCGTACGACTAAACGAACTGACATACGACATATTTTTGAGCATGTTTCATGTCCCCTATGCTTAGGCGTCATTGTAGAGCCTTGAAAATGGCTTAACGGGCCTTAAACGTGTCAAAAAAGGCCTTAAACACATGCAGGGACTGAAACTGCCATTTTTAAAACTGTTGCTGATATCTCCAGCGGACGCGGGCCGCGTAAGATGGCCCTATCTCTTACGCGGGGCGCGAGCTATCCTCAGATCAGCAAAAACAAGCTGATTCAATCAGCAGCTGGGTTTTCTCATTTGCACATGGTTTTTATCAATTCTAGGGGCTATTTTGGGGCACCCATGGTATTCTAAAACCATGGGCACACTTGTACGGCTCAGATTGAGGCTCGGTTTTCGATGAACGATCTTAACGGTTACCCTAAAACTATAAATACCCCCCATGATTTCATTTGTAACCCACACATTTGATCTGATTTCTCTAAGTTGGAGCTCTAAACCTTCATACCTGAGAAATCTTGGATCAAATCCCCATCGCTTGGACCTCTTGTAAGCTTCTTTCGTGCGTTTATGCGTTTTTAGCACGAAAGTCAAACAGTGTTATCCCACATCGATTGTGAAGGGGAGCAAAGGTCATAGTCCTTTGTGACTATGCCTACTGATTACCACGTTATTTAGGCGTAGTGACGAGTTATAGTTTCGGTCAAAATGCGTATTCTTGCGTATTTTGCAACCAAACTATTTTTGGGTATCAAGACCCTTTGTTTTGATATCAAACTTGTTTTCTAACTTTGTTAAACATGTTTTAACATGTTTAGCTCGTCACTTTAGGTTTAGTGCTTATATCGGGTCGTAAGATAAGCGGTCTAAACAACCGCTTAGACTTTCGAACCCGACCCGTTTGGTCAATCTTTAGGATTCAACCAAACACATTTTGTGACCATAGTTGTATAGGGAATAACCTTCTGAGGTTATACCTTATGGTCACTTAGTTTATTAGTTGTATGATAGGTAATTATATGCCTTAGGGAAAATGACCAAAATGCCCTTTTTACGCATAAATCCATTTTAAGCATATGTAACCTAATTTTTGACATCTAAACTGATTAGGCAACATTATTAGACATAATAAGGCATATAATACTTGTTATATAACTAGTTAGGCGGTCCAAACGCGTTTTACGCAAACGACGCGTTAAAGTAGCGTGAACTACCTAAACGGGTCGTAAGCACTTAGGATAGGTTTCATTTTAGAATGTAGGCTTTGTTAAACCATATTACATGAGTTCCTATACTCATTTGGTTTACGAAACCTCATTTTATCCGATCCTTCGATTTAGGTCCGTTTATTAACGTAGTTACCTATATTAGGTGTCGTTTGATTTCGTGATCTTTCAAGCTTTGCTTGGTCGTTATTCAAGACTTCTAAGCACCCTCAAGTGAGTACATAGTCCCCTCTTTTACGTTTTCAAATGTTTTGGGGTGATACACATGTGCCTACTTGTTACTTTCGTGCTTTCCATGTTTTTATATCATGCTTGTTATGTTCATTAGTACACATATAGTACATGATTTCTTGCATGTTTTTGCTATGTATGTTTTATTAACATGCTAGCACATTGTTTTACATTGCATTTCTATTGCATATGTTCACTTAGCATATGGACACATTGATTTACATTGCATTTCTGTTGCATATGTTCACTCAGCATATAAACACATTGTTTTACATTTCTACTTTGTATGTTCATTTAGCATATTAAAGTACATTATTTTCATAAAACATGCTTACATTTGGTATGACGTTTGGTTTGTTTAACGGGACATTATTACATTCATTAACACCGATCATGCCGCTCGGTAGTAGGTAGTGGTACCATAGGACTTGACAACTCCCGTTCCTGAAATCCTAGGTTTGTTTGGATGGAAGGAATGACCGAATCCGAAAACATTTTTGGTAGACCTTGACATTGTTCTAGGGTTTACCTTACAGTCTCAAGGCTTGAATGTAGGCGTTTAACATTACCGCATAGATGTTTGTATCAGTAAAGCATGCATTATTTTACAAAACATAACTTTAGATTTATTCGAAGACTTTGTTTTGTACATTTTTTACATATGGTTTAAGTAGTCACTTTTTACTTACCATACATGACATTTGTTTACACATTGCATGATTTACATTTGACAATAGACATGGTTTATACATAAACGTTTGACAATTGGTTTAAACATGACATTTTTGGTGGTTTGTTTGGGTAAAGTGATTTAAGTAATGAGGCGTGTGTAATATGATAAAAGCATTGGTGGATACGCAGCTGGTACTTCCTATATATAAGTGCTTTTTTGATATTACATATTGATGTGTGCAAAATGCAACATATAAATTACATCAAATATGGCATAAAACTAACCCTTTTTTAGTACTAATGTTGGAAAAAGTGTGTTTTTGTCTTCCTTTTGTATTTTCAGGATTAAATGAGCTCAAATAAACAAAAGAAGCAAAAAGGCAGCTAAATCTAACATAGATACAAGAAAAGGAACAAACGTGGCATGCCCGACCCCCGACAACATCTTCCCAAGAAAAAACAAGAGAACAGAAGGCTGAACACGCCCCGTGCTCACTGAGCACGGGGGCGTGCCCAAGTGTCAGCAGAAAAGACAAAGTTGTAGAAGCTTCTATCACCCACCACGGGGGCGTGCCCAGTGGACACGGGGCCGTGGTCAACTCTAAGATTCGCAGAATCTGGGGAAATCTTGATAGTACATATACGCTTCTACACACGGGGTCGTGCCCAGCGGACACGGGGGCGTGGTCAACTAATGCAGACAAACTGCAATTAATGAAGAAAGAGAAGGAATGTGGACACGGGCCATGCCCAATGGACACGGGGCCGTGCCCGAGTCTCTGTTCAGCCTATAAATAGGGGTGCTTGGCTCATTTGCAAACCATCCCATGGCACACCACCTCTCTCACACTTCACCCACCACCCACCACCATCATCCATCGTCCATCGTAGAGTGTGTGAGTCGTCTCAGGATCCAAGATTGACCATAAGAGTTCTTGACAATCAAAGGCCATGTTTGCCAAAGTCTCTTACATCACTTGGTGAAGACAAGTGTCTAGTGTAATACTTTTTATTTTTAATCTTTTCGCACTTTTTATTTGGTTATGTATTAATGACTTTAATAACTAGTTTCTTATGTTGAAGGTGAGTCTTCCTTATCGTTTGTCCGTGGTGTCTTGGCATTATTTTACTGTCTATATAAAATAAAAGATTTTCACCATTCATATCTCCACGGTCTATATGGAGATATGTTGGCTACCTGGTCGGGGGTTAAGGGAACGGTTTGGTAAGAGTCTTGCCTTGTTCAGTGTATAGATCCTGCAAGGACCTGGGTCAAATTTAGTAGGACCTCCTTCAATACCCACCGGTATTGGATGGCGGGGGTCCAAACTCTTTGATCCCCTCATATGTAAGCTACTATTAATACTTTAACCCGGCTACTTAGGACTGTATCCCTGCTGACTCAGACTACTTAGCCGAGGGTAACGTCACCTTCAAAAGAGGGGCCTACCATAATATGCATTAACAACTTAATTAATTATCTTTCAATAATCTAACCCTTTAGGATTGTATCCTTGCTGACTCAAACTACTGGGTTGAGGGTAACGTCACCTTCAAAAGAGGGGCCTACTACAATAACTAAGATAATCTCTTAAAAAGTGCAAAAGTGCGGAAATAATCAAAGGTTACACTAAACACGAGTCGGAGCCAAGTGATTCATCTTGTCTATCTGTTTTATTTTTATTTTATTTTTCAGCATTTTAGTTAGTTTTTATTTTTCTAGTTTAAAAACATTTTTCTAACCTTTTGATTTGATTATACGTTGAGGATAAACCGGTATTAAAAGCTCTTGTGTCCTTGGACGACCTCCGTATCTTGCCAACACTATACTACGCTCACGATGGGTGCACTTGCCCATATGTGTGTTTGGTGTTAGTAAAATATCGTGTTTTATAAATTTAAAACTTGACTAACGTGTAAAAAGGGCTTAAAATATACTTAAATATATATCACACCACACACGCATCAAGTTTTTGGCGCCGCTGCCGGGGACACAAGGATTTTAAGAAAGTTAGGAATCAGTGGCCTAATCGTTTTTTCTAATTTTTCTGTTTTTTTTAGGATTTTTCTTAATTTTTCAGCTTCTGTAGAACTCAGCATGGGCCGTGCCTGCTGAACACGCCCCGTGCCCAATCCTTGGAACTGGCAATCCTGTTTTAAGTCAGACAGTAAGCTGAACACGGGGCCGTGCCCACTCAACACGCCACGTGCCCAAGTTTCAGTTACTGAAAACAGAACCGTAAGATCCCGACGGTTGGTAATTTCTGACACAAACATGAGTGATACTGATATTTTTTACTTTCGGCACTCTTATGGTACGTCGTGTCAAATATGTGGTGGTTCCCATAAAGATTTAGAATGTTATTTTCTAAATTATAAACCCCATTATATAGACCCATTGTTTTCCTGTAGCCTTAAGAGGGGCGAAAGTAAAAATAATCCCTATCTCTCCCTCGAATGATCTCAACCGGATCTTCTAGGAGAAATGCTTCTTGATGAACTATTTCAAATGGAAGATCTAATTCTTAATTGGTTAAAAGAACTTAGGATGGATTTCAATAATTTATCTCAAGACGATAACCAAGAAGAATTGTTGGGATCGCATTCAAATAAAAACAACTTCGTTGTTCCCGATGTTACCTCTAACTCTAGCGAGGACTTGAGCGATAGTCGTCCCTGTGTCGATTGTGCCGTGAAGGACTCCCCATCGACTTCGTTCGATGCATACATAGACCTGAGCGATTCGGCATACACCTTCTTTAACGAGAGCCCGGAAAAGGGTTGGATTTGTCCACCTACATTTAGCATAGGAATCACCCTCACCGACAACCTCTTGCGTTCACGTCTTAATCTAGAGTAATTAAGGTATCTTAGGCACTTTGGGGTTGTTCCATCCAGTAAGGAACCGCCCGATCCGGATGAACTCCTTAGAAATAAACGAAACTTCATATACAGCCCCTAGACACGGGGCCGTGTCCAGGTTAACACGCCCCCGTGTCCACCAAAATATTCCCGTTTGATTTCGTATCAGAATACGAACAAAATGTGTCAGGATCTTGCCTGCACACGGGGCTGTGTCCAGCCGACACAGGGCCGTGTGCAGCGTGCTGTCATTTTCTATAAATACAGCCAAGAATCCTGCACATTTGAACCATTCCAGGGACAGAGATTTGGGGAATCTTCTCACATACCATCCTAGGTATTTTCTAAAAGAAGTTTCTCAACAACCTTCTTGTCCTTTCCTCTTTTATCCACTTTCATCTTCTTCAATTTTTCCTTTATGCTTCCATTAAAGCTTGAAATCTCCATAATTTCAAGCTTTATTGAGATGTTTGTTAGATTTTTATTCATGGAATCTTGTTAAAAATAAGTTCTACAACAATGTTTTAAGTTGTTTCTGCTTAAAAACGTTTTAAAAATCACGAAAACAAATTAAAACTCCATGATTCCTTGTTCCAAAAATCTGCAGACATCTGAACACGGGGCCGTGTTCATTGAACACGGGGCCTTGTCCGAAGTACTAATCCCATAAAGTTGAACTCTTTTCGGTATGTTTTCTCAGAATGGCGAGCAGAACTAGCGGAACATCTTCATCGCACTCCAGAAACAACCGACAAGGGAGAAGGTCATCAACGGTTGAAGATTCTCTTATAAGCTACGTTTACGCCTTAAGAGAGGCCATTGATGAGATGACGGGGGTGGAAGAAGCATTGGTTGACCGTATTAATCATTTGACGGTGGGACTAGAGGGATGTCTTCGAGAGGTCAACCTTTTGCACCAAAGGTTGAACATTCTTGCCTCTCCTCCTTTGGTACCAATTATCACCCAAAGGGCATGGAATGTGATACCAGAAGTCATCATTCCGGCCGAATGGTACACCATACATTCGGAACCCCCTCGAGACATACTACAAGGGGTTCCGGTTGGTGTCACTCCCCCTCCACAAGATGTTGAGGAAAATGAAGCCGCCTTCTTCCTCCCGAGAGAGATAGAATAATGACTTTAACAACATCTAGGGAACACCCCTCGGCTCGGAGTTCTACAAAGCTTTTAGATACCGGAAAACTATTTCCGGAATTTTGGTTCTTATTGTAGAAGTAGAGCTCCTTAGGATGATTTTATGTATCACTTGACCTATCTAATTTAGGACCCTTAACTTTTATTTTTCTACTTTGTTTTCAACTTTCTAGGACTATTATATAACTCTCTATATTTGAATGAATGATGATTCTAGTTAAAATGGTGTTTGGATGATGTTGTAATGAGTGAAACACACTCGGGATGGTGAAGGATACTAAGGGAAACTTGAACCAGCACCCCATGCACAAAAACAGGGCCACCCGACAAATTTTTCTTCATTACAGCAAGTTCAGCACGAGGCCGTGCCCGCCCAACACGGCCCGTTCCCAAGCATCTGCAGAAAATGCCCAGTTCAGGTAACTGGACACGGGCGTGCTCACTGAACACGCCCCCGTGCCCAGGCTTCTGTTTCTTTTTAACTCATTTTGTTACTGGCGATCTGAACACGGGGCCGTGTCCAGACGCCCAGTAACATAAATTTTTGCTTTTTCACACCTTTTTACACATTCAATCAACCTAAAAACTTAATTTTGGGACACATTGAGGACAATGTGTAATTTAAGTGTGGGGGGGATGCTAAAACTTTGAATCTTGCAAGTCCTAATCACAAGCCTTACACAAAACTCTATTGGAACCGCTAATCACCCCAATTTTTTTCAATTTTTTTCATTTTTTTACTTGTCTAGGTTTAACTTGGGAATTTCAAGTTCTAAAAAGGCTATATTTTTACAAATTTACAACCGATAGCGTCGTGATAAAAAGAACCAACATAAGAAAATTATGAAACGGCATGACAAGCTTAGTTAAAATTTGATTATATATACTTGATCACATAAAAACCCATTCCCACAAAAAGTGAGTTTTGAGCCTTTATTGAGCATACAAATACATATCTTTAAACTAAATACTCATTGTTCGTTTCTTGTGTGAATAGCCGCTTGGTTCTTACGACTCTAGAACTTGCCACGACAATACATTCCCGGTCCTTACCAACTTAAACCTGAGTAAGTGAATGACAGAGGCATTAGGACTAACCTTTTTTGTTTCTACACCATTATTTTTCTTTTTTTTTACCACCTACCCAAAATCCCCCTAGTTAACCTCTTTGAGCCTAAACCTTTTCATTTCATAACCCAAAACAAACACCCTTTCACCCACCAAAACCTTTTTATTTTTAACCCTTTGTTTTAGTAACAAGCTCGGTTTTTCTTATGACTTTCAAAAAAAAATGATGATGAAGCAAAAGAGAAATAAACAAACAAGTTTATCAAAAATAACTTTGTTTGAATAATGGCTTCATCAAAATAAAATTTTCAAAAATAAAAAGTCTTACGAAAACCGACGTTTTTTACGCATTTCGCCTTTTTACTAACCACTAACCCAACCACCTACCTTTAACCCAAGCCTAACCCTTCACCCAAAAGTCCTCTTGATATTTACAAAGGTATATAGTTAAAAAGGAGGAGGATTGATTGCTTGGCAAGCCTATGGTAGGAGTAAGTTCCATGCCGCTCTCGAGTGATTCACTAAAATACATCTTCGGCCGAGTGTTGAGTGATCCCCTGTGAGGTATGTGAACTTGTATATAAATGGAATTTTAAAAAGGCATGTTATGCCCTAATAAGTAATTTATCTTATGTAATGTTTTAAATAAATCATGACGAACAGGATTGTAAATAAATAAAAATAAAACTTAAAGAATCTTGGAAATCCCGACACTCTATGACAAGCCCAAAACCTTCTCTTCTACCCATTCCATTTGGGAGTGTAAGCCACAAAATAAAGAGTTTTGCTTGAGGACAAGCAAAGATTCAAGTGTGAGGGTATTTGATGTGTGCAAAATGCAACATATAAATTACATCAAATATGACATAAAACTAACCCTTTTTTAGTACTAATGTTGGAAAAAGTGTGTTTTTTTTGTATTTTCAGGATTAAATGAGCTCAAATAAACAAAAGAAGCAAAAAGACAGCTAAATCTAACATAAATACAAGAAAAGGAACAAACGTGGCATGCCCGACCCCCCGACAGCATCTTCCCAAGCAAAAACAAGAGAACAGAAGGCTGAACACGCCCCGTGCTCAGTGAGCACGGGGGCGTGCCCAAGTGTTAGCAGAAAAGACAAAGTTGTAGAAGCTTCTATCACCCACCATGGGGGCGTGCCCAGCGGACATGGGGCCGTGGTCAACTCTAAGATTCGCAGAATCTGGGGAAATCTTGATAGTACATATACGCTTCTGCACACGGGGTCGTGCCCAGCGGATACGGGGGCGTGGTCAACTAATGCAGACAAACTGCAATTAATGAAGAAAGAGAAGGAAGGTGGACACGGGGCCGTGCCCAATGGACACGGGGCCATGCTCGAGTCTCTGTTCAGCCTATAAATAGGGGTGCTTGGCTCATTTGCAAACCATCCCTTGGCACACCACCTATCTCACACTTCACCCAACACCCTCCACCCACCACCATCACAACACCATCATCCACCACCATCATCCATCATCCATCGTAGAGTGTGTGAGTCGTCTCGGGATCCAAGATTGATCGTAAGAGTTCTTGACAATCAAAGGTCATGTTTGCCTAAGTCTCTTACATCACTTGGTGAAGACAAGTGTCTAGTGTAATACTTTTTATTTTTAATATTTTCGCACTTTTTATTTGGTTATGTATTAATGACTTTAATAACTAGTTTCGTATGTTGAAGGTGATTCTTCCTTATCGTTTGTCCGTGGTGTCTTGGCATTATTTTACTGTCTATATAAAATAAAAGATTTTCACCATTCATATCTCCACGGTCTATATGGAGATATGTTGGCTACCTGGTCGGGGGTTAAGGGAACGGTTTGTTAAGAGTCTTGCCTTGTTCAGTGTATAGATCCTGTAAGGACCTGGGTCAAATTTAGTAGGACCTCCTTCAATACCCACCGGTATTGGATGGCGGGGGTCCAAACTCTTTGATCCCCTCATATGTAAGATACTATTAATACTTTAACCCGGCTACTTAGGACTGTATCCCTGCTGACTCAGACTACTTAGCCGAGGGTAACGTCACCTTCAAAAGAGGGGCCTACCATAATATGCATTAATAACTTAATTAATTAGCTTTCAATAATCCGACCCTTTAGGATTGTATCCTTGCTCACTCAAACTACTGGGTTGAGGGTAACGTCACCTTCAAAAGAGGGGCCTACTACAATAACTAAGATAATCTCTGAAAAAGTGCAAAAGTGCGGAAATAATCAAAGGTTACACTAAACACGAGTCGGAGCCAAGTGATTCATCTTGTCTATCTGTTTTATTTTTATTTTATTTTTCAGAATTTTAGTTAGTTTTTATTTTTCTAGTTTAAAAACATTTTTCTAACCTTTTGATTTGATTAGACGTTGAGGATAAACCGGTATTAAAAGCTCTTGTGTCCTTGGACGACCTCGGTATCTTGCCAACACTATACTACGCTCACGATGGGTGCACTTGCCCATATGTGTGTTTGGTGTTAGTAAAATATCGTGTTTTATAAATTTAAAACTTGACTAACGTGTAAAAAGGGCTTAAAATATACTTAAATATATATCACACCACACACGCATCACATATCATAGCGTTATTTAAATCATTTCAAGTTGGACATATTACATTTTACACTTATATCATATCTTCATGAAACATTGTTTTACAATCAACATATTTTATACAAACTCATTTTACTTGGTCATTTATTTATCTGTGTATCTTTCTTTTATATCATCTGATTTCTTATCACTATTCGTATGATTTATAAAAGAAAACATTTTACAAGGTTCATGACTAACTTTTGTTAAACATTTTCTTTAAACTTACAAGTCATGAATCCTATTTTCAATAAAACCTATGTATCTCACAGGCATTTTTATGCTGACGTACCTATTTTCACATATGTTTTCAGGAGATGATGCATAGGATTGATCAAGATACACTTAAGCGGACTTGGGCCTTAGTGACATTAAAGGATGCAAGACTAGTTAATAATGTTATGTTTCTTTGTTTTTAAGACATTGTAACTCTTTTAATCAATAAAACAAAAATTTCAATTTCCATGTGTTATGAAACAATGATTCTGTTACAACACTCCCCGACGATTCCGCCGCGATTTGTTGTTTTACGCGGTCGGGGTGTGACACGAGACGACACCAATATCCACCCCATTAGCAACGAATCATGGTATCAACCCTGATCTCATCAGAGAGAAGGTCGACGAGACGCTATACCGCTCAATGATTGGTTCGCTGATGTACTTGACAGCATCAAGGCCTGATATAATGTATCCAACTTTCGTCGCAGCCCGATATCAGTCGAGTCCTAGAGCCTTGCACATGTCTATCGTCAAAAGGATCCTATGCTACCTGAGAGGAACCCCAAGCCTGGGGTTGTGGTATCCCAAAGATGGTGACTTCACGCTCGAAGGATATTCTGATTCTGACTTCGGTTGCTGCAAGATCAATGCAAAATCAACAACTGCAAGATGCCAATTCTTCGGACCCCGATTGGTCACTTGGCAGTGTAAGAAGCAAACCTCTGTTTCTCTTTCAACATGTGAAGCAGAGTACGTATCTGCCAGCAGCTGCTGCTCTTAGATCCAGTGGATTCAGCAACAGATGCGCGATTATGGTTTGCAATTTCTTACATCACCTATTTTTGTTGATAATGAGGCTGCAATCAACATAACGAAAAAATCCGGTTCATCACGCTAAAACTAAACATATCGAAATTCGTCATCACTTCATCCGAGATTGTTTCGAGAAGAATTTGATACGAATAGACAAAATCCACACCGACGAACAAAAGGCAGACTTGCATACCAAAGCTTTTGATAAATCTCGTTTTCAATATCTATTAAAACTGAATGGTAAGCTGTTGTCGGATGCGGAGGAGTTACTTGGCGTTGATGAGAAAACCACTGCAGATGATGTTGAAAAGCAGACTACACTGGTTTGTCGTCTTTTTAGTTGTTTTGGTATTTAGGGGGAGATAATAGATTTCAGAAAAGACAAAAAAAAAATCCAAAAACATGAGAAAATTTAAAACAATAGAAAACCCAAAAAGAGTTTGTGTAAAAAGGGGAAATGATAGTACATCAGCTAGACAGTTACGGTATGCTAAAGATATGTAATGTTTAAAAGCATTAGACAGTCTCGCTGATGATATGCCGATAAGTTTTTACACGTTTAGTAGATTTATTCATAATATAAACCTAAAATCATTTCTTGCTTATTTCGTGGGGAACATCTCTCGGATATATAGGTAACCCCTGAAATCTTGTTTGAAAGATTTTCTATTTCTGACATACTAGGTCTATGTACTTGATGATATCTGGGGTATTATACCAGGACTTCTGATTTTGCGAAAGCAATAGCCTAGTCCTCGTATAATACTCTGCACTGCTTTAAATCTTTAAAGCCTCCCCTCAGCATAAAAAATGATAATCATTGCAAAATGCTAATCATGTGTTGTTGAAGAAAAGATCCCCAAGTGGGACACACCAAAAGTCGAGCCATAATCTCTTTGTCTGAACGGAAGTTCTAACCTGAGCTCTCAAGGTCTCGCACTACCCTTTACAGATATCATTATTGTACGTTCACCTGTAAGACTGAATATAGAAGTCTGGATACGAGAGTATATTCTGAGATGGGACACGCGAATAAGTTAAGTACTTAAAACATTAAATAGTATCCTGAATAAGTTGAAATCTGTGTAGGAATTTAAAAGGATCAGCATATCGTCAATCTAAGTGAATTGTTTAATACTTAATGTGTAATCAAGCTCAACGGTACTTGTAACTTGTCGGTAGCTGATATGATCCCCTAACACGCTCACCAAAAATATGTTTGTAAATACTTTACTTTACTGCATTTCATTTCATTTTTAGTCTGAAAACCCAAAAAGATTTCTTTACATTCTAGTTAAAACTTTTGTTAAAATTCCAAAAAGATTTTATATTTCTACTTTAGTTTTTCGACAAACCAAGGTAGAAAGCTGATCTTCAGACTCTCAGTCATGAAGCAGAGCAGGAAGTTTCTGGACTGAACAACAGGGTTGGGAGCTAATCTTGAAAGGTTTGAAAATTCAAAGTCAAAACAAGTTCATTAAGTTGACACTTGTACATTTTTTTGAAGAAAATGTGTTGGGATTGAACCCTACCAGAGGAACAGATAATGAAAGCCAAAACCGGATCACAACAGTGGATTCACAATAAGCAGCAGTTTACACTAAGTCTTCTCCCTTGAAAGTGATTATAACATCTGATGGTCTTACATCCACTGCCCGGATACAACTGCTGCTGTTCTTCTAACTACTGATGAAGCCAGAAGACTGCTGAGAACTAAGCACTGCTGGTACAATCTACTGATGACAAAGCACTGCCCAATCAAGGACTGATCAACCTTGAGGAAAGCACTGACATAAAGAGAGAGCAGTAGTTTAGTATATCATCTGTTTCATGTATAGTCAGTAGTTAAGGATTAGCAGTGTTTGTATAAGAACAGTAGATACAGGTTGTTAGGCTGTTAGACGTCGCTTTCATGGTGACGTCAGCTGAGATGCCTCAGCGGTTTGGATTGTCTATAAATGGAACAGTATTCTGTACTGTTACATTCGATCGTTTTGAGTGAGTTCTTCTCCTCAATTCAATCCTTTCATCTTGTGCAACCAACCACTGTAGTATCAGGCTGAGGGGGAGCTTAGTTTGTAAGCTTGCAATGTAATCTTTTGCTTTGAATTGTAATCTTTCGACTCTATGAAAAGCAAATGTTTATCAAACTATTTTCTCCTTTGATTGTGTTTACAAAGTTTGTTATTCATTTCCGCTGCACTTAAACTCTAGTCATTTCTATTTGATCTGTTTAAATTATACAAACAAACACATTCATGAGAGCCTCCGATCCTAACAATTGGTATCAGAGCCTGGACAGTCAAATTCGATCTAACAATCAATTTGACATAAAAGTTCGGCTCATAATTCATTGATACTAAGGTTGGGTGCATTTAGTTGAAAAACAGAGTGCCGAGAAAACCTTGCTCAAAGTGGTTATTCAAAAACTTTGTAAATCAACCAAGATGTCATATGACACACAAATCTCACATAACAAGTGATTTCATGCACAAGACACTCATGGTTTTTAGATCTGAAAACATATCTGTTAAACTATGGGATTATTTCTTGTTTTCAAAATTGATTTCAACTGTTGGTATGAAATTTGTGATGTTTTCATTATGATTGGATGTTAAAGTATGAACCTCAGATTAACAAAAGCCTATGTTCATAAAACATTAGAGTTTTTGCTAACGTATAAAGAGGGAAATCAAAACTTTATTCATTAGATCTTATGTGTTGAAAACAGGTTAAGATCCTTATAAGGAACAAATCAACTCTGTTGAAATACATTAAGAAAACAGGGGTCAAGATAGTCCGTATCATATGTAATGTGAGATTGGTAAAAAATTTGTACAAATATGGCTAAACCTCATAAATTTTTATTGCAAAATGATTCTGGATTAAGTATTCCTTCAATAAAGACCTCCTAGTAAGTATTTCATTACTTATAAGTGAGAAGGGTAAAAAGGGGAGAAGATAATCATAAAAGCTCAGAAGTGTGTTTATCTCAAAACTTTTGAAGTCAGAAGAAAAGAGTATAAACATAAAACACTGACGAGTCAAAGTTTGGGGTAATAATGGTCATTAGGCAACTATGTGCAACCATTGGTTCAGGGAAAGGTTCAAGTAACAATAGTATTCGCAGAAGAATAAACTTTCAACAGGACTAGGCAAATGTCCTCATTTCTATTGTCAATCAATCAATAAGAAAATGGTACCAAACAGTGGTTAAAATACATTTAATATTTCATACCACTATTGCCTAACCACTGACCGTTTTCATAAGCTTGGGGTTGATATGATTAAGAGTTTCAGTGGAAAATTAATACCAGATCCTTTTGTTGCTGTTTTCAGAGAATCCTTTGATTTTTTTAAAAAAGGGTTTTCTCAAATAAAGCAGGATATATTATTCTTTATTTTTTTTGGAATGATATATTTTGAACTTTTTACTGGTTTTTGATAGTAAAAATTTCAATCTCCTGTGAGGATGTATGACCTTATTTTTGGTGGTGATATTATCCCCAAAATAGATCAAAAGGAAATAGTATATTTGTCATGGTCATGTCAAACTCAAGTTTGTTCTTACTTTATGAAAGGGATTGATTGTCGACAGATCTTAAAATACTTGGGCACTCATGTTTTAATACAAATATTATAACAAGAATGAGTTGCTTTGGTAAATAGTTTACATCATCTGGGGTACTAAACCACTGTCAGAAATTTGAAAAAGCTTCAAAATGTGCAAATGAATTTTGGTAAAACCTTGAATGAAAATTCCTGTAAAAGTTGCTGATATAATGTGTTTTCAAATCATCACCATTATTTTACCTCTAACCACTGTCTTGTTCAAACATCTTTTTACTAAATACTGTCCACTGCTGAAAGTCAGCCACTGATTCTTCATTTTTCTTGGCAAGCACAGATGCTCAAAATCAGTGTCTTATCCACTGATATACTATCTACTGATAGTAAAATCATCCACTGATGTCACATTATTACCGTTGTAACTACTGATGCTTGGTACATCAGTGGCTCTCAAAACAACTGTTCTCCATTTTTCATCCATATCATCAGAGGTTGACACGTGGTCAGTTTTTAGCCATCAGATCTTAATAACCGCTGCCACATCAGCGATCATTTTTTCCCCTAATAAAACCCTGATCAAAACCCCCAAATAGGGTTTTACACTGTCGAATTGAATTCTAAAATTCTATTCTCAAAGTAGTTTCTAACCCTTCGTCCCAAATCATTCTCTATTCTTCCGCATCAAAATGACGAAATCAAAAGCAAAATCAAAATCAAAATCACCATCATCTTCCAAAGAGGTCGCTCAAACGGCCGCTGAATCCGTTGAAATACCATACAAATCTCCTCATAACTATGTGGGTTTACTCACAAAACCCACAAACAACCACACCTTCGATTCCATCATTGACACCTTATCTGAATCAAAGTACAAAACTTTGATAACAACAGACGCTCCCATTTACCTGCAGACCCAGAGAGAGTTTTGGAAAAAGGCGACGCTTGAAAAACAAGACGATAAAGTCATAGCCATTAACTCCTCAATACAGGGTAAAGTGATTCAAATCACTCCACAGTCAATCTCAGAAGTCTTTAAACTCGATGATCAGAAAGGTAAAACTTCCTTTGACAAAACCGAGTTGAAATCTGACTTTTTGAAAAGATGGTATGCAGAACAATCAAAGGTAGATACCTTACAAAAAGGTTATTTTCCGTCTGCACCCAGATTTTTATTTCACACACTTTTGATGTGTGTTTCAAATAAAACAACAACGTTTAACGAAATACTATTGAAGATTCAATGCCTGGGCTATGCTATTTTAAATAATAAAGATTACAATTACTCCCAGGAAATCTTCAATGACTTGGTCAAAAACGTTGATAGCAAAGCATTTTTACTTTTTCCAAGGTTTCTAAGATACTATTTTAAACAAAAATTTGAAAAAGAAAATGAAAATTTGCTAAAACAAGGTGTTTATTTTCAAATAAAAAGTTTAACACCTGAAACATTCACTAGAATGTTGGCACCAATAAAAACAAAAGCAGAGGTGTCTGAGCAGAATTTAGCAGTTACCACTGCTCCTCAGACATCTGCTGCTGAGCCCACTGCTCCAGGTGATCATAACAGCACTACCACTTCTTTGAAACCCACACCTGCCACTACCAAAAAGACCAAAAAGAAAACATCCAGAAACCCCCCCCCCCCCAAACCCAAAACAAAGGCAACTCTGGAAGATGAGATCCCAGAGCAAATGCCAGTGACAACACAAATGTCACCACAAACCACTGCTGCTACTTCCTCACAGCAGTTGGTAGAAAGATCTCCACCTTTGCCTCATACTCCTCCTGCATCCTCACAAAAGGATCAGGTTGTAAGCACAGGGACCCCACAATATGAAGCTCTGGATTCAATCGGATCCATCTTCTCAGTCCTGATCCCAAGGACATGTCTCTTTCAACTCCCATACCCTCACCAATAATATTACCACAATCCATGCTACCTTTGTTGCATGCAGTTGTTATAGCTCAGACACAAACCAGTTCCTCTCAATCACTCATCAAAGAGAGTACACTCCAACAAGTGACTGGGTCTGATGCTTATACCTCTGCTATCCTAGCAACAACTGAGGAGGTTACACCCCCTGAGTTACAAGTAACTCTCGGTGGTAGTTCAAGTGGAGCAGCAACTACAACTGATGGATCAACAGATCTTCAGTTGGACAGTTGTTTCATTAGTAAGACTCCCTTGAAGGCAATTTCTTCCATAGCACCATCGGTAACCACCAGTGAGTTGGTTCTAACCACTGGTACCATCAAAGGTTTATCAAGTGCTGAAGAAAGAAGTCCCCAGTACCAAGAACAAGGGGCATCAATGGATGATTTTTGGGACTCAGTTCCTAAGTCGCACATTGGTACAACCACTGCTGGTGGGGATTCAGATGATCCCATTAAAGTGGGTGATGATTCAAAATATCAGGAATTGATGGGCAGAGTTGAAAAACTTGAAACATCAGTTGCTGAGATAAAGGATATGGTGCAGCAGCTGCTAAAAGCTCAAAAAGCACAATCCACTGCTGCTCCAGCTCAAGCATCTGCACAACCTGCACCTGCTGCAAATGAGCTGTGGAATATTTTCCAGCCCTTACTTGAAAAACAAAAACAGATGGCTGATCAGCAGTATGAGATACATGTGAAAATGTTGACAAACATGGTGGAGTCGAGATTTAAAGATACTCAAGCAGACATCAAAGCTATCAAGGCTCATCTCCAAAGCACTTCTGGAAAAGTTCCCTCTACTATCCTTTTTATGGATAACCCCCTTGCAGATAATGCCAAAAAGGGGGAGAATATCAAACAGTTGAAGAAAAAGGGAATTGAAGATGGTCTGTATGTTGAACCAGAACAAGGAAAACAGCCATCTAAAATCTCAAAAGATTTAAAATCTCAAACTTCCATCCAAACAGCTGATACAGCAGTAGTTACAAAAACTGCTAGCAGTAGCCAAACAGCTATCATCTCATCAACACACACAACTTCACCACACACCACCAAAACCACTGCCCTACCACCATTACCTCCTGTCATAAAACAGAAGACAACAGATGTTACAACATCTGTTGTAATGACAACAGCGGTTGAAACACCAGTTGTTTCAACAGCTGTTAGTCAATCACAAATCACTGCCATTCAATCTCAAACCACTGAGCCACCCAAGACATTATCAGCCTCTCCTACAATAAAAAGGAGAAGGATTTTCATACCTGATGATTCACCACCACCATAAAAAACGACCTCACCTTCCTCAGACCCTGCTCAAAAGCAGAAGACATCTACTGACACATCAGTAGTTGTAATGACAACAGAGGTTGAAACACCAGTTGTTTCAACAGCTGTTTGTCAACCATCCACAACTGCTTTTATCATTCCTGCATCACAACTAAAATCCTTTTCATCAGTAAAGCTCCACAAAAGAAAAAGAGATACAACTCAAGTCACTGATGAGAAATATGATCCTGTTGCCACGAAATATCCACTGGAACTAGATGCTGTGAAAAATGAGATGAGACAATTTTACACGGAGGAAGATCCTTCAAATAGAAGATTCCCTTCCCTCATTGGCTTCATAGTCCCAGAAAACATGGATGAATATCTTGAATTAAAAGCAAGGCAGGCAAGGATTAGAGCTAAACTTGAATGCAAAGATGAAGGTGATGAAGCCATTGCAGAAAGAATGGTACTCTTGCTCACAAAGGTCAAGCTAATTGAAGACTTTGCACACGATCTAAACAAAGAAAACGCAGATCAACGAAAAGCAATAAGAAAAGAGTATCTTGCATATATAATGAAAGAAAAATTCTATTCAGCTGATGAAAAGCAGTTTGAAGAATGGTCAATAATCGCTTTAAAGCATGAAGCTAACAGGATTGAAAGGATTAAAAATGATCCAAGTAAGAAGAAGACAGCTCCAAATTGGAATAAGTACAAAAAGCTAATTGCTAATCTTACTTCTGAATACAAAAAGAAAAAGCAGGAACTGATAGATGCTAAGGTGGATACTGCTGAAGCCATAGCAAAATGGACAAAGCAGTATACCGATGAGGCTTATGAACGGCTGAAGAAAAGAAAGATAACAGTCTTAGGCACTTCTAAAAGGCCAGACTACAACAAGATAGAACAACAGCTGGATGCTCTCAAAACACTGATCACATCAAAAGTTAGCCCGAGCCTTGTGATAAACCAAGAGAAAGGGAAACTGCTGACCAGTGAAGAAGAAAAAGAAAAGGAAGCTAAGTACTTCACAGAAGCCATCAAGAAAATGGGTCTAAAAGAAGATAGTTCAGTGAGCCTTCAAAACCTTTTCAAAAAGGTACTAACCAAACCTGCATTACTAAACATTTCAGCAGATATCTCAGACAGTGAGCTTGATCAACAAGAGACACAAGAGCAAATTGACAAAGAAGTTGCAGAAGATATAGCTGAAGCAAATAAAGTCATAGAAGAAGCTTTCAAAAGAATGTCTGAAGTTAAGGATACTACTTTACAATTTTTCTCAAGGCCAAAATCTCAAAGCTCATCAGAAAATAAATCTCTCCCAAGAAACCCATTGGGTTCAAAAGTACTAAAGTGGATGTCTGATCAAAAGACCCACGTATTGACTCTGGTCAGATCCAATGGTGAAGTGAAGTACATATCAAGGAAAGAAGCACTAGGCCTTGGTGTTGAAGATTTGCAGGATCTCCTTGAACTTTCACTGTGCAGGGATGAGGATGACTCAAGTTCCAAAGACTTTGAAGCAGAGTTTAAAAGACAAGCTAAGGAACTTCTGATGAGGAATAAAGATCCAGAATAAAGAAGGGTTTTGGCATTATCTGTTCCAGGGGGAGATTGTGGGGATTGAACCCTACCAGAGGAACAGATAATGAAAGCCAAAACCGGATCACAACAGTGGATTCACAATAAGCAGCAGTTTACACTAAGTCTTCTCCCTTGAAAGTGATTATAACATCTGATGGTCTTACATCCACTGCCCGGATACAACTGCTGTTGTTCTTCTAACTACTGATGAAGCCAGAAGACTGCTGAGAACTAAGCACTGCTGGTACAATCTACTGATGACAAAGCACTGCCCAATCAAGGACTGATCAACCTTGAGGAAAGCACTGACATAAAGAGAGAGCAGTAGTTTAGTATATCATCTGTTTCATGTATAGTCAGTAGTTAAGGATTAGCAGTGTTTGTATAAGAACAGTAGATACAGGTTGTTAGGCTGTTAGACGTCGCTTTCATGGTGACGTCAGCTGAGATGCCTCAGCGGTTTGGATTGTCTATAAATGGAACAGTATTCTGTACTGTTACATTTGATTGTTTTGAGTGAGTTCTTCTCCTCAATTCAATCCTTTCATCTTGTGCAACCAACCACTGTAGTATCAGGCTGAGGGGGAGCTTAGTTTGTAAGCTTGCAATGTAATCTTTTGCTTTGAATTGTAATCTTTCGACTCTATGAAAATCAAATGTTTATCAAACTATTTTCTCCTTTGATTGTGTTTACAAAGTTTGTTATTCATTTCCGCTGCACTTAAACTCTAGTCATTTCTATTTGATCTGTTTAAATTATACAAACAAACACAATCATGAGAGCCTCCGATCCTAACAAAATGTGTTTGAAAATTTTGAACAAAATGTTAGTTGTTTCGTCTCAGGTCAACCAAGGTCATTAAATTGGACTTGGTAGACAAATTAAGTGCCTAGGGTCATTAACTTGGACTTAGATACTTAAGTGGATTTCTAAAAACTGACCAAATCTGATAAAACGCCAAAAAGTCAAACCTGTCAAAAGTCAAAGGGTGTTTGGATCGGATGACAATCCGATCGGATGGCCATCCGATAGATGTCATGCCTATAAATAGTGGTCAAGGTCATTCAGTCAACCTTTTTTGATCGAACGACCTTCCGACACTCACGCAAACACTCTCAAACGTTTCTTGCTTGATTCTCACTCTTGCTTTCCAAGATTCATAGGATTATTGGCTTGCTCAATCTTCACTATGGGAAAGGTACGATCTCTAATCTTAACTGTTAAAATTGAAGATTTTGATGATGTTTATGGTGTCGGTGACTGTCATGAAGAAAAACCTAGATCTAGGCTTGTTTAAGCAGTTTTGATTCAAACCAAACATAGGGTTTTGTAGATCGGCCTTAGATCTATAGGTTTACCGTCTCAATTTGTACAAAAACATGTTAGAATTGATGAATTGAAGATTAGAGGTGTTCGGCTGTCGGAGCACATAATGTCAAATTAAACACAATCTATGCCTTTTTAGAAAAATCTGAACATAGGGTTGTGTAAATCGGCAAAAACTCTACATGAAAGTGTGTTCAATTTTGGTAAAATTGTTAGAAAAAATTTTGGTGTTCATAGGTCATTCAAACTGTTCTTCATGTCTGTTGATCGAATGGAAGTTCGATCGGATGGCAATCCGATTGTATGGCCATCCGATCCAATGCACTTCCTTATGTTTGAAAATTTTCTAAGTGTTGGATTGATTTTCATGCTAACAAGTTGTTTTGGATAGAATGGCAACTCGATCGGATGGCAATCCGATCGGATGGCCATCCGATCCAAAACACACATTCATATGATTGATTATCTCATGTCAGTTGATCGAATGGTAATTCGATCGGATTGCAATCCGATCGAAGTGTCATCTAATCCAATTCACACACTCAACTGATTGTCTGTTTCATGTGCTCACATGTGTTTGATCGAATGGCAATCCGATCGGAGGGCCATCCGATCCAAAACACATTATGTCAAACCTGTTTTTCATTGTAGTTATCTGTCATTGATCGAATGACAATCTGATCGGATGACAATCAGATCAGATAGCCATCCGATCCAAATCATTCACTTGGTTGACTTGTCAAAGGAGCTGAACTGTTTGACACATGGATCGAGTGACAATCCAATCGGATGGCCATCCGATCTAAATGCACATGACTTGTTTAATTCTGATCTTTATTGAGATGTCTCATCTGATCGGATGGCAATCCGATCGGATAGCCATCCGATCCATCAGTACTGTGTATAGTGTGATTCAAGAGTTAGAAAATTTTTTAGTTTTTCAAAATTTTGTCACTTTTCACTTCTTGTCTCAAACTTTGTGCAAACTATAACGTTGATTATTCTTACAGGCAAGAGCATCAGATTGGCATCATTCTCACAATATTTACTATATTTTGGAAGAAAACTATGCAAACATGACACCGTTTAAAGATATGGCGAAGTTTTTAAGTGAGAGTAGAATTGCCAAAGCGTTGACTGATAGGACGATAGTGTATGAATCTCATGTTAGAATGTTCTGGAAGTCGGTAAGGTATGATAAAAATGAAAAGATGATATACTCTGCGGTACATAAGAAAGACGAGAATGATCAGGATGTTTATATTGAAGTTAAGTTTAATGTGGGAGACGTGAGAAGAGTATTGGACTTACGAGATAGTGATGATGACCCTACCATTGTTCCTGAAAGATTATGTAAAGGTTTGTGGTTCAGAATGGGTTTTACAGGACATGTAAATGGCAAATATCTCAATTCTACGTTTAGCAGACCATATAAGTTCCTAGTTCATTGTGTCTTGCATGCTCTATCACACCGAAAGGGAGCTTATGACGAGCCATCAGATTATATAATGAATATTATCACATGTCTAGTTCTGAATAGGCCATACAACATTTCACAAGTGTTGTTTGATCATATGGTGGATAATATCAGGGGTGAGAAATACATAATGTACCCTAGGTTCATACAAATGTTGATAGATGATCAAGTGACAGACCTACCAAAGGATCCTGCCGATACATGAAAAGTGAGACCTTGAGCAGATTAAGTCAATATAAAGGTCTGAAGAAAGATGAACCAGAGCCAAAATGATTTGTAAGATTGAAAACAGAAATTATGTAGCTCCTGAGAAAGACGCTTGGAGGCATGAGAACAGCAACTCAGAGGATGAAACTGAAAGGTTAAGTGGAATGCATGAAAAGAAGTTGAGATACTGGTTTGTAAAGGATGGAAAGAGGAAGAGAACACCAAAGGTTTCGCCAGTTGTGACTGCACCGAAAGTGACACCAAAGATAGTTGTTAAGGGTATAGTTGAAAGGGGGAGTCATAAGAAAAGTTAGATTATTAAATGTTATATCATTCTAATGAATGTTCAATGCTTGTTTTGCAGGGCCTTCAAAGAAATCTCCACCAAGACTTGTGGATGAACCAGTGCTTGATCCAGCAGAGGTTATACAACAAGGAGTTGGTCTGATGAAGGAGTCACTGGAAAGCTTTCTAAAGAAGAATGAAGAAGCTACAGCTGCAAAGGTTCAAAGTTCAAGCGTTGAAAAGATTGTTGAATCTTCAAAGAATGTTGAACTAGAAAGTGTGAAAGAAAAAGATGCTCAAGTTGTTGCTCATACTGATTCAAGTAATGCTGATGATGAATCAACTGATACAAAGCCAGAGATTGATACGTCAAAGATAGGTGTCGGGAAGGTTACATTGAAAAAGAAGCCTCAGAAGAAGAAGAAGGGTTCTGATGAAGAGGATTCTACCTACATTCCTACAGCTGAAGAGAAAAAGAAACAATGAAGATAGCGCAAAGCAGTTCAATCTGGCGTTATTCCAAGGAATGTCAGGGCAAAGAAAGGAGGTGCTACTATTCCTGAGATTCAAAGTGGCAAAAGTGAGAAGCATGTTGTAATTTCAAAGGGTCCTGAAGCTGTTAAAGATCAAAATGTTGAAGTTCCTAAAGTTCAACAAGTTCAAAGTGTTGAAAAGAAAGCTGGTGATGATGCTGAAGTTGTTATTACTAGTGAAAGAATATCTACACCACCACCACCACCAGAAAATCCAACTACTCATATTCCAGATGATGCTGAAATGTCAAAGCCAAAGAAAACTACTCCTCCTGGTCTATTTGAAGGATTTCCTAACATTCATGGTGAGTTCAAGGATGATATTCTTCCTGATGAAGACTATGATATGTTCCATGATGCAAAGATCAAAGATTTGTCAAAGAAAGTAAGTCTTCTGGAGAAAGAGAAAGTGAAAGCTGAAGCTGAACGTGACGAGTTGAAAAAGCAGCTCGAGAAGATTATTAAAGTGAATGAAGAAATGAAGGCAGTCGTTAATGATCATGCAGAAGGGATAAATACTTTGGTTGAAGATGTGGATGATAATGCTAAACTCTTTGAGCAACTCTCTGCAGAGCTTTCTGAAGTGAATGTGAAATACGTGAACATGAATGAAACTAATCAGACACTGCATCAAATGTTAGATGAACTTCATGAAGCGTCTTCAAATGAAATCAAAGTGTTAAATCTGGAGACTGGAGCTCTAAGGGCAGACAAAGCAGTAAAAGATGAGCAACTTAACATGTTATACACAGTGATGGAACATCATCTTGGTATTAATATTCAGGCTGTATACAATGATTTAGAGATTCAACGGGTTGAAGAGAGAAGAGCTCAGAGAGAGAAAGAGTTGGCTGAGGCAGCAACTCAAAAGAAGAAAGATTTGATTATAGAAACTCAAGAAACTGGTGATTCTTCTAGTCAACCTGCAAGTGATGATGTTGAAATGGTAGATGCTGTGGTGAATGAAGAAGATCATATGGATATAGATCCACAACAAAGCTTTGTGCTTATTGGTGAAGCTATCTCTCGACCTTACAACTTTGTAACACCTCGCAAAATCATGTCCAATATAATAAAGACACGTGTCATGAACGTTAAACGTGTAATGAATTGATTCCGAGGGACTAAAAGTGACAAACAATGTAAATATGTATGTAAAAGGATCCAAAGTGTCAACATTCCAATCTTGTGCCTCTGATTGACCTCACACGACGTTCGTATTCTTTAATGAATAAATTGTCGGACATAGAAAGTCGTTCGTGCTTAAATTGAGAATTTTACAAAGCATAAGGGTTAAATGTGTCAACATGTTAAATTTTCTCTCATGAATATCCGATAGTAATCTCATGGAGTTTCGATGAAAACAAGACTTTTAGGGTGATCTCACAACTAACCGGGAGCTTAACGGAGTTAATTTGAGACCCAAGGCACTTAATAGTTAACTATGGGGGTCAATAGTGTAATAAAAGAAAGTTAATTAAACTTAAAATGGACCAGGGACTGAAAATGCAAAACTTGCAAACTTTTTACCGGATTAGGGGGTCCTCGCGGGGAGCGTAAGCCACCGCTGAGATCTACGCGGGCCGCGTAAAAGTTCCAGCGACAGACTTTCTGTACAGCTGCACGTTGCAGCCTGTCCACCGCCTTTGCATGAGTTCTGAGCAATACCTAGGGCTTGTAAATGGTTTTTACTGCCCTAGGGACACTTGGGATCATCAGGTTACTCTAGATAGCAGGTGGATTGATCTTGGAAGTCTTGAATTTCCTATATAAAGGGACATTGTTTGCACTTAGAACTTGCACATTTGAAAATTTCATTCACACTCACTCTCTGAAGCATCCTGGTGTTCAAGGAAGCTTTCTCAAGTATAAACTTCGTGCTAAGGACTCTTGTAAGCGTTCTTAGCTTCTATAGTTAAGGTTTTATTAGCTTAATGACCGAAAGTCAAAGATATCGTAATTACGCTTTGACTTTGTGATTAATCGCTAACGCTCCAGCCATTATTCGAATTGAAAGTGGCTATGTGTTGGTAATTATGTAGGTGTTAAACCCTTAAAAGGGCACCTTCTAATTATCACGTTATCTCAGTCAATTGTCGGGTCAAAGTTATGAACAAAAAGTCAAACGAGTCAGTTTTTTTTTTCAAAATAATTCATAACTGATAATGCAGAAGTTATGGAACATGTTTTAACACTTAAATAACTTGGTAAATAATATAAGAACATGTTTAGGCATTTTCAACCCGACAATTCTGAGTTTAGGCTCGGTTCGCAACCGAAAGTCACAAAAGTAGACTTTTGCTTTGGCTTTCAGTTCTGACCCGATTTAGCTTAGTTTAGTTATGCCTTAGGGTTCCTTTGGGACCACATTACATCTTAGTATAACCCTCTGAGATTATACTATATGGTTCCATAGAAATCTGATTCATTTGCATGTTCCCGTTAAATGCTTAAAAATGGACCATTATGCCCTTTTATCATTAAAACGAGATTTTTGAAAATGTGTGAGGACAAAAAGTTTTATTACTGATATATCAGTATGTCCTAAAAATTTGACATCAGTTTATGGTCTAAAATGTAAGTTATGCAAGATATCGTAAAACAAAAGCTTTTAGTTAATTAAATGGTATTTTTGGAATAAATCATATTTAAACCCTAATTTTGGCACCAAACTTTCTACCCACTTATATAATATAATATTTAGGGCTTTTTGGAAATTTTTGTCAAATTTTATACTGAACATAACATAGAGTTCTTGCATCGACTCGGTAATTGACGATAATGCCCTTTTCATTAATAAAATGAGTTTTATGCATCATTTGCATGTCAAACCTTTTTCTACTGATTTTATACATTAAATAAAATATTTTAAATAGTTGAGACTGATCAAAATCTCAGAGTTCCTTAAACAACCCGAATATCGTCAAATACCGACTTTTATGCGATTTAGGCGCATAGTATGGCTTAAAACCATATTTAGCACCTAAGACTTGTTACCTACTGATGTTATAAATAATTTTTTGTACTTTAACAATAAGTATAAGTCTTGAACTTAGATTTCCAAATTTGACCCTTAAAGCATATGTGAAACGACCAAAATGCCCCTACGGTGCATAGTTTGGCCATAAATAATAAAATTCACATATGTATGATATCTTACTGATGTAACTTGTTAAAATAAATATTTTTACTGATTGTTTTAGACCAACCTCAGATTGCTATTTAACCTCTTTTATAAACTTTAAAATGACCAAAATACCCTTACGGGGCTTAAATTGGTTTTAAATTCGTTTTGGGCATAATGGAAGATATCCTACTGATATCACAACATAATTTAAGCATAATAACTTATGGAACTTGTACATGACTCATTTGGTTACCCGTTATGCATATACGCATTCGGGAAGGTTTATGTAACTAGTTTGCATAAATTAGCCGAAACGGGTCAAACCTTATCATTTTTACTTCAAAATCCAGAATGTATTTAGTTTACCCATTTTATACAAGTCTTCATACTTGTTGGGTCTAAATCATATTCTAATCCGGTCTTCGCTTAATCTTGCGTTTTGAACCGTAAACCTCTCTTTAAAACTAACCGGTCTAAGTTATAACTTAAATAAGACCCGTTAGGAATCTAATAGGTTATTAAAACCTTCGGTCCAGATTAGGAGCCTAGTAAAAGCTACTTGTACTTGCTGATTTGATATACGGCTGAGAATAAAATTATATTTTAGCTCAGGTAAATACTTTTAACTTATTTTCCGTTATACGGGCTTGGGATACAGTATTATAATAATACCGCTTGGTCGGGTATGAAATCATTTAATCGGATTATGATTAATAAATTTACATAACCCGTTTTAATATGTTTTGTTTGGTACAAAGCCTTTGGGGGGTTAATGACCATGTCCTGGATATCCTCGGCTCATTCATTTGAAATGGCCACGGCTTAAGCATGGGGTGTAGGCATACACCTGACAGTTGCGTATGTATAAACGATATCTCACTCGTGAGGAAACTCCTTGTGGGCCTATACTTGTGGTGTGTCTATTAATCTTGTACTGGCTCTTCTATTCCGGCCCTGAAAGGACGACAAACATATAAATCTGTATACAAGATTATTTTAAATAATGGTCCCAAGTTAATAAAGATTTTATGCCTCGTGCATTCAAACCAATTTTTATAAACACTTTTCAAAAGAGTCAGTTAATTGTATTTACCAGTGTAAATTGACGTATTTTTCAAAAAGATTAAGTGCAGGTACTACTCGTAATGGGCTGGAAACTCCTGAGTATTAGCTAAAGAGCCTTGCAAACTCTTAATACTTAAAGTCTGTTGAACAGTATTTTACTTTATGTTTTAGATCTGCCTGTGGATCCACATACAACCGTTGTGTAATATTTTATTATACTTTCAAATCGGTTTGTATTATTACTTTAGACTTCCGCCGTGCATTAAACTGTGAATATTTGACTATGATGATATCAACTACGTCACGATACTCCCCACCGGGCCCACCGGTAATACGTGGAAATATCGGGGTGTGACAGGTTGGTATCAGAGCCAACATTGAGTGAATTAAACACTAGCCATTTGTGTTTAATCTCAATTACACAGTTTACACATTCCTTGACTTCCGAGTCTAGGCAAATGACTTAGGATTAATCCTAATCTTAATTGTTTTCTTTTTGTTTGTTTCTTTTGTTTGTTTTGACAGGATCAAGGGCAAAATGCCGCCACGTGTTAGAGGTCGAGGTGGAAGAGGAAAGGCCCCAGTTTTGACAAGAAATGATCATGAAGCCGGGCCATCCCACCGGCGAACACCTTCAGCGAACCTTAGCTCTAGTCCTCACGAGGATTGGAGAACTTATTTAGAGCCTGCGAGACGCTCTGTCTCGCTCAGTTCCTCACCATCCTATCATGATTCATTCGGGCTGCATCAGAACAACGAGTCCGACCACTCTCACCATTCCTTCATACCTTTGCAGCGATCGGGTTCGCACCGTGCCTTCCAGGACCCGACCCCATATTTCCAAAGCCGGTTCAACCCGATGAACCAGGTACAAGAACCAGAGGGTCCAAACCCTTTGGGACCAGTTGACCACTATCCTGAAATGCAGGACATGGAGATGGATGAAGATCCCGATCCAGAAATGCCACCATCTGGGACGCCGACGCATCCCATTGAGATATCCAGCGGATCATCCTTTCATGGTTCGCCTTACAGGGGCCCTGACATTTTTGCTGAAAGATGGGCCACATACAAGTGGGAGTACACTCCCCCTCACCGCAACTCACCACCACACCATCAGGTCCCTTCTGAGGACCCGCATTTCCAGGCGGTCACGCCACCGCCACCGCCGCCGCTAGAGCAGCAACTACCTCCAGAACCACCGAGGCGAAGAAGAGGTGCACGGATGTCTGTGCGTGGGGGTTTCCACTTCAGCACCCCCAACACTCCAGCAACAGCAACTACCCGCCGTTGTACGAAGACCCGCAAATGGGTGGGCCTTTAAACCCAGTTTCTGAAGTCGACTCTGCACTAGTCGAACCAGCACCACAAATGGGTTATGATAACCCAATTCCTTCATACTCAGGTGCAGCTGGGTATAACCCTTTTGAGCAACCAGCTTATTCTGGTTACAACTACAACAATGCCCCTGCCATTGACCCGTACCTCGAGGCGGTGAACTACAATGCTCTCTACCCAGGATCCTATCCAGCTACGTACCCAACTGGGTACCCAGCATATGGGTATCAATACCCACCACCTCCTCAACCTCAGCAGCAGCAGCAGCCGCCACAGATCCAACCACCGTAGCAGCAAGAAATTTTCCAGCGGTTGCACGAGGTGGAACAAAAGGTAGAAGAGGAGCGTAGGAGCCGCCGTGGGTTACTGAAGGGTTTGGCAAGCCTTATAAAGGGGAAGAAGAAGAGGGATTATTAAAATCCTTATCTATTTGTTTTGTAATTTTTAAATTTCAATTAAGTCCCTGCGTGGACTTGTAATTCTTATGTTAGTCCCTGTGTGGACAAGTTATTTATTTAAAAGTCCCATTTAGGGCAGCTATGTACTTCTTTCAATTTATGGAATGTTTTAATTTAAAATTTCATTTTCATTAAATATATGAATATATTGTATGAAATAAATCAAAAATATCATTCCATTTTATAATTGATCTGCCAACAAATATTGAAAGGAAATCTTAAAGGTATAACCTGGCCTATATGTCAATTAGACATGGCCCTGATGGTAGAAACCTTTTTAAGATTCAAATCCTTGTTAACATCTGAAAACATGTTAGCACTCCTGGCAAATGTGATTCGATAAAATCACACTAGTCATCCTTGTATTGGATTTTTCCAATTCCTTATTCTTACCTAAATTAAATATCCATTAGTGATGAAGTGCCTACGGGCCATATTCATTGTCCAATAAGACAAAAGACAGTTGTAGTCTACGACTCCCTATCAAGAAAAGGTGATGAACTATGTTCAAACCTTAATGCCTCGATCTTATAAGATCATGGCTTATAATTTAAAACTGTCCTTGTGACTTGGCCTCTTGTGCCACTCTAATATCTTTAATGATTTATAACTGAGGATAAATTATAATGAAAATCCTAAATAAATATGACTAACAAATTAACCAATATAGATTATAGTTACCATGGTTAATGAATCATCAAAAATGATGATTCCACAGTAACCTCTGAATAAATTATTGTCAATTGTTTTATAGCAATCAAGATTCAGCATGTCTAAATCAGAAGAGGTTAACAGTCATCAGAGGGAGAGAAATGATACCACCAGAATTAATGTAGCTGGTGCAGATTTACAAGCAATGATAGATAATGCTATCACTCGAGCCATGGACAGACAATTCAAAGAATCAAGTGGTACTCGTAGCAGGACCCAGTCTGTACCTCATACAAAACCACCTTCCAAGACACACGCATCTCATAAGGACGATTCTCATCATTCGTCAAATCAGAGAAGTATTCCATCCAAACGAATCGTGATCAATCAGGAGCCACGTGTTAAGACCTGCTCTTACAAATACTTCGTCTCTTGCAAGCCAAGGGACTTTACAGGAGAAAAAGGAGCCATTGATTGTATGACTTGGCTCGATGAGATGGATACTGTGGTTGATATCAGTGGTTGTGCAGAACAGGATATTGTGAAATTTGTTTCACAGTCATTTAAAGGTGAAGCTTTGGCTTGGTGGAGGTCCCTAATCCAAGCCACAGGGAAGATCCCATTGTATAATTTGACTTGGGATCAATTTGTTGCATTAATCAAGGAAAACTTCTGTCCACAGCATGAGGTGGAGAAAATCGAGACTGACTTCTTGACTCTGGTCATGAAGAACTTAGATTGTCAGGCGTATGTTACAAGCTTTAATACCATGTCCCGATTGGTTCCTTATTTGGTCACACCGGAACCAAAGCGCATAGCACGTTTTATTGGAGGTCTAGCTCTAGAAATTAAGGGAAATGTGAAAGCATCCAGACCTACCACATACATGCCAGTGGTAGATCTGTCTCTATCTCTCACACTAGATGCTATCAGAAACAAGTCTGTCAAAGTTTCTGATGAAGGAAAGCGAAAGCGGGAGGATGAGAGTTCTCATCGCTCCGATAAGAAACGAAAGGGGAACTCAGATCATAGGAAGAGTTCTGGGTTTAAAAAGGGCAACCAGCAGTCGGGTGAGAAACCCAAATGTAAAACCTGCCAAAAACATCATTTTGGGAAGTATAGATTCGAGTCGAAATCGCAGTCGCAGTCAAAGCCTAATGGATGTGGGATCTGCAAGTCCAAAGAGCATAAGACTTTGGATTGCAAGAAAATGAAAGATGCAACCTGTTATGGTTGCAACGAAAAGGGGCACATTAAGACTAACTGCCCTAAGAATCCAAAGAAGCCTGAAGAGGCTAAGAAGACTAATGCTCGAGTCTTCCAGATGAATGCGCAGGAAGCGGTGAAAAATGATAATGTCATAACAGGTACATTCCTTATCAATGATATATATGCTAGAGTTTTGTTTGATTCGGGTGCAGATAAGTCGTTTGTAGACAATAAATTTTGTAAATTGTTAAATCTGCCTGTTAGGACTCTAAGCATAAAGTATGAAGTAGAATTGGCCGATGGTACTTTAGAGACTGCTTCAACAATATTAGATGGATGTTTTATATCCATTAGGAATCAATCTTTTCCGCTGTCTTTGCTTCCGTTGAAATTGGCAGGATTCGATATAGTGATAGGCATGGATTGGTTATCTTCTAACCAAGCCCAAATTGTTTGTGACAAGAAGCAAGTGGTTATCAAGACTCCTTATGGTGAGCCATTAACAATTCAGGGAGATACGCAGTAAGGGTTACCTAAGCAAGTGTCTATGCTTAAGGCATCGAAGTGTTTGAAGAAAGGTTGTGTCATTTACATGGCACAGGTAACCATTGATGAACCAAAGCCCAAGATCGAAGACATCCCTGTTATCTCCGAATATCCAGACGTTTTTCCTGAAGAACTGCCTAGTTTACCTCCAGACAGGCAAGTGGAATTTATGATCGATATCATTCCTGGAGCAGCACCAGTTGCAAGAGCACCCTATCGATTGGCACCAACTGAGATGAAAGAATTGAGAACACAGTTGGATGATTTGTTGGAGAAGGGTTTTATTCGACCTAGCTCGTCTCCTTGGGGAGCGTCGATTCTGTTTGGGAAGAAAAAGGATGGATCGATGCATCTATGCATCGATTATCACGAGCTGAATAAAGTTACAATCAAGAACAGATATCCATTACCCAGGATCGACGATCTATTCGATCAACTTCAAGGAGCAAGCTACTTTTCAAAGATCGACTTAAGGTCAGGTTACCATCAGCTGAAGGTCAGAACTGAAGATGTGCATAAGACTGCATTCAGAACTCGATACGGCCACTATGAGTTCTTAGTGATGCCTTTCGGGCTCACTAATGCACCTGCGGCATTCATGGATCTCATGAATCGCGTTTGCAAGCCATATCTAGACAAGTTTGTCATTGTTTTTATCGATGACATACTTATTTATTCAAAGAATCAAGCCGGTCATGAAAAACATCTCCGATGTATTCTTGAACTTCTGCAACAAGAAAAGCTTTATGCTAAGTTCTCTTAATGTGAGTTCTGGCTCCGAGAAGTCCAATTTCTTGGACACGTAGTGAGTGAGCATGGTATCCAGGTGGATCCCGCTAAGATCGAAGCAATTATGAACTGGCAAGCACCAAAAACACCTACAGAGATTCACAACTTCTTGGGTCTAGCAGGATACTACAGGCGTTTCATTGAAAATTTTTCTAGGATTGCTGCACCTTTGACTTCGTTAACTCGCAAGAATATAAAGTTTGACTGGGGTCCCAAGCAACAAGAATCTTTTGAGATCCTCAAGTAGAAATTAAGCAATGCTCCTGTGTTGACATTGCTAGAAGGGATTGAAGAATTTGTTGTATACTACGACGCATCGCACACAGGTATGGGTTGTGTGCTTATGTAGAGAGGTAAGGTTATTGTGTATGCTTCGCGTCAGCTAAAGGTGCACGAAAAGAACTACACCACCCATGATCTGGAATTGGGTGCCGTTGTATTTGCACTAAAGCTTTGGAGGAATTATTTATATGGAACCAAGTGTGTGATTTATTCTGATCATAAAAGCCTTCAACACCTGTTTAATCAAAAAGATCTTAACATGAGGCAGCGTCGTTGGATGGAGACATTGAATGATTACGATTGTGAAATTCGCTACCATCCAGGCAAAGCAAATGTTGTTGCTGATGCCTTGAGCAGGAAAGAAAGGATTAAACCGATAAGAATCAACGCCAAGAGCATTGAGCTAAAGAACAGCTTGAATGAAAAGTTGTTAGCTGCTCAGAAGGAAGCTGTTTTAGAAACTAACTTTTCGAATGAGAAGTTAGGCGTCACAGCTGATCAATTGTCATATGGCAAGGATGGGATCCTTAGATTAAATGGTCGAATCTGGGTCCCTATCCATGGAGGACTTAGAGACGTGATCCTTCAGGAAGCTCATAGTTCGAAATATTCAGTCCATCCTGGCAGTGATAAGATGTACCAGGATTTAAAGGCAAATTATTGGTGGATAGGTTTGAAGAAATCTATAGCCACTTATGTGGCTAAATGTCTGACATGCGCACAAGTTAAAGCCGAGCATCAAAAGCCGTCAGGTTTACTGCAACAGCCTGAACTTCCCACTTGGAAGTGGAAAATGGTGACTATGGATTTTATCACAAAGTTACCAAGGACGAAGCACCGGAATGATACTATTTGGGTTATAGTCGACAGGCTGACCAAGTCAGCCCACTTCTTGCCTATTAAAGAAACACACAGCTCCGATAAGCTAGCTCAGCTGTACGTGGATAAGATAGTATCTCTCCACGGAGTGCCGGTATCTATTATCTCCGATAGGGATACTAGATACACGTCTCATTTTTGGAAAAGCTTTCAGCAATCCCTAGGCACTCGTCTAAATTTCAGCACTGCTTATCATCCTTAGACAGATGGCCAAAGCGAGCGTACGATACAAACGCTTGAGGATATGCTCAGGGCTTGTGTTATTGATTTAGGTGGAAGTTGGGATGACCATCTTCCTTTAATTGAATTTTCGTACAATAATAGCTATCATTCGAGTATCCAAGCCGCGCCTTTTGAGGCCTTGTACGGAAGGAAGTGCAGAACGCTAGTTTGTTGGGCGGAAGTTGGAGAAACCCAACTGTCAGGACCTGATATAGTCCCCGAAACAACGGATAAGATTGTTCAAATCCGTGAGTGAAAGCTGCCAGGGATAGGCAGAAGAGCTACGCGGATAAAAGGCGTAAACCTCTGAAATTTGAGGTAGGTGACAAAGTGCTACTCAAGGTATCACCCTGGAAAGGGGTGATGCGTTTTGGCAAAAAGGGCAAGCTGAGCCCAAGATAGATAGGACCATTCGAGATCATCGAATGTGTAGGAACTGTAGCTTACAAGCTCAATCTACCAGAAGAGCTTAGTGGAATACATAATGTATTCCACATCTGCAACTTAAAGAAATGTCTAGCCGATGAGTCGCTAGCAATGTCTCATAAGGATGTGCAGATAGATGAGAGCTTGAAGTTCGTTGAAAAAGCTTTGTCGATCGAGGATCGACAGGTTAAGAAGCTTCGAAGAAAGCATGTGCCGATCGTAAAAGTAAAATGGGATGCCCGTAGAGGCCCAGAATACACGTGGGAGGTTGAATCCACGATGAAACAGAAATACTCTCATTTATTTCAGTAAATCTCGAGGTCGAGATTTCTTTTAAGGGGGGTGAGGATGTGACATCTCACAAAATAATGTCCAATATAATAAAGACACATGTCATGAACGTTAAACGTGTAATGAATTGATTCTGAGGGACTAAAAGTGACAAACAATGTAAATATGTATGTAAAAGGATCCAAAGTGTCAACATGCCAATCTTGTACCTCTGATTGACCTCACACGACGTTCGTATTCTTTAATGAATAAATTGTCGGACATAGAAAGCCGTTCGTGCTTAAATTGAGAATTTTACAAAGCATAAGGGTTAAATGTGTCAACATGTTAAATGTTACCTCTGAGTGACCTTTTAATGATCCCAAAAGCATTGTAATATTTGTATTTTTTTCTCTCACGAATATCGGATAGTAATCTCATGGAGTTTCGATGAAAACAAGACTTTTCGGGTGATCTCACAACTAACCGGAAGCTTAACGGAATTAATTTGAGACCCAAGGCACTTAATAGTTAACTATGGGGGTCAATAGTGCAATAAAAGAAAGTTAATTAAACTTAAAATGGACCAGGGACTGAAAATGCAAAACTTGCAAACTTTTTACCGGATTAGGGGGTCCTCGCGGGGAGCGTAAGCCACCACTAAGGTCTACGCGGGCCGCGTAAAAGTGCCAGCGACAGACTTTCTGGACAGCTGCATGTTGCAGCCTGTCCACCGCCTTTGCATGAGTTCTGAGCAATACCTGGGGCTTGTAAATGGTTTT
Organism: Helianthus tuberosus; assembly: GCA_030545235.1. Classification (NCBI taxonomy): domain Eukaryota; kingdom Viridiplantae; phylum Streptophyta; class Magnoliopsida; order Asterales; family Asteraceae; genus Helianthus; species Helianthus tuberosus. The sequence goes on from CM060357.1 coordinate 135,819,880, forward strand.
TACTGCCCTAGGGACACTTGGGATCATCAGGTTACTCTAGATAGCAGGTGGATTGATCTTGGAAGTCTTGAATTTCCTATATAAAGGGACATTGTTTGCACTTAGAACTTGCACATTTGAAAATTTCATTCACACTCACTCTCTGAAGCATCCTGGTGTTCAAGGAAGCTTTCTCAAGTATAAACTTCGTGCTAAGGACTCTTGTAAGCGTTCTTAGCTTCTATAGTTAAGGTTTTATTAGCTTAATGGCCGAAAGTCAAAGATATCGTAATTACGCTTTGACTTTGTGATTAATCACTAATGCTCCAGCCATTATTCGAATTGAAAGTGGCTATGTGTTGGTAATTATGTAGGTGTTAAACCCTTAAAAGGGCACCTTCTAATTATCACGTTATCTCAGTCAATTGTCGGGTCAAAGTTATGAACAAAAAGTCAAACGAGTCAGTTTTTTTTTTCAAAATAATTCATAACTGATAATGCAGAAGTTATGGAACATGTTTTAACACTTAAATAACTTGGTAAATAATATAAGAACATGTTTAGGCATGTTCAACCCGACAATTCTGAGTTTAGGCTCGGTTCGCAACCGAAAGTCGCAAAAGTAGACTTTTGCTTTGACTTTCAGTTCTGACCCGATTTAGCTTAGTTTAGTTATGCCTTAGGGTTCCTTTGGGACCACATTACATGTTAGTATAACCCTCTAATATTATACTATATGGTTCCATAGAAATCTGATTCATTTGCATGTTCCCGTTAAATGCTTAAAAATGGACCATTATGCCCTTTTATCATTAAAACGAGATTTTTGAAAATGTGAGAGGACAAAAAGTTTTATTACTGATATATAAGTATGTCCTAAAAATTTGATATCAGTTTATGGTCTAAAATGAAAGTTATGCAAGATATCGTAAAACAAAAGCTTTTTGTTAATTAAATGGTATTTTTGGCATAAATCATATTTAAACCCAAATTTTGGCACCAAAATTTCTACCCACTGTTATAATATAATATTTAGGGATTTTTGGAAATTTTTTTCAAATTTTATACTGACCATAACATAGAGTTCTTGTATGGACTCGGTAATTGACGATAATGCCATTTTCATTAATAAAATGAGTTTTATGCATCATTTTCATGTCAAACCTTTTTCTACTAATTTTATACATTAAATAAAATATTTTAAACAGTTGAGACTGATCAAAATCTCAGATTTCCTTAAACAACACGAATATCGTCAAATACCGACTTTTATGCGATTTAGGCGCATAGTATGGCTTAAAAGCATATTTAGCACCTAAGACTTGTTACCTACTGATGTTATAAATAAATTTTTATACTTTAACAATAAGTATAAGTCTTGAACTCAGATTTCCAAATTTGACCCTTAAAGCATATGTGAAATGACCAAAATGCCCCTACGGTGCATAGTTTGGCCATAAATGATAAAATTCACATATGTATGATATCTTACTGATGTAACTTGTTAAAATAAATATTTTTACTGATTGTTTTAGACCAGAACCTTAGATTGCTATTTAACCTCTTTTATAAACTTTAAAATGACCAAAATACCCTTACGGGGCTTAAATTGGTTTTAAATTCGTTTTGGACATAATTGAAGATATCCTACTGATATCACAATATAATTTAAGCATAATAACTTATGGAACTTGTACATGACTAATTTGGTTACCCGTTATGCATATACGCATTCGGTAAGGTTTATGTAACTAGTTTGCATAAATTAGCCGAAACGGGTCAAACCTTATCATTTTTACTTCAAAATCCAGAATGTATTTAGTTTACCCATTTTATACAAGTCTTCATACTTGTTGGGACTAAATCACATTATAATCCGGTCTTCGCTTAATCTCGCGTTTTGAACCGTAAACCTCTCTTTAAAACTAACCGGTCTAATTTATAACTTAAATAAGACCTGTTAGGAATCTAATAAGTTATTAAAACCTTCGTTCTAGATTAGGAGCCTAGTAAAAGCTACTTGTACTTGCTGATTTGATATACGGCTGAGAATAAAATTACATTTTAGCTCAGGTAAATACTTTTAACTTATTTTCTGTTATATGGGCTTGGGATACAGTATTATAATAATACCGCTTGGTCGGGTATGAAATCATTTAATCGGATTGTGATTAAAAAATTTACATAACCCGTTTTATTCTGTTTTGTTTGGTACAAAGCCTTTGGGGGGTTAATGACCGTGTCCTGGATATCCTCAGCTCATTCATTTGAAATGGCCACGGCTTAAGCACGGATGTAGGCATACACCTGACAGTTGCGTATGTATAAACGGTATCTCACTCGTGAGGAAACTCCTTGTGGGCCTATACTTGTGGTGTGTCTATTAATCTTGTACTGACTCTTCTATTCCGGTCCTGAAAGGACGACAAACATATAAATCTGTATACAAGATTATTTTAAATAATGGTCCCAAGTTAATAAAAATTTTATGCCTCGTGCATTCAAACCAATTTTTGTAAACATTTTTCAAAAGAGTCAGTTAATTGTATTTACCAGTGTAAACTGACGTATTTTTCAAAAAGATTAAGTGCAGGTACTACTCGTACTGGGCTGGAAACTCCTAAGTATTAGCTAAAGAGCCTTGCAAACTCTTAATACTTAAAGTCTGTTGAACAGTATTTTACTTTATGTTTTAGATCCGCCTGTGGATCCACATACAACCGTTGTGTAATATTTTATTATACTTTCAAATCGGTTTGTATTATTACTTTAGACTTCCGCTATGCATTAAACTGTGAATATTTGACTATGATGATATCAACTACGTCACGATACTCCCCACCGGGCCCACCGGTAATACGTGGAAATATTGGTGTGTGACAAACTTAAAAGATGTTATTCGAATGGTGAAGGTTGAACAGAGTAAAGGAAACGTTAGAGCAGCTGATATTAAGTTACTTTGTTGGAAAGAAGAGGAAGAGGTAAAAGATGAAGAATTGAAAGAAATTCTTGATGCAGTTGATAACTATGATCCTTCATGGGATGATTTCAAAGATGATGATGATGATGATCAAGGGTCAACAGGGTTACTGATGTCCAACAATCGTTGGATGATTTTCTTAATGATGAAATCAATGAGCAACAGGAGGATCAGCACCAAGAGTCTTCTTCTGGAAAGCAGCATTCTGATCAGGTATTCCTCACACAACCCAAAGTCATTTATTTGAATTATACATTTGAGTGGGAGTTGGAGATACCAAGGACTAGGGCAGAGATGTTAGAGGAACTGGGATTGGAGGATGGTAATCTGAAAGAGAAAGAATATGAGTTCAAGTATGCCAATGAAGCTGACAATTTTGATCATGTGGAAGTTGAAAAATGTTCATATATCTCTGAAGAAGATACATCTTTTCACTACTCTGGTGTTGACGATACTTTCCCTACATTTGCTGAAATGTTCAAAAGGGAAGTGGTTGAAAAGATAACAACAGAAGGTATTCCTAAAACAGTTCCTCGGGAGACTCTGTTGGAGGGCAGAAAGAACTGGTTCGAGGAGATGCCCAAAGAAAGGAAGTTCAAGAGACCTCTCCAGTATTTCACACATAGTGCTGATATATCTCTGGGAGATATTTTATCTTGGGGATATCTTGAAGATTTGAAAGTATATGCAATCAGACAGGAAAAGGGGGTACAGTATTTTGAGTTTCTGTCAGACATTCAAACACTCCCGTGGTGGGATGTTGAAGAGTTGGTGCAGACCAAGAACATCAAGCAATTTTATTATGGTCTTGATGTAAAAGTTCATGATCAGAAGTTGTGGAAATACATTAAGTGGCAAGCAAAGAATCGATTTCCTAACTGGAAGCCACAATATCCGAAGCAAGACATAAAAATTGATCCAGTAACGAAAGAGGAGGATATTACTTTGATTATAAAGCCGCCGAGATGTCTGAAGAACATGCCGCTACATACAATGGAGTAGGATTTCTATGAAGATTTTCAAGGTTGGATGTACAACCAAAGCACAGCGGAAGCGGTGATATCTCTGTTTGACAAAAAGACTGGAGAATCAAGGAGGATCAGTGTGTTGGATCCAATGTGGTTAGTCAACTACTCGAAAAAGGATATTGATTGTCTGTTTTACAACAAGATTGTGTATGAAAAGCCAGACAAAGTGCAAGCTCAGCAGTATCAGAAGATGGTAAACTTGTGCTATGCAAAAGATATCAACTCTGGCAGATATTGGAAGTCTAAGTTCAGAGACTTGGAGCTAGAAGAGTTCTTAAACAGAGAGAAGCGAGCTAAGAAGTTCAAGGAAATATCTGATAGAGCTGCAAAACTTGGAAGATGGAAGCTGATGAGACCCCCACCAACCGACCAAACACCAATCGAAAAGGAAGAAAATAAGATCCCAAGGTGGGATAGGAAGCGAGATGGTGATCTTGAATACAGAAAATATTGGAATGAAGTTGGTAGGCCTCTAAGGCGAAAGATGCTTACAGAAAGAGATGAACAAAGAAGACAGAAAGCTAAAGCTAGGAGGCGCAGCAGGAAGATGACTTAAAGACTATGCAGGAAGGAAGACTACAGCTACATCCAAGGGGGATTCTGTTAGTACATTATGTCTGTAGCTTCCGTCTGCATCGAGTCTTATGTGTTTTGTCCTGTATGTGTGTTTTTGTATATGTATGTATATGTATTTTATGTCTAGACAAACAGGGAACGGAACGTAAAATGTCAGATGTGATCCGAACGGATGGGGAATGTCATCCGTACGGATGGACATTTGATCGGATGGCAATCCGATCAGATGACATCCTCTCCTCCCTGTGTTGCCTATAAATAGTGGACTTGTGTCATTTGTCCACAACCTTTAGCTAAATTGTCATAGCGAAGCTCTGTCTGATTGTCTACTGGAACTCTTGTATTTTCACATTCTACTAATGAAATCAGACATGTTAAGCAGTGAGATTGTTGTTAGTGATTCTCAGGCGGTGTCGAGGGATTCCGCGCCTCGCCACTAATCGATTCCACTACGTTCTTCGTCTAGAACAGATCCAGATTGTGTGCCTAACATTTTGGCTAAATGGTTTTCAGCTAGTTCAGTTTTTAGTTGATTTTGGTTTGGCTTCGTCTATTTTCGGTTTTGTTTCGGTTAACGATTCAGTTATTACTCACCCTAGACATTGTTAATCATGTAACATATCAATTTTTTTAATTACAAAAAAATTATACCAATACTATACTCAAATTAAGAAAAGAATATTAATATATGAAAAGGTTATGATTGTTTAAAAATCGTGGAATAGTTAGTTTTTTATAAGTGGATAAAGTGTAACCCTTAATTAATTAACCAGAATTTGGAAGTAGTTTCTCTACCCTCTAAGATAGATGTATGGTTTGCTTACATCACAATCTCTTCGGTTTTTAGACCCTGTCAATAGTTTGGTTATTTGTGGGATTCTACTCGATATGGTGGCAATTGTTTTTTACTCTTATGTGGGTTTACATATTTTTTACTCTTATGTGGGTTTGTAGTTGTATGCTTATCTACATTACTAAATCATGTTTGTATGTATGGGAATGGGATCAAATACAAACACTTATGTTTGTAAGAATCGTAAGAACCAGCACATAATTGACAAGTGTTCCTCAATAAAAAATTAGTTTAGGGGTAATTTAGACCTTTTCACCATATTTATTTATAACTAGTTAAAAATAATTATTAAGACATCCCTAAATCCATGCAAATTTAATTCAAATCAAAGTTTGAATTTTTTAACATATCCATGATCTAGTAACTCTCCATGATCGAACCAACCTGTAGGAACCACCACAAAAAATATAATCAGTACAACACTATATGATTAGCATAACATCCTTAATCGTTCTCCATTATCAGCACATCAGATGTGCTGATTATATCTACTTTTGGTGTTTGTTTGTATTATATTGTAATTAACACATAATCAGCACATTATCAGCACAATTATAAAACAACTTTTGGTAACTTTTTTAAAAGTTACTTTTATAAATAAAAAAAAAGGTATAGCAATATGGTACTCATATTAAAGATAAAAAATACTTGATTTTATGGTATATTTTAAAAAAAAAATGAAGTATATAAAAGTTATTTTAGTTTAAAAAACCTTGGTGGAATTTGTATTTAATTGAAAATGGTCAAATGACTAGCAATTTTACAAAATTACCCCTAACTTGTTAGTACTAATTTTTAATTATATAAGGGTTTTATTTATAATCAACCCCAACCCTTGATTTAAACTATCAATGGTTCAGATCTGTTCTTACGGTTCTTACAGTTAGCACTGTTTATATAGGATCTCAACCCTGTATGTATGGTCATCAATTTAACCTGTTTTGGAGCTTAAATATGTTATGATTGGTGTGTTTCATAGCGTATGTATGCTTATAATAATATATTAATATCATAAAAAGACGCTTTTTGCTATAACGATTTAACCATGCTAAGAATTTCAAATTGTGTTGGTACACAACCCTCTCTCCATCTATTTGTCGATTAAATAGGAGATTTTGGTAACAAAAGGTGAACTAATAACCATGTCAAAAGGGTTTCTTATCGGAAAAATAGTAAGGGGCTGTTTGTTTACCTATTAATGGGGCTCTTAATGATTCAGGCCTCTAACTAGTTCAGCACTTAATGGTTCAGACTGTTTGTTTCATGAGCAAATGTCTGAATGGTTCAGACATTTTCCTTTGAATGGTTAAGTATTATACTGAGTCTGAATGGTTAAGACCTCTAATATGAATTGGTCAGACATTTGCTTCTAAATGGTTAAACGTTATATTGGCTCTTAATGGTTCAGGCCTCTTACTGGTTCAGCACTTAACCATTCAGAAGTTGCTAAACGGCCCCTAAATTAATGAGCATGGTGTTGTATACTTTCTTATTGATTGAAAACTATGAATTAAAATATAAGTTCGCAATGAAGATATAAATAAAATATCACTTATATATCATTAGAGGGTCTAGCCAGCTAGTACTAAGGGTGGAAGAGGCACCCTAGGATATTACTTTAGGGCCAGCTAATGATACAATGTCATGTCATTTTCATCCCCAAGTACCATAGAACCATTAAAACACTTGTGACACCTACCCACAAGGACCTAAAACCATGGACCCCACCCTTTTACTCCACCGACCAATCACACACATCCTAAAGAAATGGACCCCGTCTCCTCAAACCATAAACTCTCCAAACAATCACGGCAACATGTTGTCGTGTAAACTTTGATCTTGATATGAACCTGTTCAATGCTGCTACTCTCCCAGTTAACCTTTGAACATCCTTCATATTAGATGGTGATTTAAGGTCTAGAATAGCTTTGATCTGCTCTGGGCTTGCTTCTAAACCTCTCATGGTCACCATATATTCCAAGAACTTTCATGCCCCCACTCCGAAATGGCACTTGGCAAGATTCAGCTTCATATTATACTGGTCCAAGATATTGAAGGCACATTATAGATCCTGGAGGTGATTCTCTGCTTTTTTAGATTTCACCACCATATCATCAATATATACTTCTATAGTGTCCCCCAGTTTATCCTTGAACATCATGTTGACCAGCCTCTGATACGTCGCACCTGCATTTTTTAAACCAAAGGGCATAGAAATGTAACAGTATATACATGTGGGTGTCATGAACGTTGTATCCTCCTGGTCGGATGGTTCCATTTGGATTTGTTGAAATCATGAGGATGCATCCATGAAAGTCAGCATTTCATGTCCAGCAGTTGCATCTACCATGGAATCTATATGAGGTAATGGAATTGATCCTTCGGGCATGCTTTATTAAGGTATGTGTAGTCAACACAGACTCTCCACTTCCCATTCTTCTTCTGGACCACCACCACGTTTGCTAGCCACTTAGGGAACTTGACTTCCCTAATCATCTTGGACTTTAACAACCTTTCTACATATTCTTGTATGATTGCATTCCTTTTAAGAGCAACTTTTCTTCTGTTTTGTTAAACAGGCCTGAAAGACTTGTCAATTCCAAGTTTATGAGTTATGATATCTTTCGATATACCTGTCATATCTTCGTGCTTCCATGCAAACATAGACATCCTGCATTTCAAAAAGTTAGTAAGGTGTTTTTCAATATCTTGAGGGATATTGACCCCTACAAGCACCGAGATATTTGGATTATTTTCATCGATGATAACTTTCTTGACATCCTGCTCCGAAGCTTCCACGATATCCTGTGCTTGTATCCTTAATTGCTATCCTGCCCGAGACTTCATTGAGGCCTTCACCGAAGAGGAGTAGCATTCCTTCGCCTCCTGTTGGTCACTTTCAACTTTGACTACTCCCCAAGGAGTAGGAATCTTGATACATTGGTGATAAGTGGAAGGGACAACTTTCATATCATGAATCCATGGCCTGCCTAATATAAAGGATAATGAATCCATGACATAAAATCGTTGCATCGAGTTTACCATTCAACATATACAGGTAGTTTTATCTCCCTGACAGTATTCTTTGCTTCTCCACTAAACCCTACGAGCATCGTGGACTTCGTGGTAATCTCGGCTTCTGGGATTTTCATTCTTTTCAAGGTTTCCAATTGAATGATGTTGACCGAGCTACCATTGTCTACCAATATCTTGCGTACAAAATGGTTAGCAATATACAAAGTAATTACCAGACCATCATGGTGAGGATCCTGGATGTTATTCCGATCGTCACTGTCGAATGTTATCACTTTATCATTTGTAAGCATCGTCATCCTTGTGAGTTTGTCTCCTCTTTCTGCCTTGGCTTCTTTAGCGTGCCTTTTAGCTGCAGAATAAGAAGTCCCGCATATGTCGGATCCTCCAGATATAAAATTGATTATCTTGGCATCTGGTGGCGGGGATGCTGCTCTTTCAGGATTCTTGTAAGTATCCTGGCCCTTATTCTTTTTCCTGCCAAGAATTTCTTTCAAGTAGCCTTTGCTCACCAAGTAACTTATCTCCTTTCTTAAGGCTATACAGTCCTCCATTACGTGCCCAAAGTCTTCGTGGAAGGCACACCATTTAGACTTGTCCTTCCAATCAGCCTACTGTTGACTCTTTCTTGGCTATCTTGCTTTATCTCCTTAGGGGTGTAAACAAGCCCAGAGGCTCGAGAGCTACTCGTGATCAGCTCGGTTAAAAGCTCGAACGAGCCGAGCCTTAACGAGCCCGAGCTCGAGCCTGAAACAGAGCTCGTTTTGTTATCGAGCCCGAGCTCGAGCCTGAAATACAAAGCTTGTTTAGGCTCGCGAGCCTAAACGAGCCCATACAAAATTTTAATTTTTTATATATAATATATTAATAATGATGATAACATTGATGAGCCGAGCTCGATCCGAGCTTTGCCTTGTTTAAGCGATGTTGAAGTGAGCTCGAGTCGAGCTTTTAGCTCATTTAAGGTTGTTCTCAAAATAGTTCGAGCCGATTCGAGCCGAGCTCGAGCTCAAAGAAGTAGGCTCGAACCGAGCCGAGCTCGAGCTCGAGCTTCATAAAAACCTAACGAGCCGAGCTCGAGCCTGGTCGAGATCGGGTTCGGCTCGGCTCGTTTACACCCCTATATCTCCTAAACCCTGCATGGCATACATTAGTTCAGGAATATTAACCGAAAAACAATATTCTGATAGTTCAGGATATTCTTCTTCATCCTCATCTTCAACAGCGTTCACTTTTTTGTTGTCATTTTTGCCATACGACTTAGAGCGGTATGGTTTATATGAAGATTATGATTTTCTATTTGTTGATTCATATGTTGAGGATGCATTCATCCTCTCTTGCATTTTCTTGTCGTCCTCGAGCCTTATGTATCTTAAGGCCCTATTCTGAGCTTCGTCCAAGTTCCTGCAAGGATTCATCACAAGGCCCTATTCCGAGCTTCGTCCAAGTTCCTGCAAGGATTCATCACAGATCCTGATAAAACTGAGAATCCTTCTGTAATCCCATCTTGAATGCTTGTACTGCCGTAGCAACATCAAGGTTCGGGATATCCAGGGATTCCCTACTGAACTTGTTAACATAATCCCTTAGGGATTCTTGTGGTCCATGTGTTATCCTGTAAAGGTCACTTGTTAGTTTCTCAAAGCTCATGCTACAAGAAAATTGACTGTTAAACAAATTAACTAAATGTGCAAAGGATGTAATTGAATGAGGTGGAACATTAAAAGCCATTTCAAGGCTGATCCTGTTAAGGTGGAACCGAAGCCTTTGCATAGGCATGCTTCTTTAAGATCTGGCGGGATAGGATTTATTTCCATCCTCTCCCCATACTGGGAAACATGCTCTTCAGGATCCGTCGTCCCATGATAAAGCTTCATGTTGGGAGTCTGGAATCTCTTACAGATTTCAGCATCACAAATAGGATAAGCGAATCGAGATATCCTGTGACTATCCTCGGATACTTCCGGTATAGGCTGCACTACCCCAGGCACACTTGATATCATATCCTTCAGTTTCTGGAGTTCTCTGGACAATGCCGATGTTACACCTGTATCCTGCGAAGATTCAAAGTTATTACTAGCAGGAATATTAGTGTTAATGGACAAGTTACCGGCTTGGCGGTTCTTGCCATATCCTGGATCCCTCACGGTCAACATCCTGGTCGTTGAGGGAATCTCCGGAACATTACTCTGGGAACGACTCGGTATGATATTGCCCTGATTATCCTTAGTATATACTGCTGAGCTAAAGTTTAACATCCTGGGCTGCAAAGGGGTAACAGTATCCTCAGCATGTCTCTTGGATTTGGACTTCAAGAGTTATATTTCCTTCATTATGAGCTGGTTAGTGTCCTGTTGTTTCTTCATTTGATCCTGTATATTACCAAACAAAGACAAAATTTCATCATTAGAAGCGCCATGATAGGAGTTCTCCCTGGAACACCAGATCTGTAAACATTCGGAGCAGCAGGAGTGTCTCGAGATATTTGGCTTTCATTTCTCTTCTGAGGAGCTTGAACTTGTGGAGGTGGAGGAAGCACCGAACCAGCCGTAGCAGAGGTTGAAGTAGGCATCGAAGAAAAGTTTGATTGGGAGGCCATTACAAATAGTTTTGTAAAAAGTTTCGAAAATAGAAAACCAAGTAATGATTTTAGCAAAGTTTTTAATAAAAATAGCACCACTTGCCCCACAGTGGGCGCCAAATTGTTTTGGTCAAAAATTACCGAAGCAATTAAGTGATCAAACTTAGTTTGTGAGGTAGTGTGCTATTGTTGTTTGCAAAAATATGTTAAGTTGATTGTGTATGAAAACAGTTTCAGGATATAGCTTGAGGATATCAAACTATATCAATAATCAAACAATTGAGCGATAAAGGTAAAAGTTGACACATGATATACGAGGAAAGCCCTTGATCAATCTAGATTGCCGGCATAAAACCTCGGGAGCTGACAATCGTCGGCTGCCTTGTTCTTCTTATTGCTTGAATAACCAGGATACAGTTGCAGGATAATGCTCAGATCGATTCTAAGTGTTACAATGATTGTGAGTTGTGAGTGTTAGAGTGTAATCGCTGCTAGAAAAGAGAGTGTACGAGTATGTGAGCTTGAAAGTGTGTGTCCCTACGATCTGGCATTCCATATTTATAGTTACAAGAATAAAAAAACTATCCTACAATTTCGGGATACTTCTGGATATTCCTTCATGACCGTTGTAGACCTATTCTCCCGGCTTCAACGTCTTTCTTCCAACGATATTGAGCGAGTCTTCAGGAGAAATAGTCCTTGTGAACGTTATTATCCTGGAGCCATAGCCTACAAGCAAATTATTAGTAACAATCAAGATACTGCCTTAGGATGTTACCAATATCTAGTTCAGTATCCTGACCATAAATAGCTAACATAAAATCACAATGTATTATCAGGATATGGGCTCAGAATTTCACCCATAGCAATAATGTCTTTGGAGATACGTGTCATGTCTTCGTGCTTCCAGACGAAGGTTGAAACCCTTTGCTTTAGGAAGTTGACAAGCTCCTATTAAATATCATCAAGGATCCTTGTCCCCACAAGCACCTTGACGTTAGGATCCTCAGGACTTAAGGATACTTCTCTAATATCATGTTCCTTTGCCTCCAAGACGTCTCGTGCCTTCTTCTTTAATTGTTATGCTTACCTTTTCTTAGCAGAAGCCTTCATAGACAAAGTATAGCAATCTTTAGCCTCTTGTTGGTCACTTTCGATTTTGACAACCCCCCAAGGAGTGGGAAGCTTCACATACTAGTGGTATGTAGAAGCTATGACTTTCATATCATGGATCCATGACATGCCTAAAATATGTTATAGCAATATAGGGAATCAATAATACAAAATATTTTAATAGAATTAACTCCCTCTACATAGATTGGTAACTTGATCTCCCTCACTGTGTTCTTTACTTCTCTACTAAATCCTACTAGCGTTAAGGATTTAGCTATGATTCCTGATTCAAGATTATTCATTTTCTTTAAGGTGTCCATCTGTATTATTCACTAAACTTCCTCCATCTACTAGGATCCTACTCACAAAGTGGATAGCAACAAATAATGTTATTACCAAACCATCGTGGTGAGGATCCTGCATTTTATCCCCGTCATCTTCATCGAAGGATACTATCTTCTGTTCTCTTAGTGTTGACGTTATTGTGGGCTTGTCCCCCTATTCTGCCTTTGCCTCCTTTGCATGTCATTTAGCTGCAGAGTAAGAGGTATCACAAATATAAGACCTGCCAAAATAAAATTAATTACCTTTGCATCTGGCGATGGGGATCCTGCCCGTTTGGTGGACTTTTTAGGATCCTTGTTACTTTCTTTCTTCCGACCCAGAAATTCCTTTAAGTAACCCTTGTTGCGGAGATAACTTATCTCATTCTTGAGAGGATAACAGTCTTTGGTCAGATGTCCAAAATCTTCATGGTAGGCACATCATTTAGATTTATCTTTCCAACCGGATGTCCGGTCATTTTTCCTAGGCCATCGTGCCTTCTTCCAAGATCATACATAACATAAAGCAAATCTAAAACATCAACAGAAAATATTAGTCAACTTTTTCGTGTAATCTCCTCAGGATCCTCATCATCCACCGCACTAACCCTGTTATTATCATTTTTTTTTAATACTGTTTGGATTTTTAGGATTTATGAGGAGACTCCCACTTCCTATTAGGGGGATCGTAGTTAGTAGGCGCATTGATCTGTTGTTGGATCTTTGTATCATCCTCAAGCCTTATGAACCTTAAGGCTCGGTTCCTTACTTCATCCAGGTTTCTGCATGGATTCATTTTAAAAGTTTAAACCGCCATAGCAGTGTCAAGGTTGGGGATCTCTAGGGATTCTCTGCTAAACTTGCTTACATAGTCCCTTAAGGACTCATCTAAGCCTTGAGTGACCTTTGTTGGTGCATGCGTCTGTCAACTTCGTCTTGTATCGAGTTTTGTATTAGAATGTTAGAACAGGGCACGTAGTTCAAGATAAATGTAATTTCGTTTGAAGGATGTAATTCCGCTTGAAATGTAATCTCACTTGAAGATGTTTCAAGCGGAATCAGCCGCCTATATATACCCTTCCAAACGAAATTAGTTGTAACAGTTCCAGTTTGTGCAACGAAGTACTGCCGAAGTGTCGTCTCGCTGTAAATCATTGTGAAATCAATAATACGACAGTTTAAAGTGATATTCTTGTTGAATTGACCTCAGTACGTCTGTTTCTGCCTTTCGTACTAAGTAAAACTCTTCTGATCGACTCGTTCGGGTCTGTAAACGATCCTACAAGTGGTATCAGAGCTCAGGAGGAAGAGTTCATACCAATTCAGCTGCAATTTCTAATTTCTACACCTTCTTTTTCAAAATTAACAATTTTTCACGGATAAAATCGGCTAAAATTCTCACAGAATGTGTGCAATACTGTTTTAACAAAGCCTTGAGAGTTTCAGTCCTAAAATCGATCTAAAAGTGAAAAAATCTGTAATTCTGTTTCAAAATCAACGCGAGAATGATGACATCAGTAGCAACTCAAACGGAATTAGTCCTTAATTCCGCTTGATGTCACACCCCGACCACGTAAAACATCAAATCGTGGCGGAAATGTCGGGGAGTGTTGTAACAGAATTATTGTTCCACAACCATGGTAATTAAAATTATATTTTTATTCAACAACCAAAGGTGGAATACATTGTTTCAAACAAGAACCAAAGAGTACACAACATAATTAAACTAAGTCTATCTTTATTTTAAGTCTCTAAGGCACAGGTCCGCCCTAGTGTCACGATCATCATCCTAAGCAACAGCTCCTGAAACACATGTGAAAATAGGTACGTCAGCATAAAAATGCCTGTGAGATACATAGGTTTTGTAAAAATAGGATTCATGACTTAAGTTTAAGAAAAAGTTGTTTAACAAAAGTCAGTCATGAACCTTGTTAATTGTTTTGTTTTATAAATCTTTTGAAAAGCGATAATAAAGTAGATGATATGTAAAAGAGTAATGTGAGGTTAAATGAATAACCAAGTAAAATGAGTTTGTATAAAATAAGTTGTTTGTAAAACAATGTCTTGAAAAATATGTTATTTGTATAAGATGTTATATGACTAAATTGAAATGATTCAAATAATCCCTACGATATGTAATACCATACAAGCACTTATATATAGGAAGTACCAGCGGCGTATCCACCATGCTTGTATCATATTACACACTCCTCGTTACTCAAATCATTTTACCCAAACAAACCACCAATGTAAATTTCCCATGTCTAAACCATTTGTCAAATGTCTTTGTGTAAATCATGTCAAAATGTAGTCCATGAAATATGTATGTCAATATCAAAATGTCTATGTCAAATGTCAAATATGTAATGTGTAAACAAATTGTCATGTATGGCAAGTGAAACATATATATATATATATATATATATATATATATATATATATATATATATATATATATATATCTACTGAGCCACAGATAAAAATGCACAAAACAATGTATTGAAGTAAAACGTGGTTTTAATCAACGCTGTGTCTTGTGGAAATGCATGCTATACTGAATACAAACATTTATGCGGTATTGTAAAAATGCATACATCCAAGCCTTGTGACTGTGGTGATGAGCCCTTAAACAAATTAAAGGTCTATCTGTGTTATGTTTTATCGGATTCGGTCATTCCTTTCATCCAAACATACCTAGGATGTCAGGAACGGGAGTTGTCAATTCCTATGGTACCATTACCTACTAACGAGCGGCGTGATCAAAGTTAATGAATGTATATGGTCCCGTTTAAACAAACCAAATGTCATATCAAAATGTAAGCATGTGATGAAAATGTACTAAGTATGCGGCAAAACGGACATACATAGCATGTGATGAAAAACAAATGCACTAAGTATGATGAACATACATAGCATGAAAAGGTAATGTAAAACAATGTACTAAGTATGTGCTAACTGAACATACATAGCATAAAATGTCATGTAAAACGATGTACTAAGTATGCTACAAAGGACATACATAGCAAAAACACAATGAAATTATGTACTATAAGTGTACTAATGAACATAGCAAGTATATGATATGAAAGCATGGAAAGCATGAAAATAACAAGTAGGCACATGTGTTTCACCCCAAAATGTTTGAAAAACAGTAAAAGAGGGGTCTATGTACTCACTTGAAATTGCTCAATAGACTTTAGATATCCACCAAGCAAAGCTAGAAGGTTACGGAATCAAACGGCACCTAATATAGGCAACTACATTAATAAACGGACCTAATCGGAGGATCGGGTAGCATGAGGGTTCGTAAACCAAATGAGTGTAGGAACTCATGTAATATGGTTTAACAAAGCCTACATACTAAAACGAAACTTATCCTAAGTGCTTTTGACCCGTTACGACCCGTTTAGGTAGCTTATGCTACTTTAACGCATCATTCGCGTAAAACGCGTTCGGATCGCCTAACTAGCCCTATGACAAGTAAGATATGCCTTAACATGTTTAATATTGTTGCTAAATCAGCTTAGATGTCAAAAGTTATGTTACATAGGCTTAAAATGAATTTTAATGTAAAAAGGGCATTTTGGTAATTTACCTAAGGCATAAGAACTACTTATCATACAACTACTCAAACGATGTGACCATAAGGTATAACCTCGGAATGTTATTACCTATACTACTATGGTCACCTAAAGTGTTTGGTCGGATCCTAATGATCGACCAAATGGGTCGGGTTCGAAAGTATAAGCGATTGATTAGATCGCTTACCTTTACGACCCTAGACAAGCACAAATCTAAAAGTGACGAGCTAAACATGCTAGAACATGTTTAGTTAAGTTAGAAAACAGGTTTGGTATCAAAACAAACGGTTTTGATACCCTAGAGTAGTTTGGTTACAAAATACGCAAGAACACGTATTTTGGCCGAAACTACGACTCGTCACTGAGCCTAGATAACGTGGTAATCAGTAAGTATAGTCACTAGAGACTATGACCATCGTGATTACGCTCACGTTATGAAGTTCAAACGAACTTCGCATTGACCATAAACTGGTTAATGCAGAAAGTCAAACGCAGTTTGACTTTCAAGCATAAAAACGCATGAAGAGAACGAAGGAACACTTACAAAGGGTCCCCGCAAGTATTTGATCCAATCCACTCTCAGGTAGGAAGCATATACTTCCACTTAGAGAGTATAAAATCAGATCAAATTGTGGGTTTGAGCAAATGGGGTGATGGGGTATATATAGTTTTCGTACAACTGTTAGGATCGTTCGTCGAGAAACGTGCTTCGATCTAGGCCGTACACATGGGCCCATTGTTTTACAAAACCATGGGAGCCCCTAGAAATGGCCCATTGTTTGCTAAAAACCGTTTGCAAGTGGAATACAAGGGTATAACAGTTGTTAACAGCTGTTTAAACTGATTTTGCATATCTGGGAGGGCCACACGGCCCGCGTAAGTTTCTGTATATGCTTACACGGCCCGCCTTGGCTCTGCAGATCAGCAACCAGCTTTCAGTTAATGACAGTTTCAGTCCCTGATGTGTTTTAAGCTCATTTCGACACTTCTAAGGCCCGTTAAGCCAACTTTAAGGCCCTAAAATGATGCTTAAACATTGTGGACATGAAACATGCTCAAAAATATGCCGGATGTCGGTTCGTTTGGTCGTATGATCGCGATGTTTGCTTAATTACGACGGAATGCGCATAAGCGCGAAAAACGATCCAAATTGCGCGACGAATGGATTTTTCTTATGCCAAACACTAAAATAAAATATTTTAGTGCTTACATAAATTTTTGGGTGTCCGGATGTGTTCAGAACGTAAGTTATGCGCGAAAATGCAAACTTATGCACTTTTTGACGCTTTTAGTCCCTGAATGAGCATAAAGTTTATTTTAGCACACCGAACCCCTCAAAGCCTATTTCTAAGCTATGTAAAGGATATTTAAAGTGTGTTTAACTTATGGTCATGTTCCGGAGTGTCCGTTACAGTTCAAATCGGCATACTTTCGCAGTTTGTCAATTTTAGTCCCTGTAAGCGAATAGACTAGATTTTGCCATACCAAAGCCTTCAAAACTTATTTCTAAGTTATGTAAAGGTTATTTAAGGTATGTTAAGCATATGTTGATGTTCTGGAGTGTTTTTCGCATTAAACTGATTACGTTTACGCACCATTTTGCGTATAACTCTCTAGAAAGCGATATAGAGTTTGAAATTGAATAAAAGTCAAAACATGAAAAATGTAAAACATAAACAAACAAACATTGGGATCAAATAACTTTATTTCATTGATAACTGAATTGTTTACAATGATTACAAGCACAGATGTCACAGTCTCCCCTACTTGTGGAAATTTCGTCCTGAAATTTGTTTAGAGGAAACTCGTGAGAAAAGATGCAGATACTTCGCCTTCATTTGATCTTCACGTTCCCAAGTAAACTCAGGTCCACGCTTAGATTCCCAGCGAACTTTAACCAAAGGAATGCGCTTGCATTTAAGCCATTTGACTATTTGGTCCATGATTTCCACAGGTTTCTCAACAAAATGTAGTGTTTTATCAACACGAATCTCGTCAAGTGGTATGTGGAGGTTCTCATCAGCTAGAAACTTTTTGAGATTGGACACGTGGAAGGTTGGATGAACATTTCCAAGTTCAGGAGGTAACTCAAGTCTGTAGGCTACCTTACCGATTCTTTCGACGATCTTGAATGGTCCAACATATCTAGGTGCAAGTTTTCCTGTCTTTCCAAATCTGATCACACCTTTCCAAGGTGAGACCTTAAGTAATACACGATTACCGATTTGAAATTCTAAGGGCTTGCGTCGTTGGTCCGCGTAACTCTTTTGACGGCTTCGAGCTGACTGTAGGTTATCACGAACTTTCTTAACCTTATCAGTTGTCTCTAGAATGAGGTCAGGTCTAGTAAGCTGAGCCTCACCTATTTCATTCCAGCAGACTGGTGAACGACATTTTCGACCATAGAGAGCCTCGAAAGGAGCCATGTTGATGCTGGAGTGATAACTGTTGTTGTAGGAGAATTCAATCAATGGAAGATGTGAATCCCAACTACCACCAAAATCGATCACACAAGCTCTAAGAATATCCTCCAAAGTCTGGATTGTTCTTTCAGATTGACCATCAGATTGCGGATGATAAGCAGTGCTCAGATTAAGTTGGGTCCCCATAGCAGATTGCATGGTTCTCCAAAAACGAGAAGAGAAGCGAGCATCTCTATCAGAAATAAAGTTCAAAGGAACACCATGTCGAGATACGATTTTATCCACATAGATTTTAGCCAGTTTGTCAGCAGATAGATCCTCACGGATCGGCAAGAAATGCGCTGACTTAGTAAGACGATCAACAACTACCCAAATGGCATTATGACCTTTCTTAGTGTGCGGAAGTTTAGTAATGAGATCCATAGCGATGTTTTCCCATTTCCAAACTGGGATCTCTGGTTGCTCCAAAAGACCAGAAGGATGTTGGTGTTCAGCCTTAACCTTAAGAAAAGTAAGGCATTTTGAAACGTATAAGGCAATGTCTTTCTTCATACCAGGCCACCAATACTGAGTACGAAGATCCATATACATCTTATCTGAGCCAGGATGAATAGAATAACGAGACTTATGAGCTTCATCCATAAGCAAGGTGTGGAGATCATCTAGGCTTGGGACCCACAAACGGTCCATGAAATAATACGATCCATCGTCCTTCAGTTCAAGATCAGGCTTAATGTGATAGGGTAATTCCTTACCCATCAAGTCTTGTGAAACACAAGCATGTTGAGCCTGAGAGATGCGGGCTTGAATATCGGATCGAGCTTGAATATCAGATCGAATACGAACACAATGAAGCTTAGTGCGTTCCTTACGACTTAATGCGTCAGCCACAACATTCGCTTTACCAGGGGGTAGCGAATTTCGTAATCATAGTCGTTTAGGAGTTCAACCCAACGTCTTTGCCTCATGTTGAGTTCTTTCTGATTGAAGATATGCTGAAGACTTTTGTGGTCAGCGAAAACCACACATTTTGTGCCATACATATAGTGTCTCCAGATCTTAAGAGCGAACACAACTGCACCCAACTCAAGATCATGAGTGGTGTAGTTTTTTCTCATGCACCTTCAACTGCCTCGATGCATATGCTATGAATTTGTTCCTTTGCATCAGAACACAGCCAAGTCACAGATTGGATGCATCGCAGTACACGACAAAATCATCATTGCCTTCGGGCAAAGATAAGATAGGTGCATCACAAAGCTTCTGTTTCAAGGTCTGAAATGCTTCTTCTTGTTTAGAACCCCATTCAAAGGGTTTATTCTTCTGAGTTAAAGCAGTTAAGGGAACTGCAATTTTCGAGAAATTTTCAATGAAGCGGCGGTAATAACCCGCGAGACCAAGAAAAGAACGAACCTCAGTAGGAGTAGTAGGTGTATCCCAATCCTTAATCGCACTGATCTTGGAGGGATCTACATGAATACCTTGTTCGTTGACGATATGACCCAAAAATTGAACTTCCTTAAGCCAAAATTCACACTTGGAGAACTTGGCGAAAAGTTACTCTTTCTTAAGGAGTTCCAGAGTAAGACGAAGATGTTGCTCATGATCAGCTTGCGTCTTAGAGTATATCAAAATGTCATCAATAAAAACGATGATGAACTTATCCAAATAAGGCTTGCAACCCCTATTCATCAAGTCCATAAAAACAGCAGGAGCATTAGTCAAACCGAATGGCATAACTGTGAACTCATAATGCCCATAACGAGTGTGGAACGCTGTCTTGGGAATATCTTCTTCATGCACGCGAAGTTGATGATTCCCAGAACGTAGATCGATCTTTGAAAAGTAAGAAGCGCCCTGTAACTGATCAAAGAGATCATCAATGCGAGGTAGGGGATATCGATTCTTGATGGTAAGCTTGTTCAGCTCACGATAATCGATGCACATTCTGAAGGATCCATCCTTCTTCTTGACAAAAAGAACGGGAGCACCCGAAGTTGTTAGGCCGATGACTGATGATGAGGAGATTATTGCTATTAAAGATTTGAGTGTTGAAAATAGAAAGAAATACAAAGATGAAAAAATGATGTTAAGTCTACTACAACAAGCTGTGAAAGAAGATATCTTGGTTTTATTGCAACATAATGGAACTTCTTTTTCAATTTGGAAAGCTTTAAGATCAAAGTTTGTTGGTAGTCAAGAGATGGTCAAGAACAAGAAATCACTTTTGAAGAAA
Source organism: Helianthus tuberosus (assembly GCA_030545235.1). Lineage (NCBI taxonomy): Eukaryota > Viridiplantae > Streptophyta > Magnoliopsida > Asterales > Asteraceae > Helianthus > Helianthus tuberosus. The sequence continues at coordinate 135,840,586 of CM060357.1, forward strand.
GAGTTTGATCTGTTTCGTGGATTGAAAAATGAAAGCACAAAGCAAATCATTGAAAGATACTGCAATTTGTTAGCGAACATGAAGAGATTGAGCATCGACAAAGATAATGAAGAGTTGATTGAAAAGCTAGCTGATGCATTGCCATATGAGACTTGGGGCACATATCTCATGATGTTGAGGAACAAGAAAGGTTTTAGCAGTCTGACATTGAGCAAATTCATTGAAAAAATTGAGGCTCGGGAGATGGAACAGAGAAAGATTTCAAGGATGAAAGATTTCGACGGTGAACAAGACATTGGTCTTTATTACAAAGGTGGTGTCAGTGATAAATCCACCAACATGTCACCGAAGGTTGAGACAGCATTCAATGCAAAAAGTTCATCTGGAAGTTCATCCAAAGGATCAAATAGCAACACAAGTTTTTCATCATATCCATCATTTGATCCGAACATTTCAGCAACTAAGAATGGCAAAAAGCTACAATGCAACATTGTATTGAATCTTGAAAATGATCAGGGTTATTCTGAAGAAGTTGCAAAAAAGTCATATGTCTTTGTTGGGAACTGTGTTGGAATCATATGGCAGTCTGGTTGCAGGGCGAATCGGGAATCCAATGTTGACAAGAGAGGATTACGATCAGATCGATGCTGAGGAGATGGAATTGATGGACATAAAATGGTGTTTGGCTAGTGTGTTGAGACGAGCTGAGAAATTCAAACAGATCACAGGAAGAGATGACTTCCGTGATGCATTTGTTTCTACTTTAGGTTTTGATAAATCTAAAGTTACTTGTTTTCGTTGCAGGGAAAAAGGACACTTCAAGAGGGAGTGCACTAATCGTGAAGCAAGTGGAGCTCAGAATCCGTTCAACAACAATGATTACTACCGGAAGGCCATTTATCATCAAGTATCTCAACAACAACAAGAACCATAAGTGGCACATGGTAGAAAAGTAATAGAGGAGTCTTTAAAGAGAGCATGTTTGGTGAATCAAGAAGAATTCAGTTGGGACAAATATATCTCAGCTGATAATAAAGCATGCCTGATAAACCAAGATGATGAAAAATTACCAGAAGGGTTTAACTGGGAAGGTTTCAGTTGGGATGATTATGATCCTAACAAAACTTCAAATCACACAGCTTATGTTGCTCGAGTTGAAGAAGATAGTGATGATGATAAAGAGTATTATGCAAGAAGAATGGCAGCTCATTTGAAAATGATGGCAGAAAGTGATAGTGAAGATGAAAAAGTTAAAAAGAAAAAGAAAAAGGTAAAAACACCAGTCAGCAGTGATGATGAAGAAGTACCAGTGATAAGGAAAAAGGTGAAAGATATTCCAAAGTTCAAAGTTGATGCGAAGCTAATGCTAAAAATGTTCCGGTGATTTGTGAAAATTGTGAGATTATGAAAAAGAAAAACAGTGAATTGATTAACAACATAAACAGGTTGAAGGAATCATACGATGTTCTGAATAAAGCTATGAATCAATACAACCAAACAAGTGAAGAACAAGCAACAGCAATGAAGACACTTCAAGGAGCTTTCATGATAAAGCAGAAAGTGGTGAACAATTACATTGAGAAGTGTGCTGTGCTTGAACAAAAACTGGAGACACAAAGGATTGAGACAGAAAGAGTAAACCGTTTGTTAAAAAGTTACTCATGTACTTCTTATGTCATTGACAGGATTTATCCAACTGTTGAAGGCATTTGAAGATGATGAAGTTACTGAAGAACAAAAGGTATCTGAAGAAAAGACTCCTGAAAAGAAGAAAGAAAAGAAGAAGGATACTAAAGAGAAGACATCTGGTAAGAAACAAGGTGCCAGTTACAACAAGTGTCCACCCCCGCTTGAAAATGGATATTCTCCGAGAAATCCAAATTCAGAAAGAGTCGAAAAGGCAACAAATTTACAGTGGGAGTCAGAGTCTTCAGTTAATCTGCCAAAAAATATTGATGTGACTTTTACATCGTCTGACACTGATCAACAATCTCAATTGATTAAGAAAGTAGTGGATCATGTGTTAGATAATGATGAAACTGAGGAGTCAAACTCAGAGTCAAAGTCTGACAAGTCAAAATCAACAGGGCAAAAGAGTATATAATAAAGAATTCCTGTTATCAAAATCTAATTTGAATGACGAAACATTCAAAGTTGCATATACATTGAATGATTCTGACAAATTATATTTTGATGAGGAATTTCCAATAAGAGGTGTCAAACCTGACATGATCAAAAAGGTTTTCAAACTAACAGAAATTAATATTTCTGAAATAAAAGATGTAAATCTTTCTGAAAAACCTAAAAAATACACCTCAAGAATTCAACAAAGAGAAAACAAGAAAAAGGGTTTCAGTTCTGGTTCAGGTTATCGAAATAAACCAAACCATAACGGTAATTTCAAAAAGAAAGGATTAGGTTTTATTCCACCTGAAAATTATAAAAATGAAAAATATGTTCGAGATTTTAAATCAAAAATGATATTTGTTTCAGGTACATCTTCTGAAGAAGAGAAAGAAAATCTATTCAGAAATCAGTCGAACAGAGAATTCCTTGCAAAGAAGCAAGAAGAGATGAAGAGTGATGATCAGATGAAAGAAACTAGAACCTGTTTCCAATGCAACATTGTTGGTCATATTGCCAAGAATTGTTCCAAGGCAATACACTCAAAACAGGGAGTTTCTCGTAAACTGAAAGATAAAGAAGTTGTGTTTGAACCACCAATTGATAGAACTAAACTTTTCAAAAATTCAACTTTTGAGATTGGTGAATGTTCAAACAAATTTTACAAGAAAAGGGCAAATCTTGACAACCAAAAATGGGTTGTTAAGAAATCAGATGAAAGTTCTAGCAATGCTTTTGATTCGTCAAAATCAGAGGAGCTATTGTCTGGCGATGAATCTGATTCCACAAAGTCAGAGGAGCCACAAATTGGGGTTAAATGTGAGAATTCAGTTCCTCCAATGGATGATGTCAATTTTCCACCATTGAAGGCTGAAAACTTTAAACAAAAAATTGGCAAAGTTGAAATTTCAAATCAATTTTTCTCAGAAAAGAAAGAATTTGATGTTGAAAAGGAATTTAACTCCAAAGTGAAACACATTTTTTGAAAAATGGTTGATAGGAAGGTAAAGGGAGTTAAAGAGTTTTATGAGAAGAAATTGAAGAAACCAGTTGTGTCATCCCAGGTTTGTGACTGGGATGGTACCTATTATGAACAGTAAAACCCTGGACTTGCCGGAGCTCCCAAGTTGGTAATCGTGGAGCATGAATCGGCATCATTCTTACATTGTTTGTTTGCAAAATTTAAAATTGTTCATTAGTATGACTTGCCGGAACTCCCAGGTTGGTAAGTGAGGAGTAGGAATCGGCATCTTGAGAATTTAATCTACAAATGGTATTGGTTGGTAAGCCATATGGTTGAAAAAGAGGTTGTGATTTTATAAGCAGGTTAATCAAGGTCATTAGATTGAACTTGATTGAACTTGATTGAACCATTCTTACAAGTGGTATTTTGAAAAACAATATGATGATCCCCTAACATACAAATGGTTAAAATTAACTAATAAAACTTATTTTCCGGAAAAACCATTTGATTAAAACAAACTTAAGTGTTTTGAAATCAATGGGAAAATAGTTTGTTGTGAGGGGGAGTTCTGATTGTTTATGCCAAGTGGATGGCGAATTAAAGCGATTCGATATCGGTTGTCAATTTACTTGTACAGTTTGTTTTCAAATTTTTTTAAATGTGTTTGAATTTTAGGGGGAGTAAGAAATTTTCAGAAAATCCAAAAACATTTGAAAATTTGAAAAGGCCAAAAACATGATAAAATTCAAAAATGAGTTTTGTTGTCAAAAAGAGGAAATGATAGTACATCAGTGGACGATCACAGCATGCTAAAGAATTGGAAAGTTAAAAATGTGATAAACGGTCTCACTGATGATGTGTCAGTAGGTTTTTACACATTTAGTAGATTGTGACGAGATATAAACCTAAATTTTCAAACTTGCTTATATCGTGGGGAAACATCTCTCGGATATATGGGTAACCCCCGAAATCTTGTTTGAAAGGTCCCTCTTTCTGAGATACTAGGTTTTTATGCTCAGTGATATCTGGGGTATTATCCCGGGACTTCTGATTTTGCGGAAGCAATGGCCTAGTCCCCGGAGAATACTTTACGCTTGCTTGAAATATAGTCTACCCTCGGCATAAAAAATGATGAAACATTGAAAAAATATGCTAATCATGTGCTGTTGTAAAAAAGATCCTCTAAAGGGGACCCACCAAAAGTCGAGCCGTCATCTCTCTGCTGAACGGAAGTTCTGACCTGAGCTCTCATGGTTTCGCAATTAACCCCTTACAGATATCATCTGTGGTATACTCACCTGTAAGACTGAATATTGGGATCTGGATACGGGAGTATATTCTGAGGTGGGACACGCGATTAAGTTTAAGTGCTTAAGACATTAATCTTGTATCTCGGATCAATTGAACTTTGTGTGAAAATTTAAGTGGATCAGTATACTGACAATCTAAGTGAATCGTTTAGAACTTAAAATGTTTAAAGCTTAATGGTGTTGGTGATTTGTCTCATAAACTGATATGATCCTCTTACACAAACTCACAAAAATATTGTATGTAAATATTTCTTTATTGCATTTCTCTATTTCATTTCTGTTATATCAAAAATCCAAAAAGTTTTTAGTGTGTTTTAGCATAAATTTTGAAAATTTCAAAAAGATTTTCGACAACTGGTGTTGGATAGCTGATTTTCAAAATTCCAAGTGCTAAACATGATGACAATTGGGTTGGGAAAATGTGTTTTGAAAAGAAAATTGATATTTCTTCGAGTGGTGCATCAGAGATCAACATTGTAAAATCATTCATTGATTGAATTTACCCACAAGTGTTCATCAGAATTTTTTAAATGATAAATCATTTTGAGAAGTATATTTACAAGTGATTAGCAGAGTGTAAATTTGTCAAATTTTAAATTTGTGAAATTTATTGTTGGGTAGAGATTTGTGCAGGTAATGGTAGAGCCAGGAATTGGTCATGAACCTGTGGAAATTGTAGAGACGGCTACAAATCTTGGGATATTCAGATAAAAGCTAGGTTTCGATCCAGAGCAGGATGTGAGCCAGGTTGTGATTCTTGAACCTGTGAAAGCCAGACTACGATCCCAGCTTACTAAGAGGGGGAGTCTGAATGACAAAGAGCTAGGTTCTGATCCTGGGAGTCTGTTGGAGCTGATAAAGAGAAGAGAGAAGATTTGAGGATACTTACAATGTCAGATACTTCAAAGAGTTTGAGACGACTGATAAAGACTGAAGATGCGAAGACTCGACACTTAAGACTCGTCAACATTCGAGGGGGAGTCTGTTGGTGCATGCGTCTGTCGACTTCGTCTTGTATCGAGTTTTGTATTAGAATGTTAGATTAGGGCACGTAGTTCAAGATAAATGTAATTTCGTTTGAAGGATGTAATTTCGCTTGAAAGTGTCAAGCCCATTTCAAACGGAATTAGTAATTCCGCTTGAAATGTAATCTCACTTGAAGATGTTTCAAGCGGAATCAGCCGCCTATATATACCCTTCCAAACGAAATTAGTTGTAACAGTTCCGGTTTGTGCAACGAAGTGCTGCCGAAGTGTCGTCTCGCTGTAAATCATTGTGAAATCAATAATACGACAGTTTAAAGTGATATTCTAGTTGAATTGACCTCAGTACGTCTGTTTCCGCCTTTCGTACTGAGTAAAACTCTTCTGATCGACTCGTTCGGGTCTGTAAACGATCCTACAACCTTGTAGAGATCCCTAGTCAATCTCTCAAAGGTCCTGTTGCATGAAAACTAGTTATTAAACAAATTCACTATATGAGCAAAGGACGCAATAGAGTATTGATGGACATTAAGCAGCCATTTCAAGATTGATCCTATCAGGGTGGAATAGGCATGTCAATGGATGGATATGGATCAGATCATGATCCGATCCATTAATGATCCAACTTAAATGGATAATGATCCGATCCATGATCCAACATAATGGATCGTGATCCGATCCATATCCAAGTAATTTTAAATGGATGGATCACTATCCGGATCGATCCATATAAAAAAATAATAATAAAAACCTCTAAAAATAAAAAAAATCACAAAAAAAAATTGTAAAAATTCAAAAAAAATCTACAAAAATATAAAAAATATAAAAAAAATCGAAAAAATAAAAAAAAATCGAAAAAATTCTAAAAAATTCTAAAAAAAAACCAATCATTCTACTTCAATTCAAACTAGACTAAACGGGGAGAATCGAAAACAATGATTAACTGATGAAAGCAGCAAGTGTGCATTGACTCGGTTTGGTTAAACACCGGTTTGGGCCAAAAAAACCGGTTTTTAACCGGTTTTGGTTTTAAACCGGTTTCATAGATCAAGAATACTAACCAGTCTACAAACCGGCGGTTTGGTTAAAAAACCGGTTTCAGTCTAAAACCGGTTTTTTTGTACACCTCTAATGCCAACAACGTAATAAAAACATTTGTAAACCAAGATACGAATCAGTAACACATAGGACAGTTGAGTTACTCTTACTGATAACAATACTGACATAACTTCCCACACTTTTTAACAAATCTAACGCCAAAAACTTCTCAGAAATTAACAAAAGATAATCAAACAGAACTGCTTCTGATTGCAAATAATCTAATCGATATTAAATTTAAATCTCTGTTCCTAGATCAGATACAAGATGCAAATCGAATTGATAATTGAAAGTAAATGTAAGTAATCATAGCAGCAGCTAATTCCAAAACAACCTGTTTCAACGTTTCCATAACAGAAGCAAGCTCGCACAGCGCAAACGATAATGTAACCGAACAACTTCCGATTTCAACTAACAATCAAACTACAGCTCTGTTCCTAGATCAGATACTAGATGGCCTAGACTTGGCAAAAATAACTTCCTGGGTTTTTAAATTTGTTCTTTAATTTCTTCTACAATCATCCTTTTTTTTAAATTCGTTCTTTAATTTCTTGACTGTTCTCCAACCAATTGTTCTTGCCATTCAATGATTCGATTTTGATATGGTTCTTCATATAATTCATATATTTTGATTTTTTTTTCAAAAAAGCATTGTTTTTTGTTTATTTTTTTTTAACACCAAGTGTTCCATAAACTTGATCAGTTTTGTAAAAAACAACCTACTGAGCCGTGGTGATAATATCATTTATGCTGCATTTATAGTGGAAATCTGATTATTGGTGCAAAGATGTTAGCATGAAGAGAAGATTGGTATACTGTTGTTACAATCTTTTTCTTAAAATAAAAAGAAAACTTTTTAAACCGACCCGGTACGACCCGAACCCCTTCGGACCTGAACCAAAGGCTTATCGTGTGCCTAGCTTAAAAAAGCCCTCGTTTTTTAAGCGCCTAGGCTTTTGGCACCTTAAGTGCGCCTTAGATTTTTAACAACATAGATAAACCCGACTTTTAATCTTCTTCTCAAGTCAACGTCTACACTCTATTTATCGTTGACTAGGGTGCAAACGAGCCGAGTGGCTCGCGAGCTACTCGAGATCGACTCGAGAAAAAGCTCGAAACGAGCTGAGCCTTATCGAGCCCGAGCCGAGCTTGAGCCTAAAATAAAGCTCGTTTGTTTATCAAGCCCGAGCTCGAGCCTCGCATGTGCCGTTTGTCAAGTGTCGTCAGCAACAAATCTGAGCATCGCTGGAAACTGAAAGCTTCAGCCAAGGTCTCGTTCACCTCTCCATCGCATAACGGTACCATTCCTCTCTTGCTTTTGTTTAATTGTTAATTCTGATTCGAGATCTAAGTGAATGTTACAGATGAATATTTTTTCCAATTTGAGTTGATCCATATTTAATTGCTTCTATTTACTAATCAATCCTAAGCCAATTTTATCTTAATCAAACTCAATAAAACCCTAAATCTAACAAACAACAGAAGAAATCACGATATCTACGTTCAAAACACAACTAATCAATACACTTAACCGAACACATATAAAATCAGTGAATCAACAGCTACCTCGAATGAAGGTTTCGTTCAATTTCATCTTAATCAAACTCAACAAAACCCTAAATCTAACAAACAACATCATAAATCATGATGTCTACGTTCAAAACACAACTAATCAATGCAGTTAACCGAACGCATATAAAATCAGTGAATCAAGAGCTACCTCGAATGAAAGTTTGGTTCAATTCACGTAGAGGAAGAACGAGAACAGTGTGGGAGAGATCAGAACCAGGAGCTACCTCGAATGAAACTTTGGACTTTTGGGTTGATTTCAAATTTAGGGTTTGAGGCACGTGCACAGTCAAATATTCCAGGTAATGGATCGATCCGGATGGATCATGGATCGATCCATATAATTAATTGGATAAATGGATCGATCCATTGGATTAACTAATGGATTGTTGGATATTTTTTATGATCCAATAAGTGATTTAAATGGATCAGATTGGATAGGATATGGATCAATATCCGATCCATTGCCAGGCCTAGGGTAGAACCAAATCCCTTATATAAACATGTTTCATTTAGATCCGCTGGGATGCGGTTTATCTCCATCCTTTCCCTGTATTGTGACACATGCTCTTCAGGGTCAGTAGTTCCATTATAGAGCTTCATATTGGGAGTTTGGGATCGCTACATTGCAAATGGGACGAGCAAATCTAGAGATCCTGTGACTGCCTAGGGATACCTCTGGTATGGGTTGTACTACTCCTGGAACACCGGAGATCATCTCCCTTAACTTCTTTAGCTCTTTAGCTATCTTAGGACTAACACTTGTATCGCACATATAATCATTAGTATTTAAAGAACGATTATCAACAGGGTTACCGACGTTTGGATCCTGAAAGGAAGATCCCATGGTAACTCTAAGATCCCTACTTGTTGTGATCCTGACATATGAAGTTGGACCAACTATTGGTGATCCTGGCTACATAGGTAAGAAGTCTCCCTGAAGGACTGCTGAGGATCCTGCAGTTTCGAAGTTTAGAATCCTTGGCTGTAACGGCGTTGTCACTTCCACTAGCCTCCTAGACTCCTTCAGCTCTTTAAGTTCCTTGAACAACAACTTGTTGGTCTCATACTGCTGCTTCATCTGCTCATTCACCGTAGCAAACACTGACAAGATGTCATCATTAGAAACAAGCACGGGTCCAACAACAGATTTACCAAATCCTGAAGATTCCAGCAGCAGTGGTTTTTCTCTGATATGGAGGAGGCGGAAGAGGGTTGCTTGTTCTAGAGGTTGTAGCGGTAACAAAGGATTAAGTTAAGGTTGATTTGGGTTGAAAAACTATTTTTGAGAATAACTTCGAAAGAAATTGGTTTAACATAAACTTCAAGAGAAATTTTATGATGAAAAGCACCATTTGCCCCACGGTGGGCGCCAAATTGTTTTGGTTAAAATTGGTGAGATCAAATTAGTAACCAAATCGAGAAAGTGAGGTAAGGTGCTCTTGAAAATGGTAAGTTTAACACTTAGGATCCCAGGGTAAGTGTCAGGATCGTTAATATAGAAAACAGGATTGTGAGTTATTGAGTTGGGAAAAACATTTGCAATGTGATTAACAAAGTTTTTTTTTTGAACAACCAAACGAAACATATATTCCACCAAACAAGCCTCCCAAAAGCAAGGAGCTAAACAAAGGCCAGACACCAAACATAAAATACGAGCACAGACGATTTGTTACAGGGAAAGTCCTTGATCTCCACAAGAGATGATCGCCGACACAATAACCCGGGGAGCTGGAAACTATTTAGCTCCGATCTATTGAATACTTGAAGGAAATTACAATGGTGAGCTTGATCGATCAATGTCAAAGTGTTACAGAGCCTGTTGCAAGTGTTTATGAGTGCATATTGTCACGGAGTAAACTTTTGACTCACGCGTAGCAACTTAGACTTGATCTAAGTTAAGCTATGTGCCCCCAACGATGTAGTGTTTTGAGTGATTCAAGTGATGGTTGCAAGTTGTGTATACAAAGAAAGAACTTTGTATTGATTACAAGAAGATTTACAAGAGTGTGTTTACAAGTACAAGTGTGTTTACTTGTGATATTATTGGGTGATCTCCAAATGAGACCCCATCATCCTATTTATACTAGTCCTTCCTAGTTCTAGAGAATTCTTCATCTAGATAATTCTTTACATAATATCTTGGATATTTATAAGTTGATTTCTAGAGCCTTCTTGCAAAATATCAAGTGTTTTCAAGGTGTTTCTAGAGAATTCTTGGCTGAAACTTTGGACAGAATTATGTAGCCCTTTCTGGACCCTTCCGAGCTCTTTCAAGGCCGATCTAGAGTCTTCCGATGGTGCCAAGACGTTCCAGCAACTTGTAGGCTGTTCCGGAAACTTCCGGGCAGCCCTAGATGCTTTTTTAGTGTTCCGGAATCTTCCGGAACTCGCGAAAAAAATTCTGTATTTAGGCGGATCATGACAATATGGTGTGTATAAAGTTCTCCTAAATTGACAAAATCCAACTATTTATAGCATACAAGTGAAAAAAAATATCCCAACTAGAAGTCTAATTTTCCCGGGATCCTTAGAGGACTGGGCAAGTGACCGTTGCAGACTCCTTCACTCTTTTCCACACGTTCTCTAACTTCTTCCACGATATATCTGGGAATCTTTATCTCTTGAACGTTGTGAGGGAATTCTTGCGAATATTTCCCTGAAAGGGACGAAACAATTGTAGTAATACCAGAACTCAAGATCCTTAGCTATCAGGTCCCTTAGCTGTGTCAGGATACCAGAGTATGCATCAGAATCCTCTGGGTGTGAAACATTTACCCATAACAATAATAATAAGCAACTAAATAGAGAAAATTAAACATAAAAGAAATTGTAAGTTCAGGGTACTTTACTCGGGTACATTAATTAAACAAAAATACATATATCTATAATCTATAATATATTAAAAAGGAAAAGTGACATACAAAAAAGTAATTTTACCATTTTTACAAGTTGTGAAGCATTATGTACAAAAGAGTTTAAGCCATACAATGGAAACTCAATAGGCATTTTAAGACGCCTGCAGATAGGTTTGGTTATTGTAAAATACAAAACAAGACTACCTTGGCCAAAAATTCAAGATTTTTAGTTCATAAATCTGTTTGGTCAACGGCTATATTGCAGATAGGTTTGGTTATTGTAATCATTTATTATACTTAAAAGTAGTTAAAGTAGAGTAATGGTGAGCGTAAATACTTAATGAAGACACCCGAATTGTAAAATTTGAACATGATCAATTTATCCATAGCCAATATACGACTAGCCCATTTGAAAGAGACACATGTCTTTTAGAAGGAAAGTTTCATTTCAAACCTCAACAAAAAAAATATTTTAGTATTAGGGGAATGTTCATTTGAGAAGAAATTTAATATGAGAAGAAAAAGAAAAGAAAGAACATATTAGTAAAATACTATTTCATTTATAACTCATATCATTAATTTTTCTCTCTTTAATTAATTAGTCAACTAATCATTAATTATCCTACATATAATCTACAAAACCTACACATATCAAAATTTTCCTACATATACCCTACACATTATACAATTTTATCGTACACAGTCGAAATTTATCCTACATAACTCGTAATTTATCCTACACAACTACTAATTTATTCTACACTTTAAATTAAGTTGTTTCTTTAATTTGGAAAAAGTATATATATTTTGAAAAAGAGTTACAAATTTAATTTAGTTAGTTATTAAAGGGGAAGAATACAAATTAATGATTTATGTAAGTTTACCAATATACCCTTATATTAAAATTAAATGCAAAGATTAAATAAAGTAAAATGAAACATTCTTGTTGGTTGAAACTTCTTCTTTTTTCTTCTTATAAAAAAATTCTTCTCATTTGAACCTTACACTTTAGTATTATTGATGTAAAATAGAATATAAGTAGATTTTTTGTTGTATAGAGGAAATAAACTTATGCATCTCTCACTTAGCTAACGTTTGTAACTTAAGCGCATAAGTTGACCAGCATAGGCAATTCTTTTCTTTTTGAACAACGAAAGTTATATATAACTAAAGAAAATATACTAGCAAGAAGCTAGCGCGAAGTACAAACACAAAAGATTAGGGTGAAAGGGGCGCCCCAGTGACAACCTTTCGGGTTGTGCGGTATCATTTATTTGTGTGTGTAGAGGGTAAGAGGAATGGTTGAGTTGAAATTAAAGAGAAATAAAGTGTTCAAATTTCTTGGTAAGCGTAGGGTTAAACTAGAACAACACTACAAATGATGACACATTATAAGGTAGCGTTTGGTATGAAAGAATAAAAGGTGGAATGAAATGGATCATTCTAACGGAATGAAAAGAACATGTTTGCTTATCATGTGGTAATGGAATGAAGCATTCCAAAGGAATGTAACTCCTTCCAAATATAACAATTTGCATTCCCTGCTAAGGGGTGTTTTTTTTTTTTTCATTCCTTCAAGGAATGTAAAGAAACATATTATTATTATATTTACAGGGGAATGTTCATTTGAGAAGAAAATTTATGTGAGAAGAAAAAGAACAAAGAGTACAATTGTAAAACATTAAATACTTTTTCACTTATCTCATTTATTATCATCTTTGACTAATTAATTAGTCATAAAAACTATCATCCTTCACACTAATGTTTTTTGACTACACAAATCAAAAGTTACTCTACACCTTTCGAAATTTACCCTACACATGTTGAAATTTATCCTACACAACCCGTAATTTATCATATACACATTGTAATTTATCCTACACTCTAAATTATTTTATTTTATTTTTAAAATATATATATATATATATATATATATATATATATATATATATTGAAGATAAGTTACAAATTTTAATGTAGTTAGCTATTAAAGAGGAATGCTACTAATTAATGATCTTTGTAGGTTTATGTAACGCCCCAAAACTCGAATTATTAAAATTGTTAGTAAGACCCCATGTCTAATAAAAAAGAATGTAATAACTAGTTATTATACCTAGTCAAATGTTTAGCAAAACAAGCAAAGGTATAAACTTGAGGGACCAAAGATGGACAAGGGGAAAGCTATGTTTTAAATTAATAAAAACACACACAAACACACACATCTCGTGTGTGTTCTGGAACGATCAGAAGGGGCTCCATAGGAGCCAAGCCCTAATTCTTCAAAAGCTTCAAATCAAGGGATGATTCAAGGCTCAAATTCGCAAATTAACATGGAATAATGATCACCATCACAAGGGGATCGTAAGGTATGTCTTAGAAGTTAGATTGGTGATCTTTCACGAAGTGGGTTTTGATGTAAATCGCGAATTTGTATGAAATTGAGAAAGGGTGTGTGTTAGAATCATCATATTGGACATGGGTTATGCATGATTTAGGTTAATTTGATGTTTTTGGATGAAACCCATTTGTTATGATGAAGATGATGACATGGGTGAATCATCCATGTCCAATTTTGCATAATATTGATGTATTTTGATTTGCATGATGGGTTCTTGTTAGAAGAATTAAAAGAAATGTAATACTAGTATGTTTGATGTTTATGCATGAATGATTCGTGTTGATTAGGAAGTGGAATTTGATGTATTATGTATAAGGTTAGAAGAATATGCATAAATTAGTTGTACATTGTGCTAACATAGTGGTACGCACACCAAGCGTTTGATGAAATGCCTAGGTGAGCTTAATAGATGAAATTGTATGTAAGTAGAAGATGATATGTATATAGTGTTGTCCGTATAGGCTATTATGATGTTACGGGTATATAATGATGAGTCGAAAGTTAAACTAAATGAACCGTTGACTTCTAAAAGTCAACCGTGTATAAGAAGGATGGTTAGACGTGTTGTCATAATTGTAAGATTAAGGTAAGTTATATGGAGCGTGTTTGAAGAATGTGTGTTTAATGCGATGACATGATGGTTTACATGAGTTTGAAATGATATGAATTTGGTCACATGTATTATGCTTGTTAGAAGTAACTAATGAAAGTCAAATTGGAATTATGCGATCGATATGATCGTTAACATGTACAATTATGTATGCTAATAAGAATGTGATTTCGATGACATGGAAGTATAGGAATCATGTCGAGACGGAATCAAGCACGGAAGGCTAACGGGTCAAGAAGTGGCGAGGAAACGAGTATAAACATGGACGCATGAGGTAAGTGATTTTTGTAATCACTTCTTAGTTGATTATGTAAAGTTATGTGCAACTTGATTAAGTATGATAATCGAGGTCAAATAGGAATGAATTGTATGATATCGATGAAGTATTAAACGGATCTTAGCTTTGATCCGAGCAAGGTATGTGTGATTAAGGATTGTAGCTAAGTAGTAGGATTGGTTACTTATGCAATGAAGTCCTTTGTTGTTAAGGATAGAGCGAAGTTGTCAAAAACGCCCTTGATAGGTATTTCGGGCAAACGACCTTAAAAGTCGTTTGGTAACGAGCTATTCGATTAGAGTAATGTCTTTGTCAAGTATGGAAGCGAAGTATAGGGTTTTGTATGTCATAGCCCATTTAATGCGCAAACACCCATAACGGGTCAAAAATAAGCTTTTAAGCGAAAATGGGTTAAGAGGATGCAAGGCATCTGAGAATTTAATCTTTTATGATAGGCGTCAATGAAATTATTAAGTTCATATGAGATTGAGGTCAAATAAACAGATTATGTTGATAAATGCACGAACGGGTCAAATAATTAGAAAATGATAATAGGTCGAATGCATATAAGTTAAGAATTTCCTTAATCCGGAGGTGGGATTTTAAGTTTATATGATAGAATGTGAATTTACAAGCATGTAGGAAGAAACGGGAGGTTACACGGGTAAACGGTTCAAAAGTTACGCGCGTTTTAGTGCGTACGAACGACGAAACGGAACTGCAGAAAACTGCAAAAACTAGAGGGCGTCGCCGACGGGCAAGGGGGCCGTCGCCTACGGGCTCCAGAAAGTTAATTTTTTTGCTGACGGGTTATTTACCTGTCTACGGTGTTTTTGGCTACGGGAAGAACCACGGGCCGTCGCCGACGCCCTCCCCAAGTCCAAAAACATGAAATTTGTTATTTAAGTTGATTTATGTATCATAGGCTTCGGTTTGTTATCCGTGGACTACGGCGGGCTTCCTAAACATGATTTTGATCGATCCTTAGATGTTTATGGGCTATAAATCAAAGTCTAAGTCCCGTGTAATTAACGTATGAGTATGTAAGAAGTATGTAAGATCTTGTACGTGTATGTAGATGTGTATGTATGTATGTATGTATGTATAAAGATATGTACGAGTGTATGCATGTATGTAAAGATGTAGGAAAGGTATGTACGTAGGTAGATGTGTATGTATGTATGTATAAAGATATGTATGAGTGTATACATGTATGTAAAGATGTAGGGAAGGTATGTACGTATGTAGTTGTGTATGTATGTAGGTATAAAGACATATATGAGTGTATGCACGTATGTAAAGTTGTAGGAAAGGTATGTACGTATGTAGATGTGTATGTATGTATGTATGTATGTACGTATGTATGCATGAATTAGACACGTTGAGTGTTAACGTTATTAATGGTGTACCTTGAGAATGAAAAGTAATGCAGGTACGTTATTGAAGCCTCACCAGGAAGTGGATACGCAGATGAAATGCTTAAAGTTTGAAAAGTGACGAAATGTGAAGTGTACGTGCTTGAATCTTGTTTATATAATGTGTGCTAATGTTATGAATGTATGTGGTGAGTGCAGGTTGTACGGATCACGGGCGATTATCACAAGGAATAGAGATCGAAGACCGAGTCATAAGATAGATTGTACGGGAATAATCGAGTATGTACTTTAGTAAACGGGAGTTATGCTTTTGTTTTGTAAAAGAGATATTTTTAAAATAAACCTTCAAGTAAGTCAAGACGTTTGTAATGAAAGAAATTTTATGGCACGAATTTCCGCTGCGACTTTTGTCAAATACGTGTTAGGGTCTTCCAAGTTGGTATCAGAGCCCTGGTTTGAGAGAATCAAGTACAAGAAAGTAAGTACTTGAACTCAAACTTGTGTGCTCTTATGATAAGGGACCCGTACAATCTAAGACTCGATCAAGATCCAAAGGTAGAAGCGAATGTAAGTATGTACTTATGTATACGTATAAAGAAACTGACGGTATGTTATGTGCAAGGTAAGCATAAGTGTTTGAAGAAGATGACCCTTGAATGCAGTCTATGATGGATGCTAAGGCAGGCAAGGATGCGAATGGACAGACGGACCCCAGGTACACAATGTTAATATGTATGGTACCGGTGTTAAAACAAAAAGGAAGAAATCTCCTTGGGAGGGTAAGTACTAAATGGAAGACAACGATATTGTCTTGATAAGATTGTAAAAAATGTAGCACGAATTGAGACCCACTACTGCAGACATAAGGCGATGATTACCTGAAGGCACGAAATTAGTATGTGAATTGCGCACCTGGCCAGTACGCAAGAAGCATATGACATTCGTGAGACCGTGGTACTTATCGCACGTATGTCCGTTAGTATTGGGTAGCAGGTGGGCGTGCGGGTGAAGTGGGTTGTAAGACTCTCGGGAAATTGAGAGTACTATGTAGGAATGAAAAGTGTGAATGATAAGAATGAAGAATGTTGAATCTGTAAGACGGTACGGATCAACAATGTATGAAAGCAATGCTTGAATCCGCGAGACGGACTCAAAGAATGAAAGATGTGAATGCAATGATTGAATCCGCAAGACGGATTCAAGGAATGAAATGTATGAATGCAATGCTTGAATCCGCGAGACGGAACTCAAGGAATGAAAGATGTGAATGCAATGCTTGAATCCACAAGATGGATTCAAGAAATGAAATGTACGAATGCAAAAATTTGGATCTGCGAGACGGATTCAAGGAACGAAGGATATGAATGCAATATTTGAATCCGCGAGACGGATTCAAACATAAAAGCAATTAAGTGTACAAATGATAAGTATGAATCCGCGAGACGGATTTAAGGACGAAAGAATGACCATAAATGATATGCGAACTTAAAATTTGAGTCAAGAAAAGAAAATTTTGATTAAGCCACATACTAGACACGCTGTTAATTGACTCGTGTGAGTCAGAATGAATGACGGGATACAACCCGAATGATAACTTAAGTATGGCCGGGAAGGGGAAGTTTTGCGAAAAGGTTAATGAAATAATTTTAAGAATAAAAGAATTAGGAGCATTTAAAACCCCAAATAAAATAAGTATGGAGAAAAAGTAATAATGACGAGTATCGATGGAAAGTGCTAATTTTGATGTTGGGCTTGTTGGCCATGTTCATTTGAACAAGGCATTATTGAAAGGATGCGCATAGGTGGGTGCTCAATAAATCAATGAAAGTATTACATGAACCCATGAAGAAACGGGCCGACTCGGGCCACAAACCGTTGGCATACACGACGAAGTCCAGGTTAGTAAGATGTTTAGCTTGTGATTATGAGTAAGTATTGATATAAATAAATGATAATAGTATGCCTATGATGATATGTTGACCTCTCGTATAAACATTAAGATAATTAGAAGTAACATTAGTAATGGGATGCTAAGGAGGTCTCAAAGCGAATAAAATGAAAGCTTGTACATGATGTATGAGTAGAATGAAATAAATCGATTTATTTCGATATATGAAGGTAATATGCTTAAATAGGAAGCTGGAGACAAGCCGTAAACTTAAAATCAATACGAGTAAGGATTGTATACTTTTGGATTAAGTTCAATAAATGAAATGCTAGGGATGATATGTGCTAGAAACTAGCAATATGAAATGAAGGACACTAATAAGAGCTCTGGAATAGAGTCATACATAAGTATTGTGAATGAACAACTTGAAAGGGGTAAGAGTAGAATTGGTTTGATTCGAATAAGGAAGGTTTCGGGGACGAAACCTCATTTAAGGGGGGTAGACTTGTAACGCCCCAAAACTCGAATTATTAAAATTGTTAGTAAGACCCCATGTCTAATAAAAAAGAATGTAATAACTAGGTTATTATACCTAGTCAAATGTTTAGCAAAACAAGCAAAGGTATAAACTTGAGGGACCAAAGATGGACAAGGGGAAAGCTATGTTTTAAATTAATAAAAACACACACAAACACACACATCTCGTGTGTGTTCTGGAACGATCAGAAGGGGCTCCATAGGAGCCAAGCCCTAATTCTTCAAAAGCTTCAAATCAAGGGATGATTCAAGGCTCAAATTCGCAAATTAACATGGAATAATGATCACCATCACAAGGGGATCGTAAGGTATGTCTTAGAAGTTAGATTGGTGATCTTTCACGAAGTGGGTTTTGATGTAAATCGCGAATTTGTATGAAATTGAGAAAGGGTGTGTGTTAGAATCATCATATTGGACATGGGTTATGCATGATTTAGGTTAATTTGATGTTTTTGGATGAAACCCATTTGTTATGATGAAGATGATGACATGGGTGAATCATCCATGTCCAATTTTGCATAATATTGATGTATTTTGATTTGCATGATGGGTTCTTGTTAGAATAATTAAAAGAAATGTAATACTAGTATGTTTGATGTTTATGCATGAATGATTCGTGTTGATTAGGAAGTGGAATTTGATGTATTATGTATAAGGTTAGAAGAATATGCATAAATTAGTTGTACATTGTGCTAACATAGTGGTACGCACACCAAGCGTTTGATGAAATGCCTAGGTGAGCTTAATAGATGAAATTGTATGTAAGTAGAAGATGATATGTATATAGTGTTGTCCGTATAGGCTATTATGATGTTACGGGTATATAATGATGAGTCGAAAGTTAAACTAAATGAACCGTTGACTTCTAAAAGTCAACCGTGTATAAGAAGGATGGTTAGACGTGTTGTCATAATTGTAAGATTAAGGTAAGTTATATGGAGCGTGTTTGACTAATGTGTGTTTAATGCGATGACATGATGGTTTACATGAGTTTGAAATGATATGAATTTGGTCACATGTATTATGCTTGTTAGAAGTAACTAATGAAAGTCAAATTGGAATTATGCGATCGATATGATCGTTAACATGTACAATTATGTATGCTAATAAGAATGTGATTTCGATGACATGGAAGTATAGGAATCATGTCGAGACGGAATCAAGCACGGAAGGCTAACGGGTCAAGAAGTGGCGAGGAAACGAGTATAAACATGGACGCATGAGGTAAGTGATTTTTGTAATCACTTCTTAGTTGATTATGTAAAGTTATGTGCAACTTGATTAAGTATGATAATCGAGGTCAAATAGGAATGAATTGTATGATATCGATGAAGTATTAAACGGATCTTAGCTTTGATCCGAGCAAGGTATGTGTGATTAAGGATTGTAGCTAAGTAGTAGGATTGGTTACTTATGCAATGAAGTCCTTTGTTGTTAAGGATAGAGCGAAGTTGTCAAAAACGCCCTTGATAGGTATTTCGGGCAAACGACCTTAAAAGTCGTTTGGTAACGAGCTGTTCGATTAGAGTAATGTCTTTGTCAAGTATGGAAGCGAAGTATAGGGTTTTGTATGTCATAGCCCATTTAATGCGCAAACACCCATAACGGGTCAAAAATAAGCTTTTAAGCGAAAATGGGTTAAGAGGATGCAAGGCATCCGAGAATTTAATCTTTTATGATAGGCGTCAATGAAATTATTAAGTTCATATGAGATTGAGGTCAAATAAACAGATTATGTTGATAAATGCACGAACGGGTCAAATAATTAGAAAATGATAATAGGTCGAATGCATATAAGTTAAGAATTTCCTTAATCCGGAGGTGGGATTTTAAGTTTATATGATAGAATGTGAATTTACAAGCATGTAGGAAGAAACGTGTCACACCCTGGCTTTGCGGAAGCGTGGTTAACTTTGGTGTGACTTCTTAATACCATAGCTTAATCATAACAAGCTATATGAATTTAAAAACCATGCAAGTCATCCATTAAGTTTTGAAAATCAAAATACAGTACCATTGTTTTTAACCAACAACCATGACCTTGTTCAACATTACAAACTGAAACATAACATAAACGTGATTTAGAGACTGTGTCTTGTCCAGGTAAGAGACACATCCCCTAAACCCTGATGACTTCATGACAATATGCAGCGGAAAACGTTCCATACCGTGCCAGATCCGTTTAATTTCCTGAAATACATGTGAGTTGAAAAATCAACAATAATGTTGAGCGAGTTCATGTGCAAGTGAGTAAGTAAAACACTTGTAAGTATAAAAGTTTCCTGGTATGTAGCAGTGTAAGAGGACTTGTGATCACTAATGGTTTGCAAGGCCATTAGCATGTCGTGAAATGCAAGTAGGAAAGACACACCCTAGCCGATTTTGCGTTGGGTACCAAGTCACTCCAGGTCCGTTCTGTTAGTCCTCCGAGAGGCCTGTTCTGTTGGGCTGGGAGCTGGGCTCGCTACACCCAGATAGATCTACCGCTCGAGTCCCTCGGTGTTCTAACTACCCATTCACATGATCTAAACCTCCTTACGTTATTCATACCGTGTATAAAGTACTTGTAAACAAAGTAACATGTATTTCACCCCCGCAGTTAAGAAAACTGAAAACAGTTAGAGAAAAGGGGGACATGAACTCACAGTGAATGCGCGTCTCTACCAAGTGTCTCCAATACAGTAAGCTGTGCAACGACCTACAAGTGCTAATTCTATTAGACGGACGGCCGTGCTTTAGCTTTATAGTTTAAGTTTTTGGGGAAATAGTTAGACAACTATTTCGTGTTTATTTTCCATATACACTTGGTAGTTATTCTTCCCAAGGATGGGGGATACAATACATGTGCGTAAGTTACGTTTTATCAATCTTGTGGTAATGTAATTACCGGTGTAACTTATATGTTTGTGGAAGCGTTCGCAAAGTTTCGGAATCATTAACGCTTGTAAATATTATTTTCACTCTAAAATAATATTTATGTATTTCACAAAATAATCATAAACAGTGTTGTGACAAATATATTTATCACGTTAATCTTTGTGAAAATTCCACCTCCGAATGTTTAGTAAATAAAGTCATGGCGAAATTTTATGTTTCGAGAATTTGTCCAAAGATAGTTCTAACACTTGTAAAACTTCTAAGTGTTAGGTTTTTAGAAAATTTCGCCAGAGTTTCCTCTGTAACTGGAGGTGGCCACGCTTTCAAGCGTATCATTTTCTTTTAACAAATCAATTCAACAACTTCTTTATTCAATCAAACAATTTCCGACACATCAAACTAGTCGACAAGTATGTAAATTTGCATAATCGCATGAACTTGTAGTTTTTCCGAATCTATAGTGTAAATCCCCTTTATATATGTAGATCTTTATATAAAGTAACTTTGTTCTCGTAAAAACATTGTGACTAGAGAAATCCGTCTTTACAACTTCTAGTCATTTTTCCCAAAAATAGTTATTTGTCGGATCTTTTCATTTCACAAGTGTCTACGCACTTGTGGTTTATAAAATCATGTTTGTTAGTGCAAGATCCTTTCTTTAAAATACATGGTTTCTCAAATGTGTGGTTCTTTGAAAATACCACTTGCGGATGCGTAGATCCGCTAGTTTTAAACACCATTTTACCGGTTAAATCACTTTTACACAAGTAAAATATTTTCACACAAGTTCATGTATCTTGTGTGGTAGAGTTTCACCTTTAACCCTTGTATTTAGTCAAAAACGAGCTTATGTGAAGATACATGATCTTACAAAGTCGGGTTAAGCGATGTTCCGAGCTACCACATCATAGATCGGGTCTCAAAAATCACGTATTTCAAGTCCTACGACTTTTACACAAGTTATATGTTATTATCCACCATTTTTGTGATTTTACTAGACTTTAATGCATCAAAACTCATGTTTTCGATATTTAACCGACAATATTCCTTTTAACCACTTTAAATACATTCAAGAACAAGTTTTAAACAATATACCTCTAGCTCGGGGCTAGGGAAGAAACTTGACGAAAAAGAGGTGGATAAAAGCTAACGGTGGAGGTCCTTCGCGTTCCGACTGCACAAGAGCTCCTAATACGCGATCCTTGAAGTGTGTATCACCTTGGAATTGCAAGAACTAGACTTGGAATCGGATGGATGGATGTGGGTGTCTTGGCCGTGAGTTTGTAGAGAGGAAAAGAGAGTTTTTGTGGTGAGTTGTGTAGTGTATGATCTTGTGTGTTTAGGTTAATACTTATAGACAATTCATGAAGTAATTAACCAATGGACACTATGTCTTCTAGATACTTAGCAAGGTTGATTATAAATATCAAGTTAGTACATGGTGTGTCCCCTCCTAGTTAGGGACGGTTAGAGAGGGGGGGCGGTTTGGTTAGTTTGTAACCAATCTCCAAGTATTAGTTAGATAAAACTAAGTTAGGTTAAGTGTTAAACTTAGTTACTTGCGTAATGTGTGTTATGACGGGTGTTAGGGTAATCAGGGACCCTAACTGGTTCAGAAAAATATAATTAGTGAAAATAGTAATATTTTCATGTTCCGGGTAAAGTCCGGGTGTCCGGTTGGATCGAAATCCGTTAAAGTGTTACAAAAGCTTTAAAGTGTCGTTATTACATTTTTAGTGACACAATTTGTTTTCCCGACACTTTAGAAAGTGTCTAGTGTTATTTTCTCATGTTCTGGCACTTTACTAGTCAGCTAGAAGCTGGATTAATTATTAAAGTGCTGTGTTTGGTACTTAAAGTACGTTTTTGGCACATCCGAATCAGTGTATCTTATCCCTAGAGACGCGGTACCATAACCCTTATATTCCTACACTCACTACCAGTGTAGCCAAAATACATGAGGCTCTTAACAGGCCTTAGAGGCAGTGTCTGCCTGATGCTGGTTATTTCAGCATGTTCACTGTGTATCCGTTTAGTGCTACTGTGCCTTTTGTGCATCATGTTTGTCACTAAGGTGCCGTATGTAAATAATGTAGTGACAGCATATAAAGTATGATGCAAGTAAGTGCATGTATCAGTATGCAGGTAGCAGTTCATCAGCTAGTTCAATCAAGCACAGTAACTAAGCAGTAATTTATCATTAATTAAGTTGTACGGATACCTGGTTTAGTGCGGGTTGTCACATTCTCCCCCCGTTAAATAAATTTCGTCCCGAAATTTAAGTTCTGCTTGTAGATGCAGAGTTCTTAGGAAATAAGTGGGGGTATTTCTCTTTCATCCGGTCCTCACGTTCCCATGTGAATTCAGGACCATGTCTGGCATTCCAACGAACTTTGACGAGTTTGACACTGCTCCGGCGGGTCTTGTTAACTTTCCAATCCGTGACCTCGACAGGTTCTTCAACGAAGTGGAGCGTGTCGTCAATATGAATCTCGTCGGTAGGAATGGCAACGTCAATTCGAGTTGGACTTTTCTTTAAATTGGATACATGAAATGTATCGTGAACACCATTTAGTTCAGCAGGTAGGTCCAACTTGTATGCTATAGTTCCAATTCTTTCCAGAATTTTTGGAGAGACCAATGTAGCGCGGATTTAACTTTCCATGCTTCCCAAAGCGTGCCACCCCCTTCCAGGGTGAAACTTTCAATAACACCATTTCTCCGACTTGGAAGTCCACATGCTTCCGGTTTGGATCCGCGTAGGCCTTTTGTCTGTGGCGAGCGGCTTCGATGCGTTTAAGTATTTGCGCGATCTTGTTTGTTGTCTCTTGGACGATCTCGGGACCAGCAAGCTGCCTATCACCTGCGTCAGACCAACATAGGGGTGATCGGCACTTGCGTCCGTATAGGGCCTCAAATGGCGCGACACCAATACTGGTGTGGTAGCTGTTGTTGTACGAAAATTCGACCAAAGGTAAGTGTTTATCCCAGCTACCTCCTAAATCCATAACACATGCCCTCAGCATGTCTTCCAAAGTTTGTATCGTTCGCTCGCCCTGGCCATCAGTTTGCGGATGGAACGCAGTGCTCAGATTTAATTGTGAGCCAAAAGATTCTTGGAAGGATTGCCATATTCTCGACACAAACCTTCCGTCTCTATCAGAGATGATTGAGAGAGGTACTCCATGACGTGCTACGATCTCTCTCAAGTAAATTTCCGCAAGTTTACTAGTACTGTCTTTCTCCTTGATTGGCAGAAAGTGTGCGGACTTTGTTAGGCGGTCAACAATCACCCAAATCATATCATGGCCTCTTGGCGTTCTTGGCAGTTTCGTAACAAAATCCATTGAGATTTGTTCCCATTTCCACTTGGGAATCTCAGGTTGTTGCAGAAGTCCCGAAGGCTTCTGGTATTCCGCCTTGACCTTAGCGCACGTTAAACATTTGCTCACGTAAACAGCAACGTCGCCTTTCATCCTAGGCCACCAATAGTAATCGTTGAGATCCTGGTGCATCTTATCCGATCCAGGGTGGATAGAGTACCGTGACTTGTGCGCTTCGTTGAAAATAACTTCCCTTAATCCACCAAACAGAGGAACCCAAATCCTTTTCTCAAAACATAACGTTCCTTCCTCGTTTGGTACCAAAAGCTTCTCCATTCCACGGAGATATTCTTCCTCAAGGTTTCCCTCCTTGAGAGCTTCCTTTTGTGCAGCACGAATGCGCAAGGAAAGGTCGGTTCGTATAATCCTTTCCAAAGCTCTAACCCTTATGGGCTTGATTCTTTCTTTACGACTTAGGGCATCGGCAACTACATTCGCCTTCCCTGGGTGATATTTTATCTCGCAGTCGTAGTCGTTTAGCAACTCAACCCATCGTCTTTGCCTCATATTCAACTCCTTCTGGTTGAATATATGCTGTAGGCTTTTGTGATCTGTGAAGATTGTGCACTTCGTACCATACAGGTAGTGTCTCCAGATCTTTAAAGCAAAAACCACTGCGCCAAGCTCTAAATCGTGTGTGGTATAATTCTTTTCGTGCACTTTCAGTTGGCGTGATGCGTAAGCAATGACCTTTTGGCGTTGCATCAACACACAACCCAATCCTTGACGCGATGCGTCGCAGTATACCACAAAGTCATCAGTGCCTTCTGGTAGAGCTAAGATTGGCGCGTTACAAAGCTTATCCTTCAATATCTGAAACGCTTCATCCTGTTTGATTCCCCAATCAAACGTCCTTTCCTTCTGCGTGAGGAGTGTCAATGGTTGAGCGATCTTTGAAAAATCCTCGATGAACCTTCGATAGTAGCCAGCCAAACCCAAGAATTGTCGAATCTCGGTTGGCGTTGTAGGCGTTTCCCAATTCTTGATTGCCTCGATCTTTGTGGGATCCACATGAATTCCATCCCCATTAACCACATGTCCAAGAAACTGGACTTCGCGTAGCCAAAACTCGCACTTGGAGAATTTGGCGTACAGCTGTTCCTTCTTTAGCAGCTCCAATATGGTTCTAAGATGTTGTTCGTGTTCAGCCTTCGTCTTTGAGTAAATCAGGATGTCGTCGATGAATACAATCACGAACTGGTCTAAGTATGGCTTGCAAACCCTATTCATCAAGTCCATAAAGACTGCAGGTGCGTTTGTCAAACCAATGGCATAACGAGGAACTCGTAGTGTCCATAACGAGTTCGGAAGGCTATTTTCGGGATACTTTCATCCTGTATCCTTAATTGATGGTATCTAGATCGAAGATCGATCTTAGAGTAGAAGCTTGAACCTTGGAGTTGATCGAACAGATCGTCGATTCTTGGCAGAGGATATCTCCCCTCGATCGTTAGCTTATTCAGTTCTCGGTAGTTGATGTTTATTGAAAATCATCGTCCTTCTTTTTGATGGGTAAAAGATGGGATTACCCCAAAAGGAAATTTTGGTCTGTTATCTTCCTTCTCTAACCATTGCTAACATTTCTCTGTCAGTCCTTGCATTTCCGAAAATGTAAGTTGCCATGATGCTTCGACTACGGGTGCAGTGCCCGGAATTAAGTCGACGCGGGATTTGACAAATCGTGAGGAGATGATTCCGGCAAGTCTTCGAGGAAGACTTCGGGGTATTCTCCAATCACGAGGATATCTTCGAGTTTTGGTTCTTTGACTTCCTTTTCCACAACATGAGCCAAGAATGCAACACATCCTCTGTGCGAGACTTTTCGGGTCTTCTTTGTCTGATAATCCGTAGGAGCGTATCCCGCTCCATGAGTTACGATAATTTCTCCGTTCGTTTTCGGGGCGCGGATGACAATCTCCGCATGGTTGTTCGTCAACCAGTCCACCCCAATCATCACGTCGAAGCTTCCAAACTCAACTGGCAATAGATCTTGCGTAAACTTACGCTCTCCGGGTTCTATCGTGCCGATTCCAGTTACTGCGTTGACTTCCACTAGCTTCCCCCAAGCCAGTTCTGATGGGTACTGGAATAATTACTCACTCGCTACGTAAACCAATTATGTCCTTGAATACTAGAGTTGTGAATCGTAAAATTTGCAACAGTAGTTGGCAATACGGATGCATAATATTGAGTAATGTGGGACGTACCGCTATCCATGCTTGGATTTCTGGCGTGCCTCCCTAGCTCCGACGGGGAGCTTTCATCCTTGCGCCTGATTGTCTTCGGGCAATATCTTCTGAAATGCTTTTTGCTTCCACAGTTTAAACATCCTCGAGCACGCTTCTGTTCATCACTCATTCTGCCTTGACAACTAATGTTGTCGTTGTCCCCTTCGTGGTTCTCACTACCATCCTGGCCCCCATTACTAAGTTTAGTATTTTGCCAACAAGTTTCCTTGACATGTCCCACCTTGCCACAGTTACCACAATTCCCATATTTGCATCGCCCGACATGATAACGTAAACAATTGTCGCACTTAGGTAGGATACCCTTGTAATCTTTTCCCTGTGGGCGACTTCCAAAACCACCACGGTTATTATCTTTATTCCCAAATCCTCCTTGGCCTCCCCGACCGGCAGGGGCCCAACAAGTGTCCTTCAAGTGACCACGTTTCCCACATACTTCGCATGTTTTCAGTCCACATTGGCCAGAATGATGACGCTGGCATGTGTTACACTTGGGCAGAGTGCCCATATAACCCTTTCCTTTGTTCTCATTATTCGTTCGGGTACCTTCAGTGAGCTTCCTTTTGTTCTTTCCGGATGACTCTACCTGAGTCTCCTTGTCTGGGTCTGCAAGTTTTTCTAGTATAATTGCCTCCGTAGCGAGCGCCAAACCCATCTTACTTGCAGCATCAGTTGTTGGTGGCGTTGATGTTGTCATCAAGCTCACGACTTGAGGCGCCAGTTCCCAAATGAATTGTTCCAATTTCTTCAGTTCTGGTTTTACCAGGTATGGAACAATTTGTGACAGATCATGGAGTCGTTGCACGTACTCCAACACCTTTGGACCTTCCCTCATTAGGCTCCGAAATTCATCTTCCCACTTCTGGGTTTCCGTGTGGGGGCAATACTTCTTATGCATCATTCCTTTCAACTCATCCCAAGTTAATGCGTATGCTGTAGTTAGGCCCATTATTCAAACCTGAAGGTTCCACCATAATCGAGCTCCATCTTGAAACAACTCAGAAACGTATGGGACCTATTGTTCTGGCGTACAGCCACTCATTCGAAAGATGGATTCCATACTTTCAATCCATTTTACAAAAGTTATGGCACCCCCAGTGCCGTCGAACGTCGGAGGCTTGTAGTTGAGAAAGTGCCAGTAGGAACAACCGTTATTTTCTGAGGTACCTCTGATAGGTTCGGAGCGTAGGGCCTCGTGCTGTGCTATAGCTGCAGCAATTATCTCTTTAAGTTCTGCCTCAGAGGTGGGCATGCGCATTTCGCGTCTTGGCGGCATCTTCTAAAAGATGTTTCGCATAGGTTAGGTTATAGCAAGTGAAACGTACGTATGCATTCAACAATACCAACACATAACATCTCATGTTATCCACAAGTCAATCACTTAACCTCTTATGTTATAGGACATAAACAATTGTTTGAACATCGCATGTGATGAGAATACTGCGATTGTATTGCCACAATTTGAGACCACAATGTATAGCTCACAAGTACACCACCATATCATACTACGTCAATGACTTAGTAGGGGACGACCCTAGACAAGTCGTGTGATCGCTGGTCATGTTCAGGAGTTTCTGGTTCGTCCTTTTTCAAGTTTCAGGACTCCACGTCAAGTTTCTGAATTTCTGTCCTAAAACAACATTTCTTCTCAATCGTTTCCTTGAGCTCGTCCCAGCTCAGTGTATAAGCAGTGTCTGTGCCAAGGGTCTGAACCTGGAGGTTCCATTAAGAGAGTGTGCCATCTAGAAATATCCCTGAGATGTAGGTAACACTCTGTTGGGGCGAACAGTTACTCATTCTTAGAGTGGAGTCGGTCTTTTCGGACCAACGAACAAATGCAACGGTGCCTCCGGTTCTGACAAAGTTCAAAGGCTTGCAGTTCAGGAACTGTTTATAGGTGCAGCCAGTTGGAGGGTTATCTCCAGTAATGCCATCGTTGTACTTAGAGTGGAGGGCTTCATGTCGTGCATTTATCTGTGAGATGCGTTCTTGCAGCTCGGCTTCTGTCCTTGGCAATGTACTGGTGTTTGTGTCACGCCTGGGTGACATTCCCTTTTTGTCGAAATAGCGTGAAGCGGGTTGGACAATGTTTCAATTGTCTATGGGGTATATATATAGCAACGTAAGCCATCATGTAATCGCCCAATTTTACACGTAAATATACTCACTGTATGAGTGGGGAAGTAAATTCCCGAGCCTTCACATAGGCTGGCCAATTTGGCTTGTTGCTTGTAATAGAATGAACTCGAGGCTACATCGCCTTGGTCATTCGTGTTTAGGTTATTTCCTGTTGCATGGGTTATCATTAGCTCGACCCGCAGAGTCCACCAGGATTCCTGTGCACTACAAGTCGTTATTACGTGGGCCCCCGTAATAATAAATTGTCTTGCACAGTTACCCCAAATTTTCTCTCGTCCACGCAGATGCTCAATCAAGGAGCAACAGCAGGTGCATCGGCATGAACAGGGTCATGCTCCAATGCGGGGTCAGGAGCAACGCCTGGCTCAGGGGCCACGGCTAGCTCCGAATCAAAAACTCTATCTCAAAATCAGCTGGATCAACAAACACAGGGGTCGACAGGGGCTACAGGATCCCCCAAGGGCTGGTCTAAGTGCATGAACTCAATGTCATGGTCTGGATCAACACCAGGCGGAAAAACAGAATCGTCCTCATTATCGCGATCAAACTCAAATCTGCGTGCGGGATCCGGCGCAGCTGGTGATGCCATATCAGGGTCGGCGTCGTGTAAGTAGTGCAGCATTCCCTGTGTGTGCGAAGAGGCGGATGTCAGAGACTTAAATGAGTCTGGGATAGGGAAATGAGTTTTCCCCTACAGGAGTGTCCGCATGCAGTAGTCTAATGCCAGCAGCAATAGGGCCTTGCCCTCAAGTGGGTCCTCCTCTTAATAGTTCGACATCGTCTTCAGAGACAACGTCGGGGGCATATCAACAACGAGATAAGTGGCAAGGGGCACAGGAGCAGGGATCACCGCCAGTGGTAAATTCCCAACAAGATGGCCATCAGTAGGCTCTGCTACGACTTCAGGCAGTGCACAAAGGGCTGAAAGTCGTCATTGTCTGTGCCGGTAGTATCAGAAATGTACACCTCGTGCTTCGTTGAACTATGTCGTCTGATACTATGGTCATGGGGGTCGTAGCGCCCATCTTTCTAGTACTTGATGAAAGCATAACGTTTGTAACACAAACACATATACGTATAATAATCAATCATATAATCAGTTAATCACATAAGTCACCAAGTAAGGTATCACATACTTCTCCTAGTCTTACTAGCCAATTTCATCCAGTCTACAAGACTGCTCTATCCTTCACTTAAACCAAACCTCGATCCTCCAGATCGATCCTATAACAAACCAACGTGCTCGACTACCTTGATCACCTCGATCCTCCAGACCGAGCCTATAATAAACAAACGTGCTCAACTACCTTGATCACCTCGATCCTCCAGACCGAGCCTATAATTTATAAAATGTGCTCAACATTTGTTTGTAAAAAGTGTGGATCTGGACTTAAGTGGTATGCAGAAAAATGTTTTCGTGAGAGCCCTAGTGATCATAGTCTAGACTCGAGAAAGAATCCTAGTTCGCTATGATCAGAGCTCTGATACCAAGCTGTCACACCCTGGCTTTGCGGAAGCGTGGTTAACTTTGGTGTGACTTCTTAATACCATAGCTTAATCATAACAAGCTATATGAATTTAAAAACCATGCAAGTCATCCATTAAGTTTTGAAAATCAAAATACAGTACCATTGTTTTTAACCAACAACCATGACCTTGTTCAACATTACAAACTGAAACATAACATAAACGTGATTTAGAGACTGTGTCTTGTCCAGGTAAGAGACACATCCCCTAAACCCTGATGACTTCATGACAATATGCAGCGGAAAACGTTCCATACCGTGCCAGATCCGTTTAATTTCCTGAAATACATGTGAGTTGAAAAATCAACAATAATGTTGAGCGAGTTCATGTGCAAGTGAGTAAGTAAAACACTTGTAAGTATAAAAGTTTCCTGGTATGTAGCAGTGTAAGAGGACTTGTGATCACTAATGGTTTGCAAGGCCATTAGCATGTCGTGAAATGCAAGTAGGAAAGACACACCCTAGCCGATTTTGCGTTGGGTACCAAGTCACTCCAGGTCCGTTCTGTTAGTCCTCCGAGAGGCCTGTTCTGTTGGGCCGGGAGCTGGGCTCGCTACACCCAGATAGATCTACCGCTCGAGTCCCTCGGTGTTCTAACTACCCATTCACATGATCTAAACCTCCTTACGTTATTCATACCGTGTATAAAGTACTTGTAAACAAAGTAACATGTATTTCACCCCCGCAGTTAAGAAAACTGAAAACAGTTAGAGAAAAGGGGGACATGAACTCACAGTGAATGCGCGTCTCTACCAAGTGTCTCCAATACAGTAAGCTATGCAACGACCTACAAGTGCTAATTCTATTAGACGGACGGCCGTGCTTTAGCTTTATAGTTTAAGTTTTTGGGGAAATAGTTAGACAACTATTTCGTGTTTATTTTCCGTATACACTTGGTAGTTATTCTTCCCAAGGATGGGGGATACAATACATGTGCGTAAGTTACGTTTTATCAATCTTGTGGTAATGTAATTACCGGTGTAACTTATATGTTTGTGGAAGCGTTCGCAAAGTTTCGGAATCATTAACGCTTGTAAATATTATTTTCACTCTAAAATAATATTTATGTATTTCACAAAATAATCATAAACAGTGTTGTGACAAATATATTTATCACGTTAATCTTTGTGAAAATTCCACCTCCGAATGTTTAGTAAATAAAGTCATGGCGAAATTTTATGTTTCGAGAATTTGTCCAAAGATAGTTCTAACACTTGTAAAACTTCTAAGTGTTAGGTTTTTAGAAAATTTCGCCAGAGTTTCCTCTGTAACTGGAGGTGGCCACGCTTTCAAGCGTATCATTTTCTTTTAACAAATCAATTCAACAACTTCTTTATTCAATCAAACAATTTCCGACACATCAAACTAGTCGACAAGTATGTAAATTTGCATAATCGCATGAACTTGTAGTTTTTCCGAATCTATAGTGTAAATCCCCTTTATATATGTAGATCTTTATATAAAGTAACTTTGTTCTCGTAAAAACATTGTGACTAGAGAAATCCGTCTTTACAACTTCTAGTCATTTTTCCCAAAAATAGTTATTTGTCGGATCTTTTCATTTCACAAGTGTCTACGCACTTGTGGTTTATAAAATCATGTTTGTTAGTGCAAGATCCTTTCTTTAAAATACATGGTTTCTCAAATGTGTGGTTCTTTGAAAATACCACTTGCGGATGCGTAGATCCGCTAGTTTTAAACACCATTTTACCGGTTAAATCACTTTTACACAAGTAAAATATTTTCACACAAGTTCATGTATCTTGTGTGGTAGAGTTTCACCTTTAACCCTTGTATTTAGTCAAAAACGAGCTTATGTGAAGATACATGATCTTACAAAGTCGGGTTAAGCGATGTTCCGAGCTACCACATCATAGATCGGGTCTCAAAAATCACGTATTTCAAGTCCTACGACTTTTACACAAGTTATATGTTATTATCCACCATTTTTGTGATTTTACTAGACTTTAATGCATCAAAACTCATGTTTTCGATATTTAACCGACAATATTCCTTTTAACCACTTTAAATACATTCAAGAACAAGTTTTAAACAATATACCTCTAGCTCGGGGCTAGGGAAGAATCTTGACGAAAAAGAGGTGGATAAAAGCTAACGGTGGAGGTCCTTCGCGTTCCGAGTGCACAAGAGCTCCTAATACGCGATCCTTGAAGTGTGTATCACCTTGGAATTGCAAGAACTAGACTTGGAATCGGATGGATGGATGTGGGTGTCTTGGCCATGAGTTTGTAGAGAGGAAAAGAGAGTTTTTGTGGTGAGTTGTGTAGTGTATGATCTTGTGTGTTTAGGTTAATACTTATAGACAATTCATGAAGTAATTAACCAATGGACACTATGTCTTCTAGATACTTAGCAAGGTTGATCATAAATATCAAGTTAGTACATGGTGTGTCCCCTCCTAGTTAGGGACGGTTAGAGAGGGGGGGCGGTTTGGTTAGTTTGTAACCAATCTCCAAGTATTAGTTAGATAAAACTAAGTTAGGTTAAGTGTTAAACTTAGTTACTTGCGTAATGCGTGTTATGACGGGTGTTAGGGTAATCAGGGACCCTAACTGGTTCAGAAAAATATAATTAGTGAAAATAGTAATATTTTCATGTTCCGGGTAAAGTCCGGGTGTCCGGTTGGATAGAAATCCGTTAAAGTGTTACAAAAGCTTTAAAGTGTCGTTATTACATTTTTAGTGACACAATTTGTTTTCCCGACACTTTAGAAAGTGTCTAGTGTTATTTTCTCATGTTCTGGCACTTTACTAGTCAGCTAGAAGCTGGATTAATTATTAAAGTGCTGTGTTTGGTACTTAAAGTACGTTTTTGGCACATCCGAATCAGTGTATCTTATCCCTAGAGACGCGGTACCACAACCCTTATATTCCTACACTCACTACCAGTGTAGCCAAAATACATGAGGCTCTTAACAGGCCTTAGAGGCAGTGTCTGCCTGATGCTGGTTATTTCAGCATGTTCACTGTGTATCCGTTTAGTGCTACTGTGCCTTTTGTGCATCATGTTTGTCACTAAGGTGCCGTATGTAAATAATGTAGTGACAGCATATAAAGTATGATGCAAGTAAGTGCATGTATCAGTATGCAGGTAGCAGTTCATCAGCTAGTTCAATCAAGCACAGTAACTAAGCAGTAATTTATCATTAATTAAGTTGTACGGATACCTGGTTTAGTGCGGGTTGTCACAAAACGGGAGGTTAAACGGGTAAACGGTTCAAAAGTTACGCGCGTTTTAGTGCGTACGAACGACGAAACGGAACTGCAGAAAACTGCAAAAACTAGAGGGCGTCGCCGACGGGCAAGGGGGCCGTCGCCTACGGGCTCCAGAAAGTTAATTTTTTTGCTGACGGGTTATTTACCTGTCTACGGGGTTTTTGGCTACGGGAAGAACCACGGGCCGTCGCCGACGCCCTCCCCAAGTCCAAAAACATGAAATTTGTTATTTAAGTTGATTTATGTATCATAGGCTTCGGTTTGTTATCCGTGGACTACGGCGGGCTTCCTAAACATGATTTTGATCGATCCTTAGATGTTTATGGGCTATAAATCAAAGTCTAAGTCCCGTGTAATTAACGTATGAGTATGTAAGAAGTATGTAAGATCTTGTACGTGTATGTAGATGTGTATGTATGTATGTATGTATAAAGATATGTACGAGTGTATGCATGTATGTAAAGATGTAGGAAAGGTATGTACGTAGGTAGATGTGTATGTATGTATGTATAAAGATATGTATGAGTGTATACATGTATGTAAAGATGTAGGGAAGGTATGTACGTATGTAGTTGTGTATGTATGTAGGTATAAAGACATATATGAGTGTATGCACGTATGTAAAGTTGTAGGAAAGGTATGTACGTATGTAGATGTGTATGTATGTATGTAAGTACGTATGTATGCATGAATTAGACACGTTGAGTGTTAACGTTATTAATGGTGTACCTTGAGAATGAAAAGTAATGCAGGTACGTTATTGAAGCCTCACCAGGAAGTGGATACGCAGATGAAATGCTTAAAGTTTGAAAAGTGACGAAATGTGAAGTGTACGTGCTTGAATCTTGTTTATATAATGTGTGCTAATGTTATGAATGTATGTGGTGAGTGCAGGTTGTACGGATCACGGGCGATTATCACAAGGAATAGAGATCGAAGACCGAGTCATAAGATAGATTGTACGGGAATAATCGAGTATGTACTTTAGTAAACGGGAGTTATGCTTTTGTTTTGTAAAAGAGATATTTTTAAAATAAACCTTCAAGTAAGTCAAGACGTTTGTAATGAAAGAAATTTTATGGCACGAATTTCCGCTGCGACTTTTGTCAAATACGTGTTAGGGTCTTCCAAGTTGGTATCAGAGCCCTGGTTTGAGAGAATCAAGTACAAGAAAGTAAGTACTTGAACTCAAACTTGTGTGCTCTTATGATAAGGGACCCGTACAATCTAAGACTCGATCAAGATCCAAAGGTAGAAGCGAATGTAAGTATGTACTTATGTATACGTATAAAGAAACTGACGGTATGTTATGTGCAAGGTAAGCATAAGTGTTTGAAGAAGATGACCCTTGAATGCAGTCTAGGATGGATGCTAAGGCAGGCAAGGATGCGAATGGACAGACGGACCCCAGGTACACAATGTTAATATGTATGGTACCGGTGTTAAAACAAAAAGGAAGAAATCTCCTTGGGAGGGTAAGTACTAAATGGAAGACAACGATATTGTCTTGATAAGATTGTAAAAAATGTAGCACGAATTGAGACCCACTACTGCAGACATAAGACGATGATTACCTGAAGGCACGAAATTAGTATGTGAATTGCGCACCTGGCCAGTACGCAAGAAGCATATGACATTCGTGAGACCGTGGTACTTATCGCAGGTATGTCCGTTAGTATTGGGTAGCAGGTGGGCGTGCGGATGAAGTGGGTAGTAAGACTCTCGGGAAATTGAGAGTACTATGTAGGAATGAAAAGTGTGAATGATAGTGTATGTAACATAGTACATTTAAATACATCATAACTAGTCACCTTTGAACACACTAATGGTACATCTACTATCAAACATATTTGGATCCATTTTAAACAAGCAATTTAGATCTATTATATTAAAACACATACTTAGTTTGCCCAACAACCATGAAAAGGAATGCAAACAAACATAGCATAAAACACACTACTTTGAATACAACGTCCAGAAAAAAAAAATTAACAATCAGTGTCTTTGTCTTCAACACAACCCATTGTCTTCGTTTTCAACACAACCCATTGTCTTCGTCTTCAACACAACTAACTGAATACTTCAAACACATTATCTAACAAAAAACAAGCTACAACACATCATGTTCCCGTATAACACACTGGTATAAACAAAACATTCATGTTCCCATATAACACACTGGTATAAACACACTAGTATAAATATACTTTGATCGCTAACAGAAAACACACCTTTGCCCGACGATCCCTTCTTGGAACGGTTTTTTGGAACCGATCGGAGCCTCAATTTTTTGCATTGTCTCAATGTTCTTGAATCTTTGACATGCAAGAAAATCAACAAAAAAAAAAAAAACACGCCGATGATGGATTTTAAACTTCCAGGACACATAAAAAATCACGCTTATATTTGAGAGTGAATTTGTTATCTAAATCCATGATTTTAGCTAATTTTGGTATGATTGAGGGTTTCTTGATGTGTGTGTTTAGAGAGAGGGAAAAACCCATGAATGTAGGGAGGTGGGTTTATGTTGACGGTTATATATGATTGATTTAAAAACACATAATGACCAAAATAACCCCAATCAATTAAAACAATTTATTTTTAACATACAACTATTACCAAAATGCCACCAAGATGATCTCAACCATTAAATACTCTCATCCTATGGCCAAGATTGCTTCCTACACTTTGTAGGAAAAACACACTTTGTAGAGGAACCCCACCCTATTATTAATACTAATATTAATATATATCAAAAAAATTATTATTATTTTTTTACTGTTAATATATTATTATTATTATTGAGGCAATTATATTTTTGTCATTTTAATACAATTGTATTTCATTACTTCGTATTTTTTTGTCTATCAAACTGTACAACATTCTATTCACGTATGAGTAACCAAACATCACAATGGAATGAAATGATCTATTTCATTCCGTTGTCCATTTTATTCCCTTGTCCATTCCATTCACTCATTCATATCATTACCCCATACCAAACAGACCCTAATTGATTGATGGTAAGGGCTCACAAGAGTTGGGCATTGAACACCCCTTCCAAGTTCCACCCTCACAATTTTGCAAATAACATTAAATTTACACCATATAGCTCATTAGGCAATTCAATCCCTCGAAACCAATCGTTGTGGAGTACTAGTAGCCGCAACCTTCATCTACATCGGTGCCACATCCTCTTCAACCCTTTCACGCCCTCCGTTAATGCCACCGGCATGGGCTCACGCCTCCGGTGCTAAAAAAGGTGATCCACGTCAGCCATGACTTGGCTGTTAACACCACCGGCATTATTCCATAACAACCGACCTTAGAATACACGTAATATAACTATCATTTTTTTTATTTTTTGGCTTCTTCTAAACTCGTAAATCAAACACGTATATGTAGCTTAGATTAAATGATTAATAACAGAAACTAAAACACGAGGATGAGTAAATTTTAGTGATAACAGCTACAAAAGTAATTCTACTCGATGATCAATACCAAATTCTGTGTTAAACCACATTAAAAAGAACGATTGAACACATACAGCCCCTGAACTTATATAAAATGACTGAAGAGCCCCTGAAATACAAAACCAAGCAGCCCTTATTGTTATAGTATTTTTATTTTATTGTTACTACTATTAAAGCTTTGGCTTATAGCATTACTAACCAGATCCTAATTCTTGTGGCAAGTTGGGTAGAAAATCCAAACTTGAATTACCCAAACTAAACGACCGAGTTTTTAGTATATCAATGGGTGAACGGACCCAAATTACACACACATTTACGGGTATAACTAAAAGATTTGAAACAAATTCAACTTAAATAACAAACGCTCAGTTTGAAACAATGCATATACATGCATGGAACAACTGTTGGCAGTTGGTTCACCTGCAAAACAGCCAGCCCGACATATGTCAACGGCACTAAATATCTGCAAACCTGCCATTTATCTTCCGAGGCAAAATGATAAAGAAAATGAAGCTTTCAATCCTTGTTTGTTTTCTCTTCTACACTTGACTTGCTAAGTATGAATACACCAACTACAATGAGTAGGGCACCTGCAAACCACTGATGAAATATAATAATTAGAATCTGTTGAAAGTTAATTCAACCTGCCAGCCCGACATGATTGTCTTCGATCTGGTCATTTTGAAGAAAAAAAATAAGAAATAGAAACAATTTCATCCGTCCCATCACATGAATAGCAATGTTTGATTTGACATATAGTAGAAGTAAAATGTATGACCATATCTAAAATGCCCTTCATTTAAGATTGGGTTGACCCGTAACGTAACCAGAAGATCGGGTTCATCAGGGTCATTTTTCTAATGTTTGGGCCGTGTATATTATCTGAACGGGATTTGTGAAAACATTCATTTTATAACTACAGGTCCAAGTGGGTGGAATTCAATAAGACTGTTGTTTTGGTTATGAGTTTTTGAATCTTAAAAACACTAATCAGTTTATGAATAACAAGTTAGAGACAGGGATTTCCAGCTCTGATGAAAGTCTAGGGGTGACATTCCAACATGACCCAAAACACAACATGAAAATAATCAGGGCGTGCTTGAGTTGACCTGTTTAGCCAGTTTAGTTAAACCAGACTGGAGTGACCCATTAACCCATTTATGACTCATTTAACCCATTTTGTTACACCCACGGCCCACCAACAGGATTAACACGTTTTCAACCCGCCTACTAACTTGACATGTTTAGATAAATGGGTCGTGTACACGATTTTAAGTGTGTGCGGGTTAGGTTGATGTTTTAACACGAATAAAGGCAGTGTTTAGGTTCGACACAATTAACACCCCTAGATAAAAACCTTTGCTTCCAAGCCTTTCACCTTTTTCATATTCAGGCTGCGTTGATTTTTTTTAACTTTGATAAATTGATTTAAGTTTTATCTTTTTAATCATTAAAATTGGTTTTGTAATTCGTTCTACATGCACTTGAGAATATCTATGTGGCTATGTAAACTCTCCTGGGGTGGGTTTTTTTCGCTTTTTTGTAAGGTTTAACACTGAATACTAGTTTTCATGATTACATTTAATAAGTCTGTTATTTTCTAACAAATCTGAAATAAGGAAGGAAAAGGAAGTACATGGTCAACCAATCTGGCTTGTTTAGACCCAAAGTGCCCATTTTGCCACACCTTTAGACTCTAGTTGGTTTAATAACAATAATGAGAAAACAAGTAATCAACTTGGAACTTTGATCAAGAAAATGAAATGTTATGAATTTCAAGGACGTCTCGTCATGAAAATGTTGTAATTAAGTATCTCTTTCTTATGGTGATACCAAGACACATACTTTGTATGTTAACTAAGAATCTGAAGTCGTATTAGCGACGTACCAACCAAAACTATGAAATGAAAACGAATCATATCCGATTCACCTATAGTTGTAATGGTGTCAACAACAGAGCAAAGTTCATGTGTGATAAGGGAAGTGCAAAGATAACAACTTGAGATTCATGAATCATGATATATGTACCTTGGGTGACAATGGTTCCTCAAAGAGGAAAAATCCAGCTAAACCGGAAGAAAGGAAGTTGGTTGCAAAGTTGGTTACGGTAGCTTGCAGAGAAGAGAGAGCTTTCAAGCTATTCACATAGCATCCCCACATGATTACATTGAACAATATAACCATACCATACCTAATAAGCTGTTAAATGAAGAAAAACAATGTGTATACATTCATTTTTAAACCATATTATTATTTGCTTTAATCGACTTGATGGAAATATTATCAAACATTGTGACAAACCCTAAACTAACAAAATTACTTATCTAGGTTATAATGTAGCTGGATGGATATTCAGTGTGATTTAAACGTTTCGGATATCGGTTTTTTCGATTTTAAAATTCCAAACCAATCCGAAATAAAAATGTGTACCGATTAAACCAAATTTATTCGGTTTTGAAATTCCGAACCAGTCCAGTCCCTAGGGTTTTGAAAATAACTAACTAGATGATGGGGAAACATATCTGTTCTTCAAAAAACTAAAGTAAACAAACTTCCGGCCGGTTCTCAATCGAGTGGAAATCGATCTGATCTTTGGCTATCTTAAAATTTTCTGGATTAGGGTTCCGATCAAGAATGAGGGGAAATGATATGATGATGATGATGATAAAAGGGGAAAGCAGCTACCTGAGGGGTGATGAATTTGGCGGAAATAGCGGCAAAGGCGGCATTGAGTCCGGCTGAAACCGCCCAACCGTACCCTTTCTTCTTGCTCACCGCCATCGACAAACACTCATACCACGCCGTTTCTTGGTTGGTTATCCTTTTAACTAACAAATACGCAATTGGTTGGTTTCCTCGCTCGTTTCACTTTCTTCGTAACCTGTTCTATTCTATATGATAACAAATTTTTTTTTTTTTTTTTTTTTTTTTTTTTTTTTATCTTGAAAATATTTTTTTTTTTTTTTTTTTTTTTTTTTTTTTTTTTTTTATAAACAGAAATTACAAACTAATGGCAGGTAGACGAGCAACAAGCTGCGCCGCTACCCATTAACAATCTCAAATGTATTTCATGATACGGGTTCAATAGACATGGGGTGGAGCACTTCATTCATTACTCTTGTTCCTAAAGTTAATGATCCAATACATTTGAAGGATTACCGCCCGATTAACCTTATCGGAGTAATCTGTAAGGTTATTTTCGCTTAAAGAAAGTTATTGGTAAAGTGGTGTCGGAGACTCAATCGGCGTTTGTCAGATATAGATATATTCTAGATAGCCCTCTGATTCTTAGTGAGGTGTGGTCGTGGCTAAATAAAACCGGTAAAAAAACGTTCATTTTTAAAATTGATTTTGAGAAGGCATACGACAACGTCAACTGGGGCTTCTTGTTGAAGACTATGTCTCAAATGGGTTTTCCCCCTAGATGGTGCATGTGGGTGAAAGGGGTTCTCGACTCTGCCAAATCGTCTATTTTGGTCAATGGTTCCTCAACTTTCGAATTTCAATGTCAAAAAGGTATGCGTCAAGGTGATCCGCTTTCGCCTTTTCTTTTCCTTATCGTCATGGAAGTTTTTTCTTGTATTGTCTCCAAAGCGTGTGGGTTGGGGAGATTGAAGGGGGTTTTTATTACCTAACAGGGGACCGGTCATTTTTCATTTGCTTTATGCGGACGATGCTCTTATTGTGAGTGAGTGGACGAAGGAGAATATTAAAGTGGTTACTAGAATTCTTTGGGTTTTTTATGGGTGCTCTGGGCTGAAAAATTAACTTCCATAAATCAAACTTGTTCGGCGTTGGAGTTAGCGAGGAAGAGATATCTCAGATGGCGTCGGTGGTGGGGTGTTTAAGAGGGGTTGTTCCATTTTAGTATTTAGGGATCCCTTTAGGAGCTAATATGAATAAAGTGAATAATTGGGATCCTATCGTGAAGATTTTCTAGGATCGGCTTGCTTCTTGGAAGGCGCAATCCTTGTCTATCGGAGGTCGGGTTGTCCTAATAAAAGCAGTGTTAGAAAGCCTCCCTATATACTACTTCTTGATTTTTAAAGCGCTGGTTAAAGTAGCAGATAAGTTGGAATCGTTGATGAGGAATTTTCTTTGGGGTGGCTCGGAAGATATTAGAAAAATGCATTAGGTAGCTTGGGACAAAGTAACTCTTCCAAAAAAATTCGGTGGTTTAGGTATCTGTAAGCTTAAGTTGGTGAATAATTTGCTCCTATCTAAGTGGGTCTGGAGGTATAGGAATGAAGAAGAGAGCTTGTAGAGAAAAGTTGTTTGGGCTTGCCACGGAAAGAGTAGAAGATGGTCGGTGTTACCGCTTAACTCCGCCATTACGGGTGTGTGGAAGAATATCACTAGGCTGGAAGCTAAACTTTTTGATGAACGGTAAAAGAAGTTGTATTAGAGGGGTGTTGGGAAATGGTAAGAGCATCCGTTTCTGGATCCACAATTGGTTTGGAGAGGGCCCTTTAATGATAAAATGGCCTAATTTATTTGCTTTAGAAGCAAAAAAAAATTGTTTGATTTGGGACAGGATATCGGTGGTGGAAGGGGTTGTTTCTTGGAATTGGTCTAGTCCACCGGTTACGCCGGAGGCCTTGGAGGAGCTGGAGGATTGTTCTAATAGTATGCTTCAAGTTAGGGTCACATAGGAGAAAGATAGCTGGAATGGGTTACCGGAGGTTTCGGGTAAATTTTCTACGTCCTCGTTAAAAGTTTTGGCTTTGAAGGATTTAAGTGTGGAGAATTTCGGCATGTTTAAAAGATGTAGGTGGGTGCCCACTAAATGTAATATTTTTATGTGGAGGACGTGTCTTGACCGTATTCCGACGAGACAAGTGCTAGTTAGGAGAAATATTTGGATTGACTCGGACGAGTGTGTGCTCTGCGGTGAAGCGGTAGATTCGGTTGATCACATCTTTACGGCGTGTGAGATTTCTTTAAGGGTTTGGGATCGGTCGCGTGGTTGGGCCAAGCTCCCGCACATATTTGCTTTTTCATTTAAAGACCTAATGGAGTTCCACAAGGGTTTAGCAGGAGACAAGATAGCTAAGGAGATTATTCGGGGGCTTGTGTTCGTGGTTTGTTTGTGCATTTGGAAAGCAAGGAATGCCAAGATCTTCTCGAATGGGAATGGTAATAGTGTTGAGATTTTTGGGGAGGCGAGGTCCCTAGGTTTTTTATGGTTAAAATGTCGTTCGAAGCATAGGAACAGAAATTGGAAAGAATGGTGTAATTTCTCTTTGTATATGTTGTAGTGTCTTGGCGCGGTCATGCGGTTTTTTTGCCAGGCCAGCCGGTTCTTTATAAAATTTACCTTTAAAAAAAATAATTCCTACTTCCTTTGTTTGACTATAATAACAATCTCAAATGTGAACAGTACTATTACGCTATGTTCCCGAGTTTCATTAAATGAGAGAAAAGAAAAGATTTGGAATGAAATAATTTTTAGTTGTGTTTCAGAGTTTCATTAAAGGAGATAAAAGAAGAGAAAATTAGAGATTTTTTTGTCTAAAATTAATCTTTCCAATTTGGAAAGAAACGGAAAGAAAAGAAAATGAGAGAATTCTTTCTTTTCTCTCCTTAACTTAACTCGGGAACACAGTGTTAGTTCCTAATTCCTTTATTTGATTCCTAAGAACATTCACATCCATTCCACTGTATTTTCACCCTAAATTACACTAAAAAACACTATAGTTTTTCTCTCATTTTCAATTAAATAATATTTTTTATACCTTTATCATTACCTTTTCTCTCTCCTCCACTCACAACCACTTTCAAAATATATTAAAAAGTTATAGGGGGTGAACAATGTCCTCTCAAATATACAGATGAACGATAATATTTTCTCTCTACTACACTCACAACCACTTTTTATACTCTTTATATTATAAAAACTTCACTCAAGACATTTGGTGGAATTGATGTGAATGCTCTAATTCCTTTATTTGACTCAACTAGTGTTAATCCCCTGCATTGTAGCGGTTGTGATAAAACTGTGTTAAGGGTGTGTTTAGGATTTTGCTTTTTCAACCTGATTTTTTTATTATTGTGTTTTGAAATCGCAAAAATCTATTTTGAGTGTTTGGTAAAAAAAATAATAAAAACTGATTTTTTACGTTTTGTAGATATCAAAACGTGATAATCCAAAAGTAGGTCACCCCTTACTGCAGGAAAACGGAATTCCATAATAGTTGATTATCTGATTATTGTGATATCATTCACTTGTTTATTTTTTAAAATATATATTTTTGTCAAACACTCA
Source organism: Helianthus tuberosus (assembly GCA_030545235.1). Lineage (NCBI taxonomy): Eukaryota > Viridiplantae > Streptophyta > Magnoliopsida > Asterales > Asteraceae > Helianthus > Helianthus tuberosus. Next base: position 135,883,723 of record CM060357.1, read on the forward strand.
AATAGTTGATTATCTGATTATTGTGATATCAAACAACATAATCAAATCCAAACACTATCTTCCTGCAGCACGTTTTGTTACAACTAATTATCTGATTATGATTATTCAAAACGCATAATCTATTTTCAAAACTCAACCCCAAACACCCTCTAAGTAGTAGCAATACTATGCCATTGTCAGCGACCACAAACATCGGAAAAGCTCGTAAAAACAAAATAAATAAAAACGGGGAAAAAATAACGCCGAGCGAAAAGCAGACGTAAAATCTTTGAATCAAGCATGCTCGTTACTGAGAAATTAAACCGAAACGTAAAACATAGAAAAAATAACTAAGTCCATCCAGGACCCGCGTGTTGGATGAACTTGTCAAACGCATAAAAATAGATGTGACGCAACGGGCCAATCAAACGGGGAAAAATATACGGAAAAATGTTGAACCCCACACGCACGTTGCGGTGCATTAACTCACAAAATTTAGAACGAAACGAAAAACTTGGTAAAGATGAAAAGTATGGTGGACCAAATTTAAAAATAAAAAGAGTTGAGATTAAATTGGAAAAGATAAAAAACTTTGGGTTAAAAGTAAAAAAAAACAAATTGTCTAAATTGCAAAATTGAAGTTATTTATTATTTTAGATAAAGATAATGTTAAAAATAAGTGATATCTATATATTGGTTATTAATTAATATTATTATTAAAAGAAATTTATTAAACAAATATAAATAAAATTTATGAAGTTGAAGGAGAGAATTCCATGTGGCATTATGTGGAGTCTTTTATTATAAGTTAGAAGTTATAGGGTTACAATATTATTGTCTTTTGGTTAATTTGTGTTTCTAACCCTAAACTTTAATAGAATTTTTTTACGACCCTTAAACACTAATTCTTATTTTATAAACAATTTACGTTTATACCTTTGAACTTTAATAGGTTTATATACGGAAGCTTAATAATAGTTCTTTTCATATAAGCAATTTACGTTTCGACCTCAAACTTTAATGAAGTTATTATACAACCATTGAAGTTTAATAAAGTTATTTTTTCTCCTTTTTTACAAATATTTTTCTTTCTTTTCTGTAAGTTTAATTTTTTTTATTTTAATTACTAGGTTATTACCCAGGATTGCTTCTCGGGTTCGAGAAAGTTACTTATATCAAAAACTTTTTAAATTAAATACGAATTTTAAAAACTTAAGGTCATTAGAGGATTAGATATTTTAGGATATCACAAACACTCCAAGGTAATTCTAATACTAATAATAAGTATTTATATTTTTTTAACGGCAAAATCCTTTGTTTATATGAAAATAAGTTATTAAACTTTCACTTAAGATTGAATAATATTTTTTGGTATTTAATTGCAGTTAATAGTTGATTAGAAAATAGGATTTATTAATTGTAAGACAAAAAAGATTTGCTCATCAATATTCTAAATATCCAAGTTAATTTTACATGCTACAATTCATTCATTACAGAAAAAGACAAAAAAGAAAGCAAAATAAGTTGTGTTATAAAACTTCATTCAAACGAAATACATTTTACTTACTGTGTGTATGAAAAGTAATCTAAACGGTGCAATTACTTGCATTGCTGCGTTGCTACAGGATTTGATGAGCTCGGTACCAACCGGTACCGAAAATACCGTTACCGAAATCCCCAAAAGTGGGTACCGGTACCGAATATACCTAGTATGGTACGGTTCGGTACCGGTCGGTACTGGTACGACACCGGTATTTGAAGGTAAAAACCGGTGAATACCTGTGCAGAACCGGTACCGAAAATACACCGGTTTGGTAAATTTGAGACCGGTAACTATACCCGATACCATTTGCTCATCTCTTAATGATGTTATTATTCATTCTAATTTTAAATAATTCTAATTCTAATTTAATAATAAGTCACCACTTCTAATTTTAAATAATTCTAATTCTAATTTAATAATAAATCACCATTGTTCATTCAGTTTGAATTTTATCATATATAGATTGTTTTAAAATATAGAAAAGCATTTAATTGTTTAGTAAATTTCATTTGAATGTAAGATATAAACAAATAGATTGACAACCCTTATATGAATGAAACAACATGCAATGTGGAATCAGTTCACATTTTATATTTTTTTTTTACCAAAAGTTCAACTTCATTCACAAAACCACCAAGCCAACATGCAAGGCAGCCAAACTACATCAGATTACACAAAACTGAATTTACACCAATTGGACCAAGAGATAGACTTGATTCTCGACCTATTTTTAAGCCATAAATAACCATACACTTTTATACTATCATTGATGTCTTCAATTTTGTAGTCTTTATTAGAGAACACCTTATTATGGGCTTTCCAAATCCACCAACTCGCTATAATAATTATAGTGTGCACCACCTCCTTTTTCTAACACCTGCTCCTGTGTAGTCTTCAAACTCCAGCAGGTCTAAAAATTTGAGGCTATATATATAAGGGATCTTACACCAATGGCGAACCCAAAGCCATATCGTTGTAGAAACAACACAGCCCGAAAAGATACGTTCTGAGGTCTCTACTAGGCAATCACAAAATGCGCAACCATCCTAAACAACTTGAAAATTTCGTTTGATTAAGGCATCAACCGTAAGGATTCTAACCATTTCAGCCCTCCACGCGAAAAGGTCACATCTAATCGAAACTCGACAATACCAATTCATAGCATGGAGCGAACTAACATCCCTTGATTATTGCAAAATCTTTTTTATCCCCTTAACCGAGAACCCATCTGTTTCGTTACCTTGCCAGTTGCCATTTCCAGGTGTCCTTTTATCCGATATACTAACCGAATCCATCATCCTCATTTAATTGTTCCATTCAGCAAGTTCAGCCCCAGTAGTGATTTGTTTCTTCCTCTTCCAATTCCAGATAACAATTTGCCCCGATTTCACTAAGCGATCTACAACAAAGCACAGTTTTTCTTCTTCCATCTTAAATAAATTTGGCATAGAATCTTTATACGGTAAGCTACCAATCTAGGGCAGATTAATTAAAAAGCAAAGATGTAAACAATGAAAATGGAACACCTGTCTACAAAGCTTTCTGTCAATCTGACCCGCCTATTTTGAAACTTCTAAAATAAACCACAACTTTAGTGAAAGATTACAAACCTCAGCAACACGAAGAACGATTTGAACAACATAGTTGGCTTTTGGAACATGAAGCAACTGTTTGAAATGAGTAGCCGATATCAGTTCATGGATGATGGTTTACCTGATTAGCCGTCTAATACAGCTAAACATTTCTCTACCACATGGCTGCTGAATTTTTGAATTGTTAGCTGCACATGTTACCCTTAAATTGAGAGGTCAGCGTGGACACGGCCGAAGGAAACCGCAGCTCGAGAATGTACCGCATAACATAATTTCTGCATTGCACGATAAAAGTTAGCTTCAACCAATTGGAACTAAGCAGAATGATTTTTTTGGAAAATCTTACATCATTCATTACCTCTTTTCAGTAATCATATGATACATTAAAATTAAAAAAAATAAATAAAATATAGAATGTACGAAAGGTAATGTTGATAAGAGCTATCTAATCTGAACTTTGAACTTGGCAAAGGGTCTCGTCCTTGCTTGTGAATTAAAGGACCAACATAGACTTGTTTGTCATTATTCAGCATGTCGTTTAACATGATCACAATTCAAGAACCTAACTACCCTAAATTTGGAATGAATGCCAAAATTTGATCAAGAGTCTCGTCCTTGCTTGCGAATGAACCAATATCATAGTCTGGTTTGATCGCCCTATTTTCAAATTGTTGGCTCTGGTTTAGTCCGGGTTTGGATTCAGATCGCCAGTTTCATAAATCGTGAACCTCGGTCTCTTCATATTTGGCGAACACAACAATTAAAAATAATCATCAAACTAGATTTAAGTTTACATTGTCTATTGGCTCATTTAATAAGGAATGTGTTAATTCAGATTAGGTATAACGGGTCTAATTGGTAAAAAGAAAAGCATAAAAGGAAATAGGTGAAATGGGTTGAACATGATGTGTATGTTTAATGCATTAAACCTCCAAATATGTACAATTTTGGTAATTATATTTGACTCTAATTATTTATATGGTGTTAAGTAAATGAAAATAATCAACATCACCTTTACATTGAACCCAAGGCTATCAAGATCCATCAGATATGCATAGTCCACCTGTAAAAACCAACTATGGTAATCATATCCGCTTAGGTTTTCCTTTTTATAAAAGTTGGGGAGTCAAGATAATGTCTTACCGGAACTGATGTGGAGCCTTAAACATTGAGTTTTGTATCATCAAAGTGGTCTTTATTCATGTGAGACTGCAATGTTAGATAATATGTTAATTAAAGGCAACACAACACTCCTTCAAAATAGCTGTAATTGCTCCGTTGCAACTAAAACTCTCAAATATCAAATCCATAACAAAACGGCCTAAAGTTTTGATAATTAACTACTTTTTCCATAAAAACACCAAAATAAAGCAACTAAAACTGAGCACCTTCACATTAAATCTTCTTCTTTAACGATTGGCCTTAACAACCCTCTCGATCTCATCTTTCTCCTTAATTGCATAGGTCACAAAAAAACAAATCAAGACAATAGCAAATGAATAAAAAAACCATAACCATAAACCAAAATAAAAATAATCTTAACGCACTAATAATGTATATTTAAAAAGATGTACTTGTTATAGAACCCTTTGGAAGCATTGATAAGCTCTTCATAGCCTGATTAACATGCTTTAAAAGAGAAATATCAATAGGCCTAACAACGCCAACAGAACCAATTATGTAGCATATTCTCTTGGTCCACGATAATTGATAAATATTACATTATTAATTATTACAATCTATTATACATACTCTTTTGAAGTTCCAGTCATCACAAACAGAAAACATATAAAAAACAAAAAAAAAGTGGGTCAAAAGCTCCTAAATGAATCTTATCTAATCGAAAATGACACTAATATAACTTAAGCTTCTTAATCATAACATATTGACCAATTTTTAGTAAACAATAAAACTCATGAAAATAAAAACAACATCTACATACTTCACTTGCAATGTATAAGATGTTGATACACAAAAAAGAACCTGTATTGTTATTCCACCAAGGGAAAACCATTAAGCAAAACAATTTCCCCAATATGTAAATTAATATAAAAGTTTGAATATTTTCTAAATGCCTATAAGTATCCTTAGCATAAAAAATAAGTGAACCCTAGCCGCCGCCCTTTCGTCGTTGCCTTGAACCACAACCATCACAAGACCACTAATGGAAACAAACAAAATTTTAGGCCATTACCACCGTCCATCACCGTTGTCATCGTTCCTCTTTAGGCCATCACCACCGTCACCATCTTCCTCTTAGGCGGTGAAACAAACAAAATTTTAGAAAGAAATGAGCTGATGAAACGAATATATAGTATAAAATAAATATCGACGTACCTTGAGTCGATTTGCTTTTGGTATTTTTTGTCAGGCGATTGAAGAAGAACGTGGTAGATGACGGCAGAAAAAATGGAAGAATATAGACACTAAATATACTTGTAATGAATTACATTGATTTTCGATGAAACATACCTGGATATTCGGATTTTCACCATAACTCAGACCTGGTTCACCGGAGATTCGGATTTTTGCCGGAGTTCGATTTCTGGGATTTCTCTCACTACATATCGTTACTTTCACTCTCTAAAACAAAAGGCGAAGATGAATAGACGAAGATTATGATGAACTTTGATGTTAATTTATGTTTCTCACTTCAAATAAACTCTTAATCAAATACCGATTCTCAAATAAACTTTAAAACAAATCAAGATTAATGATAGAACATGGATACATGCAGGTTGTATGGTGTGGTTCAAGTAGCGGAGAAGGATCCATTAGGGTCTTGGTATATGACGGCAGAAAAAATGGGAGAATAAAGACACGAAGTGGGAATTTAGGTTTTTAGAACATTTATATACTCGGGTCAAAAACCATGTATGGGTACCGCACCTCGCCCATATATAAGACCCATTCATTTTTCCGCCCAAAAAGTTGTGAGATTGCACCACAAGCTGACACGTCGCCCAAATTTCTTTCATTTATTATATGCTAGTGGGAAAGCCCGCGCGTTGCGGCGGGTATCCCGACTGATATCATATTCATTTATGATACGTAGTTTACGGTCGTTGAATGGAAGATGGTGGCCGTTGAATCTCGAAAATGGGAACGATAGTGCTAGCGGTTGTGTTAAACTGGCGAGCAAAGATGAAGGTTGTGGTTGGATCTGATGTGATAGCTCAGATGACTTCACACAATTGCGGCGGTGCTCCAATTCGAAGATGTCGTGATTAGACGTCGTTGAGTTAACAAGATGGTGATGCTATCCGGTCATGGAGGTTACTTTTTCCAGAAGATGCAACATTTGCAGGTTTGGTTCGATGATGATTTGAGAACCATTTCAAACTGAATTGATTCACATGACGATGTGTTTCTTTTATATATAAAAAAAAAACTTTCATCAAAGTGTTTATAACGATTTATTTGATTCTCAATGATAGTCATTTAAGCAAGATCGGTTACGACACTTGATAAAATGAAACAGGTTATTTAAGTTACCTTGCATTCAACAAAAAGAGTTAATTCCAATTATATGCTTATTTATTGATTTATTTGAGTTTTCAACTCCACGATGATTTGGTTTTGATCACTTGTTATATAAATATATGTTTGAAATATTATAAATTTTATACATTTATCTGATAATCATAAAACATTGATGAGTAGTACTGATGAAAATTTTTATACATTTATCTTAATTATAGGTTACAAAGGTGCCGAAATCACTAAAATGCCCATAAAGTGTCTTATATTTTTGGGAAATGCTTTTATCTACCGTCGTTTAGATTAAAGTCTACATTATTACAGTAGACATGTTTACTTAACCGTATTAATTGCTTTTATCTACCGTCGTTTAGATTAAAGTCTACATGGTATATAATTTATACTTAATATATCATGTAACAAATTCATCCTCGCCGGCACCTTCCTATAACCCGCCGCGAAGCGCAACTCCAATAGTAATTTGTTAACAATGTTACAATTTCGTGTATTATCGGGTAATACACTTCGTCTGTTAAGGGGGGGGTGTTAGTTAGGGCTGAGGAGCCCTGGCTTTTTCTGTAAATTTTACTTGGAGCCCCATATGGTTATACGCATGCGCATAACAATACGCTTCCTAACAACCAGCCCATGGGCTCCACGCCATTTGCGACAACCTATACGCAAGGGTTGTCACAATAAGAACAACAGAGGATGTTTGCTGCATTTGAACAATGGGCAAGAGAGTATAGGTAATCACAACTCGTTAATCAAATTAAACAATCATGTCTATATGATTGTCACGATTAAAGACGTAATTGACGTTTGCTTTGAATATAGAATCCGGATGAACCATTGTTTTTTCCATTTGTTTACAATTAGTTTTTAGTACTTGATTCATAACACCTTCCACCAGACTCCTCTGGATTCGATACCATGCTTACCTAACTATTTAGGTTAATTAGGTTTTTGCATGACCCTTACGACAGTCATCACATGTCATCCACTATCCTAAGGGTGTGGTCATGACCCAAACCACTATCCCATTTATTTCCTTAATTTATTTTCGTCTTAAATTCATTAAATGGGAGAGTCGTGGTTGTTATGATTTAATCCACACAAACTATTGTAATTTAACGAGGGAAGTGATGTAGCACATTTACAATGATCATACGTGCCAAATATTGACCCAATTATTGCCCCACTACCCCTTAGCATTATAGTTTTAAGTTTGTAGTGAAATTGTTTAACTCCAAACAAATAAACACATTTTTTTTACCCATGACATTATAGCCTAGTGGTATATTGGGGGTGAGATAAGACTTATGACCATTAGGTCATGGGTTCGATTCCCACAAAGGGGGTTTTTCCCAGATTTATTGGATTGCCAAGTGGGGCTAGCTCCCTTGGTAGAGGCTCTTGCCTATTAGTGGGAGGTATTGGGTTCAATCCTAAGCAAGAGTGGGTTATTTGTAAATATAGTAGTTTGGGGGAATAACGTTAGCCATTAAAAAAAAAAAATAAAAATAAAAAAAAACACATTTTTTTCAGACTTGGGTCAAAAGTTCTAAACACGAGTCGGGGCTACCGAGTTCACTCGGCCATAACAGATTACACACCCAAAAGAAACACAAAGCCACCGAGTCAAAACAAACACAAAACCCTTGATCCGAGTCACCCCCTTCCAACTAATCAAAACCCTTCATTTTAATCTCCACCAATCAGAATAAAGCACACGGATTCACTATTTCTCATTCAAAAGCCGTTGCGAACTCAACTTCTACGTATATATATAACCACGCATTATTTACCTGATTAGCCTTTTCGCAATCTGAAACCCTAGTTCCCAAATCCATCAATTCTCACCTTTCCAGTAAGATTATTATGCATATTCTTCTTTAATCGTTCATCAACAGTTCAAAATTGGTTGATTTTGTTCTGACTGTGTTTTCCTTTTGAAATTTATTTAGATTTGTTACTTTGATTCGCAATGGCTCGTACGAAGCAGACCGCTCGTAAGTCCACCGGTGGAAAGGCTCCAAGGAAGCAACTCGCTACCAAGGTATTTGATTCTTTCAATGTTTTGTACAGTTTTCGTTTTGATTTTGTTACAAAACTGTTGGTCGTTTATGATTGTTTTTTTTCTGTGACGATTTGGTTAGGCTGCTAGGAAATCTGCTCCAACAACCGGAGGAGTGAAGAAGCCTCATCGTTATCGTCCTGGAACTGTCGCACTCCGGTGAGTTGACCTAATTTTCGTTATCGAATTTGTGAAATTGTTACGAATTATGGCGTGTTGGATAAATGTTGATGTTCGTTTCGGATTGCAGTGAGATCCGTAAGTATCAGAAGAGTACCGAGCTGCTGATCCGCAAACTGCCTTTCCAGAGGCTTGTTCGTGAAATTGCTCAGGACTTCAAGGTATTTTTTATATGTGCATATGTGTGTATGTGTGAAATAGCTCAGGCTTGTGCGGTTACTGATTTTCAAACTGTAGTGTCGCTTGTAGTTTATGTATATGTACGTTTGTGTAAAATCACCCAGGCTTGTTTGGCTACTGATATGTGCGTTTGTATGTATGTGTGTGTGTATATATAAGTGTGTGCCTGAAATCCCTAAGGTTTGTTCGGTTATTGATTTCAAATTGTAATTATGCGTATGTATGTGTGTGTCGGTGAAATAGCTAAGGCTTGTTTGGATACTGATTTCAAGCTCGTATAATGTGTATGTATGTATAGGTGTATATGTGTGAAATCACTAAGGCTTGTCCGGCTACTGATTTCAAATTGTTATTATGTGTGTATCTGCTGCGTATTTATAGATACGTTTGTGTGTGCGAAATTGTTAAGCTATTGATTCAAACCTACGTATTTATGGACATGTATGTGAGATCATCTAGGCTTTACTTGGCTGCTGATTTCAAGTTGTTATGCTTGTGTGAACGTACATGTGTGTGTACTGACTTTATGATTGTTTTGTTGTAGACTGATCTGAGGTTCCAGAGCCATGCTGTGCTAGCTCTTCAGGAGGCAGCTGAGGCATATCTCGTTGGTCTCTTCGAGGACACCAACCTGTGTGCCATTCATGCCAAGAGGGTCACAATCATGCCCAAGGACATCCAGCTCGCAAGGCGTATCCGTGGAGAGCGTGCTTAGGTTGTTTGAGTGCTTATCTCAGATGAAGGTTTGTGTTGCCTTCGTCTGTTTGTTTATTTCTTATGCTAGATTCTGTTTGTAATGTTTGGGAGTAAACTTGAACCAGAACCCTTCTATTGTAGGATGTAAATTCTATACAACTGATAAGTTGTAAGATTTGGTAATATGTGGATATTAATGTGATAATGTGATGTTTTTCTTTAAATTTTGATATGCGTGTGTTGATATCATTAAACGAGTTTGTCCGCATACCCTTTTGGTTATCAGTTTTAACATTTATTGGCTGATTTCATCTAGGGTTAACGTATTTATACGTGTAAGTATACTTGAATTTAGAGTGAGCAATTTTTTAATGGTCCATGTTGCTAGCGGTTTGGATTGCCTTTTGAATCAACTCTGGACTTCTATGACTTCAAGTTGTGGGTTGGAAGGAGAGGAATTGAACACACTACTTTGTTAAACATGGTCGAAGCTGTCTATAATGTACACGCATGGCTGCCGGCTAGTTAGGCTGGCTGAGTTGATACATATAGCCGGGTAGGGCTGGAAAAGCATCAGCTAGCCTGGCTGTGTTGATACGTGAAGCCGGCTTGGGCTGGAAAAGCATCCGAGGGCGCCGGTTGAGCCGATACAAAATCAACATCAATTCAGCAGTTAACAAATGGCTTACGCATAAAGTTACATGTGTTGTCATGCCTTTGGTCTTTCGCTTTGTGGCTCAATTTGTATAGATCCCAACTGAAGTATTAACGTAAAGTAATTTTGAGTCATACATTTGTCTCTCGCTTTTACCTTGATCATTTCCAGCCTCTCTTAGCCTAATGGTGTAAAAAAGCGGAGCCAAGCCTGAGCCTGTAGGCTCGAGCTCGGCTTGCTATGCTTCTTGAGCTCAGCACGGTTCGAGTCTACTATTTATGAGATTGAGGCTTGAAGGTAAAACTCAAGAGCTTGGCTTGGCTGGTGGTAGTTTGAGAACTAATTTTAACGAGTTAAAATCCAACATTGAAAAGAAGAGCCAAATAATGAAAAATAAATCTTCTTTTTTTGACATGTATAGTATTCCATGTAATGTAAAGTGTGGCTTGCAAATTAAATTCTACTTAATCAAACATGGACCACTTTTTCAGGGCTACAGGATTAACATGTTAACTTCTTTGTGTTTCGAGTGTTCATCACATCTTGATCACATCAATGGCATACTGTTCAAACACCACCAGACAAATATACAATTTTTCCTTCAAAAATCACAAGGATCTAAAGTCTTTCAACACAAAATCTAACGTTGAAAAGCCAGATTGACCACTAAAAAAAGTAGCCGTACTGCATACTTCATATCAATTTGTCCAAACATGTAACTAATGTAAAAATGAAAATCTAATTCCAAAAAAATCATGTGAACCATCATTATCAACAAAATAAGTAGAGATTCTATTCATATGGACTAATTAGATTTGTTAAAACTCCAAATTTACTCTCTAAAATTGTATCAATTGTATGTAATCTTCAACAACTGACCTCATCAATCATGTAAAAAACAATCCCTATGTGATTTTTTCTATAAGCCCTAACACATAAAACATTGTTTACTTCAAAAAAAAAAAAATAAAATAAAAATTGAAACACCACATTTGTGGCTTAATTAACTCAAATCCCATAGTTGTTCACGATAACTTCCAAGCTGTAACATACAAAATGTAAAGCATTAATTCAGATGGAAGAAATATATATAACAAATTAGAGAAATCAATCCACACTTGATGTTGATCAATCTTAAACTTCATTCTAGTTTGATTAGGTAATCATAATATTTCCAATTAATCAAATACTTCCTATCCGATCAAAATCGGATTGAAATATGTATATTATAATTTTGCAAATCTACACGTGAGATCATTACCTCAAACAGAGAAGGAGGTGCAAAACCATGATCGGTTGTTGTTGATCGCACCGGTTTTCTACCGGATCTTGAAGACGGAAGCAAAATCAAACATAACATCGGCGAATTTAAGGATCTGTACAAATCATTGCAAACGAAACATTGACGAATATCAAGGACCTGTACGAATTATTGCCAAAACAATAGAAATTGGAGTCGTCGTTTGAGGTACTTGATTTATGATGATTTGTAACTCAAATTGGAGCACAAGATTTCATTCAATTTGGCATAATGCCATTCAATTGCATTCAATTCCAATGTGGTTTACCATTGAAGGAGGGAACAAAAACATAGAGAGTAGCAAATCAAGCCTAGGCCTTGTAAAATATTTTATAAATGTCAGTTCGGAGTTAGCTTGAACTCACTCGTTTGCAAACCAAGCAAGCTCGGCTCGGTTTAACTACATGGGCGACATTAGTGTAGGATAATATTCTTGTTGCTAAATCAAATATTTCCTTCCAATATTGGTTTTGTACTTAAATGACACAAATTCAGTTGGGTTACATTCACCTGGCATGTAATCATTCCGGGTGATATGGTTTTCTCTTAATTAAAATATGTAGTCATGATAATAATCACAATATAATAAAGGATCTAGTGTTCTCCAACTAAAAACCAAAATTAAAATATGTAGATGACTGTTCTGCTGCACCAAACAAATCGGTGTCATTGTTTCCGAATTCTAAGATTCAAACATCCACACCCGACATACATTAGCTTAGCAATTAACACATATGTTTTCTTCTCATTCCAATCTTACAAACCCAAACTCATGGAGATTTTCTTTTTAGAAGAATAGTTCTAAGCAAAAGAAAGACCCCTGTGGTTACATCAATAATTAAGATTAAAAACCTAGAATAACTTGCATTCAATTCCTAAAACGCAATACCCAATATGAAGTTAATGGAACCAACCAAATCATCTAGAAATCTGAAAATCATCTTGTTATAAGCAATAAGATTTGGCTGATCAAGTATAAGTAGTGTTTCTAGAAAATGACAACTTTTTTCCATCAATCTCAAGTTCATCATCGATGTGTTGGGCTAATAAACAACCTGTTTGATATATATGTCCGGTTCGATAAGTCAACGCTGCCGACCGGGTCTTGACCCGTAAGAGTTACACCGTGGGCAACGAACTAAAATCCACTTAACTTATTTAACTGGTAATTACAATAGATAAGATTAAGACGTAACATTGAATAAATAGTTGGGGATGATTCTAGCATAGGAGTGAATGAGCGATTTAATAGCTATACGCGAGAGGTAAAAATAGCAAAAGTACCGGATGAAATATGAACGTAAAGCATCAAAGGATGTTAATGATAGTTGTAGCCGTTGTGGCTAACGATTTTGGGTATGAGATTTTGTTATAGACAAACCAAGTATTAAGCGTTTCAAAGTGAGTTTGGGTATAATCAAGGAAAGGCTTGTGAGGCACCATAGTTTGTTTGTTAAATGATAGTATTAAGGTCTGAATAACACCGCATTTCACATGGCACGTTTTACAAAAGTTTGTTAACATGGTATGAACACTTATATATAGGAAGTACCAGCGACGTATCCACCATGTTCTAACCATGTTACGTCCGTTTCGCTATTCAGTATTATGTTACGTTCCGTGTTACGAGACACAGTAGAAACTACTATGGTTTTCATGTGCCTACCATTATAATCTCGTGTGCACCCATGATTATCCTAGTCATTGCATGATCTGCATAGTTTGTACCTGTAATGTATGGGTCAAAGGTAAATCTTAGTATTACAAGTGGGGATACACGTATGATAGCGTATAGAATAAGCATGTATATATGATTGTATTTAAGTATGTGTGTGTCTAACGTAGGCAAAACCACTCGGGTTATGACCATGTATGGATTCAAGTATGACTACCGCATAGTGAGAATGTATGAATTTGAGTATGATTGATGACAAACACGTACAAGATTGACATGTAATATCGAGCATATAAGTTGAAGTATAAATGAGGTTAAAGACACATAAGTTTAGTATATAGTTTTGAGTGTATAAATCGAAGTGTGAATACTACTATGTGTAAGATTGTCATGAAATATTGATTGTATAAGTTGAAATGTGTATAACGATATGCATGCGTATATGGTTGTTGGAACAAATCATTGAGTTTGTCGAACCAATTAGATCGGGTCCGTTGGGAATGGAGAACCAGACTCGTGAATGTCGAGAGGGTATTGGGAGAAAGTACTAATTTACGACGAAAGATGTAGTTTGTAAAGGAAATGCTATATTCGTTTAAAATTTGGATTCGTATACGTATACGTTGTAGGTTGTCCGATCTAATGAAATTTTCCTGCCCACATGTTTAGATTTAGAATTGCGTATTAGCGATTTTGAAAAGGTTTTTAAGCGGTGAGCGTGCTCTATTGAAAGTATTTTACATGAAAATGAGAAAAGTTGTGTTTGAAAATTTTCGTGGAAAACTTGGTTTTGAAAAGTATTTTTTTTAGCAAAATGGACTTATAGGTAGCCAAGCTTCATTGGTATTGGCGTGTATATTTAGGGTTACTGTGTCTACAGTATGTATGGGGAGTTAGGTTGACCGGTGAGATGGTTGTGGTAGGTTGATTGAATGGTAGTTTGATGGTAATGTGTCGGTTTCCGACTAATGTCTATAGGTGCGACACTTGGTGCACAACGGCACGGTGTACAAGTGGGTTATGGGTCATGGGTGATTCCCTAGGTATGGTTCTTACCGGGTTTCTTGATTTGTGAGTATAACTGAGGTTTGTAAGAGTCTTGGGTGTTTCACCCTCGTTCTAAGGCATTGATAGAATTACTGGTAGGAGAGCTAGTTCTAAGTTGGGGTCTATTGTTGTGAATCGAAGCCTCGAGGGTGTATGGGTCGGCTATTTGCGTTCATCAGTTAGGTTCACTATTGGTTGATTATGTTTTACCAACTAAGCTAGGTTAACGAAGCGACGTTTATAAGAATTAAACGTATGTGAGAGGAAGTTTTCTTTGGTTCCCTATTGGAACAAAGTGTCCTTAATATAAGAATATAATATGAGTGTGTTACAGTGATTGGATTGATTATGTAATTCGTGGGCAAGAAATTCATTAGTCCGACTAGGTTGAGGATATTTAAGGCTTTAGAAAATCGGGTAAGAAGATATTTAAGGCATGAATGAGATTATGACGCATGTGATTTACGTAAATAGATTGTATGGTTAAAACGCGTTTGGTAAAACAACGAAATTTATGATTCATGCGAAGGTTTGAAAATTTGACACAATGACGAATGATTCAAGTAAAAGATTTAATTGAGTGGTTATCATTGAGTTGGTCGAGTTGCAATTTAATCTCCCCATTGATATGTGGACATCACTCCTAACTCAAGGGTAAGGTTTCTTCAAGGAAAAAGAATTGATAACGATCACCGAGGTAAGGAAATCACCCCTAGCTCATTGGTGAAGTCTTTGTAAGAAGGAGAGGAGCGCAGGTAATTGTCAAGGTAAGGGAAACACTCCCTATCTTGATGATGATACTTCCATTTTTGGGAATATGAGTAGTTTCTTCCTTGTGGGTGACGTTTTGAGATCGTACACATAAATAATGCGGTAAAATATACAAAAGGATAGGTATGATATGTATATAACCGTCATGAAAATAATTTAGATTTGAAGGAAGGAAGGTTGTATTATGATATGCATAAAATTTGATACTAGTATAGGAGAGGTTTGATTAAAACTTGGATTGTTCCGGAACGGAACTTAGACTAAACCAAAGTGACCAAAAATTCTTTTGAGTTTGGGAAGCATGCTTTGGCCTAACAGGTAGATACTCTCGCCGAGATTTCGATTAACGGTATTCACCCTTCCGGTTACTACATGTCCTTAGTCAATTAAAAGTTCAAGACTTTGGGGGGATTGAAAATCGAGAAGTGGGACTATATATCGAGATGCGGGTATCATCCCTAACTTGATAATGTCGTCCCCAAAACGTGGTTGGCACTTACCAAACGAGATAAGGACTAAATCCGACTCGTTGGTAAGGGTCCACTAGAATAAGTATAGTGAAATTTTCATCGGGGTGAGGATGTCACTCCTAACTTGATGTATAATTTTGTGAAAATCGAGAACGCGGATTGAGAATCCTTCACTAAAGTGAGGGGTTCACGCCTATTTTGGTGAAATCGTCTTGCTTGTATAATACGAGTGTTTTCGTGCCTTTGTGTTTGTGTTTGTGGAATAAGTGTCTTTAAGGAAAGTCATATGTATATTTTTTTGAGGCAAAAGAAGGTTAAGAAGAAGCATATAGGAAGCAGTTTGTATAATTAACATGAATAATCAAGAATGGTCAAATTTGGGAGTCTTAACCATAGACTAGCTCAAATCATGGTAATTTTTCCTAATTTCCTATGGTTATGGCTCTGATACCAATCTGTCACACCCCAACCGATGGCGGAAACATCAGAGTGAGACAAAAACAAGATTGCAAGAGACTTCTTAACGACTATTTGTGACAAGTATTTAATAAGTAAAACTTCATTTCATTTCTAAATTGGAAAATACAACGTTTGGAAGCAAAGTACAACATCTTGAACAAGAAACAAAGTACTATACATAAACAAAATTTAAAGTGCGTTTCTACTCGTCCTACTAGATTTCTTTCAACGTATCATCATTAAGATCCTGCAATACATATTAAAGTACATGTCAACAATAAAGTACTGGCAAGCATACAAGTTTGAATTACTAGCGTAAGTATAAAAGGGTTTAAACGAATCCACATGGCATAATTGTAAACTAAGACATATCATTACAACACCAGAAGTAAGGATTCTAGCATGTATGAATTTCTAAGCACAACGTATTAAGCATGTATAATGGATTGTTTGTTTGTTTGTGTCAAGCGTGTTTGCATGTGATTGTGTGAGTTTAATAAGTCATAAGTATTGCACTTAAAAGTGTCAAAAAATAAAGGGGGGGGGGTCATGTACACTCACGGTTGCTAAGCTTCCAAAGTAAACGTGAGTTGACGAGTTGTTGAGGGTGGAGCACCAAAGTTACACTACATTTGGGAACGAAGGCGTATGTGTATATGGAGTTCGTAGAGAGCTTGGATTTGGAATTAGTATGGAAAGTATACGTGCATGAAGGTATATCTTGTCTAGATACTCGTTTGGACACTAAGTTTTCATGTGTTTTCATGGGTCCTAACTTTCCCATTAGAATCACAAACGAGTAGTCTAGAAACGAAGATAATCTAACCTAAGTCCTTGACATCTAACCATAATCCAGTTAGTATCAAGAATTCAGTTATTAGGTATATATTATATATTATATAGTATAAGTTATAATTTCATTCGTCATGCATTATCATGTAACTCAAGCATGGAGGTAGGATGATTTCCACCAATTAAACCTCATTGTATGATTCACCAAAGCATAAACTCATCAACTTAGTTGATGAGTTCGGTTGGTCATGAATGTAAGACTAATTTTTAACTATCTAACTAAAACAACCAAGTGAGCAAACTAGATGCGTACATCTCGAGCATGGAAAGTGTTCGAGGACGTGGTGTAGCCTTGTCCCTTTATGGAAATTGTTTTTGTACCAAAACATACAAGTGAGGTAGTGGAACAAGTTTGGAGAGCCAAGGCTTCTTTAGTTCACACATTACTCATACACAAGTCTTCCAACATTGAAGGTTGGAAGCTTGGATGGTTTCAACACTTAGAACATTTTGGGCATAATTTTAAAGAGGTTTTGAGCCTTATTTCTTGGTGGAAATCAACCACAACACAAACCCACAACTATAAGCTTAGTTGGGAGCATGGTGGGTACAAGATTCCACTAAGTTTCAAGTAAAATATACATGAAATAAAATAAAATTCATGATATCCTTCTTCCCTATCCTAATTCTCCAGAATATGAACAAAAAAACGAAAGAACAGAAAAAAGAAAACTTGATTCGATAAAGAGAAATATGACCAAGAGTGGTTCGAATATATATATGAAGAATTTCTTTTTTATACTTCTTACTATTAGATAGTGTCCATAAATATCATAATAGGTCCCCAAAGATTCATAGTGAATTCGATAGGAACAAAAAAGAAAAGAAAAATAAAAAGATTGTTCTTGTGACTCTGAATGAACCTTTCTTGGTGGAGGAAAGGAATAGCGATGGATTCCTATGGAGCATCCAGGAACAAGCAGATATACATCAAAGCAGAATTTTTATACTACTTTGGACATCAAATGTGGTGAGGTTCCACCTTAGTTTGCCATGGCAAACTTGTGGAAACCTTCCTAGAGGTTATCCAAGTAGTTTGAAAGAAGGAAGAAGAAGAAATGTGCTTGAAAAATCACTTAGAACACTTGATTTTTTTTTTGCCTTTTGTTGAGATATTTGAGAGGATTAGAGCACTTGAGAGAAGATTAGGTGTGTGGAAAGTGTTTAAAAGGTGGTGGAGGCTTGTATTTATAAGTGGAGATTAGGGTTTGGGAGTTAATGAATGTGGAAAGTGATTGGAGGAGAAAGAAAATGGAAAAGGGTGAAATATAATTGGTTAAAGAAGGGTGGAAGGTGATTGAAGGAGAAAGGAGGTGGAAAAGCTTTTGGTATTGCTCACATTTAGTCCCTGCACTTTGTGTCACACCTCTTTCTTAGGCGGAAGCACGAGGTGTGATCATGAAAGGTTCTCATTGCATACGAATGGTAAACATACTACATGCTTGTAAAAATAACTTCAAATACCGATAACATTACACAACTGAAAACATAGTTTAAGTCTGGAGTTTACATCACATCACGAAACGTTGTCTGAAAAGTTTACAACATTATTCAAAGATAAACATAAACGACATCCAAGCAAGAGTATGACCGCGCGCACATCCACTTTAGTTACCTGAAATACATGTGAGTTTTTGGAAAATCGTCAACATAATGTTGGTGTGAATTCATGCAGTTTTTGTATTGAACGTTTGCATACTTTGTATGAAAACATGGTATGTAATTTGTATCAATCAAGTATTTCTGTAAGTATCGAGTTTGTTAATGGGTTGCAAGGCCATTAACATGTGACACGACATAGGAAGCATCCAAACCATAGGCATTTTTCTAGTTGTCGATTCACGACTGAGACACAAAAGCACTACTTGGTACTAGTTTTCACCAAGAGTGTGGCTGCCCGAAAACCCGTTAGATCTAACCTTTTGTTCTGCGGTCTAGGTATATTGTTGATTAATGGTGCTTCTGGTACCCTATTCGTGACACGATTTCAAGTATCATTCCTTAAGTCTTGTATCCAACATACCATAACACATGTATTTTCCCCAAGTTTAAAAAGTATGTAAAAGATTAAAAGTGGGGACATGAACTCACAACTTTGCGTTCCTTGCGCCGTAAACTTCACCGGTTTTTGCTTATATAGCGTCGTGACCTATACGTGTTTTATTAACGTTAGTCACTAGACTTGTATCGCACAAGTACAAGTCACCATCTTTTATGTATTTGTTCTTTGTGTGTTAAAAATAATTTATATTTTTAACCATGTATCTTACTTATATTATTTTCTCAAAAATAAATATAAGTATCTTGTATTTTTCACCCGAATTATGTATTTTGTCCAAAACTTCATTTCATGTTCATAACTTGTCCAAGTTACATAATCCATCAAGTAACATATTTTCTTGTATTTGTCTAAGCATGTTGTATGTGTATTTTGTATTTCTACTCCTTGAGAGTACTTAGTGTATTTTCAAGTCCTAATACACTATCACGTATTATACATACTACATACACTTAGCACAAAATTTGGTGATCAATAAATATATATACTTTCCTCAAAATATACATACTTAATATCAATTTTTATCTTGAAGAAATCATCATTTCTTAACTTGAAATTTACTTAAAAATTAGGGAAACCTTGGTAAACATTTTTAGATACATTTTTAGGGAATAAGTTTCACCAAAACTTATATTTTCTAAGTGTCAAAATTTTATAGAAATTTTGACATAGTTTCCCCTAAAAATGGAGGTTTCCCATATTTTCACAACACGTGTTTATTTTCTTTTAAATCATCACAATCAATAATCAACTCATTCAACACTTACCGAGTGTCAAAATCAAGTAATTTACACTACATCATGAACTTGAAGTTTTGTAAATTTGTAGTAACTTGGTAATGTTTTTAGTAGGTCTAGTTATCCTTTAAAGTGTGTTTATTTCTTACTAAACTTCATTCTTGAAAACTTTAGGTGTTTACAACTTGTAAACATATTTTACAAAACCATGATCTTTCAAAAATCACCTTTTTAAACTTGGTTCTTTGGAAAAATCATTCATACATCTTAGATTTATAGGATTACTAGCTCACTTTGTTTATTACTTTTCAAGAAATCATTTCATTTATCAACTTCATGTGTTTACTAGAAGATGATCATCATATGCGGTTACATGATCATCCTTCCACTTGCTAGATTAAGTGTTTAAACTCCATCTAACAAGTTTCAAGTGATGATTAACATCATCATTTCAAGAAATCAACAAGCAAACCTTATTCATGCACTAAACAACATCATATCATCTATATATCATCATATTTCATCTTATGTTTCAAGATTCAAGTTCAAGTCTTTTAGTGTTCTTGTTATTTCAACATAATATATCTTTTATCCACGAAGAACATGAAGTAACAAGAGTTACAAGAAGCTTACTACTAGCTTCAAGCTAGGGAAGAAACAATGAAGAAAATGGAGTGGATAAAAGCTTGCAAAGGAGGTCCTTGATGATCCAAGAGTTCCACACCTTCTAGTCTTGCTTCTTTCACCTCAAAATGGCCTTGGATTGAATGGATGGTGATCGAAAATGGTGGTGGTGAGGGGAGTTGGGGTCGGCCGAGAGTGAGGGAGAGAGTATGAGAGTGTAGGTGATGAAGATGATGAAGTTTTAATGATCCAAAGTGTTCTTCTTATAACCTTGTCTAGCTAATACCCAAAGGTCATTATGTTTCATGAAGTACATACAAGATCAAATCAAATCCCAAGAGAAGATTATGGAAGATTTAGTGAACATTATGAAATCTTGGGGTGGGGCCACTCTTTGAGCCGATTACTAGCATGGGGGGGGGGGGGGGGGTTAAATGTAATTTGAAATGGTAAGAGTAGGTAATTAGTGGAGGTTAAGTGTAATATCTAGTGTTTTATGTATATCTTGTATTATGTAGTATGTTAGGGTGTTCGGGAACCATAACTAGTTCAGAAAAATAAAAACAATGCTTCTAGCAATATTTTGGTGTTCCGGGCAATGTCCGGTTGTTCGGTTAGATACCGGTTCATTAAAGTGCTAAATTGCACTGTTTAGTGTCCTTTATGTATCCTTTTGTGACCCTTTCAATTCCCGACACTTAGGAGGGTATTCTGAATAGTAAAACATGAATTCTGCATGATATTTATGTGTTAAGAAGCCGATTATAGCTGATTTGTGCAGAATTCTGTATTTAAAGTGCGTTTTGGGTGCTTTTTAGTGCGTTTTCTTGCTTCCGGAACGTCTATATGTTAACCCTTGTATACATATTTGGGTTTTAATGTATTCTTGACGTTGGACCTACACCTAGGCCCTAATTCTATTGTCTGACTGCTTTCTGCAGAATTGTTGACACAATGTGTCTTACCGGTGAGTTTACTAGTATTTCTGACGCAACACTATCATTAATGCATAAAGCAATATCTTGTAGTATAAAACGTGCATGAATTCACTTGTATAGTATGAAATCAGACAATGTTGACATTTAAGCACATAATTGCAGTTATCAAGTATTAGTTAATTTGTACGGAAATTACCGGTATTCAGGCTGAGCTTACTCTCGCAGGAGTTTCCTTGAACAGGTGGGGATACTTTTGTTTAAACTGGTCTTCACATTCCCACGTGTACTCGGGTCCGTGCTTAGAGTTCCAACGTACTTTGACAAGTTTGACACTGCTCTTCCTGGTCTTGTTGACTTTCCAGTCGGTAACCTCAACGGGTTGTTCTGTAAATTGGAGGGCGTCATCAATATGCACTTCATTCGCAGGGATGATCATTGTTTCTTGTGTTGGACTCTTCTTGAGGTTGGATACGTGGAACGTATCATGTACTCCGTTAAGTTCTTCTGGTAATTCCAACTTGTATGCCACGGTACCAATTCTTTCCAAGATCTTGAATGGTCCGATGTATCGGGGATTCAGCTTCCCACGTTTTCCGAATCTTACTACGCCCTTCCAAGGTGAGACTTTTAACAAAACTTTGTCTCCCACCTCGAATTCTAATGGTTTTCGTCTTCGATCAGCGTAGCTCTTTTGTCTATCTCGAGCCGCCCTAATGCGCTCTCCGATCTGCATGATCTTGTCGGTTGTCTCTTGTACAAGTTCAGGACCAACCATACGTTTATCTCCAGCGTCTGCCCAACATAAGGGCGAGCGGCATTTGCGGCCATACAGAGCTTCGAACGGTGCGACTTTTATGCTCGTATGATAACTGTTATTGTAGGAAAACTCAACTAAAGGTAGATGAGTATCCCAGCTGCCGCCTAGGTCCATAACACATGCGCGAAGCATATCTTCTAGCGTTTGTATGGTCCGTTCACTCTGGCCGTCTGTTTGCGGATGGAAGGCCGTGCTTAGATCTAGCAGAGATCCAAAGGCTTCCTGAAAGGATTGCCAGATTCTTGAGACAAAGCGTCCATCTCTGTCTGAAATAATTGAGATAGGCACTCCATGACGTGCCACAATTTCCTTCAGGTATAGCTCAGCGAGCTTTTCAGTGCTATCTTTCTCTCAGATCGGTAGGAAATGCGCAGACTTCGTTAACCGATCGACTATTACCCATATCATATCATGCCCCCTAGGGGTCCTGGGTAATTTTGTTATGAAGTCCATCGAGATTTGCTCCTACTTCCACATGGGTATCTCTGGTTGTTGCAGTAGGCCAGACGGTTTCTGATATTCAGCCTTAACCTTGGCACATGTTAGGCACTTTCCAAAATAAACAGCAACGTCGCTTTTGAGTCTCGGCCACCAATAATATTCTTTCAAGTCTTGATACATTTTGTCCGATCCTGGATGGATCGAGTATCTCGACTTGTGTGCTTCATCAAGGATGACTTCTCGAATGCCGCCATAGAGCGGAACCCAAATACGCCTTTTAAAGTATAAGGTTCCCTCTTCGTTTGGCGCCATATATTTTAGCATACCTCGGAGGTATTCCGCCCTACGATTTTCCATCTTAAGGGCTTCTTGTTGTGCCTCACGAATGCGTGCAGTGAGGTTCGTTTGAATAGTCATTTCCAATGCTCGAACCCTTAGGGTTTTAACCCTTTCTTTTCGGCTTAACGCGTCTGCTACACCGTTAGCCTTTCTAGGATGGTACTTAATTTCACAGTCATAGTCATTCAGCAGCTCGACCCACCGTCGTTGACGCATATTCAATTCCTTCTGATCGAATATGTGTTGTAGGCTCTTATGATCGGTGAAGATTGTACATCGAGTACCATATAAATAATGTCGCCAGATCTTCAAGGCGAATACCACTGTGCCTAGCTCCAGGTCGTGAGTGGTATAGTTCCTTTCATGCACCTTCAACTGTCTTGAAGCGTAAGCAATGACTTTTTGGCGTTGCATGAGCACGCAACCCAAACCTTGACGCGAAGCGTCGTAGTATACCACGAAGTCTTCAGTGCCTTCGGGTAAGGATAGTATCGGTGCATCGCATAGCTTATTTTTGAGCAGTTGGAAGGCTTCTTCCTGCTTATCACCCCAGTCGTACTTCTTGTCTTTCTGCGTAAGGTTTGTTAGCGGTTGAGCTATTTTTGAGAAATTCTCAATAAACCGTCGGTAATAGCCCGCTAAGCCCAAAAATTGTCGAACTTCAGTTGGGGTCTTGGGGGCTTCCCAATTCTTTATTGCTTCAATCTTGGATGGGTCTACATGAATGCCCTTTTCGTTCACAACGTGGCCAAGAAACTGTACTTCGCGAATCCAGAATTCGCACTTTGAGAATTTTGCATAAAGTTTCTCTTTCTTCAGTAGTTCCAAAATGGTTCTGAGGTGTTGCTCGTGCTCTTCTCTCGTTCGCGAGTAAATCAGGATATCATCGATAAATACAATCACGAATTTATCGAGGTATGGTTTGCATACGCGTTTCATCAGATCCATAAATATCGCTGGCGCGTTCGTCAGTCCGAATGGCATCACAAGAAACTCGTAATGCCCATAACGCGTTCGGAATGCAGTCTTTGGTACGCTTTCCTCTTGAATCCTTAACTGATGGTATCCAGATCGAAGGTCGATCTTGGAATAGTAGCTCGATCTTTGCAACTGATCAAATAAGTCATCAATCCTCGGTAGTGGGTACCGATTTTTGATTGTGAGCTTGTTTAGTTCTCTGTAATCGATACACATCCGCAGAGTTCCATCCTTCTTCTTTACGAACAATACTGGAGCTCCCAAAGGCAAGAAGTTCGGCCTTATGAATCCTTTATCCAACAACTCCTGGAGTTGTGTAGATAATTCTTGCATCTCGGATGGTGCAAGCCGATAGGGTGCCTTGGCTACAGGAGCAGCTCCTGGAACCAAGTCTATATGGAATTCGACTTGTCGTTGTGGAGGCAGTCCTGGCAGATCTTCGGGAAAAACATCAGGGAATTCCTTCACCACAGGAATGTCTTCGAGTTTCGGCTCCTCAGCCTTCTTATCTACGACGTTGCTAGGAAAGCAACACATCCTTTCCTTAAGCACTTCTGTGCCTTCATACAACTGATGATTCGCAGAGGCGCGTCTCATTTTTCTCCATGTACGATGAGAGTTTCATCATTCGCCAGAGGGATGAGAGTGATTTTCTCGTGACAAATAACTTCAGCTTTGTTTTTGGACAACTAGTCCATTCCGACCACCACATCGAAGCTACCCAATTGAATAGGTAAGAGGTCGATGTTAAATCTTCGTTCACCGAGTTCTAACAACTTCGCCTGATTCAACAAGTTTTCCATTGGCTAGTTCTATGGAATAAGGAATATCTAATCTACTAGATTCTTTTCCAAGCATGCGTTTAAATTCCACTGACATGAAACTATAATCGGCACCAGTGTCAAATAGTATGGATGCAAAGTGATTGTTAACGAGAAACGTACCGATGACCACATTAGGGTCCTCGCGTGCGTTCCTTGCTCCAATCACAAATGCTCGAGCCTGAGCGTTGTTCTCCTTTGGGCAATCTTTTATGAAATGATCTTTGCTTCCACAACCAAAGCATCCTCGATTCTGCCCTGCTCCATTACCGTTACGATTACCATTGCCATTGCCATTTCCACCACCGTTCCTATTACCAGTACCGTTGAGGTTTCCATTCCCGTTCCTATTTCCTTTTCCCCAACAGTCTTCTGTTTGATGACCCAACCTACCACATTTGTCGCATCTTGTAATGCGACAAGCTCCTTCATGATGATACCTACATTTTTGGCATTTAGGCAGGGTGCCTTGGTATCCCTTGGCTGCAGTATCATTTGCCGCTGCAAAGGTTCTCGCCTCCTTAGGTGGGTTAGTGTCACGCTTCTTATTGTTTGAACCTTTGTTGTTGCTGCGGGTTGCTTGATTCAGGTTTGTATGTTTCCTTTTCTTGTCACCGGACGACTTAGCATGCGTCTCGGTCTCCTCAGTAGGGTTCAGCGACAACTTCTTCATACGGACAACATCTTCAGTAAGGCTGATAGCCAGAGTTACAGCCTGAGTGATCGTTTCAGGTTTTGCTGCAGTCACCAAGCTGCGGAATTCTGGTGCCAATTGTAACGCCCTGCTTTTTCGTACTTCCCATAAATAGAAAGTCTCGTTTGTATTTGTTGAAAGCCTTGTGTTCTTGTAATCGTTCTTTCTTTGTAACCATTGCAATCCGAGACTTCGATCGTAATAAAATTGATTATTTCATACGAGTTATCCTCCGTTTATTTATTTATTTTTTTTACATGCTTAAACACTTAATCCTTATATACATTTGTTACGTGCTCGTACTCTTGTAAACACATGCGTAACTTACAGTCAATACGCGATTCTAGATATCCTATACGTGCACGCACTTGATTCTGCGTTCACGGTACACAACCAATACTTTATTCATCCAAACTTATTTAATTTCATGTATAAATTAAACATTAATGTGTATGTGATTAATAAATTAAATTTAGTAATACATAATACATTCTTAAAAAAAAAAAAAATGCCAAATGGCCTTGTGGCCAACGAATTCCACAACCCAAAAAAAAAAAAAAAGTTACCATATTGTTTTTTTAGTTTGTTCCTTTGCCCCACACCTTATTACTGATGTAATTGTCTTTTTCTTTCCAAAGTTTAGGCCACCTAAACTCATGTTATTTCAATGGTTAGTTATATGTTTGGCTTAATATAATATATGTACTGATCTAACCTATTATGTCTTAAACGAAAAAAAAAAAGGGAAAGTCAAGGCTGTCTACAGCCTAGCAATTGAACATGTGGCCATTTAATTCCTTTTCTTTGATTAATTAACCTCCAAACTTATTGTAATATCATAATATACTTTATACTACACTAGTAAATAGATATTATATGCCTCAACAAATAAAATGAAGACATTTAATGGCTGCTAAACAGCCATTTCGGCCAGGTCTCGAGACAGCAACCATATTTAGAGTTTTTTTTTTCTTTTTTTATTGTTTTGAACCACACCTACTTGTATTAATTGCAACCAACTTAAACCCTAATCCTTCCCTATAAGTGCCATGCCTTCTCCAAGCCTTTTTCCACTTTCACAACTCTCTAATCCCTCTAAAATCACTCTCAAGTTCTTGCAAATCAGAAATTCGGGCAGATTCATGCACCTTTACAAAAGTGAGCATAACTTGCTCATTTCTCAACGAAATTACTTGATTCTTCTTCCTACTTGCTTGGATAATCATGGAGTTTGATTCCTTGACTTCTCCTGGGAGAAATCAGACCTGGAATTGCTCCGAAATTGTCCACAAACTTTCTGTTTTGTTTCAAGTTCTTCAAAAGTTGTTTAAAGTCATCCAACTTGTGTCTAACACATCTCACACCTATGTCCTAATGCTTACAACCTCTCTTATGGTTGGTTAAGCTTAAAAACAAGGTTGAGACACTATAAATCAGAGGTTAAAACCTCAAATACTTTCTGTTTTGTTAGGGTATTTAACCCACAAATCATGTCAAGCTTAGATCTTGATGAATGAGTGATTATGGAACAACTTGGGTTGTCCTACATACAATCCTCACATGATTTGATGATTTCTCGTTAGTTAGGTTGTTTATATTATTGTGTTAATCCTAGTTCGTGACCCTCCTTGGTTGTTTTTACATCAAGTGAAGTGGTGAACATTCAAGGGGTTCCTAAATGGAAGCATGTTCTTCCTACCCCATACATGACATCTATGATAACTCGAGGTACCTAAATGAAGATCCTAATCTTCTACCTCCTACTTGAATTATTGGACTAAATAATATGTAATACTTAGCCTAAATATATAAATACACTCATTCGAACCTTTAATGTTGAACTTGTGTTTATATGTTAAAGTAGTAGAAGATCCTCTAAGACCTAAACCTTGTTGTGATTCTTATGGGTATTCAACTCATGAAAACATTATCATAACCCTTGAGGTTACCAAGTGTCATACAAGTGTTATGTGTTGAGAGTGATTATTTTCACATGTTATTCTCATATCTTATTTTTATGTTGTTTTAAATACCGAATCTCGACTCTAAGCATACTTGAACTTTAACCCTTACACATTCAACCTTTTAACCTCATCGAACTCGTCAATAATTGGATAATTGGAAAGCTTATGCAAACTTTGTGAGTATACTCGTATTTCCCCTTTTTCTTTTACCACTTTTTGGGTGTAACATGTTTACTTATCAACAACTTACACATGAACATTTTGCTTAAACACATGAACATTCCTATTAACATGCTTGTATACGTGATGGCTTGATACTTTAAACTTGGGTGAATCTTATGTGTTGAACTTATCATTAACTTCGTACGAGCCAAACCGTGACATATGTAGCGCTATAGGATTAACGACCCGCCGCCCGTAACTTGTGGTTATGTCATGAGCATATTGTGTTTCCTTGGTTTGATATGTTAGACACATGCCATGTTTTTATGTTTATCTTGAATCACATGCTTGCTATGAGGAATTGTTCGAAACTTATCTTTTGCTATGTATGTACCAAACTTGTATACTCGCCTTTGCTTTTGCATTGAACTTTATTTTAAACATGTTACAGGTTGAGGATGATGATGCTATGAAATGAAGTAGCGTTGATGCCTAGATTCACATATAGACGTTTAGGTCAAATACATTGTATAAATGTCATATTTGTTATCGTATTGTTTTTCTTGTATTTAACATGTTGTATTGCAACTTTCATGTATTGTAACATTTATTTATGAAAGAAATCAATTTATCTTTAATTCTATTGTCACAATTAGCGTTATGATGTCTCGAGCAATCTTCACACTTCGTCTCATCCCGATGTTTCCGCCATTGGTTGGGGTGTGACACCAATCCCCAGATGTAGCGCTCGACATGCTTAAATTTAGGAGTCACCATATAGGGGATCACTCTTGACAAATCATGGAACCTTCGGGTATAACCAGTAATGTCAGCACCTTCCATGGTCAAATGCCAGAACTCAGTCTCCAACCTTTGGAGTTCAGCACGAGAGCAATACTTTTCTCTCATACGTTCCTTTAGTTCATCCCACGTCAGGCCGTACGCAGCATCATCACCTAGAGTTTGGACTTGCAAATTCCACCAAGTCAAAGCTTCATCAACAAACAACCCTGTAGCAAAAGTGACTTGCTGATCCGCGGTACACTTGCTCATACGGATAGTGGCCTCAGTCTTCTCCGTCTAGTGTACAAACGCCACTGCACCTCCAGTGCCGTCGTAGTTCAGCGGTTTGCTGTCGAGAAACTGCTTGAAAGTGCAGCCCTGAGCTGCGTTTCCTCCAGAGGAATCTCCATTCCCATTACGTCTTGCATTGCTTGGCCCTCCACTGTCTTCAGTACGGTTCGCCTCGTACTGGGCGATAGCTGCGGAGATCCTTTCTTCCAGTAGGGCGTTTAGCTCTTCAGCAGTCCTTGGCAGTGGGGGAGGAGGAGGTTGATCAGAATCTCGATTGTTCACAGCTCTCCTAGGTGCCATGTTCTGTCGAAACATAACACAATAGGGTTAGACATTTGTTTGATATCGTCATACGAGACAGTAGTAGTATATATACATATACTCACATAAGTGACATCAAACAATCCGCCAAGTGTATAAATCAATTTATACATTAATAAGCATGCATAAATAGATAAATACTGATGCGTCATAAGATATTCACCGAGTCTTTACACATACTAGGGCAACTTGTTACATCATTGTTTGCGAAGTAAACAAAATGCATAAGGGTTACATCTCCCCAAAGTACAAGTTTAATATATGTAAAGGACAAAACATCTTACTTCACATTGGCGGTTCTTGTCTTTATACCCTAAATCATTACTCTAAAAGAGTATTTAATAGGCTGGGGGAGGAGTGTTCACGTTTGACCTTTTCTTGCACTGAAGCAATCTATACGTGACAAGACTTGCTGTGGTTTCTGTGCACTGAATTCCATAATTATGTATGCATCCATAATTACGTAACTCCTTGCACAGTCCGCACAGTTCGTTTCATCCTCGTATTACTTCCTTCAGATAGGTCACCGCTTTCAGGTAAAGTCACGAGTACCTGAGATATTCTATTTCTAGTATATGTAAATATCAATTATCACACATAATCGCAAGTAATTCTTAATCAAAGACAAGTGCTACTCCAGTGCACCCTAAGTCTCATAGTGTTTTTTCTTGACTTTTTGTAAACAGTTTCAGGTAGTGGATGTCGCGGAAAGTTTTATGCAATGAAAATTTTTTGAAAAATTGTTTTCATGAAAGGATCCTAGAGATTGTAGACGAGACTCGAGAAGGAATCCTGGTTCACTACAATCGCAGCTCTGATACCAATCTGTCACACCCCTTTCTTAGGCGGAAGCACGAGGTGTGATCATGAAAGGTTCTCATTGCATACGAATGGTAAACATATTACATGCTTGTAAAAATAACTTCAAATACCGGTAACATTACACAACTGAAAACATAGTTTAAGTCTGGAGTTTACATCACATCACGAAACGTTGTCTGAAAAGTTTACAACATTATTCAAAGATAAACATAAACGGCATCCAAGCAAGAGAATGACCGCGCGCACATCCACTTTAGTTACCTGAAATACATGTGAGTTTTTGGAAAATCGTCAACATAATGTTGGTGTGAATTCATGCAGTTTTTGTATTGAACGTTTGTATTCTTTGTATGAAAACATGGTATGTAATTTGTATCAATCAAGTATTTCTATAAGTATCGAGTTTGTTAATGGGTTGCAAGGCCATTAACATGTGACACGACATTGGAAGCATCCAAACCATAGGCATTTTTCTAGTTGTCGATTCACGACTGAGACACAAAAGCACTACTTGGTACTAGTTTTCACCAAGAGTGTGGCTGCCCGAAAACCCGTTAGATCTAACCTTTTGTTCTGCGGTCTAGGTATATTGTTGATTAATGGTGCTTCTGGTACCCTATTCGTGACACGATTTCAAGTATCATTCCTTAAGTCTTGTATCCAACATACCATAACACATGTATTTTCCCCAAGTTTAAAAAGTATGTAAAAGATTAAAAGTGGGGACATGAACTCACAACTTTGCGTTCCTTGCGCCGTAAACTTCACCGGTTTTTGCTTATATAGCGTCATGACCTATATGTGTTTTATTAACGTTAGTCACTAGAATTGTATCGCACAAGTACAAGTCACCATCTTTTATGTATTTGTTCTTTGTGTGTTAAAAATAATTTATATTTTTAACTATGTATCTTACTTATATTATTTTCTCAAAAATAAATATAAGTATCTTGTATTTTTCACCCGAATTATGTATTTTGTCCAAAACTTCATTTCATGTTCATAACTTGTCCAAGTTACATAATCCATCAAGTAACATATTTTCATAAATACATTTTCTTGTATTTGTCTAAGCATGTTGTATGTGTATTTTGTATTTCTACTCCTTGAGAGTACTTAGTGTATTTTCAAGTCCTAATACACTATCACGTATTATACATACTACATACACTTAGCACAAAATTTGGTGATCAATAAATATATATACTTTCCTCAAAATATACATACTTAATATCAATTTTTATCTTGAAGAAATCATCATTTCTTAACTTGAAATTTACTTAAAAATTAGGGAAACCTTGGTAAACATTTTTAGATACATTTTTAGGGAATAAGTTTCACCAAAACTTATATTTTCTAAGTGTCAAAATTTTATAGAAATTTTGACATAGTTTCCCCTAAAAATGGAGGTTTCCCATATTTTCACAACACGTGTTTATTTTCTTTTAAATCATCACAATCAATAATCAACTCATTCAACACTTACCGAGTGTCAAAATCAAGTAATTTACACTACATCATGAACTTGAAGTTTTGTAAATTTGTAGTAACTTGGTAATGTTTTTAGTAGGTCTAGTTATCCTTTAAAGTGTGTTTATTTCTTAATAAACTTCATTCTTGAAAACTTTAGGTGTTTACAACTTGTAAACATATTTTACAAAATATATCTTTTTTTCAAGATTCAAGTTCAAGTCTTTTAGTGTTCTTGTTATTTCATCTTATGTTTCAAGATTCAAGTTCAAGTCTTTTAGTGTTCTTGTTATTTCAACATAATATATCTTTTATCCACGAAGAACATGAAGTAACAAGAGTTACAAGAAGCTTACTACTAGCTTCAAGCTAGGGAAGAAACACTGAAGAAAATGGAGTGGATAAAAGCTTGCAAAGGAGGTCCTTGATGATCCAAGAGTTCCACACCTTCTAGTCTTGCTTCTTTCACCTCAAAATGGCCTTGGATTGAATGGATGGTGATCGAAAATGGTGGTGGTGAGGGAGTTGGGGTCGGCCGAGAGTGAGGGAGAGAGTATGAGAGTGTAGGTGATGAAGATGATGAAGTTTTAATGATCCAAAGTGTTCTTCTTATAACCTTGTCTAGCTAATACCCAAAGGTCATTATGTTTCATGAAGTACATACAAGATCAAATCAAATCCCAAGAGAAGATTATGGAAGATTTAGTGAACATTATGAAATCTTGGGGTGGGGCCACTCTTTGAGCCGATTACTAGCATGGGGGGGGGGGGTTAAATGTAATTTGAAATGGTAAGAGTAGGTAATTAGTGGAGGTTAAGTGTAATATCTAGTGTTTTATGTATATCTTGTATTATGTAGTATGTTAGGGTGTTCGGGAACCATAACTAGTTCAGAAAAATAAAAACAATGCTTCTAGCAATATTTTGGTGTTCCGGGCAATGTCCGGTTGTTCGGTTAGATACCGGTTCGTTAAAGTGCTAAATTGCACTGTTTAGTGTCCTTTATGTATCCTTTTGTGACCCTTTCAATTCCCGACACTTAGGAGGGTATTTTGAATAGTAAAACATGAATTCTGCATGATATTTATGTGTTAAGAAGCCGATTATAGCTGATTTGTGCAGAATTCTGTATTTAAAATGCGTTTCGGGTGCTTTTTAGTGCATTTTCTAGCTTGCGGAACGTCTATATGTTAACCCTTGTATACATATTTGGGTTTTAATGTATTCTTGACTTTGGACCTACACCTAGGCCCCAATTCTATTGTCTGACTGCTTTCTACAGAATTGTTGACACAATGTGTCTTACCGGTGAGTTTACTAGTATTTCTGACGCAACGCTATCATTAATGCATAAAGCAATATCTTGTAGTATAAAACGTGCATGAATTCACTTGTATAGTATGAAATCAGACAATGTTGACATTTACGCACATAATTGCAGTTATCAAGTATTAGTTAATTTGTACGGAAATTACCGGTTTTGTGCCAGTTGTCACACTTTGTAACTAGGTTATTTTATCCTGTTTTCTTGTATTTTAACTTGTTTTTATGTCTCCAAAGTGTATTTTAAGTCTCAGTTTTGCATATAAACACGTATTTAAAGATTGATTACGTGTATAACACAAATATGAAAGGTAACACGTATATGTATAAAATGAATTTCCATTATGATAAAAGAGTCGGATAACAAGATTGGAAATGAACACGAATATGATATGATTAGAAGTGTCTAAAAATAGAAATACGAATAGAACTTATAAATAAGGAAAGTACAGAAATGCGAAGCGTTACAGTGTTGGATCGTTCCGGTGACCCTAAACAGTCAAGTTGAGTAGTTCATCATCATTTACAAAGGCGGAATCAATGCAAACAATGTCAAACAGCTTGTTTCCTTTTAATCTTTCTATATTAATGATTTCCTGAGCTTTTTACACGTTCAAATAACAAATGGACAGCACCTCGGCTCAGTGTACAAGACCAGATTCCGTTTGAAATGACACGGCACAACCCTATATATAGTCTTGGAGATTTCGCTTGAGGATGTCACATCCCTGTTCAAGCGAAATCACATGTGTTGATTTCGCTTGAACATGTCCATGTCACTCTCAAGCGAAATTACCTTCTAACACATGCAAAAACCCTAATTTCCACTCTGTTGTGCACTCGTTCATCCTATCTAGACATAAGACTCGATTAAGACGAAGTTAACAGACACTAGGTGCACCAACAGACTCCCCCTTGGATGTTGACGAAGTCTTCGGCGTCGAGTCTTAGTCTTTGTCTCTCTATCCAAATTGTCTTGACATTGTAAAATCTCTTTTCAATCTTTAACTTCAACCTCTAATCTTCAATCTCCCCTTTGAGTGTTGATCCAGAATCTTGACTCCCCCTTTCGCAGACTCCCCCTCTCGATAAGCTAGGACTTGAATTCTGGTTCAAACTTTAACATTTTCATTGCCATGGGGATTCCTGTTACCTGCATAATCTTTACCTAAATATAAGATATATGACAATAACAGTTTCAATCCAAAACTTACCTTTTAACCTTCAGTGTTAATCAATCCACTTAAGTATTCAGGTCCAAACTAATGACCCTGATTACTCAATTAATCTACCAAGTCCAACTTAATGACCTTGGTTGATCTGAGACAAATCACACTGACATTTGAAAATAAATTATTTTCTGAAAATTTACAAGTTTCAAATTAATGAACTTGCGTTAACTTTTCAATTTTTCACAAACTTGTCATGTTAAGCTCCAAACTTATCCTCCAGTCCAGAAACTTCCTGCATCTGCTTCAATTCGAATCTGAAGATTAACTCTCCACTTTGGTTTGTCGGAAAATAAAGCAGAAATGAAAAATCTTTTTGGATTTTGAATAAAGTTCTAAACTAGAAATGAAATACAGAACTAAAATGCAGTAAAAGTAAACTAGTTACAAACATATTTTTGGTGAGCGTGTTAGAGAATCATATCAGCTATTCGACAAGTTACAAGTACCGTTAAGCTTTAATTTCATATACAGAATTAAACAATTCGCTTAGATTGTCGATATACTGATCCACTTAAATTCTCACACACATTTCAATCTGTCCAGGATACGGATTAAGTGTTTTAGAGACTTAAACTTATACGTGTCCCACCTCTTGAATATACTCCCGTATCCAGATCCCAATATTCAGTCTTACAGGTGAGTATACCACAGATGATATCTGTAAAGGGTTAAATTGCGAAACCGTGAGAGCTCAGGTCAGAACTTCCGTTCAGCAGAGAGATGACGGTTCGACTTTAGTGGGTCCCCTTTAGAGGATCTTTTTTACAACAGCATTGATTAGCAATTTTATTGTCTTATCATTTATGCTGAGGGCGACGCTATATTTCAAGCATGCGGTAAAGTATTCTCCGGGGACTAGGCCATTGCTTCCGCATTATCAGAAGTCCCGGGATAATACCCCAGATATCACTGAGTATAAAGACCTAGTATCTCAGAAAGAGGGATCTTTCAAACAAGATTTCAGGGGTTACCTATATATCCAAGTAGTGTTCCCCACGAAATAAGTAAGTAAAGATTTAGATTTATATCCCGAACAAACCTACTAAATGTGTAAAACCTATCGGCATATCATCAGCGAGACTGTTTAAAACTTTTAAACTTTACATATCTTTAGCATACCGTAACTGTCAAGCCGTTGTACTATCATTTTCCCTTTTTACACAAACTCTTTTCTGGTTTTCTATTGTTTTTGGATTTTGAAAATATCTCATGTTTTTGTATTTTTGTCATTTTTTATTGTTTTTGTATTTTCTGAAAATATTACCCTATACCTCCCCCTAAATACCAAAACAGGTAAAAAATCGACAAACCATTGCAGATTGCTTCTCAACATCATCTACAATGTCTCCTTCATCAACGCCAATAATCTCTTCCAACACCGATAAAAGCTTCATACCGTTCAGTTTTAGCAAATATTGAAAACGTGTTTTATCAAACGCTTTGGTATGTAAATCAGCTTTTTGTTCGTCAGTGTGGATTTTCTCAATTCGTATCAACTTCTTCTCGAAACAATCGCGAATGAAGTGATGTCGAATTTCAATGTGTTTCGTTTTAGCGTGATGAATAGGATTTTTCGTAATGTTAATCGCTGCCTCATTATCAACAAAGATAGGGGTGTTTAGAAATTGCAAACCGTAGTCACGCATCTGTTGCTGGATCCACAAGATCTGAGAGCAGCAGCTGCTAGCAGATACATACTCCGCTTCACATGTGGATAGAGCCACAGAGGTCTGCTTTTTGCATTGCCAGGTGACCAATCGTGGTCTGAAAAACTGGCAACCCGCTGTTGTTGATTTTGCATTGACTTTGCAGCATCCGAAATCTGAATCGGAATACCCTTCGAGCGTGAAATCGCCTTCTCTTGGATACCACAACCCCAATGATGGAGTTCCTTTCAGGTAGCGTAATGTCCTTTTCACAATCACCATATGCGAAGCTCTCGGGTTAGATTGAAATCTTGCTGCGAGGCAGGTTGGATACATAATATCGGGTCTTGAAGCTGTCAAATACATCAGCGAACCAATCATAGAACGATACATCGTTTCATCTACCTTTTCTCCGGTGAGATCAGGGTTTATCCCATGATTCGTTGCTAATGGGGTGGAGGCTGAAGTAGAACCTGACATCCCGAATTTCTCCAAGATATCATGAACGTACTTCGTTTGATGTATAAAAATTCCTTTGGGTAGTTGATCAACCTGCAGACCCAAAAAGAATTTCATCTAACCCATCGATGACATTTCGAATTTCTGCTTCATAACTCGTTCAAAATCTTTGCACAGATTCTCATTTGTTGACCCAAATATAATGTCGTCCACGTAGATTTGAACTATCAGAAGATGTCCGTCGACCTCTTTGGTGAAGAGAGTGGCATCCACTTTTCCACGAATGAAGCTGTTGGCTAGCAAGTGTTGAGACAAAGTCTCGTACCAAGCTCTCGGGGCTTGGTGTAAACCATACAGTGCTTTGTCCAGCAAATAGACATTGTCTTTGTGGATTGGATCGGTGAAGCCCGGTGGCTGACCGACATATACCTCCTCTTTTACCTTCCCGTAGAGGAACGCCAATTTTACATCTAACTGATATACTTTGAAGTTTTTCCACGATGCAAATGCTAGGAAGATTCTGATCGCTTCTAGTCGAGCCACAGGAGCATACACTTCAGTAAAATCTATACCCTCCTGTTGACTGAAACCCTGGACTACGAGTCGAGCTTTGTTACGAACTACAACTCCTCTATCATCCCTCTTGCACTTGAACACCCACTTGGTGTTTATCTTCCTTTGACCATCAGGCAAATCTACTAACTTCCACACACCTAACTTCTCAAACTGACTCAACTCTTCTTGCATGGCATTGACCCAAGAATCTTCAGTTAGCGCCTCTTTGTATGTTCGCGGTTCGATCTGCGAAATAAAACAACTAAGTGAAAACTCAGTTTGTAAAGGAGCAACCGTAGAATAAAAACAAGTAAGCCCTTGGTCAATTTGTCGTCTTGTGCGGACGCCTGTTTGCAATTCTCCAATGATCAATTCTTCTGGATGGTATGAAAAAGTTCTCGGCATCACCTCGCCTGAAACATCTACGTCACCTTCCAGATTAGTAACATTCTGATTTGCACCTTCTTCACTGACTGGGTTTGTTTGACTTGAAATCTGAATTTGCTCCCCCTCAGAATCTGAATCACTATGATCAAATACTGGCATGTTCTCAGATTCTTGATTATCATTCTGTGTCGACTGATTATCATGAGCAACTTCATTTTGTTGAATATCATCATGTTCTCCAGCATTGCTTGGACATGCTTCATCGTTATTTGAAGTTTGTTGCAGTCTTCTTGAATACTCAGCTGGAAACCATTCCTGTGATTCTTCATATGTACTCTCTCAGAATATCCAACTCGTCAAAGAAATCTTTTTCTTCTTCCTTTTCTTCTTCCATGTCAAACGAATCCCACAAAGTGTCATAATGAAAACGCCATGAATCTCCAGGATTCTGCGGTGGCATTGTGTAACCTTGACACTCAACATTGTGTGCTTCAATAATCCGCTTCAAGCTTGGAACAAAGACTCGTTTTTGAGGACTTGAGTATCCCACAAATATTCCTTCAATGCTCTTTGCACCAAATTTTCCAAAAGGCTCTAGAACTGTACAGGGAGACCCAAACGGTTCTAAATACTTCAGGTTTGGTTTGCGGTTATTGATCAACTCAAAGCATGTCTTGTTGAATTTCTTCACTGTTAACACCCGATTGAGTGTATAGCATGCGGCGGATACTGCTTTTGCCCAAAAATTTACTGGTAGCTTTGAATCAGCAAGCATCGTCCTAGCCGTTTAAATTAGCGTCCTGTTCTTTCTTTCAGCTACTCCATTCTGATGTGGAGTGTAAGGCGCGCTAAATTCATGCAATATACCTCTTTCATCACAATATTCTTCCATCTTTCTGTTCTTGAACTCAGTACCATTATCACTTCTGATTCTTTTAATACGCCGTTGGTACAAATTTTCAATTTTTCGGAACAACGTCATCAAACTATCAAACGTCTCATCTTTCATCTTCAAAAATGATACCCACGAAAATCTGGAATAATCATCAGTAACCACAAGACAGTAGAGATATCCTGTAATACTTTTGACATTCACAGGACCAAACAGATCCATATGTAGTCTCTCTAATGGTCTGGAAACTGAATTAACTTTCTTTTTAGGGTGTGATTTCTTCTTTTGCTTTCCTTTGATACAACTAATGCACTCCCCTTCCAGATGAAAACCTTTCACATGAACACCAGTTACTAAGTCGTTGTGCACCAGGTGATTCATTTTTCTTAGGTGAATATGCCCCATCTTTCTATGCCATAACCGCGACTCTTTTTCCGTTGCTTTTGACATGAAACAGTGTGTCTGACCCGTGGTAGTAGTTGCTACACTCATGTCCAACACGTACAGATCATTCACTCTGGGTGCCCTCATAATAATCCACTCTTCTGGAACAACAAATCCTGGTTTCAAGATCAAACATTCTTTGTCTGTAAAGTGCGTTGTATACATATGCTCACAAATCTGAGAGATACTCAGAAGATTGTTTTCAAGCTCAGCGATGTAGTTAACTCTTTCAAACGTTACAATCCCATTGGATAATGTTCCTTCTCCCACTATTCTACCACCTTGGTTACCTGCGAACCCTACATAACCTCCATTGAAATTTCTAACATCATACAGCAACGCTGCCTTCCCTGTCATGTGTCGAGAAGCTCCACTATCCATAATCCATCGTGAAACGGATCTCGGAAGCTCCTGCACATATCACAAACATTTAGTGAGATTTTGATGCCACCCAAGCCTCTTTCGACTCGGGTAACTTGACTTTAATGTGAGTTTTAGCAGTGTAAAGTGGTGGAAATTTTTTATCATTCATCTTCAAGTTTTCTTCTGATCCAACCTCAACCTTTTTGTATAAGAAAAACTCATCTATCTTAAGTTGACCGGTTGGTTGATCTTTCTTTTGAACATTCTTCTTCTCTGGTAGAGTAGAAAATTGTTTCTCCAATTGTTCATAATAATCCAAAGGAATATCCATCTTTACCGGAGTGATAGAAGACAATTGTTTTTCTGACTCTGAAACCTTTGGTTTAAATGAACTTTCTTTCTTGTCAACCACTTTTGGCTTCCATGTTTGTTGAGATGAAGCAACCCGTTTATAGAATTTGTCATTTTTAGTTACCATGTTTTTAACAGGTTCAGTTTTGATTTTTGTTTTCTCATTTTTCAAAATTTTCTCAGAAACAATGGAGCTTTGCCTTTTGCATCAACCTTCTTCTTTTGATTCTCAACAACTTCAGTCTTAGGCTTGAAGTTAGTGCAATTTCTTGCAATGTGACCAACTTTGTTGCATCTAAAGCATGTACGAGTATCAACTACCCGACTTGTGCCTTCAGACTGAGGCCGTGAGGCCTTCTTCTCAAAGAACTCTTTGTTTGATTTTGAATAAATCTCAGATTCTTCATCAGAAAGTGAATTCGAACTGTTCACAAACACCTTTTTCTCAGAAAACCTTCTGTTTTGAGCATTTTTCCTTTGATAATTCTTACCACCCTGATAACCACCCGACCATCTGTTTTGATTGTTGTTATAAAAATGCGGTGGTACAACAGGTTTCTTGTAGTAAGCTTTATCTTTTTCAAAATTCATTTGCCTTTTTGTTTGATTTAATCCTTTTACTTCAGACAGATCAATTTCAATCAATTTGAACACATTTTTCAACTTTGCAACATTAACATTCTCAAGTGGAAACTCAGAATCCGAATACAACTTATCCGATCCCGACATCTTGTACATGACAAAAGTAGGTTCTTCATTTAAGTTGTTTTTGGACTTTGGTTTCGAAATGTATTTGTCCAGAAAATACTCATCATCCTCAACTGAATCACTATCAGACTTCAAAACACTTTCAGCCATGCCTTTCACAATATCAGTTTGCACACTATCATCAGATGATGATGAAGAAAATGTCACATCAATTGACTCTGGAAGTTTAACCTCATTTTCATCTTCATCATTAACCAACCCGGACTTTTTCTTTGAATAATTGTTTAAAACTGGTGGCGGAACCTGATGAAACCCAACCCCAGTTCCATCCGAGTAAACATCTTCGCCCGCTTTGTTTTTCCCAATAGGTTTAGGAATAATGTGTTGTAAAACAAAGCTTGCGGAGCTGTAACTGTTCAGCTTCAGCTGGATACGTTCATTTTCAATTTTGGCTTCTTGAAATTGAAGCTTCAACTTAGCAATCTCATCCAGTTGTTGGTTGATTAATTTCTCTTTTACCCTCAAAACACTTTGCAATTAACAATTTTCTTTGTATGTTTTACCGTTTCTATCATCAGAATCTTTCACCGTGCGTTTTAGCTTCTCAAAACTTTCAGAAATTTGACGATTTTCAAGAATTAACTTCTCATTTTCTTTCCTAACCTTTTCTTGGTCAATTTTATCATTTTCAATTTTGTTAGTTAATTCTTTTAATCTGTCAGTTGAAGCTTTCAACATTTTATCACGATTAAGGATCTGATCCTCAACACTTCTGACTCTAACAGTCAGATCATCAACCTTCTTACCATTTAGATAGGTGATTGTACTACAAACTTTGCATTCTTTGATGCAAATTTTGCAGTCAACATCACCATTGACTTTCTTACCTGACTCAGTCGTTGACGCATTTGTACTGACCTGGCTTTTAGACTCAGATACAGACTTAGAGTCTACCTCAAGTGCCTTAGCAGCCAGCACCTTGTCAGCCATCTTTCCCATGTTTTCAGCATTCAACTCTTGAGTCATGTCAATGATCCTATTATCAACCTTCTTTGGCTTTTCTTCTTTCTCTTCTTTCTCTTCACCGCTTCCCCACCATTTTCTTTGCCAAAACTCTTCTTCATCAGCAATTTGTTGAATTATGGTTTCAAGATCGAGATTCTTATCGTCAATAGCAATGTTTCCCATGGGGTCAAGATAACATTCTCTGTCTGGATCCCATCTCCTCGCTCTTTTTGCTTCAAGATAGATACCAGATATTCTGATCAATCTGTTCTGAGCTATCATCTTTCTGTAACCATACTTCTGTTCTTCATTTCTGTTGTCTTTAAAAGGAACAGGTTCACCAGATTTTGCCATGAAAGCATATCCAACCGCATCCTCTTCAGGTAACAACTCGCTCCAGTCGAAACCTTCATCGTCATGAATCACAGCAAGAGCTCTGGATTTCTCTTTGTTATCCTCAAGCTGCTTCATTCTTGGCGGTTCTGATTTATTCTGATGATAAATCGCTTTCTTGTAGTAATCTTCTCTGAACGGGTTTTCAGACTCATCAGCATAAGCATTTCGGCATTCACGCTTAAAGTGACCTTTCTGTTTACACTTGAAGCATGTCACTTTAGACTTGTCAAAGCCCAACTTGGTAAATGGTCCACCAATAGACTTTCTTCCAGTTATCTCCATGAAACGTTGTGCCCGACGAACTGCACTGGCCATGCACCACCTTATGTCGATCAATTCCATCTCCTCAGGATCTATCTGATCGTAATCTTCTTTTGTCAGGTTGGTGTTGCCAATCTTCCCTGCCACTAGACTTTCATACGATTCTAGCACAGAAGCTAGGAAAACCATCTGTTGCTTTGCCGACTCCTCGCTGAAGTTTTGAGCGTTCTTTAAGTCTACAGCTATATTGCATTGAAATAGGTTCTTTGCATCTGATTGGCTTGAAAGTGACGAAGAACCACTGTGAAATCCACTGCTTTGACTCTCTTTACTAGAAGTGTTGGAATTCTCAGCAGAAAAAGCTGTCTTGGGAGGTGTATTCTTTGGCATCATGATTTTTGGATAATACAAATCCAAGTTCTATTGATATGTCGAGTGATTGACTTTGTGTGTTTTCTTTATCTCCAGCTCGTGACTCTCTAGTCTTTCAATCAACAAATCCACTGTAAGCTCCTCAGACTTGATCGTATTCTTCAACATCAAAGCATAATATTGCCAATCCATCTCATCTGGCAATGAATCAAACAATTTATCGATTAGCTCTTCTTGAGAATAGAAAATTTCATGTCTTGCCAGTTCCAGCTTCAGATGCCCAAACCTCTCAATCATTTTACAAACTGATTCATTCTTTAAACACCCAAATAAATCAAACTCTTTTCTTAGTAATTTCTTTTTGTTTTTCACTATTTCTGCACTTCCCAAACATTTAACTTTCAACTTTTGCCAGAGATCTGTAGAATTTTTGTACTCGATCAAAGATATTATATCTTCTCGAACAGACTGAAACAGCAGTGCGATGCATTTTTGCTCCACAACAAACGATTCTATTTCTTCAGCTGATGTCAAGCTTTCACCATTTTTGCCTCCATCAATGTATCCATTCTTTAGACTCTTCCAGCTAGGGTACGCAAAAGCTTTCAACCATTCTTCAAACTTCTTGGCCCACCGACTGTACTCTTCGATAGCCATCAACTTCGGGGGTTTGTAATATGTTCCAAAAGCACTTTCAACTCCCAAAGCATCCGATAAGCTTTTCTTTGTACTCAACGTGTTCTCATTGGTGTTGCTAGAAGAAGCATCGTCTCCAGAATTTCCAGCAAAGGCATACATATCACTAAATGGATTCATGAATAGATCATCCATCTTGCACGTACCTGAAAAATCAGCGAACACTTATAAATTTTTTTAAGTTTTGAAAAACAACAAGTTCAAGCGGAATCAGTTTGAAGCGAAATAGCTTCAAGCGGAATCAGCTTTTAAGCAAGATAGCTTTTTCAAGCGAAATATGCTTTTCAAGCGGAATAGTAAATCAAGTTCAAGCGAAATCAGGCCAGTTGAAGCGAAATTTCTTATTTCGCTTGAAATTTCAAGCGGAACCTGTATTCAAGCGAAATCAAACAACCTTTTCAAGCGAAATAAAAAATATGTGTATCTTTCAAGCGAAATCACTCAAAACTTTCAAGCGAAATCAGTATGATGTCATCATTTTTTCGAACAATTTCAAGCGAAATCAGTATGATGTCATCATTTTTTCGAACAATTTCAAGCGAAATTAAAGGTTTGATCAAGTTTTAATCCGAATTTTAGTCTAATTCTTTCAAGGATTAGTTAACACTATGTTTCGCTTGATATATGTCAAAATCAGGCCATTTCCACCGTTGAATAATGTTCAAATCAGAAAAGAAAAGGGTAGAAGTATGAGAATCCGATGATTTCAAGCTGTAATGGTATGAACTCCTCGTCCTGAGCTCTGATACCACTTGTTGGATCGTTCCGGTGACCCTAAACAGTCAAGTTGAGTAGTTCATCATCATTTACAAAGGCGGAATCAATGCAAACAATGTCAAACAACTTGTTTCCTTTTAATCTTTCTATATTAATGATTTCCTGAGCTTTTTACACGTTCAAATAACAAATGGATAGCACCTCGGCTCAGAGTACAAGACCAGATTCCGTTTGAAATGACACGGCACAACCCTATATATAGACTTGGAGATTTCGCTTGAGGATGTCACATCCCTGTTCAAGCGAAATCACATGTGTTGATTTCGCTTGAACATGTCCATGTCACTCTCAAGCGAAATTACCTTCTAACACATGCAAAAACCCTAATTTCCACTCTGTTGTGCACTCGTTCATCCTATCTAGACATAAGACTCGATTAAGACGAAGTTAACAGACACTAGGTGCACCAACATACAATACACACGTCACTTAAAGGATACATGTTAAAATGAGGGGGAGACTTATTCAAGTTGCACTCTTTTTCCCTTCTAAGTTTTGTCCCATTAAGTTTTTTTAGTAAGATTTTTAAGGAGTCAACATTCCTGATCCAGAAGTATCAGAATAAGAAAATACGCGTTGCTCTCTTTTTCCCTTAGCTGAGGTTTTATCCCACTGGGTTTCCTGGCAAAGTCTTTAATGAGGCAGCATCACAAAGCGTATAAAGTTGATAACTAAGGGGGAGTTTATAAATATTATATATTATATGGTTATCAACTCTTAATATAGGTTAACTTGTTTTACAAGACTTACCCTTCTATATATATATATATATATATATATATATATATATATATATATATATATATAGGTACGGGATCAGGAGAAAACGCCCTTAAGTGTGAGAATGGTGAGAACGCATC
Source organism: Helianthus tuberosus (assembly GCA_030545235.1). Taxonomy (NCBI): domain Eukaryota; kingdom Viridiplantae; phylum Streptophyta; class Magnoliopsida; order Asterales; family Asteraceae; genus Helianthus; species Helianthus tuberosus. The sequence goes on from CM060357.1 coordinate 135,927,667, forward strand.
CCGGCCTAACACGTGGCACGCGATATAATTAGGGCGTAGGGACTTTTTTTTATCATTTTATCTTCCGCTTTTCCAATTCGGTGTCACAATACTACTTCATTTTTGGCGTTTTAAGTTTTTGGCGTTAACCAAATTCAATAATTACATGGCATTTTAATGGTCTCATTGTATTAATCTTTTTGTTTCAGATAGATAATATTTTTGGCGTTTATGGCGTTTCCAAATCGTCGGCCATTGGAAGCCCAAGGGGCCAGAATATCTCTCTGAATGGCTTCATCTATACTAAGTATGGCCAGGACTTTTTAGGATGATGACCCATTTTTGTTCTTAGATTCAATGGCGTTTTAGACAAGATGGACCATTGTTCTATTATTGTTTATATAATTTTGGCGTTTTACAAGCGGAAAATTATATTACAACCACAGGGGAAAAAGATAGAAGCGAAAAAATAAATTAAAAATCCTAATCGGATCTCTCTTCATAATCTTCACTGTCATCAGTCTCTATCTTCTTTAATACTACAAGAACTGTCACCAAATATATAGCGTTTTTTATGTAAAACTTAACAAACCCATCGGTCTAGTTATTTTGTTTGTTCGTTTGTTGAAGTGGCTTTTGTGGATGTTCGGGGACATAGATCGATGACGTGTGGGTGGGTTTTTCGCTTTGCTCTTCAACTTTATCTTCATCTTTATAATCATTCCACTCTTCAGTGTCATTGATCTCTTCTCCTCATCCAAGCCGTCTTCAAGAACAAAGAACACAAAATGACATATGACTGTCATCAGCATTTTTTTCTTGAAGATTTGTCCATCTCATGCAGCAAAATCTTTACTGAGTTACTCCCCTCACCTAACAATCCAATTAGTGAAACTTTACGCAGAACAATACTGAATATCCATGAAAGCATGTTAGCCATCTTTGATTTTTTTAAATTTTTGGCGTTTTACAGTGAGTGGTATTTTAGGAACATTGGCGTTTTATTTTTTTGGTGTGATCAAATAGAAGTTGCTGAGAGCTATCATTTTATAGGATGTCTTTGGCGCGTACTTTAGGCGGGGTATTATTATAATAAAGTATTCGTCGTTTCAGTTTACTGTTTGTAATTACTGTTTTTGATAAGCTTTATCTATGAAGTCTGTAACACGTCCCATCTTTCAAGTTTGGCGCTTTATTTTTTAATATAATAAATGTTGTTAATAATAAAGTTTCCGGCTCTTAAGTTTACTGTTTTTGTAGTTACTGTTTTTGTAGTTACTGTTTCTAGTTACCTTTTCGAGATTTTGGCGTTTTGTATTTTTAATGAGGTTTTATATAAAGATGGCACTTTGTTCTATTCTCTTGTACCTTGTTTTTTATATTTTATTTTTTTATTTTATTTTTTTTAGTTTTTTATAATACTTGTCCAAAGTAATTTAATTATAGTTTGTGAGTTTTGGGGCGTTTTATGGCATGATGGCGTTTTTACAAGCATTTGTTTGTGTGGCGTTTTTATTATATATGGCGTTGTTGTTATATAATAATCATCTGAAAAAGAAAATTAAAAAAAGCAATTGATCTTCCAAATCTTCATTATCACCAGTCTCTTTCTTCTTTTGAAACATCTTAACTGGTTGTTTCGACTTTCGTATAATTCATTTTGTTTTTTTGTTTTGTTTTTGAAGTAGCTTTTTTGTCGCCGTTTGGAAGCACAAATGACATGAGTTTTTTGTTTGAAGTTCATTTTTATCTTCATCTTTATCTTCAACTCACTCATCAGTGTCATCCGTCTCTTCATGCCATTATAATATTCATCAAGAACAAAGCACATAAAATGACATAAGTCTGACATCAGCCTCTTTTTCTTGAAGATTTGTCCATCTCATGCAGCAAAATGTTGTTGAGTTACACCCCTCAGCTAACAATCCATTCGGTGAAACTTCGCATAGAACAATATTGAATATCCAAGGAACGATGTTTGATTTTTTTAATTTTTTTTGGCGTTTTACCGAAAAAAAGAACGCCACTCAATAAAAGTAACTTAAAACTCTAATTTTGGTCATGCTAAACTCAATAATGTTTTGCTGTATGAGATGGACAACATTGTTAATCCTCAATTAAGAAAGATGTCTAACAATGTTGTCCACCCCATACAGCTAAACTTTATTGAGAACAAAACTAAATCTCCAAGAAATAACATTTTTTTTTGCAATTTTGTGGTTTATGTATGTTTTGGCGTTTAAAAATTGGATGGAAGTTGAGGATAGACTCAATAAGATTTTACTCAATGAGATGGGCGATATCCTCACTTAAGGATTTTGTCCATCACATTGAGCGAAACATTACCGACAATCAAACTAAATTTCAAAGAAACGTTTTTTTTAGGAATCTTTGATGTTTGGGTTTTTGGCGTTTCTAAGATGAATGGTATATATTAATATGGCGTTTTGGGTTTGGTGTGTTTAATGGAACGTCTGAGATGTTGTATATATAAGATGTTTTTGGCGGTTGTTTTAGGCGGGATTTTATTATAATAAATGTAGTAATTAAGTCACGTCGTTTCAGTTACTGTTTGTTCAGCTTTATCGTTTAAAAACAAAGTTTGGCGTTTTATATCTAATGGCGTTTAGATTAGGATGATGTGTGCTATGTGGGTTAAGGCGAGATTTTAATGTCGTTTTATTCATGAGTTTGGCGTTTTGTGTAGAGAAGTTAAAAGACTTTTTTTACCCTTAATGAAGTGCGCCACCCTAATAAAAGTAATGTTATTTACGAAAACGCCACCGCGTCATCTAGTCCATAGATTGTTTTAATCTGACGATCCATAACCGTTCTCTCCGTTATCACACTTTTCACCGTTTTCTCTAAATCCTGACCCTATACATATACATATATATAGGGTAAGGTTCATGCGAGAACCACCTTAATTGCGAGAACCGCGAGAACCAATGTAAACACAAAAAATGCCTAAAAACCTAAAAAAACCTACCCCCAAGCTAAATGCTAAAAACCTAACCCCCCACCAAAGCTAAAATGCTAAAAACTAAACCCCAAAAAAACCTAAAAAAATAAAAAAATAAAAAATTATTTTTTTTGTTTTTTTGAGCTACTAAAATTAGCGATTTTTTTTATAAAAAATATTAATTTTTTTTTGTGTGTTTTTAGCTATTTTTAGGTATTTTTGGTTGTGTTCACATTGGTTCTTGTAATAAAGGGTGGTTCCTAACGGAGCGTTCTCCTATATATATATATATATATATATATATATATATATAGGGGACCGCTAAAATGAGAACCACCTCCAGTTGTAAGAACCGTGAGAACTTTTTGATCCGGGGCGAGTTGGACCAATTTTTTTTTTCATAAACGTATATGCTTGTATTATAAACACATTTGTAAAAAAAATTCAAAAAAAAAAATGTCGTGTGTGTAGTTTTGAACACCACAAGTTTGTGTTTACGGGTACCGTAAATTTTAAATAAAATTTACGGGTCCCGTAAACGCAAACTTTGGGTGCTCATAACAACACACCCGACATTTTTTTTTTGAATTTTTTTTTACAAATGTGTTTATAATACATGCATTTACGTTTATGAAATTTTTTTTTGGTCCACCTCGCCCCGTACGGTGTAGTTCTCACGGTTCTTACAACTGGAGGTGGTTCTCATTTTAGCGGTCCCCTATATATATATATAGAAACTGTCTCGGTTTAATCTCTTCGTTCCAGCTTCACTTAAACTCATCCTGAATTGTTTTCAAGTTTTTATTAGTTCTAAGCATCATCGATCTGGTTGGTGATCGTTGCGTCTATTTCTCTTCCTCTTCACAGTAGTAATCTAAATCTTAGCAAATCAGGTTAGGGTTTACTCGATCTGCATCCCCATTTTTCCTTTGTTGCCACCGTTTTTTGTTCTCGATCTATTTTCCTGAGCTGTTTATGACAACATTCTACACATTTTGAATAACAATTTGGGGTAATAACTCTTTGTTTGTTTGGTTGATTAATTTCTTTGAAATTTGGGGGAAATTTTGGCTGCAATTGGTTGGAGCAAAACGAAAACATTTTAGGGCTCTTGGTGATTAATTCTTGGTCAAGTTTAAATTGGGATCTGCCGTAAGTGGCGCACTCATGATGTAGCTCTTTTTCTTGGTGGGGTGTCTGGGAGGGTGAGCAATTGTAGGTTGCTTCCCTCTCCTTCGTTTCTTGGGTGGGTTGATACCTGGCCTCCTCCTCACCTCGAGACGGAGGACTTGTTATCACTTTTCGGTTTTGATTGTCTCCAATGGGCTCTGCCAAGGGTAGGAGCATGGTATCCAGTGCCTCTGAAGGGGATTTTGGCTCCACCTCGTCCAATGGAGTGTGGCTATGCCCCTTCAGGAACTTCCACGAGTGTAAAGATGGTAAGCCTGGGTCTTCTGGGTATAACAGACTGATCGCGCATTTTCAGCAATTTCATTTTAAAGATGATCGTAAAGAATCCATTCAAGATGCGCTCTCCAATGATTTAGAATTGTTTTCAAATGTTGGGGAAACCCTGCGAGTTTTTTGATATTGGTTGTGTGGGAGGTGCATGAAGACACACGCACTTAGTAGGGGGTGTCATCATCCTGATGGTGTTTTCACGTTCTCTAGAAAATCCGGGTCTGATGAGGATTTTGTCGTGGGGATCCCAAGGCCCCAAGATCCTGTGATGGTTTTTGAGCTTAGGACCCCGCAGGGAGTGATGGGAGATGTCGCTCTCCTTGAACGTGTTTTCTCCCTTCCGGTTCGAACTGTTAAGAGCATCCCCCCAAGCTGTCGTTTGGCGTTTGCACAAGCTTTGATAGGTGCCATCCATAAAGTAGTAGCTTCCCTTGGGACTGTTGAAAGCTGGGTCAAACTCTTGCTCTTACCCCGTTGTACCCTTAAGGTGGTTAGGCCGTCTTCCAGGAAAGAGAGAAGGTCGGGTAATCGAAAGTCCTTGCAATGTGATAGTATTTTGCGGGCCTTAGCTATGTGGAAGGAGAGCTCTGGTTTTGAGGTTTTGGTCAATTACCTCCTTGCCGATAGTGGAGAAGGGGTCGTGCGTGGGGGGGGGGGCACAACAGGAGATAACTGAGGAGGTCAGCCCCAACATCAAGCAATGTCTCAGGAAAGTGAGTGATGGTCACTTCACTGCTGCAATTAAGGTGTTGTGTTCCAGTGGGGTTGCTCCCTGGGGGGGAATCAACCATGCAAGCCCTTATCAACAAACATCCCTTTGCGCCACCCCCGAACCTCCCTTCAACCCCTCTTTCCCAACCTGCGTTATCCTTGGATGAAGACTGTGTCCACAGGTGTGTGAAATCTTTCCCGAAAGGGACATCTTGTGGGTGAGATGGCCTCCGAGCCCAACACCTATTGGATGCTTTTAGCGGCGAGGGGTCGGCGATTTCCTCGAGACTGCTTACTACCATCACTGAAGTGGTAAACCTTTGGCTAGGGGGGTTATGTCCTAAGGTGCTCGCGGATTTTGTTGCTTTGGAGCCCCTAACCCCTTTGTTGAAGCCTGATAATGGAATTCGCCCCATTGCTGTGGGGGCAATTTGGAGAAGATTAGTCTCCAAAGTAGCCATGAAGAAAGTTGGGAAAGAAGCTGTTAAGTACTTGGGGGACTACCAATTTGGGGTGGGGGTCCCCAATGGGGCGGAGGCGGTGCTGCACAGCGCTAACAGGTTCCTTAATTCTTTTCATTCAGATAGCTCACTGGCCATGCTTACAGTTGATTTTTCCAACGCTTTCAACTTAGTTGACCGTTCGGTTTTGCTTCGCGAGGTCCATCGCCACTGCCCCTCCATATTCCCATGGGTTCAATTCTATATGCTCAGCCTGCTAGGCTATACGTTGGGAATGACCGCATCGGGGCATTCACTGGGGTGCAGCAAGGGGATCCCTTGGGACCTTTGCTCTTTGCCCTAGCCTTACACCCCTTAATGCTTCAGGTGCAGGAAAACTGTAAACTCCCCTTCCATGCATGGTACTTGGATGACGGGACGATTATCGGGGATGCTGTTCAGGTTGCTAAAGCTCTCGACATCATCGGTTCGGAGGGTCCAACCTTGGGGCTACGGCTTAATATTAGAAAAACTGAAGTATTTTGGCCGACATGTAACGGGGTGAAGGTCCGGCCAGGGCTTTTCCCCAGTGAGATTGGGAGGCCGGAGAGAGGTGTCAAACTGCTAGGAGGGGCAGTCAGTCGTGATGCCAGTTTTATTAGTGGTCTAGCGGCTAAGAGGGCAATGCGTGCTGTTGACATTATGGGACACCTTCCCTTGTTGCGGGATCCTCAAAGCGAACTTCTCTTGCTTAGATCTTGTATGGGGGTTGCAAAGTTGCTATTTGGTTTGTGAACTTGCCAGCCCCCCTTTGTGGATGATGCTTTTTCATGTTTTGATAAAGGTCTTCGGGAGGCAATAGAAGACATTGTCGTATGTGGGGGTCCTTTTTTTTGGTGAACTACAGTGGCGGATCGCGAACTTGCGAATGCGGCTTGGTGGGTTGGGCCTTCTCTCAGCCCAGGATGTGGCTGCCTATGCCTTTGTGACTTCTAGGTTTCAATCTTGAGAGTTGCAGGACCACATCTTACGTAACAGCGGGGTTGCTAACATTGATCCGGATTATGCCAGCGCCTTGGAACGCTTGCATGAATCTCTACCTGACTTTGATCTCGGCGGTTTCTCTAACAAGGACACCGCCCCCAAAAAGTCACAGAAAACTTTGGCGAATGCCCTTTGTTGTCGAATCGCACAAAGTTTGGGAGAAGATTTTCATTTGTCCCCCCGCTAGAAAGCCGTCATTGAATGCCTACAGAGGCCTCACACCCAGGATTTCTTAACTGTTATTCCTATTGAAGGTTTGGGTCAACGTATGTCAGCGGTGGAGTACCGGTCAATCCTTAAGTACCGTTTGATGATCCCCATGTTCCCGAATGATGAAACTTGCCCAGTCTGCCGTAAAGCATGCCTGGATAAATACGGGGAGCATGCGTTACACTGTAGAGAGCTGCCGGGGTTTAAGTATCGCCATGACTTTGTTCGAGACGCGTTAATGGATATTCTCAGACGAGCAGGGATCTCGGCATAGAAAGAGGCACCGGTTAATTTTCTTACTGACCCGTCGGAGGGGAGATCCACCCTACGCCCGACTGACCTGCTAGTTTTTAGTTGGGAGGGCGGGAAACATGCTTGTGTCGATCTCACAGGTGTATCCCCCCTAGTCGGGTTCCGGGAAGATGGGTTTGTGGCGGGGTAAGCGGTACTGAAAGCAGAGTCGAAGAAGGTGGAAAAGCACGCGAAAGCTTGTGAGGATAATCAGCATGCCTTTATCCCCCTGGCGTTTGACACGTTCGGCTCCTTGGCGCCAGAGGCAGTTCGGTTCTTGTCTAGAGTCCAGCGTGTGGTCCACATCAACTTTTCGACCCCTCAGGGGCGAGGCTTTGTTTTTAGCAGATTAGGGTTTTCTATTCAGAAAGGGATGGCGGCGCAGTTTGTTGCTCGTCTACCTGCTATCCTTATGTAATTTGCCCTGATGATTGGAATGAAAATCTTATTCTGTAATTTTTTTTTATAGAAACGGGTTCAGGAGAGAACGGTGAAAAGTGTGAGAACGGTGAGAACCAACACGTGGCAGGGGGTCCTAATTGTTATGCGGGGGTACGATTGTCCTTTTATACATTCCCTACTTATTCGCGTTATAAATCTCTTTCAAATTAAAACTCCAAATATTTATTGTTAGCTATTACCTCCTTTGCAAGCTTTCTCAGATCTATGACGTTTAACGTGGATTCTGTTCAACAAAGTAAAATTCGTTGGCGTTTTCTATTTTACGTTCAATCAATTCATGTAACAGATATGGCGTTTTGTTCTTTTACCATTGTTCTATGGCGTTTTTTTTGTATTATTATTTTTTTATAATGTGTGGTATGATTTTCAATGGCGTTATTCAATTATGCAATTTAATCGCGTTTTAATTCGTATTTAAACAATTATTAAGAACTGCAATTGGAGTTTTCTATTTTAATTTTAATTGTCGTTTACGTTCTAATATATTTCTTATGTTTTTACGATCATTGGCGTTTTACATCTATTTGATTAGTTTTGAATTTTATTTAGTAGTTTTTGAGAACATCAGTTATTCCTATTTTGTTAATTTGTGTAAACATTAGTTTTGTTAATTATGGCGTTTTACATCTCATGGCTTTTTTATCATGTCGTTTTTAAATTATGTATTTATTATGTCTTGTAAATTATTCAATTAATGGCGTTTTAATATATAATGTTATTACGAGTCATCACTGTGTTTTTCTAATTTTTCTGTTCCTCACTGTGTTTTCTCAGTTGAAGTTTCTTCCTCGAGTCAAAGGCTTTGCCCCAAAACTGGATTACCATTTATTATTCCTGACGTCAGGGAAGAATTAAAGCCCACAAAGGACATGGTATTCTCCAGCCTCGATGATTGTTATTCAATGTATGTTAAGTATGCCAAGGAGTGTGGGTTTTCAGTCAGGAAAGGACTACAGAGACAAACTCTAAAGATGTCTTACATATTAAGTATTACTTGTGTACGAGATCTGGGTTATACCAAGAAGATTGATACGTTGGACCCCAATCAAAAGGAGCGAGTAGTGCGATCCAACTTTTCAAAGAGGACTGATTGTGGTGCACTGTTATGTGTACTTTATGAGGCTAGATCATGGAAGGTGTATAAGTTTGTAGAAGAGCACAATCATGACCTTGTTGAACGTCCCGATAAGCATTTTCTTCCAACTGAACGACACCTCACTCAGCTCTAGAAGCATGTTATACACAACATGTCTAAGCTGAATTTGGGTCCCGTCAAGGCGTTTAATGTTATGAAGACTTGTTTTGGCAGTTTTGAAGATGTGGGTGCAAGTAAAGTTGAATTTAAGAACTATAAGAGGAAAATTAATTTGTTTATAGGGGAATATGACGCCGATATGGTTGTGAGACATTTGAATGAAAAAAAAAACATTCCCAGCCTAATTTCTCGTATGATTACATCACGGATGAAGAGAATCGTTTGAAGGGGCTTTTTTAGTGTGACGATCAAGACAAACGTAATTACCACGTGTTTGGTGATGTGATTTCGTTTGACTAGGGCTGGCAATAGGTTGTGAAAACCCGTGATTTACGGCTCTTAATTACGTGGTTAACAGGTAATTAACGCGATAATAAATAGTGTTTACAGCGCATATTAACTTAATTAGGCATTTGGAGTGCCTAGGAACGTTTATCCGACTTTACTGTACGCGTATGGTGATTTACTGGAAATCTGCTGAATATAAAGCGACAACAAACTGATGCCGTACGAAATATGGACAACACCGACAAATACGAAATTTCGGCGAATATTCTATATTTATGAAATTAATTTTGGGAATTTATTGGGTTTCCGTGCGACACAAAAGCAACGTGAACTAAAAACGCGATAGCAGGAAACGCATCGGCAACAAAACGGAAGTGATGGAGACGCCTGTCACCTTCGAAACTTACATTTTACGCTATATTTAGCCTCGTAATAAAATTTGAGTGACTACAGTCGAAACCGGATCGAAAAACGGATTAAAACGACGAACGAAGCATTTTACGCGATTTTCACGCAACCGACGAACGAACACGCAAACACCGACTACCGACCCTAATTTACGTATTTTAGTATTAAAATTATGCTCTACGATGCTTCCATGATGTTCGGGTGCGAAGGCAGGCTTCAAAAACGAGATTGGGCCGTTCGAAATAACTAGAAACAGGCTTGTGGGCCTTAGGCCCAATCCCATAAAGCACTCACTATATAAAGAGATTTTAACCCAAAATCTCTCATTATTCACCTACTCTCTCTCTCTCTAACTTAAAATTTCTCTCAATACACTCTCTCTCTCAAGAACATGGCAGCAGGTCCGGCGGCCGGCGACCGACGGAGCGGTGGCGGCACCGCCGCCTGCGGCGGCGGTGGCGGCGATTTTCCGGCGACTTATTTTGATCCGACACCCTATCCCACTAAACCGAGCCTTCCCGACACAATGACGGTGTCCATTTTCAAAGAAACCGAGCCGTTTGGATTGTGTATCAACTCCGGCGAAGGTCCGGTCAAGATTCCGGCGATCACGTTTTGAACTTTTGCTTCCGTGCATGCTTAGATCGGGACCCTTTGAGGATTTCTGCAAAGTTTTGAGAGTTTTTATTTTCCGGTGACATTCCGGTGAGTTTTTCGGTTCCGTTTTACGTTTCTTTTCTTGGCATTTTGGCTCGATTAATGGGAAGGATCATTTGAAGGTTTTCGTAGGGAGGGGATGACTAACGGAGGTGGTCGACGACGGTGGGGCCGGCCGATGGCCGTGGTGGTGGTTGGGGTCTCAGTTCGGTTTGGTTCAACGAGACAGGCTACGGGTCCAACTTAGTCCATCTCGGGTCACGATTTGGTTCGGTTCAGATTTCGGGTCCGGAGGTCGACTCGGTCAACTCACCGAGTCAACTCGGTCAAACTCAACTGGTTGACTCGGTCAACCCAGTCAACGGCTCGACATTCCGACACAAAGATGGTAAAGATGAACGACGCGTTTTATTTCATTAGTTTTATAGTTATTGTCACGTGAAACGAGCTCGAACCGGTTAAATTATAGATCACGTTTGATATATTAGATAAAAGTTTATATATATATATTGTTGAATTTGAAAATATAATGACAATTTGCGTTGTCGGGGCGTCCAAAAACAAGAGAAACTCTGCCCGTTTTTCGAGAAAATCCGTAAAATAAAGGGCGTTTATTTATAAAACGAAAAACATACTATATTCAAACGACTTTCATAAGACAAGACGCAAGGGCATGTTGTTCGACGACATTTTACAACGTCATTTTAAATCGCACAAAAACGTCATTTACATAAACTATTTCATAAATAAATATAAGGATTTTTATATTTATTTTCAAATGCTTAAGGCGCGACAACTCTTTTATAAAAGTGAGTGTAGTCTATTTCGAACATCAAACGATTCGGGTTCATTTATAGAAATCAATATAGCTTTTATATTACTTTAAAGTTCGAAATTCGACAAATCCTTTACAAAAACAATATACTTATGGTTTCAAACGCCGACAATCCGATTTCATTATTACAAACAAATATAGTTTCTATACTTCCTTCAAACAATCAAACAACACGACGATTCTTTCATTAAAATAAATATAGTTATATATTTATTTTAGATATCAAACGACTCGTATTCCTTTTATAAAAATAGATATAGCTTATCTATTTATATCCAACGACACGGATGCGCTTTTATAAAATAAATATAGTATATAATTATGCAACGACTCGATGAAATTTTTATAGAATAAATATAACTTTTCATATTTATTTTATACGCCTAAATGGCATATACGGATATTTTGACAAAGGTCATACGAAACGCGATATATAATACGAGTTTTTATTTATTATTTCCGCATCAATATTCTTTTTATACACGTACGACTACTCGAGACGGCTAACGCAATTACAACGACATACTTATATATTGATATAAATATTTATTTACTTTCAAATATCTCGAGAATCAAGTCTCTTCAAGACTTGTTAGTTATTATCGAAGATAAACGACACTTATCAAATACGACCTAATCATTTCCGATAAGTTAACTACTTACCGTTGAATCGTTCGACTAACGATTCGGTAGAGCTCGATGACACGTAGTTTAGTTACTGCGTTTATTTAGAAACTTATAAGATATTCCGTGTTAGGAATATTGTAGAATGCACGCTAGCGAGTCAAGTCTTGGAAACGACATCGCGAAGTCGTATTTAGCTAGCTTGGCACAGGAATATTCAGGTGAGTTCATAACCCCACCTTTTACAGTTTTACATTTTTGTAAATGTTTTCGGGGTGGAAAGACATGCACGTTTTTCAGAAACATACAAGGTTATCGATAAACAAAGATTGCATATTTTAGACAAAGCACGTTTTGCAAGAACATACAAAGTTTTCGAATGAATGAAAACTCACATTTCTAAATCATGTTACGAACGGATTTCAAGGAACCCAAACGGTTTACGAATGAACTTTATACTAAATATACTGGTTTTTACAAAACAAATGCGTATTATCGAAAAGTGATTGATTTTTATGACCAGGGGAAGTTAGCCTTAGAGGCTGGGGAAGTTCAGCCTTAGAGGCTGGGGTAAAATACATGTTACAATTATTACAGACATTTAAAGACATTTACAGACATTTAAAGACATTTACCGACATTTACAGACATTTACAGACTTTTTTTTTGGTATGGTTAGCCTAAGGAGGGTTTACTACTAGACTAGATCATGTGAAGGGTGGGCACAACACTTGAGGCCATTAATCCTCATTATAGGACCGAGGGACACAAGAGTGATAGATCTATTTGGGTGTAGCGAGCCCACACCCGTGAGGCCGGGGCTGCCCATAGAGGTGACTGTGTCTTCCAGCCGGAATCCCGGTAACAAGTTTGCTAGGTTTGAGTTTCCCTGCACCATTTCACACATACCAGTGGCTTTGCAACCCATTGGTGATCTCTTTTTCCTTAATGCTACATACCAGGGACTTTTATTCATACATGAAAGGTTATACATACTCACAGAAATACTTGATTTATACAAATTAAATGTCATTTTTTTTATACAAATTCAAAAAGCATAGGATTATGCGGGCATGAAGTCAAAGTCAGGGTGGGCATTGACGGGTATACGAACATTACAAATACGAGACTTTACAAATACATGGTTACAAATACAACGTTTCCATATAACTTGGCAAGAAAATGATTTCTAAATTCGTTTTCTCAATATTATTTCACAAACCGGTTATTCAAAAGATTTATTTCAAATCTTTTACAAACAAACTATGAACTCGCTCAACTTTATGTTGATTTTTCGCATGTTTCTTTCTCAGGTTACAGTTCTAAGACAAGGCACGGTTGGAATAGGAGAACCATTGGGGATTCGAGTACTTAGTGGGCGTTCAATTTACTAAAAGACTTAGCTTATTTTGCTTCCGCTGTGCAATGAAGATACCAGTCCAGTCACGCCAGCTCTGATAATTTCGGGGTGTGACAGATTGGTATCAGAGCTATAGGTTACAGCGAATTAGGTTTCTGTTGTGATACCTAGGCTCTAACCTCACTTTTCTCTGGGACTTAGACTATTAAGACGTTGAATACATACAGAACGCCTAGTACTCGAATATGGTTTCCAACCGTTGCCGAAAAGCAAACAGTCAAAATTTTGTTTTCAAACATACGCTAAAGTTGTGTTTTACACACGGTACACGAAACGATTACATACAGTACACAAAACTCTGAGAGTTTAGAAAACATGCATTTAAGACCTTCGGAAACTTATGTTGAAGTTCATTAAAGGTCATCATATAGGAACCGCGAATATTAACTCGGGCACACACTATTATCCATATTGTCTATGGTATTTTAACTTCCCGAGCAGGCAGCCTACGCATAACGAAACGCTAGTGCACAGGTATACGTGAAACTTAAGCTATACATCAACGGAGGTTGAAGTACGCCACATACGACTTACGAGGTGAAGTCACCAAGAAGACACTGTGGAACATCTCAGCGATGATGCTAATCCTGTCAGCACGAAAACTATCGATCAGGAAGCGGCGGTTTGGCACGCGGTCCTGCAAACGACACGAGTCACGCCAGGGAGAAGACGTACTTCTTCACATTCCCCCTAACTCATAACGACGAATACGGTATGTTCGACATTCCATGGTAATGTCACCTAACAACCGGTCATCACACGAAACCCCAGGTAAAGTCCTTAAATTTCTTTTATGGAAATTCCGATTTTTGCATCTAATGAGTAGATTTTCACATCTCTACTCCTCTTAAGGATCATTGTGTCACAATCATTTCTTTTCAAGTTACATACATGGTTTTTCGCTGTGACCATGCCGAAAGTTTTCTTGTCGATACATATATTTATTATCGGATTGCGCTAAAATCAAGTTCAGTTGTTTGAACTTGTCCATTACACACATTTACTTCAGAGCATCATATGATGTATTGGGAGCATCATATTCCAAATTTGTTTTAACAAGTGTTTCATTTGTTCCGAGTCGTGGTAAACTTGTTTGGTATTCGACTCCATTAAATTGTTGATTTCGACACCTTGTGGTGGTATTTTCACTTATTTGAACCTTGCGCTAAACTTGTTTACATAACTTATACCCGGATTTAATTAGTTATTTATTGATTTAGATTAAATCCGCTTTGACTTATCACATTACAACAGTCTTAACACAATGGTGTGTTAAGACAGTGGTACACCAACTTATTTCTATATTCCGGTGTACCTATTAACGGTTCTTTCATTATCGATCGAATATTTTGCAAAATTTCATTGCTTCTTTATCTTTGATCGAAAACATTATTTCTTTGATGTTCCATTTTCAATTGAAAATATTTCGATGTTTGTTGGAACAAACATCCATTATTTACTTCATTGTGCTTTCATTTGACTTCAAACACGGTGAAATTGTTTGATCACCGCTATTATTGAATTATTTAAGTCACTACGACACCTTGTGGTGTCAGTACAAACTCATAGCTTGGGCTAATCATGATTGAGCGTTTCATGCAAAACACGGGTGATACTTGTTCGATCACCCCTATTATTGAATTGTTTCATTCATTGCGACACCTTGTGGCGTCGGTATAACTTGCAGCTTGCGCTGATCACGATCGAGCGTTCCATGCGAACTAGTACATTTGAGATTGTTAATTCCAAGTTCATCCAGTGGATGTTATTGCTTCTAGAACTCACTTACATGTTATAAACGTTCATATGGAATTCGATTGGTCGAAGTTCCTATTCATTATTGAATCCCTGTTAACTTAGTCACGTCAGTGACTGTACCTATACGTCTTGTTTCCTTTGACACTGATTTGCTGAAACTCATTTATTGTAAACCATTGGGTTCTTATCATTGAGGAATGTCATTAAATTCACATGATTCGAATAAGTCTTGTTTCGATTACACGGTTATTCATTTTATTATTATTCGGACTTACCTGCGGACAACACAATTCCGAGGAGATAACATAGTCTAAATTTCGAGGACGAAATTTCTGTAACAGGGGGAGAATGTGACAACCCGTGATTTACGGCTCTTAATTAGGTGGTTAACAGGTAATTAACGCGATAATAAATAGTGTTTACAGCGCATATTAACTTAATTAGGCCTTTGGAGTGCCTAGGAACGTTTATCCGACTTTACGGTACGCGTATGGTGATTTACTGGAAATCTGCTGAATATTAAGCGACAACGAACTGATGCCGTACGAAATACGGACAACACCGACAAATACGAAATTTCGGCGAATATTCTATACTTATGAAATTAATTTTGGGAATTTATTGGGCTTCCGTGCGACACAAAAGCAACGTGAACTAAAAACGCGATAGCAGGAAACGCATCGGCAACAAAACGGAAGTGATGGAGACGTCTGTCACCTTCGAAACTTACATTTTACGCTATATTTAGCCTCGTAATAAAATTTGAGTGACTACAGTCGAAACCGGATCGAAAAACGGATTAAAACGACGAACGAAGCATTTTACGCGATTTTCACGCAACCGACGAACGAACACGCAAACACCAACTACCGACCCTAATTTACGTATTTTAGTATTAAAATTATGCTCTACGATGCTTCCATGATGTTCGGGTGCGAAGGCAGGCTTCAAAAACGAGATTGGGCCGTTCGAAATAACTAGAAACAGGCTTGTGGGCCTTAGGCCCAAGCCCATAAAGCACTCACTATATAAAGGGATTTTAACCCAAAATCTCTCATTATTCACCTACTCTCTCTCTCTCTAACTTAAAATTTCTCTCAATACACACTCTCTCTCAAGAACATGGCAGCAGGTCCGGCGGCCGGCGGAGCGGTGGCGGCGGCGGCGATTTTCCGGCGACTTATTTTGATCCGACACCCTACCCCCACTAAACCGAGCCTTCCCGACACAATGACGGTGTCCATTTTCAAAGAAACCGAGCCGTTTGGGCTGTGTATCAACTCCGGCGAAGTTCCGGTCAAGATTCCGGCGATCACGTTTTGAACTTTTGCTTCCGTGCATGCTTAGATCGGGACCCTTTGAGGATTTCTGCAAAGTTTTGAGAGTTTTTATTTTCCGGTGACATTCCGGTGAGTTTTTCGGTTCCGTTTTACGTTTCTTTTCTTGGCATTTTGGCTCGATTAATGGGAAGGATCATTTGAAGGTTTTCGTAGGGAGGGGATGACTAACGGAGGTGGTCGACGACGGCGGTGCAGCCGCCGGAGTTCACAACGACGGCGACGGTGGGGCCGGCCGATGGCCGTGGTGGTGGTTTGGGTCTCAGTTCGGTTTGGATCAACGAGACAGGCTACGGGTCCAACTTAGTCCATCTCGGGTCACGATTTGGTTCGGTTCAGATTTCGGGTCCGGAGGTCGACTCGGTCAACTCACCGAGTCAACTCGGTCAAACTCAGCTGGTTGACTCGGTCAACCCAGTCAACGGCTCGACATTCCGACACAAAGATGGTAAAGATTAACGGCGCGTTTTATTTCATTAGTTTTATAGTTATTGTCACGTGAAACGAGCTCGAACCGGTTAAATTATAGATCACGTTTGATATATTAGATAAAAGTTTATATATATATATTGTTGAATTTGAAAATATAATGACAACTTGCGTTGTCGGGGCGTCCAAAAACAAGAGAAACTCTGCCCGTTTTTCGAGAAAATCCGTAAAATAAAGGGCGTTTATTTATAAAACGAAAAACATACTATATTCAAACGACTTTCATAAGACAAGACGCAAGGGCATGTTGTTCGACGACATTTTACAACGACATTTTAAATCGCACAAAAACGTCATTTACATAAACTATTTCATAAATAAATATAAGGATTTTTATATTTATTTTCAAACGCTTAAGGCGCGACAACTCTTTTATAAAAGTGAGTGTAGTCTATTTCGAACATCAAACGATTCGGGTTCATTTATAGAAATCAATATAGCTTTTATATTACTTTAAAGTTCGAAATTCGACAAATCCTTTACAAAAACAATATACTTATGGTTTCAAACGCCGACAATCCGATTTCATTATTACAAACAAATATAGTTTCTATACTTCCTTCAAACAATCAAACAACACGACGATTCTTTCATTAAAATAAATATAGTTATATATTTATTTTAGATATCAAACGACTCGTATTCCTTTTATAAAAATAGATATAGCTTATCTATTTATATCCAACGACACAGATGCGCTTTTATAAAATAAATATAGTATATATTTATGCAACGACTCGATGAAATTTTTATAGAATAAATATAACTTTTCATATTTATTTTATACGCCTAAATGGCATATACGGATATTTTGACAAAGGTCATACGAAACACGATATATAATACGAGTTTTTATTTATTATTTCCGCATCAATATTCTTTTTATACACGTACGACTACTCGAGACGGCTAACGCAATTACAACGACATACTTATATATTGATATAAATATTTATTTACTTTCAAATATCTCGAGAATCAAGTCTCTTCAAGACTTGTTAGTTATTATCGAAGATAAACGACACTTATCAAATACGACCTAATCATTTCCGATAAGTTAACTACTTACCGTTGAATCGTTCGACTAACGATTCGGTAGAGCTCGATGACACGTAGTTTAGTTACTGCGTTTATTTAGAAACTTATAAGATATTCCGTGTTAGGAATATTGTAGAATGCACGCTAGCGAGTCAAGTCTTGGAAACGACATCGCGAAGTCGTATTTAGCTAGCTTGGCACAGGAATATTCAGGTGAGTTCATAACCCCACCTTTTACAGTTTTACATTTTTGTAAATGTTTTCGGGGTGGAAAGACATGCACGTTTTTCAGAAACATACAAGGTTATCGATAAACAAAGATTGCATATTTTAGACAAAGCACGTTTTGCAAGAACATACAAAGTTTTCGAATGAATGAAAACTCACATTTCTAAATCATGTTACGAACGGATTTCAAGGAACCCAAACGGTTTACGAATGAACTTTATACTAAATATACTGGTTTTTACAAAACAAATGCGTATTATCGAAAAGTGATTGATTTTTATGACCAGGGGAAGTTAGCCTTAGAGGCTGGGGAAGTTCAGCCTTAGAGGCTGGGGTAAAATACATGTTACAATTATTACAGACATTTAAAGACATTTACAGACATTTAAAGACATTTACCGACATTTACAGACATTTACAGACTTTTTTTTTGGTATGGTTAGCCTAAGGAGGGTTTACTACTAGACTAGATCATGTGAAGGGTGGGCACAACACTTGAGGCCATTAATCCTCATTATAGGACCGAGGGACACAAGAGTGATAGATCTATTTGGGTGTAGCGAGCCCACACCCGTGAGGCCGGGGCTGCCCATAGAGGTGACTGTGTCTTCCAGCCGGAATCCCGGTAACAAGTTTGCTAGGTTTGAGTTTCCCTGCACCATTTCACACATACCAGTGGCTTTGCAACCCATTGGTGATCTCTTTTTCCTTAATGCTACATACCAGGGACTTTTATTCATACATGAAAGGTTATACATACTCACAGAAATACTTGATTTATACAAATTAAATGTCATTTTTTTTATACAAATTCAAAAAGCATAGGATTATGCGGGCATGAAGTCAAAGTCAGGGTGGGCATTGACGGGTATACGAACATTACAAATACGAGACTTTACAAATACATGGTTACAAATACAACGTTTCCATATAACTTGGCAAGAAAATGATTTCTAAATTCGTTTTCTCAATATTATTTCACAAACCGGTTATTCAAAAGATTTATTTCAAATCTTTTACAAACAAACTATGAACTCGCTCAACTTTATGTTGATTTTTCGCATGTTTCTTTCTCAGGTTACAGTTCTAAGACAAGGCACGGTTGGAATAGGAGAACCATTGGGGATTCGAGTACTTAGTGGGCGTTCAATTTACTAAAAGACTTAGCTTATTTTGCTTCCGCTGTGCAATGAAGATACCAGTCCAGTCACGCCAGCTCTGATAATTTCGGGGTGTGACAGATTGGTATCAGAGCTATAGGTTACAGCGAATTAGGTTTCTGTTGTGATACCTAGGCTCTAACCTCACTTTTCTCTGGGACTTAGACTATTAAGACGTTGAATACATACAGAACGCCTAGTACTCGAATATGGTTTCCAACCGTTGCCGAAAAGCAAACAGTCAAAATTTTGTTTTCAAACATACGCTAAAGTTGTGTTTTACACACGGTACACGAAACGATTACATACAGTACACAAAACTCTGAGAGTTTAGAAAACATGCATTTAAGACCTTCGGAAACTTATGTTGAAGTTCATTAAAGGTCATCATATAGGAACCGCGAATATTAACTCGGGCACACACTATTATCCATATTGTCTATGGTATTTTAACTTCCCGAGCAGGCAGCCTACGCATAACGAAACGCTAGTGCACAGGTATACGTGAAACTTAAGCTATACATCAACGGAGGTTGAAGTACGCCACATACGACTTACGAGGTGAAGTCACCAAGAAGACACTGTGGAACATCTCAGCGATGATGCTAATCCTGTCAGCACGAAAACTATCGATCAGGAAGCGGCGGTTTGGCACGCGGTCCTGCAAACGACACGAGTCACGCCAGGGAGAAGACGTACTTCTTCACATTCCCCCTAACTCATAACGACGAATACGGTATGTTCGACATTCCATGGTAATGTCACCTAACAACCGGTCATCACACGAAACCCCAGGTAAAGTCCTTAAATTTCTTTTATGGAAATTCCGATTTTTGCATCTAATGAGTAGATTTTCACATCTCTACTCCTCTTAAGGATCATTGTGTCACAATCATTTCTTTTCAAGTTACATACATGGTTTTTCGCTGTGACCATGCCGAAAGTTTTCTTGTCGATACATATATTTATTATCGGATTGCGCTAAAATCAAGTTCAGTTGTTTGAACTTGTCCATTACACACATTTACTTCAGAGCATCATATGATGTATTGGGAGCATCATATTCCAAATTTGTTTTAACAAGTGTTTCATTTGTTCCGAGTCGTGGTAAACTTGTTTGGTATTCGACTCCATTAAATTGTTGATTTCGACACCTTGTGGTGGTATTTTCACTTATTTGAACCTTGCGCTAAACTTGTTTACATAACTTATACCCGGATTTAATTAGTTATTTATTGATTTAGATTAAATCCGCTTTGACTTATCACATTACAACAGTCTTAACACAATGGTGTGTTAAGACAGTGGTACACCAACTTATTTCTATATTCCGGTGTACCTATTAACGGTTCTTTCATTATCGATCGAATATTTTGCAAAATTTCATTGCTTCTTTATCTTTGATCGAAAACATTATTTCTTTGATGTTCCATTTTCAATTGAAAATATTTCGATGTTTGTTGGAACAAACATCCATTATTTACTTCATTGTGCTTTCATTTGACTTCAAACACGGTGAAATTGTTTGATCACCGCTATTATTGAATTATTTAAGTCACTACGACACATTGTGGTGTCAGTACAAACTCATAGCTTGGGCTAATCATGATTGAGCGTTTCATGCAAAACACGGGTGATACTTGTTCGATCACCCCTATTATTGAATTGTTTCATTCATTGCGACACCTTGTGGCGTCGGTATAACTTGCAGCTTGCGCTGATCACGATCGAGCGTTCCATGCGAACTAGTACATTTGAGATTGTTAATTCCAAGTTCATCCAGTGGATGTTATTGCTTCTAGAACTCACTTACATGTTATAAACGTTCATATGGAATTCGATTGGTCGAAGTTCCTATTCATTATTGAATCCCTGTTAACTTAGTCACGTCAGTGACTGTACCTATACGTCTTGTTTCCTTTGACACTGATTTGCTGAAACTCATTTATTGTAAACCATTGGGTTCTTATCATTGAGGAATGTCATTAAATTCACATGATTCGAATAAGTCTTGTTTCGATTACACGGTTATTCATTTTATTATTATTCGGACTTACCTGCGGACAACACAATTCCGAGGAGATAACATAGTCTAAATTTCGAGGACGAAATTTCTGTAACAGGGGGAGAATGTGACAACCCGTGATTTACGGCTCTTAATTAGGTGGTTAACAGGTAATTAACGCGATAATAAATAGTGTTTACAGCGCATATTAACTTAATTAGGCCTTTGGAGTGCCTAGGAACGTTTATCCGACTTTACGGTACGCGTATGGTGATTTACTGGAAATCTGCTGAATATTAAGCGACAACGAACTGATGCCGTACGAAATACGGACAACACCGACAAATACGAAATTTCGGCGAATATTCTATACTTATGAAATTAATTTTGGGAATTTATTGGGCTTCCGTGCGACACAAAAGCAACGTGAACTAAAAACGCGATAGCAGGAAACGCATCGGCAACAAAACGGAAGTGATGGAGACGTCTGTCACCTTCGAAACTTACATTTTACGCTATATTTAGCCTCGTAATAAAATTTGAGTGACTACAGTCGAAACCGGATCGAAAAACGGATTAAAACGACGAACGAAGCATTTTACGCGATTTTCACGCAACCGACGAACGAACACGCAAACACCAACTACCGACCCTAATTTACGTATTTTAGTATTAAAATTATGCTCTACGATGCTTCCATGATGTTCGGGTGCGAAGGCAGGCTTCAAAAACGAGATTGGGCCGTTCGAAATAACTAGAAACAGGCTTGTGGGCCTTAGGCCCAAGCCCATAAAGCACTCACTATATAAAGGGATTTTAACCCAAAATCTCTCATTATTCACCTACTCTCTCTCTCTCTAACTTAAAATTTCTCTCAATACACACTTTCTCTCAAGAACATGGCAGCAGGTCCGGCGGCCGGCGGAGCGGTGGCGGCGGCGGCGATTTTCCGGCGACTTATTTTGATCCGACACCCTACCCCCACTAAACCGAGCCTTCCCGACACAATGACGGTGTCCATTTTCAAAGAAACCGAGCCGTTTGGGCTGTGTATCAACTCCGGCGAAGTTCCGGTCAAGATTCCGGCGATCACGTTTTGAACTTTTGCTTCCGTGCATGCTTAGATCGGGACCCTTTGAGGATTTCTGCAAAGTTTTGAGAGTTTTTATTTTCCGGTGACATTCCGGTGAGTTTTTCGGTTCCGTTTTACGTTTCTTTTCTTGGCATTTTGGCTCGATTAATGGGAAGGATCATTTGAAGGTTTTCGTAGGGAGGGGATGACTAACGGAGGTGGTCGACGACGGCGGTGCAGCCGCCGGAGTTCACAACGACGGCGACGGTGGGGCCGGCCGATGGCCGTGGTGGTGGTTTGGGTCTCAGTTCGGTTTGGATCAACGAGACAGGCTACGGGTCCAACTTAGTCCATCTCGGGTCACGATTTGGTTCGGTTCAGATTTCGGGTCCGGAGGTCGACTCGGTCAACTCACCGAGTCAACTCGGTCAAACTCAGCTGGTTGACTCGGTCAACCCAGTCAACGGCTCGACATTCCGACACAAAGATGGTAAAGATTAACGGCGCGTTTTATTTCATTAGTTTTATAGTTATTGTCACGTGAAACGAGCTCGAACCGGTTAAATTATAGATCACGTTTGATATATTAGATAAAAGTTTATATATATATATTGTTGAATTTGAAAATATAATGACAACTTGCGTTGTCGGGGCGTCCAAAAACAAGAGAAACTCTGCCCGTTTTTCGAGAAAATCCGTAAAATAAAGGGCGTTTATTTATAAAACGAAAAACATACTATATTCAAACGACTTTCATAAGACAAGACGCAAGGGCATGTTGTTCGACGACATTTTACAACGACATTTTAAATCGCACAAAAACGTCATTTACATAAACTATTTCATAAATAAATATAAGGATTTTTATATTTATTTTCAAACGCTTAAGGCGCGACAACTCTTTTATAAAAGTGAGTGTAGTCTATTTCGAACATCAAACGATTCGGGTTCATTTATAGAAATCAATATAGCTTTTATATTACTTTAAAGTTCGAAATTCGACAAATCCTTTACAAAAACAATATACTTATGGTTTCAAACGCCGACAATCCGATTTCATTATTACAAACAAATATAGTTTCTATACTTCCTTCAAACAATCAAACAACACGACGATTCTTTCATTAAAATAAATATAGTTATATATTTATTTTAGATATCAAACGACTCGTATTCCTTTTATAAAAATAGATATAGCTTATCTATTTATATCCAACGACACAGATGCACTTTTATAAAATAAATATAGTATATATTTATGCAACGACTCGATGAAATTTTTATAGAATAAATATAACTTTTCATATTTATTTTATACGCCTAAATGGCATATACGGATATTTTGACAAAGGTCATACGAAACACGATATATAATACGAGTTTTTATTTATTATTTCCGCATCAATATTCTTTTTATACACGTACGACTACTCGAGACGGCTAACGCAATTACAACGACATACTTATATATTGATATAAATATTTATTTACTTTCAAATATCTCGAGAATCAAGTCTCTTCAAGACTTGTTAGTTATTATCGAAGATAAACGACACTTATCAAATACGACCTAATCATTTCCGATAAGTTAACTACTTACCGTTGAATCGTTCGACTAACGATTCGGTAGAGCTCGATGACACGTAGTTTAGTTACTGCGTTTATTTAGAAACTTATAAGATATTCCGTGTTAGGAATATTGTAGAATGCACGCTAGCGAGTCAAGTCTTGGAAACGACATCGCGAAGTCGTATTTAGCTAGCTTGGCACAGGAATATTCAGGTGAGTTCATAACCCCACCTTTTACAGTTTTACATTTTTGTAAATGTTTTCGGGGTGGAAAGACATGCACGTTTTTCAGAAACATACAAGGTTATCGATAAACAAAGATTGCATATTTTAGACAAAGCACGTTTTGCAAGAACATACAAAGTTTTCGAATGAATGAAAACTCATATTTCTAAATCATGTTACGAACGGATTTCAAGGAACCCAAACGGTTTACGAATGAACTTTATACTAAATATACTGGTATTTACAAAACAAATGCGTATTATCGAAAAGTGATTGATTTTTATGACCAGGGGAAGTTAGCCTTAGAGGCTGGGGAGGTTCAGCCTTAGAGGCTGGGGTAAAATACATGTTACAATTATTACAGACACTTAAAGACATTTACAGACATTTAAAGACAATTACCGACATTTACAGACATTTACAGACTTTTTTTTGGTATGGTTAGCCTAAGGAGGGTTTACTACTAGACTAGATCATGTGAAGGGTGGGCACAACACTTGAGGCCATTAATCCTCATTATAGGACCGAGGGACACAAGAGTGATAGATCTATTTGGGTGTAGCGAGCCCACACCCGTGAGGCCGGGGCTGCCCATAGAGGTGACTGTGTCTTCCAGCCGGAAGCCCGGTAACAAGTTTGCTAGGTTTGAGTTTCCCTGCACCATTTCACACATACCAGTGGCTTTGCAACCCATTGGTGATCTCTTTTTCCTTAATGCTACATACCAGGGACTTTTATTCATACATGAAAGGTTATACATACTCACAGAAATACTTGATTTATACAAATTAAATGTCATTTTTTTATACAAATTCAAAAAGCATAGGATTATGCGGGCATGAAGTCAAAGTCAGGGTGGGCATTGACGGGTATACGAACATTACAAATACGAGACTTTACAAATACATGGTTACAAATACAACGTTTCCATATAACTTGGTAAGAAAATGATTTCTAAATTCGTTTTCTCAATATTATTTCACAAACCGGTTATTCAAAAGATTTATTTCAAATCTTTTACAAACAAACTATGAACTCGCTCAACTTTGTGTTGATTTTTCGCATGTTTCTTTCTCAGGTTACAGTTCTAAGACAAGGCACGGTTGGAATAGGAGAACCATTGGGGATTCGAGTACTTAGTGGGCGTTCAATTTACTAAAAGACTTAGCTTATTTTGCTTCCGCTGTGCAATGAAGATACCAGTCCAGTCACGCCAGCTCTGATAATTTCGGGGTGTGACATAGGTAACCTGTAGGTAACCTGCTAAGACACGATAACAAAAAAGTACACCATGTGATTTTTTACGTTTTTAAAAATAATCAAAATTTGAAAGTTAGGAGCTATTATTTCTCCTTCTAGGTGCATAAAATATACATCTGTCGTATAGACATTGGATATAAATTAGTTAAACGAGTCATATTCATGTTTAAAATTTTTGTTGTTCGCGTTATCGGATACCTGTTAAACCTGTTAAGACACGATTTGCCAGCCCTACCTTTGACGCCACGTATCGTTCCAACAAGTAATATTTTATAATTCAACTTCTTCTGTTTTTTGGCGTTTTATTAGTTTACATGCAATGGCGTTTTATTATTTTACATGCAATGGCGTTTTATTAGTTTACATGTAATGGCGTTTTATTTTTTTACATGCAATGGCGTTTTATTATTTTACATGCAATGGCGTTTTATTATTGTTTTATGTTCTCATGGCGTTTTCATATGCAGATACTCTATGGTGTTTGTACCGTTCACTGGTATAGACAATCATCACTGCAATGTTACCTTTAGTGCAGCATTATTGGCGTCGAAAACTGCTGATACGTATATTTGGTTGTTGAAAGTTTTCCTAAAAGCTGTTGGTTCTCAACCAAAAGTTGTTGTCACTGACCAAGATCCAGCAATGAAGAAGGCTATTTCTGTTGTATTTGTTGACACGAGGCATCGGTTATGCATGTGGCATGTGATGCATAAACTTTCTCTGAAGGTTGTTATGCTTTTTTTTACCTTTGGCGTTTTAGGATACACTGCGTTTTAAAATTCATGGCGTTTTTTACGTTGTTAGTGTTTTTTTAATTAAGTTTTGTCTTTTCTGTTTTTTTATGCATGGTGTTTTCGTGTTATATATAGGTTGGTGTTAGGCTATGCAATTCCACCAATTTTAAAGAACGTATTTGTGGTGTTGTGTGGACGGATATTCTCATACCTGAAGAGTTTGAATCAGAATGGGAAGCGGTTATCGCAGAGTTCAATTTAGAAGATAATGACTGGCTATCTGATATTTTTGCACTTAGTGAATCTTGGATCCCTGCATACTATAGAATGGAGGAGATGTCTGGTCTTATGCGAACGACTTACAGGTCGGAGAGTGAGAATCATTTTTTTTGGTCAAGTGTGCAATTCGAAAGCTACTCTTGTTGAGTTCATGACGCATTACGAGGCTGCAATAGAAGCACAACGTCACATAAATCGGAAAAATGATCATGAATCTCGATACAAAAGACCCCAGTTGAAGAGTAGTTACAAATTGTTGGAAGGGCAAGCTGTTGACATATACACAAAAAGTATTTTTTGTGATGTTCAAGCTGAGCTTATTGGAGTTGCGGATTGCATAAATCAACGTTACGAAGATCAGCCTGATGGGTTTGTTAAGTTTTACGTAAATGACTTCCAACAGCCTTATACATCCTTATTTGAGGTAAATGATGGCGTTTTGGTTTTTATGGCGTTTTATCGCATTCAATGTGTTTTTTTTTACTTTTTTAGACAAAAATTCTATGCATGGCGTTTTAGAGATATTGTTTTTGGCGTTTTTCAGGTAATGTTCTGTAAGTCTGATTGCACATGCAGTTGCTCATGCAGGCGTTTTGAACAGTTTGGTTTGCTATGTAGACATATATTCTATGTTTTGAGAATTATGGACATTAGGGAATTACCAAAACAATACATTCTGAATAGATGGCGCAAAGAGGCTTCCCCAAACTGCTCTCCTGAATACTCAATTAGTCGTGAATATATGACTGAGCTTGATCCTGATGTGCAAAGTATGATGCGAGATATTATTTTTTCAACCGAATATACTTTGAACCGTTTATCTGGTAATAAAGAGGAGCTATCCTTATACAAGGATCATGTTCAATCTTATATGAAGAAGGTTCAAGATATGCAGATTGTTGCTCCTCCCGCTAGTTCTAGGGATAGATTTGCCGAGATAACTGGTCAATATAAAAACGACAAGAATCCGATAAGAGTCCCTGTTGGGTATAAATCCAAAGGTTCTGGTTCTCGGAAGCAGCTGAAATCTAAACAGGAGATAGCAATCGATAAAAAGAAATCAAAGTCGAAACCCGGGGCCAAGGAAAGACAGTGTCAGAACTGCAAAGGCTATGGGTACTACGCATCGACATGCAAACATGCTGTAATTAAAAGAAGATCGACAAGGTCTTCGAGAGCCAGTGAAGAGTAGTTTGGCGTTTTGTATTTTTCATTCTTACAGAACACACACAGATGGTCTTCAAGAGCCAATGTAGAGTAGTTTGGCGTTTTGTATATTTCAATCCTATAGAACACAGACAGATCTCAGTTTGGCGTTTTACATCATTTTTATACATCATTTTTTTATTTATTTTTTTTGCATCTTTTTTTTTTCTAACTATTTATTCATAACATGCTACTTCGAAATTACATAACAAACAATATAAGATCGGACAAGGAAATCAAACGCCAAAAAAAAAATAAAAATAACGCCACTAAATAAAACTACCATAAACTTCTAATTTTGGTCGTGCTAAACTCAATAATGTTTTGCTGAACGAAATGGATAACATTGTTAATCCTCAGTCAAGAAAGATATGTAACAATGTTATCCATCCCGTTTAGCTAAACTTTATTGAGAACAAAAACTGAATCCCCATGAAATGGCGGTTTTGAAGTTTTGTGGTTTTTGTATGTTTTGCTAAACTCAATAATGTTTTGCTGAACGAAATGGATAACATTGTTAATCCTCAGTCAAGAAAGATGTGTAACAATGTTATCCATCCCGTTTAGCTAAACTTTATTGAGAACAAAAATTGAATCCCCATGAAATGGCGGTTTTGAAGTTTTGTGGTTTTTGTATGTTTTGGCGTTTATATTGAGGATCTTGCTGATTACATAGAGTGAAAGTTTATTGAGAAAATAGTGTATATCAAAGAAACATGGATTGAAATATTTGATATTTTGGTTTTTTTTGGCGTTTAAAAGATGAATGGTATAGAGCAAAATGTAGGTTTTTGGGGTTTTGGTGTGGATTTTAGTAGTTTTGAGAGTTTGTTTATATAGGAAGTTTTTAGCGCGTATTTTAGGCACGATTTTTATTACAGTAATTAAGTTTATCGCGTTTCAGTACTGGTTGTTCAGCTTTATCGGTTAAAAACAAAGTTTGGCGTTTTATATCTATGGCGTTATATTTATGATGAAGTGTGCTATGTGTGTTAAGGCGGGATTTAATACCGTGAGTTTGGCGTTTTATTTTAAGTCAAAAGACCCTTTTACCCTTAATGAAGTGCGTCAGATTAATAAAATTGATGTTATTTATGAAAACGCCACCGCGCAATCTAGTCCATGGATTGTTTTGATCGGACGACCCATAAGCATTCTCACCGTTCTCACACTTTTGAGCGTTTTCTCTAAATCCCGACCCTATATATATATATATAGGGTAAGGTTCATGCGAGAACCACCTTTATTGCGAGAACCGCGAGAACCAATGTGAACACAACCCCCCACCCAAAAACCTAAACCCCCCTCCCCCACCCCCCAAAAACCTGACCCCCCCAAGCTAAAATACTAAAAACTAAACCCCAAAAAAACACACACAATTTTTTATTTTTTAAATATTTTTTTACATTAAAATCGCTACTTTTAGTAGCAAAAAAAAAAAACATTTTTTTGCTACTAAAAGTAGCGATTTTTGTATAAAAATATTAAATTTTTTTTTCTTGTGTGTGTTTTTAGCTATTTTTAGGTATTTTTGGTTGTGTTCACATTGGTTCTCGCGATTCTCGCAATAAAGGGTGGTTCCTAACGGATCCTTGTCCTATATATAGAGGCCGGTTATCATACAAATCCCCTAATCGTACATTATGTACGCTATAACCACAACCGTCAGATCATCTCATTTAAAGCGCGTGTTTAACTATTAAATTAAATTAATCAAATTAAAATAAATAAATGAAACCGCCAAGGTTAAAATCCATTGCGAAATCAAAACCCCTGATAATCAGCAAACAATAACTCACAATCATACCATAAACCCAAAATCAACATTGCATTCTCCTTCCCCCAAGTTCCCTACTACTCACCGTTGCGATTCAACTAAGATTCATGAGTTTTGAGAAACGAAGCAAAGCCAACAACGACAGACCACAGGCGAAGAAGATGAATCCAGGTATAGATTGACATTTGCGATTTTATACTGATATTTACAGGGACTTTGAATGACATATGCGATTTTTTTGTTTAGTAAGGTTTTGGTCTGAAACCTATAGTTTTATAAGATTACATATTATTCATAACTACGATTTTGTTAGGGTTTATGACTGGTATGGTTATTTATTAGGTTTTGTATGATTATGTAAGTTTTTTAATGATAAGCTGATATATGTGCGATATTATATAGGGTTTTATGAGGATTTTGTATGACAGATGCGATTTTATATGTTAACTTTTATTTGTTGAAGGTTTTTGTCTTAGGTTAGCTTGAGCATGCGAATTGATAAAAACCTCATGCGATTTTATATGATTAGTTAGTTTTGGGGTATGATTAAATTATACATGCGATTTTATAAATATTAGTTGTCTAAAGCATGCGATTTATAAGATTTGCTAGTTTTGGTAATGCTTAACTAAGACATGCGAATTGATAACTCATTCATGCGATTTTATCAACTTAATGAGTTTGGGTATATGATTAACTGATAAATGCGATTTTATAAAGCTTTTTGACTGATAGCATGCGATTTTGTAGAAATAGATACTGATGATGACTTTGAAGACCCAATATCAACATTGAAAAAAGTTAACAAAAATAGAAAAAGAAGGATTGTTGAAGAAAGTTCTGAGGAGGATGACTTTGTTAAGCCACAACCGAAAAAGAAGAAAGATGACAGGAAATCAAAGATACAAACAAAAAAACCTTCAAAAAAGGTGGAACCACCTAGAACAGAACATAGGGATTTCTTCGAATACAACAACGAAGCAATACTGTTAAGATGTCAACCGAACTCGTATATGGATACTGTGAATTTTTTTTCAAAAAAAAACAGATTGATGAGGTGAAGAATATGGGATTTGGAGCTATTCTAGATATGAATATCAACCATATTTCAACACGTTTGGCATATTGGCTAGCAAGAAACTTTGACGAGATGTTCGATACACTAAACGTAGGTAGACACCAAATAAAAATTACATCGGACACAGTTTATGAGGTATTTGGAATACCAAAGGGGCCAAAGCAAGTTGAAATAATAGTCAATAAGAGAAAAGTTAAAAAGGTGGAGAAAATTGAAAAGAGTAAAGAACCGGGAAACGCTGTCAGGGATACATTCATCAGCCAATGGGGGGAAAACACGAGAATTACCCATGGCTTAATTGCAACTGCAATGGATGATCAAAGAGATGGGGGGAGCCTGTTTAGATTAAATTTCCGGGTGTACTGGATGACGTTCTTTGCGGAGATTACAAAGGAAACAACTGCAAATGATAGATATTTGCTTGGTGTAGAGGCTGTTGAGGACATACATAATCT
This sequence comes from Helianthus tuberosus, assembly GCA_030545235.1. NCBI lineage: Eukaryota > Viridiplantae > Streptophyta > Magnoliopsida > Asterales > Asteraceae > Helianthus > Helianthus tuberosus. The sequence goes on from CM060357.1 coordinate 135,958,384, forward strand.
AGATTGGTGCTCATATCTACTTGACACTTTGCGTCGTACACGAGCGGGCTGGAAGAACTATAAAATACAGTTCGTGGGACCTGTTGCCTTTCTTACGGTATGCATTACTACATTTGATAACATATTTAAAAGACTAGTTTGTTTTGTTATATAATTAAATGATACATGAGATTTTAAAAATAATTTTGTTTGATCTTGCGATTTATACAGCTTCTATACATGCATGAGTACAACAAGAAGATTAAGTTGTTTGAGAAAGTCGTGGAAATACCGGTTATTCGTTATATCACATCTACAGAGATTGATAAAGTCGAGGAGCATATTTCGGATAACGGACCTGTGTGGACATCAAATGAGAGTGAAAATGAAAAAGAAGAGGGTCGTTCAACGGAGGAGTATACACTACCACCACCCGTTGACACCACAATAAGCTACAAAAGAAGGACTGCACGAGCAGTAAAAAACGTAGAACCCGAGGAAGACCCTAATGATAACGAGAACATTGATGATATGATGGATTTCAGTTTTAAAATCCATGAAATGTCTTAGTTGAACCTTGTGATGGGAGTTGGGACAGAGACACAAAAAATGATGGACTATTGCAACACTCCTGCTCCACTTTCACCATCGATATTCTACGATTCAGCTCAACAACGAGAACAAGAAGCTTCGAACGTCAACAAAAAGGTAAGCACAAAAAATATTAATTTCACTTAATCCATTTATATTTAACATCTGGATTGATAGTATCTTAACTTGAAAAATATTACAGAACCTGTTGAAAAAAATGAAAGCCAATGTCAAAAAATACATTAAAATGGTTCAAGATGTTCAAGGAATGAGCAACTTAGTTTCAGAAGCAAAAACTAAGTGTTTTTGGGATCCGAAGATTATGGAGGCCTGTAAGCAGTGGGATGAGACGCTTCGGAATAATCCCATTTGTGTGCCGCCTGATTCGGTTCAAGAACATGAAACTGCACCGTCTCATGTTCATCAACAGCCTTAAAATGCAGCTTTTGAAGTTCATCATGAAGTTACTACAAACGAAGAAAGTAGACAGAATGAAGAAGCTCAACAAGTAATATCCAATGTTTTGGTACAAATGGCATCAGAAGGTAAAACATGCGATTTCAAATTAACACATGCGAATTTATGTAAAAAATCACCATTTCCTATACACATGCGTTACCTTAAAAACACATGCGATTTCATACATACACTTCACATTTGATTTCGCATGAAATGTCATGTATACCATGCGATTTTGATTCTGATGTATTAAAATTCAATAATTTGTATCTATAGGGGTACTGCAGCCAGATGATGAAGGATTAACAAATAAAGATGATGGAGGAGTGACAGACACCCTTATTGCAAACATTCAAACTGTCGAAACGGGTGTATACGCTTACAAAGCACCTGTCAAAGGTAAAAAACACTTTATATTAGAAAAAATTAAAAAGAACAAAATATTATATTTCTTAACTTACTCTGGCCTGCAGAAAGTGGTGAAAACGAAACTGGTATGGAAGAAACAGTCAACTTAGCCGAATCTACACAACAAATTCAAGAAAAAGTTCAAGAAAAGGAGCCAGAAGTGGAAGCAGTTTCTTTAGGAGAAACTACACAGAAGGACCCTCAACAAACCGATTCAGGTATCGAAGTTCAGAAGGAACTAGAAGTTGAATGCCCTCAGGTGACGGCTGAGGAATTACAATCAATTGAGTTGCTTTTGAGCATGGGACCCAGCATGGAAGAAAAAAAGGAAAAAAAAAAAAAGCAGGGAGGGGGGGAAAAAAATCAAAACCAAATCAAGTTCCAAAACAAATTCTACCAAAGGGGTTAAATGAACTCCTTTATAAGACAATAGAAGCAGCCAAAATTCGAGCTGAGAAAAGATGTGCAGAACTTGGAGATGCATTTTGTTCCCCTTACTGCAACAGAGTGGTAAACATGCACGAAGCACTCTTGAATCAAGAATTGAGTGTGATCCGATATACATTTGCTACATTTGCAAACATAGAGTAAGTAAAATGGTTATATCAACTAACAAACATCTAAATATATAAACTCAAAATATTAATTATTTAATTTTTTCCTGGCAGGGATGAACTTTACCGATCAAAAACTGGGGTTTACACACTCAAATGTATCTTTGAAAGCTTCTACAGGGGTCAGTACGTAGCATCAAACGGAATAGATGCATTTGTGGATGTTCTAAACCTTGAAGAGAAGAAGAGTGATAGAAAAACATCACCATACAGACTCTACTTGTTTAGCACAATGATGGTATGATTTTCTAAACATATTGGCATTTGAAATTAAAACAGAAAATGAATAATCAATGATTTTGCATACTAATTATATTTAAATCGCATATAGAATATTAGATAGTTTTACTATGAAAACAAAAACAACAGTTCGCATACTATTGTTATTTCGCATAGGGTATACATACAATTCGCATGTGAAAATTTTCACTCATTATTTTGCATGTACTAATTTCGCATGTTTAAATACCTTTTAATACATTACTTAACTTTGATTCTAATTACATAACATACAGCCGGATATCATGTACAACGAGGATAAATACACAGACAACCAACGACTAAGCGTATTTGCCTCAAATTTAGAAGACATCATACTAAAATATGAGGTAAAAAAACTTGATTCGGTTGACTTGGTGTTTATTCCGGTATTTCAAGGTGACCACTTCTATGTCTTGTGCTTCCACTTGAAAACCGGCAAAATTGAGCTGATTGACAATTCAGCCGCTGAACAAGAGTTTAAGGATAGATACAAGGGGCTTCCAGACACACTGGTAATACAAAAACTTCTTCATATACGTGTTATATTTTATGTAAAAGCCACTGACACAATGTTGCTATGTTACAGAGAAGGGTATTGGTTTTATACCTACAAAAGGCTTTAAAACCAACACCAGCTATAAAAGAACTTGAAACATCAGAGATAGGAAGAAAAGTGATGGAATGGAGGACGGAGAATAATGGCATAGACTGTGGAGTGTTTACGATGCGTCACATGGAAACATACAAAGGAGAGAAAACACCATGGGTGACTGGGTTTGTGAAAGAAAATGAAGTAAACAACAGACAGAATTCACAACTTCATCTCCTGAGGGACATATATCTAAGTAAAATCATTCTATCCGAACACAGTGCATCGTGAACAAATAATTAAATTGGCAAATGCTTTCGATAAAAGGCCAGACAAAGAAAAGTATATGAAAGATTTGGAGAAAATAATCCAGCATTTATTGGAAAGGACTAGTAAACTTGTTTGATGTTGGATTTCTGTTGAATATTTAGACTTGTTAGATAACATTAATGTTTTTAATTTCACATGTTTTAGGTATAAAATCGCATGTTTGACATTGAATTGCTTAAAATATGCAAAATGGGGAATATAAATATGCGAAATCAAAATTCCATTCCATAACATGACATGCAAATTTAATGGAACATGTAAAACTTGAATGTATTATTAAAATAAAGCACTAAAATAACACAAAGTTCATTCAAAAGATGAAAGAAACTCCATTTTCATCTTCATCGAGCATCTTAAGATAGTTCTTGCATCCGCCAACTCTTTCAACTGCTTCTCATCCCTCTCACCCAGATCAACCATGAACATAACAACAATTTCTTGAAGACTACTCACTTGCATCTGAGATAGCAAGTTCAGAATTTCTTGTCTTCTCTTCATGTTTTCTGTTACATGAGAAATGTTGGTCTCCAACATCTCTTGACATGATCGATCCTCTTGAATTTGTTCCAGAATCCTTTTTCTCAAAGCCTGCTTGATACTTGATTCAGAAGATGATGTTGGTAGGTCTGCCATTTTTAATAGGATGTTTGAAATGGTGATAAAAAGATAAACTTTATAATAAAAGAAAAAAGCACTGAAAAATTATTGATATGAATTATTGAAATAAATTATTGAACTGAATTATTTGATTTGAATTATTGAACTGAATTATAAAACACACTGTGCGAAAATACATATAATTACTTTTAAAGCGTGCAAAATATAGAGCTAAATATGTTAAATACTTTCTAGTCTGCGAAATGTCCAACTTAAACATGCGAAATTAAATATTAAACTTCATTGTGTGAGAAATGTCCAAATCAAACATGCGAAATTATTCATATGATCCAATCTTAAATACCTGGGATATGTTAAAACAAAACATGCGATATTTAAAACAACACATGCGATATGATAAACTCAACAAATAAAACCAGAAACATCTTATCTTCAACCTCGTTACAATCTAATAAAATGAAAATACCTTCAAATCAAATAAAACCCAAACCTCAACTGTACCCTTTGATGAAAAACCCAAAACAAACATCCTAAATGACGAATCCAGCATTTTCGGAATCGCCAATCTGTGTTCGGTACAAGAATCAATAAAAAAACCTACAAATCGAATTGATACAAACAATAATTAGATGGACGGTTATGAAACAAACTCGTAATCTGCTTCCTTGTTGACGGAATTCCCTGATTAGCCCTCAGATGTTTGAACAGAATGTCTGATAAACCCTTATCTAATTAAATTGAATCAGGACACGTGTATGGCTGTGGGCATCGCGTACATAATGTACGATTAGGGGATTTGTATCCTACACTTTACATATATATATATATATATATATAGGGAGAAGATCATGCGAGAACCACCTCTTATTGCGAGAACCAATGTGAACACAACAAAAAATGCCTAAAAATAGCTAAAAATCACAAAAAATTTTTTTTTGAATTTTTTATAAAAAAAATCGCTACTTTTCGAAGCAAAAAAAAATTTTTTTTTTGGCTTCTAAAAGTAGCGATTTTAACATAAAAAATATTAAAAAATTCAATTTTTTTTTTAGATTTTTTTAGGGTTTTTGGGGGTTTAGTTTTTAGCATTTTAGCTTGGGGGGGGGGGGGGTTTAGGTTTTTGGGGGGTGGGGGAGGGGGGTTTAGGTTTTTTTTTGGGGGGGGGGGGTTAGGTTTTTTTAGGTTTTAGTTTTTAGCATTTAGCTTGGGGGGGGGGGGGTTGGGGGTTAGGTTTTTTAAGGTTTTTTTTAGCTATTTTAGGTTGTGTTCACATTGGTTCTCGCGGTTCTCACAATAAAGGTGGTTCTCGCATGAGCTCCTCCCTATATATATATATATATATATATATATATATATATATATTCATTTTATCTTATTGTAAAGATAATACCTAGTAATGAAATATCAATCCTTTTCTCCCTTCATCTAAACAATATTGTTTTGCTATTAGGTTAGTTTCACAACAATTGTAAGTTTTTTTTGTTATTAAGACAAGTTTTGATTTGCTTCTATGTTAAAGCACCAAAATGAATAACTTATTAGAGGACTCGGGGCGGTGCGTTATAAATGTTCATCACGCGTTATTTGATCACGGAACACCGCCGCCTCCCATTTGTTCACGCGTTATTTTTAAAACGCGTTACACTCATAACGCGTTGAAGAAAATGGTCCGTTCATTCATTGCTCTGCATGTTGCAGAATTAAAATGGAAGTAATTATTTGCTCTGCATGTTGCAGAATTAAAATGGAACCCCACTACAACACGTGTCCATGGAAGAAAATGGGAGCACCCCACTACAACACGTGTACATGGAAGAAAATGGCAGAATTCTAAAAGTAAAAATTATAAAAAATTGGGGAGTGATAGAATTCCATCACTAGTGATACCACCCCGCCTACATTTCTATCACTAGTGATAGAAATTTGGTTGATGACATGGCACGATTTTATTGGACAGTGTGAGTGATAGAAACTATCACTAGTGAACCACCCCTCCCCCCCCTTAATATCTACTAGGTGTACACCCGTGTGAACACACGGGTTTGTTCTAATAACAATCGGAATCAAATGCTAAAAAAATATTATAATATATTATTTAAATTTTTGTGTTTAGTTACATATCTTTATAAAACAATGTTAAAGATAGTTTGTTTTAGTCTACATGTTTGATAAGCATGACCTAATTTTATGTTGTGTAATAACTTCTTATATATGACATTAATTTATTTTGACACATTGTTAGTGTAAAATTCAGTAAAAGTCCATTGTTATTGTATAATTCAATAAAAGGCCTATTCATTTTAGGTTGTAAATAATCAAATTTCAAAATGGGCCAAAGAATTTGTATCCAATTAGAAGCTGTCAATGGGCTTGTGAGTTGAAGGCCCTGTGTTTGACATATAGCCCTAAAGACATTTTGTATCGAACATATAGCCCTGTGTTCTTTTTATTGTGAAGTCTTTCGGAAGTAACTTGCGAGAACGAACGGAGACCTTTCTTCAAGATCTTTGGCAAACGAATCCACAGGTAATCATCTATATGCATCAATCGAAGAGTATGTTGTTGTAAAATGTTCTCTTCTGTTAATTTATTATACGACGGTAGTATATATTCGGCTCTTGGGTGTTTATTCTATGACTTATACTTCTGATTTTCATATTGATGAACGATTGAAGTTAATAGTTGTAGGCATTGATGATCGATTGAAGTTAATAGTTTTAGTATTTGTCAAATTAATTTATTTCAACTCAATTAGGGCAATGTTAAAAAGGAGTGTTTATTAGACTTTGTATGAAGATTTTGTACGATTATGTATGGAATGATATTTGCTGAACTGGACCAAGTTACCGCAAGTCTAGACTAATAACAGATTATGCTCGAGTAACAATATGTATTTTAATAGAATTTTGATTTGATTTTCTAAAAAATAGTGTAATTCTGAAATGCTTTTTGACTGTAATTTTGAAATGTCAGCTACTTGTGGATTCTAAAATCGTTCTAAATCGTATCGAGTTACATGGGAATTATAGTGCAGATTTAATATACATTTTATGGATGTATGATTGAAGATTTGTAATGTACATATGACTGGCTGTTATGTAATGGTCTAAATTTTGTTAGTTGACCTTTTAAAACAACATATATCAGAAATCAAATATGTAGAAATAATGAAAATCTGCAAGTTTATGTTGTTTAGTCTTCAAATTTTGTATAAAAATTTTGTAAGACTATGTTGTTTATTATAATTTTAGTTTGTGTTTTTGATATTGAAATAGTGCGGATATATACTTTTGGGTTGGAACAGTATATTGTATTATTGCTTAGCAACAGGGTTTTATAGCAACAGTTGATTGTATTAAACAGTAGATTGAGTGTGCGTTAGGAACAGTAAATTGCACTAAATAGTAGATTGAATGTCATTTAGGAACAGTAGATCGGCTTCCTGGGTAGCAACAGGAGTTTTGGTTGATTATTCAATCAATGAGCTAGATGATACATTTATGTTTTCAAGTCTTTTTTTTTGGTCATTCATATTCAACAGTTATTGGCACTATTTCAGTTTAGATGATACATTTATGTTTTCAAGTCTTTTTTTTGTATTCTTAACATTTTTTTGAATAACCTTTTAATATTTTATTATTTTATTTATTAATGATATTAATACAATTTTATTTGATACCTCAAAGTTATAAGGATGTATGGTTTTGCATGTTACATGGAGGACAACCAAAGAAAATGTTTGGTTAGTACCCTGCTCTCGGTTATGGTAAATTTAGTTTTCTTTATAATATCATATTACACAATTTCTAATTTTAATTTATTTATGCATAGGTTCTCCCAAAAAAATATAAAGAATGGATAACAGACTTTAACTATCCATTGGGCTTTGTGAAAATGCGGACAACGAATGGGCAGGTCTTTGAAGTGAAGGTATATGAGTTAGCAAACTTCTGTTATTTTTACAATGGGTGGTATTCTGTTGTTGAAACTTTGAAGCTACAATCTGGATCCTGGCTGGTATTTCAGTATGAAGAAGCATTATCAAGTTTCCGAATATTTTATTTCTATGACAATATTGAATTTGCTCCATCTGATGATTTTTACTACAGACCCTATGGTGCTTTTGATAAACCGGATTCTATGGTATGTAGTTCACAATCTGAATTCATTATATTGATTATGGTTTGTTATTTATTTATTGTTAGTATATATATTACTAATGTCTAACTTTTTTTCATTGAAGCATATCAATCGTTTATTTGTACATCACAAGATGGACAATACCATCCCAAACTATCCAGTAGTTATTAGAGGTCCTGGAAAGCTTAAAGTGTTTGTTCGAATGGAAGTTTTTGACAATCAGCTTTCCATAACCACTGGATGGGATCGGATTAAGAAGAAATTGTCAATAACTGATGAGCATATGCTAGTGTTTGAAATGATTGATCTTCACAATTTTGATATGTTCGTTTTCAATTGTTCAAAAAATGCTGATTTACTGTTGCCGCCGGAATTATATGCTGCTGCTGTTAAGGAAGAAATTGAAGAAGACGTTATTAGTATTTTTGATGCTGAAGATGTGGATGAGGTTAGTAATCGCACAGAAGCTAATATGCTCCCTGTAGCCAGGAATGAGGAAACTATTCCAATAGTTTTTCGCGTGGACAATCATTTTGTAAGTTTCTGTAACCAAAAAGTACTTACGATCTTTAGGATGTATTAATGATATCATTATATTATCTTTGTTAACATAATTTGTTTTTTTTTTGTTACAGCGCATTAAAAAACATCTTGCTAAAAAAATTGGCTTGCATAGGAAGAGGTGTTTAAAGATTGTAGATGCTGAAGGTAATGTTTGGGATGTTCAAGTGGGAATCGAGGCTCCGGATGGTCGGTTTTACATAAAAAACATGAAGAATTTTGTGAAGGACAAAAAGATGGTTCCTCGTGAAGAATTTACCCTTAAGTTCGTGATGGGTAAAGGTATTTTCTTGTTTGACTGAATGCTTGTATGGCTGGTGGAGTTTATGTTATGATGTATGGAAACAATGTTTTTGGAATATGGTTTTTGGTTTTTGGTTTACTTAAAACTGTTTTGTAATAGTTGAAACCGGCAGTTTTGACCCTGTGGTACGAAGGGTGTACATACAGATCAGTTTTTTTTGGTTAATCAAATACTAAAATTTCAATGTATTAAAAGCATGTATTCTTCCTAATGACTAATGAATGGAAGTATTACTCACATTAGTGATTCCTTGTGTTTTGTATATATATTATTATTATTTGGCTTTCATTGTCTTATAACTATTAAATCTATCACAGTTTAAACATGTCTACTTTTTGTTAAAACAATATTAATAACCATCATTATTATTAGATAAAAGAACCATGTTGATAGGATATTCAAAAGATTATAACATATTCATTCATACATGAAAAAGAGTTTTATACAAAATGATATTTTTACGAGCACTACAGATTTTGTAGAACTTCTTTGTAGACCACATTAGTTGTGGTTTTAGATACTTGTTTTTCGCTGTCACATATCAAAATCTTCAAACCACTCCTGCTCTTTACTCGAGATACAGCTACGTATAGTTGCCCGTGACTAAAAACCGGACGTGGAAGATATAGTCCTACACGTTCAAGTGATTGTCCCTGGCTTTTGTTGATAGTCATTGCAAAGCACAGGGATAGTGGGAACTGTCTTCGAGCAATTTTCACTGGTAATCTTTTATCACTTGGTGTCATTTTCAATCTTGAAATCAAAGTATGATGACCTATATTAGTTCCGGTAATAATCTTTGCTTCAATTACAAGTTTTCCAAGTTTTGTTACTTGAAGCCGTGTACCGTTACACAAACCATTTGTTTGATCAATGTTTCTAAGTAACATTACCGGAGCTCCAACCTTAAGAACCAATTTATGGTTAGGTAATCCTGACAAATGCATTTTGTTTAGCACATCCGGAGGAAACAATGCCATGTCAAGGTCGGAATGTTGTTCAGTATCACATAAAGAATCCGAACTTAGATATATCTTCTCTTGACCAACGATACTATTTAACAGTTCTGTGTTTATTGAATCAACAACATCATTTGTCGGAGCAAGAATGGCTCTTTGTTGAAAGTAATTTGAATCCCACATAAAGTTTTGCATATCCGGATATGTGAATGATATCAATGAGGATATAGGATTGACTTCATCTAATATAAGTAGATCATCTGGAATTTCAATCTCCACCTCTCCATCATTTGGATCACCAAGTAGACCATCACCAAGGCGTAAAATCCATTCAGCAAATTCCTTGGTCTCCTGAAGATTACTTGCTTTTGTACCGACTCTTAACCTCATGTTTTGAGTTAGTTTGAGTAATTGACAATCATGCCATATATAAGAAAAATTCAATGAAGAATTTACAATCATGCTTCTAGTACCTTTTGGAATGACCGGAAGGATTTGTCTAAAATCACCGCCAAAAAGGACTATCTTTCCGCCAAAAGGCTTGGACTGCAAGGACGAATTATTGGAACGGACTATATCTCTCATTGTTCTATCCAAAGCTTCAAAACAATGCTTATGTGTCATTGGCGCTTCATCCCAAATTATCATCTTAGTTTCTTTTATTAAGCCTCCTAGCTCACTGTTCGGTTCTATAGAACATATAGAATCCTCGTTAATGTTTATCGGAATAACAAATCTGGAATGAGCTGTTCTACCGCCATCTAATAGGAGTGATGCAATACCACTGGATGCAACATTCAAAACAATTTCACCCTTGGAGCGTAACGCAGCTGCAAATGTTTTCCATAGAAATGTTTTACCAGTTCCACCGTAACCATATAGAAAAAAAACACCTCCATTTCCTTTAGCAACTGCATTCATGACAGTTTGATACACTTTGTGCTGTTCATCAATTAAAGATTTTAAGAAAGATGCAAGTTCCTTTTTTAAGCTACTCCGATCATAGGAAAGTTCTTTCATTATCATTTGATTGTTCAATGCTGAAATGTAGTTTCCAGGAACATTCGGCATGTCTGAAAAGCAGCTTAACGTACTTCCATAAGCAAGTAACAATTTTTCAATATGTGATAGGCAAATGTTTTCAATCTCTTCCTCTGGAAGAACCAAATCTGAAAAATAAAACAGATGTTTGGTAATTAGCATATAAAAATATTTAATTACAAACGGAATAGAATATTTGAGCTTTATTTAAAGTTTTAAAATTACCAGAAATACCAGTAACCTTCCGTTGCTGGTATAATATATCTTCACACAACAGAGATTTTGTTTGTCTCCAGAAATGACCAGGCCTAGAAATGGAATTTGACATCAACAACATTACAAAAAATGTACGCAAGAAATCAGAAGTGGACCATGTGCTTGCTTCCTCCATGGCAATTATATACTCATTATCATCATCCAACAGACCGCGAGCGAGGCACGCATCTTTAAAGGTAGGATAAATTTTTCCATCAACTGTTTTTATATCATCGAAACTCATTGGTCCTATAACGTGATTCAATAAAATTCTCAAGAAATAACAATCACCAAGTGATGGAGGTACATAATGTATCCTACCAACGGCACCAAAAGGTCTTTTTCTACGAATCCACTTTCGTTCTTTACGTATCCATACAAAGTGTCTTGGAAACTCTATATACTTCAATGTTCTAGCGAATTCATCCATTTGGTTACATTTCATCCATTCTGTAAACATAGACATTTTCACAGTTGGGTTACTAACCACGTCACACAAGTTTGAATTATCGTCATAAACAATAGCCTGACCATCTTCGCAACGAAAAGGCAATATTTCAACAGCTGGAAGTCGATAGTGTATGTCAAACTTGAAGATTCTCCAAGCAGCTTCACATGCTGAAACATATCTACAATCAAGATATGCTTTAACTTCATCTACTTCTGTTTTGTTTGACGGATTTTGATTATTGGTCATTTCCTCATTTTCCTTGTTCTTGCCAGCAGTTGTTGTACTTTGGTAAACATAAGCTGTCACTCTATCTGGACCCTTATTAATGTATTTGAACAAATATTTGATGGATCCTGTTTGGTTACACCACTCAACATTTATGTGACACTGATACTTTTTGAGTAACATAGCATTGTAGGGAACTACAAACCTATTGTCAAGCAACACGCCATTTTTTTCTACAGTGTTACGTGTTTGACGACGACGGTAGATAGGATATCCTTCAGAATCAACACAAGTCTCATCTACATACTTTTTTGGAAACTTCTTTGAACATTTTAAATTAACCATGCATGGACAATGAGGGTTGTCTGTACCACACGGACCGTGCATCATAAACTGTTTGACAAGTTCATACAGTTCAGAATCCGTCTCTTTGTCAGGTATTTCAGCACTAATAGCCAAATCAATTTCTTTAGCAGTTGGAAACTTGTTCTTGGCACTTAAGAACAAACATATATGAGCATGAGGTAGGCCACGTTTCTGAAATTCGATTGTATAAATAACTGAAATTTTACATGAAAAAAACTGTTATTAAAGAATTTATGGTTGACAAATTAATTAAAACATTTTACAATCACTTACTTGCTTGTATCTCACCAAAGAATTTATGTTTCTTGAAATCTTGAATTAGGTGATTGATTTTAATTTTGAATACACGTGAGATAATATCCGGTCTGTCTTGAGGATTCAGTCGTTTGTCTTTTAAACATCTATAAATCTCAGGCCAATTGGGATTACAGGTGACTGTTATGAAGAGATCCGGATATCCTACAGCTTTGCAGATTGCCATAGCATCTAGGTACTTTTGCATCATATATCTCGATCCGCCGGTAAATGATGAAGGCAACAAAATTCGTTTTCCACAGTTTGACGGATCGCTTTCTCCACTTTGAACACTTTGATTTAAATTCTTAAAGGTTTGACTTCTAAGTTTGGGTTGTTGTGTCTTTATGTAAGCTAACCGTGCAGATTCTATCATTGTATAAGCATCAACCACAAACTGTTGGAATAGCTTTTCAGCATTGAGTAACAATGAAAAGTGGTTGGGTCTGTCTTGTAGTCTGTAACTAAAAAATTCTCTCATTGTCGTGCTAGTTCTAACTATAACAGAATCAACTGAAATACCTCGATGTTTAATACCAAGTCTAAATCCATCTTCTGCATATGGGAAAATAAGTGGATATTGCAATGCAAGATAAGAGGGATGAAGCTCACTAATTCTCTGAAGACCGCCTGATCTTGTTTGGACTATGATATCTCTTTTATCAAAGGCTCCATCAAAATCACCAATTATTAATGCAGCAATTTCTTCAGATGTAGGCAAGTTAAAAGTTCTACCATCCTTATCCCTTGTTCCAATGAGCTTGAGTCTTACATCTCGCCACTCATTTTCTTTAAAACAATCTCGTACCATTCTAAATGACTTCACAAGTGGATTACAAGAATCCAACATTTTTTTAACACTGGATATGATGGAAAGATCAAGGAGTTGTTTTGTAGTTGTTTTGGAACCTTCCTTGACACTATATAGAAAATTATTTTAGTACATATAGGAGATATAAGTAAAAGAGATATTCAAACGAATATTTAGTGAATTGTTAATTTACCTTACAGCCTTTTGACGATTAAAATCCTCGTTTTGGGAATCATAAATATAAAGCTGTGAAAATTTGGGCTCTTCACCCTCATTTGGTAGCAGAGTACCAATGCGATGGTAATTTTGTCCTTGTAATCCAAAAACATAAGGACCTCTGCTTTTTTGAAAACTTTTAGAAACCTTGCCACCAAGAGATGTGAAGGAAAACATCATGTTGTATGCTCGAATATTATTCATGAAATTGCGGCTTTCAGGCGAACTTCTTCTGTAAAGTTTTTCAAGAAATGGAGGAGGATCAGGTGAGGGCGGCAATTCAACATCTCCGTTCGAACAACAAAGAGAAAAAGCCGATTTCTTAGAATCCAAATTCCCCCTAAGCATTTCATCTTTCTAAAGCATTGCATGACAGTAAGAACATGTAAAAATAGCATCTCCATGATCAACGTACTCTACAAAATTATATAGATACATAAGAAAGATGATTATATAAGAGAAATATTAGGAGATGTCAGTGTTATCTGGAAAAATACTTTGATAGGTTAAAAGAGGGTATGTACCTCTTGCAATTCCGGAAATGTTTTTTACGACAGAAGATGGTAAACGATCAGAAGAATTGGAATCATCACAGTTAGAGCTTTCACCAGGGTAAGAGTTTTCTTTTCCTGCCGTTTCATTTTAGAAATGACCATTAAACTCAGTTTCAACAGGCAGGAGCATATGGAATACATTATTCAAAATACAATGAATCGGAAACGTATATTTAGTCAGATTGCTAAAAATAAACCACATACCATTAGTACCTACTACCGAACACTTTGGCAAACGTCGAGAAGTTCTAATATCAATATTCGGAGGAGTTGGAATATGACTTCCACGGGAACTTACTGTAACACGATCCACTTGCAAGAAAAAAATATACAAATGTTATACAACTTCGAGCAACATTCAATGAATGATTAACAGTAATAAGAAAACTATAAAGAACTTACAGTTTGTAATATTCATTAAAGGACTGCTCTGAATATAATGATTGGATGATGCAGGTGGTGTAACCATTGAAGTTGTCCTCCTTTCATCACCTTCAATAATTTTCAATCTTTGTTTCCTCTTTCTAGACTCATGCACACCATAATTAGCATTTTCCAATTGTCCTAAAAATTGAAACAAAGTGACAAGGTCAAATATGATATCATACCTTAAAAAAATATGATTTATAAACTTACCAAAACTGGATGAAGTCAAATGAATCCTACTAACACATGATGGATCTAACTTGGCAGGCGTGTGACATGCTGTACATGATGAGATTTGGTTAATTCCAGCAATAAATAGTTACAATTTTCACATTTTTTACAATCAGTATGTGAAACAATTTGAAAAGTACCAATAGAGTTGTTTACCCATATTTGTAGAAGAGGATTCGGACGACATTACAGTTTGACTGTGATTTAAGTTCCTTGGCTTGTAATATAGACTTGAGGGTTCATACAGACCTTTTGATGATACTGGTTGTTATAGATACGCAAATAGATTTCAGTTAATATAATATTAAAATTATATACGTATTATGAAAAACAATCATCAAAAACAGACCTCCATTATCGTTTGTAGTAATAAGAACATTGGCCGGAAGTGTATGAATAATAGGAGATGTCTGTAGAGAGTGAGACACACCACTGTTTCTACGCTTATTCAGAATAGACTTTCTTATCCTCCTTGACTCTTTGGACATTTGGGTACTGCATTGTGGAAAACACTTTCTATCTTTTGCTATAAAATTCTTATTATTCTCCATAACTATACATAAGAATTGGGGAAATATACTTGATTTAGGGCTAGCTACAAGTAATTATTGTAACCACTGTCCAAAAAATCAATTTTTAAACAGATAGTGATGATTGAACATCCACATTAAAAACCTAACTAAAAAAACAATCAAAGAAGACAAACCTGCAGAGAAGATTTCCAACTTCTGGAATAGAAAAACCTACAATTAAATGTTGATCGAGTGCTTCTAAAGTGTGAGGGTTCTCAAATATGCATTGAGATTCTGGCGCTAATTTTTGATCTTCAGTTTGATACAGAGCGAGTTAATAAGAGGGTATGTTTAGCGGAGGTGATGAGATTAGGATTTAAGAAAACTGATTAAAGTTTTGGGCCTTATGGGTTGGTTTTATAGTTCACAACTTATGGACCATAAATTATTGAAAGGCTTATACCATTTTGTACTGATTTTATTTCTTTGTTTCTTTACAAACTGTTTTTTTGGATGCTCCATATCTAAGTAATTTACATTGATACTTAACATAATTTATATGGATTTAATTAATACATATTTTGTTAATCATGCTTGTCTTGGTTTTATGAATCTATTCATTCTTACAATGAAGTTACCATACCTGAGATATACCCGATTTATATTTGGATTTGAAGTTTGATGATTCATTTTAACGGAGTCACACCTTCTTACTAATTTATGTGATCCTTAATTTATGTGCATGGAGAAACTTCTATGGATTTAAATGCTACATATTTTCCAAACATCCTTCTATTCATCTTATCAATCTATTGGTTCCTACATATTTATGAGTTATCTATATTAAATTATCAATTTGTCATAAAGAAAACTTACTTCTGGAACTTTAATTTAATAACTTGTTTGACATAATTAGTGGATATTAAGAATTTGTTTATAATGTGGTTATAAACTAAACATACATTGAAACGTACCATTGGTGAGTTAGAATTTATACTACGACAAAGCATACTAAGCATCGCATAAACTATATTGCAAAAATCAAAACACAGATTATAAGCAAAGATTATAGTTAGCAGTATAAAAACATAGTTTATAATACAAAAAATTAAACCACATCATGGTTTACCACACAATCCAAGTTCATAGGCTTACCAACATCTAACACATACATACAAACTGTTTCAGTAGTTAACATTTACCAACAACAACCCAACTTCCAAAAACACATACTTAAGTACAGACCAAAAGTTAGACTCGCTTAAACATCAAAAGATAAAGACATGAAAGGAGCTAGGTTTTAACCCTAGATGACCTCTTCCGATTATTTTTGCTGCTAGAAGACAGTTCCCCAATATTTTGACCTTCCACATCCTGCAACGAACGTTTACCATTCGGACTGGTGCCCGAATCCTTCTCGGCTTCGACAACAGAAGAGTCGGCGGTAACAGATACAACATCCTTGAATTAAATCACAAAACAACTACTAAAGTATCAAATAAGGTAATATAATCTACAGTCAAGAAAAAACAAAATCATAGAATCCATATTCACCTTTGAAATAGCAGCACCAGCTATCTGTGAGGACTCAGATAATCTCTCAACTTTGATTTCTGAACCTTCTTGACTAAACACCTATTATCAAAATATTACCAAAAAAATTCAACTAAGTTATTTAAACTACAAAAACTGGAAACCAAAAACACATCAATAAAAGATATCCAAAAACTATTACCTCATCAACAACCTCAAGACCATTACGATTACCAGCAACCAACTCAGCAAGTATTTCCGGATCATCACATAATTTTTGGATAGTGTAAACATGATAGTCATGGTTAAGGCTGTAATCAGAAACTTCAATTTTAAAAGCCAACTTTTTTTCAACCAACCGAGATATTTCATGTGGAAAACTCTCAGTATCATTGGCCTTCACTTGGCGTTCCCTTATATCACTCGCAGTTGAACCAATGAGCTTCATTACATCTTTATCAAACATCACGAAAGAGATACTACCGGTTTCATCTTGGACTCTCAAATGTACCTTGAACCTGTAATAAATAGTAGTTAAATTACATTCATATTATAGGAAGCAATAAACCTATAAAGCAACATTAACTTACTTAATGGTTATCGATGTACATTCTTTATCGCATTTCGGACAAACCAATGAAGCAGGAGACAGATTCATGACCTCATCAAAAATGATTTTAGCATATTGTAAGTATTCAGTTTTAGTCAACACCTTCTTGTTACAGTTTCGACATGCCGGATAAAACCACCCATAGTTTTCTTGAACAATTTTGATCGTTGCAACTACCACACATGACATTACCTATAAAATGAAAGACAAAACTTTATTAACATACTAATATTATAAAACATAGAAAACAGTAAAGGAAATTAAATGACTTTGAATGGATATAGAAATATTCATACGCTTTCAATCTCAATTATTTCATCAACATGTTTCTTAGGAGTATCAATTAGAAATTCTTGACGGACTGGAAATACACTCTGAGATGAAAGAACGGTTTGAGAAGAAGAAGCACCAGCTTGAAAGTGTTTCACTAAAAGCCTATGAAAAAAACATTCGTGTTAATACTCAAACTCGTATTAAGAAAAATATGGAAAATAAGAAATATAATTCAGTAATAGTACCTCCTACGAAGTTCATCCACCTCATGAATTTCTTCGTTGAGAAACAGTCGAGTTCCAAACTTATCATTCTGAACGGTATATTGTCCTGCATGTAACAATATACATATACAACAAATTCATTACAAATGAAAAAAACACATTGGAAACACTAAAGTAAATGAATCAGTCAAATGTAAATTACCCTGCCACAGCTTAATCTTCGCATGCTGAATGACAGCCATGACATTCTCAATCGGATTGTTTTGCGTCAAGAAATCATTAAATTGTTGTGCATATCCATTCCACAAAGTACAACGAACTACTTCTCCCCTACAACAAACAGATAAAAAAAACAGCATTAAAAGTTCCACTAAAATTTATACTATCTATTAAAAGAACAATAATCAGTCACAATAAATAATGCCAATGATTTAATCTGTCTTTGTATTAAATGCAATGAATGTCCAACTCCCACATTAATTAAAGACAATAATAAAACAACAATCTGTCTTTACATTATTTCCAATGAATGTGCTAATAATAACATAATCATTAAAGAACCATAAACAGATATAAAAAAACATGAATAAGAAAAATCATTTAATGAATCCTCAATACATTAATTAAATACAATAATAACACACAAACAAATTTATTTAAGTGGGATAGAAAAATTTACTGCACATCTTGAAGATCAAAGTTCATCTTTTTTCTTTCATTCGGAAAGACTTCCATATCTCCACACGACACAACAATTCCAGCAACATCTAAAATGGCAAACATAGCAACAGTCATCAGATTCAAAAATGTAAGCAAAATATATATCAGACTATGAGAAACAGTCCTACCAACAGTGAGCAGATTCTTTCCCTCTCCTTTAAGAATTTCTGAATGTGCCATGAAGTTAAATCCATAATCAACCCCTTCCCAACCACTGGCACATGTAACAACCGTACAACGGTAAAAGTTAATTTGTAACCATGATTAACAACTTTGTAGGTATCATTGTTTTCTCCAACACCAAATCTGGATAGAATAACAACCTCATCCTCATGGAGTTGAGAGATAAACACAGGTATCAATGGAGCCTTAATACCTGCTTGAATTTTACGACCCTGACCATTGTAATGAAATTACCATAGTTTAGAAATAATCAACCAAACGATACCTCATTATTTCTAAACTTCTGAAACAATTAGTAAGATACCATAGCATCAAATTTAATAAGACTAAAACAAAGAAAGACCAAATAATATTCAACTCAGTTTCATGACATGAAACACTAAAACAAAACACAAAATATACACAAAAGATTGAACTCAGTTTGATGAAATGAAACACTAAAACAAAACACAAAATATACAAAGAGAAAATATACACAAAAGTAAATTACACAAATCACAAAATAACTTTTGAAAAAAACCTTCCATTTCATTTCATGTCACCAACATTAAAACTTCACCAAAGTATGCATCTTTCTTTCTTTATAACTCAGCCTAAACTCATCTAACACTAAAACAAACATACTTTTCAGAAGTTTAGAAATAAACAACCAAACGATACCTCAAAAAAAATATAAAACATACTTTTCAGAAAATATAGACAAGCCCAAATAACACAAAACAAAGAAACAATTAGTAAGATACCATAGCATCAAATTTAAGAAGACTAAAACAAAGAAAGACCAAATAATATTCAACTTAGTTTCATGACATGAGAAAATATACACAAAAGTAAATTACAGAAATCACAAAATAACTTTCAAAAAAAACCTTCCATTTCATTTCATGTCACCAAGATTAAAACTTCACCAAAGTATGCATCTTTCTTTCTTTATAACTCACCCTAAACTCATCTAACACTAAAACAAACATACTTTTCAGAAGTTTAGAAATAAACAACCAAACGATACCTCAAAAAAAATATAAAACATACTTTTTAGAAAACATAGATAAGCCCAAATAACACAAAACTCATCTAACACTAAAACAAACATACTTTATGCTTCACAGAACAAACATCTATCGATGATCAATAACCAACTAAACAATATTCATGTTCAGTCTGTGATTCTTTATAACTCACCCTAAACTCATCTAACACTAAAACAAACATACTTTATGCTTCACAGAACAAACATCTATCGATGATCAATAACCAACTAAACAATATTCATGTTCAGTCCTTTATATCTAACCCTAAAACATGTAAGAGTATCAGAAAAAACACAAACCTAAACTGTCCAAAGAACACAAACACAAACATCTATTACACAACCAAGAAGATTAGAAATAAAAAACAAACCCAAAATCATGGGGATTAGAGAATCATCTCTGTATAAACACTAAAACAGTAAAATAAGAGAATCATCAATACACAAATACTAATACCTTCTCATCGATCAACACGAGATCCATCCGAAAGGGCTGAATCCATTTGCGGATGATTCGACACTTGATAGTCCACATATCTTTGGATGGATTCAAATCGTCTATGAAACTGAGTGACAAACACTTTGATTCACCGACGGATTTATTCTCCGATGACATTTTGCCGAGAATGCTTTGTATTTTGAAACCCTAGATTTTCTTGAGAAATCGCCTGAAATGAAGAAACAGAGAAATGTAGAATTTGAATGAAGAAAGCTTTGAGAAGAAAGAGAAGGTATTAGTATTTGAGAAGAAAGAGACGGTGATATGATGTGCATTAAATGGGGATTCAACTCCCCATGCATTTTCAAATTTACCTCCTAAAATAAACATGATTTTTGTAATTTTTTAAATTGAAATACTTGATTTGTATATACATTGAGATTAAAATGATTAAAACAAAATCGGATTTATGACATCAGCGGAGCTTATGTGGCATCCTATGTGGCATAGCTAATATCATGACAAGTAAGCAAAGTGAGGTCAGCCTTTAAGCTCCTTTTATAGATAGTATATATTAATTAATTAATTATTAATATTAATAATACAATGGAAATGAACAGTGGTCTTGAGATGTGGTTTGCTTCTATTGATTGATTTGGGCGGTTATCCATACGTGTCTCTTTTTCCCCCTACTGGCCTCTATATGCAAACAAAACAGGCAAACAAAACAAGTGGCTACAGAGAACCCAGCTGGCGAGTCTCCGGCGACTGGTCCGCGATAAAGAGAGAGAAAGACACGGTAGTTGTGGCTCTGCCGGACACGCTTGGATACGGCAACTGTTTGAAGTCATGGTGAAATCGGCGTAGAGTTGGGCTCATACTCCAGCAGCGGCACACGAATTCCGGTTAACTCCGATGAGAACCCAGTGTACGGTTGTTGTGGTTCTACCGTCCAACCACTTGAATACGGCAAACGCCGGAGGCGGTTTGAAGTTCTGGTAGCATTTCAAGATTCCGATATGTATCAAGATCACCACTTTTACAATCTCAAGATTCATCAGTTCGGCCCTAAATTTCAAGAAACAGAGATATTCAGGTGCTGTCAGTTTTAATTTTTAAAGTTTAATTACAAGATTTTATTATAAACTGCCCCATGCTTCTATCTTCTTTTTTATGTAATAATATTATTATTCTAGATCCCTGTTGAATTACCCAGTTGTTGTTTTTACCGATTTGTTAAATAAATTTTCAAGATTTGTGTTTAAATTCGTATGGGTGTTTGATTTGAATGGGTTTTGTAATTTAATTTGTGAAAGTTATGATTGAAAAAGAATGAAGATCAACGTGTTTAGTGAGGCATTTGTGTCTTGCATGCCAAGTGTTTGTTGTTATGTGTCAATGACCCCTTTCTTCATCAATTGGGTATTGGTATGTAATGGAGAATTTATAAAAAGTATATGTTTGTTTTGATATGTGGTTGGGTATTTTACCTTCTTGGATTTGTGTTTATGCCCTACCAAGTTGAGGGACTCGGTGGTCACTGACCACTCTTCGATCTAGGTGATTGTAGCTGTGCAACATGAATATACCAGATCAAGTCAGCCTTGAGGGGTTAGCGTTTGGTATGGGTCTATGGCGGCTAGAAGTTTGAGGATTTCCATGAATTCCGGTTAACTCCGACGAGAACCTGATGACCTGAACCAGGTATGCATGTATCCTTTTTAGTTTGATTGGGTCTTGCATGTTTTTATTTCTAGCAGATTACACGTTTGGGTATACTTTGGGTTGCGATTTCGACAGAGATTGTAGACCTGACGTAGAGTTATGTGATTTGTTCGTGTGAGTTTGATGCCGAAGATGAGTATCTAAACTTATATACCAGTGATTGTTAATGTTCATATGTGAAACAAAGATAAAAAAACATTAGTAGGTAACTAGGTGTATGAAATCACTTTTTTTTTAAATTATACCAATTAACAAATACTAAATGGTAAGAAACTAAACAGTTGACTGTGATTGAGTTTAAAATGGACTATACTTAATTTTTAATATTCAAATATGAAGAGTAACATTGTTTGAATGCTGTAATAAGTGGGCCTTCTGATTTTGGAATTTTTTAGGTATGAGTCAATGATTGGTGTCGCTGAAGGGTGGTAGCTGTTCACTTACAAACTCCTTTGCTTCCATAGTCGGGGCATCGTTTCGTTGACTCTAAAGACTTACGGAAGGAGATTTGGGTCACCCAAGGTTAGAGTTTCGTTATGCAGTTTTTTTATTCATTAACTTTTTATTATTTTTCTCTATTTATCAAAGTGTGAGCTTTCACTGAAGATAACAAATCTCACCAAGATCACAAGTGTTCCCGGTCGTAGTACAGGTACCATTCTAAACTCACCTAAAAGCATGAAATATTATTTACATTTTTTAATAAGTAGCCAATGAAATCACTAATCAAAAACCAGTCATCACCAATAATTATGTTAGTGCTACATAAACCTAAAATTTTAAAAAATGGACCGTTTCAATCGGTATCCGTTTTTGTTAAAACCTGCTCTCCCCGAACCAAACTGACAATTTCTTGAAACGGCCAGTACTGGCCTATTACTCCACTAACCTGACTCACCTATTAGGCCATTATGCCAGGTATGCATACAACTACAATACTTTCATGATACATTCATGTGGTGAAACATAGGTATGCAAAGTAAAGTGACAATATATATGTTGAAAGGATCAATGAGCAGCTTGAAATACACATAAACACGATCATCAGATGCTTTTAGTGATGCTAATGAGGATGACATTCTGGATATTGATGAAGAGTTTGAAGATATGGGCATTTCGGATGACCAGAGAAAAGTTATCATGGATAGCCTCATAATGTTTGGTTTTGTCAAAGCGAGTGCCCAAGCTTCCTAGGACCAAGGTGAGTGTCATTTTTCGGAATCCAGTACCCTACGTATGTTGTTGAATATGTGCAGAATGACACTTCGGGTTTTGGTGAGTTTACATAAGAATATAAAACATCTTATTATATTAGGCAGACACTAAACAACAATGATTATATGTTGGCTTATTGGACGTTAACTTGATTAGAATTTGAGACAACGACAAATCAAAATAACCTATTTTATCACTTTAACGCAACTTTTTTACGTTATTTGCTAATAAAATTATGTGATTGCTTTAGTTTATGATTTCAAAGCTCTGAGCAACTGCAACCTATTGGACTCAACTTTTTTTTTTTGTTTGGTAAAGTTGTGATCTTAAAACTATATGATTGGTGAATGTGGACGGTTCCCACGTACGCGTTGATGGACGATGAACTTGCTACACGTGTTGGTCCACTTAAAACCTACAAGGTACGTGTCTTAGTATCCTGGACTCCTCTTCCTTTTTATTTTCTTTCATCCTTTAACATAAGAAGAACCATGTAAATCCACATTTTATCACATTAATTCATTTTGTATCATTAGCGATATCGGTGGTGCTGACTCAATATTATCGATGTTGGTCCAAGCGATTAGCACAAGAGACGATTTATAGCTCTCCCACCCAACCTAATTTGTTGTAACTGGTTTATTTGAGAACTTCGATCGGTTCGGGTGGTTGTCCACATGTCTGACTACACTAAAATGATGCAATTTTAAGAACTTGCATCTGGTTAGGTCTGAAAGCTTTACCAACCAAGATAGAAATTTTAAACAAGCAAAATAGGTTTTCTTCAGTGACTCCATATTGGCTGTATGTCCCGGATATCTTTTGTAACATGGGATTGGGTCGTATGACCTACGACTCAATACTCTCCGTAATTGAGCGAGTAAATTTTATTATACATATCACATTAAATTTTTCCAGGATATTAAAAAAATTAATTATTTTTTAAAATTTTGGTTTTAAATTAGTAAGTTTGGAACGGACCAGAAGCCCAAGTTGAAATAATAGGATTTAGCCAGTATATTTGAAATAATATATATGCTAAATTTGAACTTAGGACTTCGTTGGTTCTTATCGGGAGACCTTCTCAAGCAATATTTACTTATACGTTGTTGGCTTAAGGTGAGTCTTTGTTATAGCAAAATAATGCAATTTCTTTTTAAGGTTATAGACGTGATAATTTGGTCTATATATGATTTTCCCCTTTCAGAGGACTTGGTGTGTATTTTGGAATTTGGCGGATGTTAATCAATAACTGATGTAACCTCTTTTATAGCAGTACTCACAATTATGTCTCATATGGACATATGGTCTCCTTAATCAGGTATGTTTCATGAATAAATGTTTACCTAAGTCAAAAGTATTATATGAATCTTAGCAAAAAGTGATTTGTTTGACCATTTAAACATGTGATTTATTGCTATAATCTTTACCGAAATGTAACTTGGCTGCCACATCAGATGCCATAGATGCAAAAATGATATTCTGTTACCAATATATGTTGGAAAATATTTGTTAATTGGGAATTTGGTTCAGAGGGTTAATGAGTGAGAAATTGTGGATGAATTTCACACCTTTATTGTCATTCGCAAGTAAGCGTGGAGATTTTAT
Organism: Helianthus tuberosus; assembly: GCA_030545235.1. NCBI lineage: Eukaryota > Viridiplantae > Streptophyta > Magnoliopsida > Asterales > Asteraceae > Helianthus > Helianthus tuberosus. The sequence continues at coordinate 135,983,139 of CM060357.1, forward strand.
ATACAATTTTTGAAGTTTAAGTTGTTAATGAAAAATTGTTTGGTGAACCTGTTAACATGTGAGGTTATCTTAGAGGGAACTACTAGGATTTATGTTATTTTGAAGGGGATGTTATTCTCTTGCCAATGTCATGATTAAATAAATTTTTGTTATGCTTTGTTTGTAGGAGATGAACTAGGGCAAAAACACTATATGTGATGGTGCGCCTCAGTGAATGTGCCAATGGCAGTGGCGGACGTGGGGCGTGCATTGGTCGATTTCCCGATGACGGTGGCAGACGTGGGGCGCTGGTGTTAGGATTCTCCTTAAACTCACAAAGATTTGTAAATACATGTAATAACCCAAACTAATATGATAACCAAAGAAGAAAAGCAAGCTGCTTGAGGAAAACATCGAACTACAACAGCACAGATCCTTTAGTTACACCAAGTGTTAGGATAGTCAGGCTGCTTTTTGGTATTCTTTTGTAAGACATGTTCTTTAGGGGATGTTCAGGAATCCAGCTTTATGTTTCATTTGAATTGTTTGGGTAATTACAGTACCAGATGTTTGGGTAATTACACTACCACTGCACTTTTGTATATCACACCCAGGCTTATAAAACGGTTACATATAACTCTTTAACATATCATGACTATGTTAACCTATGATTCTAGCCATAAAACGGATTTGCGCGCAACGCGCGCACAGGGTATAACACTAGTTTTTGTTATTATTAGTTTATTTTTGTGTATGTATATGACGCTTATAAACCCTGAAAATAATTACTACAATCGAAACAATAATCTGAAATGCGGTCCAACATCCAATATTATGGTCCGTGATTTACCTTTATATATTCTTGATCTTATGCTTGACCCGTGAGACCGTGAGCCGTAGCCGCCAGCCCATATTCAATGGGCCAATAAGACACCATCGATATTTTATGTATATCTTTTTGTTTTTATGTGTGTTCGACATTGATATATTTTTATTCTTTAATCTTGTTTATTGATTTATTTTAACAAAATACGTTTTAATATGCATTATTTCAAACCTTTTTACATGATAATTAATTTATTTGATATGCGAGTTGCGACGCCTCAACATGAGGCTAGCCCACTTGGCAGATACACATGTTTCTTAGATGAGATATCTCAGGTTCAAACCTAGACAGAGGGAAATAGCTTAGAATTATTAGTGTAAAGAAGTAACATTAGTCAATTAAAAAAAATTGCGCACCAATGAAAACCAAATTAATATGAAGTAAAAAACGTTTGAAAGATAAAAAACTAAAAGTAAAAACAGAAATCATCATTTAACCTTATTAAGTGTGTTTATTATTTATTATACTTGTTATTATGTGATTTACCACTTATCTTTAAGCTTGTTTATTAGTTATTATTTTATCTTTAGTTTAAATATTATGATAGGTATTAATATTTTGTCATTATCGATTTTATTTATCATAATCTTTTATATTATAACTAGGTCTAGGTTAGAACCCCGTGTATTACACGGGTTGAATAAATGTAATTTTATATATTAAATAATAAAAAAGTTATGTCTTTATGAACCACGTATATTATACGGATTAAATAAATGTAATTTTATATATCAAATAATTAAAAAGGTTATATCTTTAAAAACCATGTGTATTACACAGATTAAATAAATGTAATTTTGTATACTAAATACTATAAACGTCGTATCGTTAAAAAAACTGCGTATAATCGGGTTGAATAAATCTACCAAATAATAAAAAAATCCATCCTAAAAAACCTCGTATATTACACGTGTTGAATAGATCTAAAAAAGAGTTATATCTTTAAAAATCATGTGTATTACACAGATTAAATAAATGTAATTTTATATATTAAATACTAAAAACGTCGTATCTTTAAAAAACCCGTGTATAGTCGGGTTGAAAAATCTACCAAATAAAAAAAATTATATTCTTAAAAAACCCCGTATATTACATAGCAAATGATAAAAAATTTATATCTTTAAAAACTTCATGTATTACACGGGTTAATTTTGTATACCAAATAATAAAAAAGTTATATTTTTAATAAATTAGGATAACATTTAATATTAATTCATTATTTATTTATTTAATATTAGATAAGTAGGAAAGATAGGTATTTGTTTTAAAAATATATTAAATTAAGATTTGAGGATAATAGTTTATTAAAGTATAAGATTTAATATTAACATTGATCGTTGAAACATTGATGTAATCTCACTTAACATGATTCGTGTGAAGTTTATTCAAGGAGAAAGTTTGTTGGAGTTGAAATTCAAGTTGTACCAATAATAAATTTTTTTTATTAATAATGTATATTAATTTATTATTTATTTTGTTAATATAAGATAAATATAGATTTAAGAATACATTCAATGAATGGCACATGTCCAAAAGTCCGTGTGCAAACACGGGTCGTTTCTTAGAAAACCATGCATAACACATATTGACAGAACATATAGATATGTGTATAGATATTGTACGAAAACGTGTTATTTATTATAGCTAAAAGACAACTATAAGTAAATATAAAAGATATTTAACAAAGTTACTAAAAGATGTCTAACAAACTTAAAGTTTAGATTGTGCAAACACGGGTCGTTTCTTAGAAAACCATGCATAACAAATATAAACGATGATTATAGTTATATTTATATAGACTTATAAATAAAATAAATAAATAAGTCAGTCAGTAAATACTTAAAATTTAGAGTATAAAAACTTAAAGTTTAGATTGTGCTGAGTCTTGTTTTTCTTCCGTAAATGTCTGAAAAACCATTTTGATGATGTAATCTTCTTGAGCCTTGTCTTCTTTTGTTAATTCATCCATCTGCTTTTCTTTCCTTCTTTGATAAAGCATGCTAGCATGTGGAACAGTAGGTCTCCTGATTGGCAATTTTTGTTGTTTGACTGGAACCACTGCTTCCGGATAATCAGGCTTTTTAGGAGCAGTGGGATCTCTCTTCCTTAACTCTTCCAACTTTTTGTATGTAGCAAACACCTTTTCTTCTCTCCACCTTGTAACCTGGTTCCTTGACCCATAATCAGCAGTTATCAGCTCTTCTTTCATTCTTTTCAGTTTCAAGGTCCTTTCTGGTACATTTTTCTTGTAATTGGCCCAAACCAGAGGAGTTTGCTTTACCTTGTCTTGAATCATCTTTTGAATTCTGGCTGTCTCCTCATGCAGTTCACTGATGGTCCATTCTTTGTATTGATACTTTTTTCTGCCCTGTACTTCTTGTATGCTATTATGTATTCAAGATAGTCATTTCTCATGTTTTCATCATCTTTTTCTAATAATTTCTGACAAAAGACTTTTGAGAACTGCTCTAAAGTTCTAACTTTGGTGAGCAGGTATTGATAATTTCTTTGAATCTCTTTGTCAGACTTTCCCTCTGTATCTCTTTTAGATATATCCTCTGCTTGTTGGGCCTTTATTTTGAGATATTCTTCTATATTTCTTGGCAAAGGATAACCTTGAACAGATGGGAGGTTCCTCTTTTCAGGATCATCTTCAGAGTAGAAGGATTTGATTTCCTCCCTGACTGCTGGAAGATCTAGAGGATATTGTACTCCTGCAGGGTCAATGGCAATGTTTTGATTGAAGAGTTGAACTGAAGATAATGGAACAGGGTTTGGAATGGTGACAAGGGACAGTGGTTGTGTAGATGTTAGAGTTGGGGAAGTGTCATCTTCCAGTACAATGTTTGTTATCTTTCTCCTTTTGTGATTTGGAGAAGTTGGTGGTGTATTTGTGGGTTCAGTGGCAGTGATTGAAGTAGTTGGTATCTGACTAACAGCTGTTGAAACAACTGGTTTTTCAACCACTGTGGTCACTACAACAGTTGATGTGTCAACTGTTGTTTTCTGCTTTTTGGCAGCTGGTTTTTGTGGTGGTGATATTGTTTTTGGTATGGCAGTGGATTGAGTGTGGGTTGATGTAGTAGTGATGGCAGTTGTTGAGATAACATCTGTTGAAACAACTGAAGTACCAACAACTGTTGATACAACATGAGTTTTAACATCTGTTGGTTTGGAGGTTTGATGAGAGGAACTTTTGGGAATTTGAGGAGTTTGTTTGGTGGTTTTGGAAGGTGTGGTTTTACGTTGGCTTACTTTTCTGGTAGGCTGTCTTCTTTTAGGTTTAGAAGTACCATGCTCCTCTTTTTCCATCAAAACTTTCTTCTCCTCCTCAAACCTTTTAGACCCTTTCATGTTTGCCTTTAATGCAGTAAATGCATTTTGAGTCTCATCAACCTTTTTGGAACCATCTGGCCTTGGGATTTCTACCACAAGTTTGGACATTCGATCTGGTGGCATGTATAAACCATCTTGTTTTCCCTTCTTCCCTTTAGTTTTCTCCCCCTTTTTGACATCATCAGGATTTTCAACATAGATGATTGAAGGAGGAGCAGTGCCAGTAGTTTGAAGTAGATGAGTTTTAATGGCTTTGATATCTGCTTGAGTATATTTGTACCTAGCTTCCATAACATTTCTGACCATTTGAAGTTGAACTTCATGCTGTTGATCTGCATATTGTCTTTGTTTGTGAAACAGAGGTTGAAACAGATGCCATAGCTCAACAGCGGATGGATCAGATGTTGCGGATGGTGCAACAGTGGGTGTAGCCTTTTGAGCTTGCAACAACTGTTGCAGCATAGTTTTGATTTCTGCAACAGATGTGTCAAGTTTATCAACCCTCTCCGTCAATTCTTTGTACTTTAAACCATCACCTAAGTTAATGGAATCATCTGATTTCCCACCAGTGGTTGACTTAGGAAAAGTTTCCCAAAAATCATCCACTGATGCCCCTTGTTCTCGGTACTGGGGACTTCTTTCTTCAGTAGAGCTTACCATTTTAAGGTCACCAACGTATAATGGAAACACACCAGTGGAAACTATGGTTCCCAAAGAAGAAATTGCCTTCAAGGGAGTCTCACTAATGAAACTACTGTCCAGGTGTAAACCAGTGGGTTCAACACCTGTAGTAGCTGCTCCTGCAGGAATTACATTCCTGCAGTGTAGCCTCCTGTAGTAGCTGCTCCTGCAGGAATTACATTCCTGCAGTGTAGCCTCCTGTAGTAGAGCAGTTCTCAAAAGTCTTTTGTCAGAATTTATCAGAAAAAGATGATGAAAGCATGAGAAATGACAATCTTGAATACATAATAGCATACAAGAAGTACAGGGCAGAAAAGTATCAATACAAAGAATGGACCATCAGTGAACTGCAAGAGGAGACAACCATAATTCAAAATATGATTCAAGACAAGGTAAAGCAAACTCCTCCGGTTTGGGCCAATTACAAGAAAAATGTACCAGAAAGGACATTGAAACTGAAAAGAATGAAAGAAGAGCTGATAACTGCAGATTATGGGTCAATGAACCATGTTACAAGGTGGAGAGAAGAAAAGGTGTTTGCTACCTACAAAAAGTTGGAAGAATTAAGGAAGAGAGATCCCACTGCTCCTAAAAAGCCTGATTATCCGGAAGAAGTGGTTCCAGTCAAACAACAAAAATTGCCAATCAAGAGACCCACTGCTCCACATGCTAGCATGCTTTATCAAAGAAGGAAAGAAAAGCAGATGGGTGAATTAACAAAAGAAGACAAGGCTCAAGAAGATTACATCATCAAAATGGTTTTTCAGACATTTACGGAAGAAAAACAAGACTCAGCACAATCTAAACTTTAAGTTTTTATACTCTAAACTTTAGGTATTTACTGACTGACTGACTTATTTATTTATTTTATTTATAAGTCTATATAAATATAACTATAATCATCGTTTATATTTGTTATGCATGGTTTTCTAAGAAACGACCCGTGTTTGCACAATCTAAACTTTAAGTTTGTTATACATCTTTTAGATATCTTTTATTAACTTTGTTAAGTATCTTTTATATTTACTTATAGTTGTCTTTTAGCTACAATAAATAACACGTTTTGGTACAATATCTATACACATATCTATATGTTCTGTCAATATGTGTTATGCATGGTTTTCTAAGAAACGACCCGTGTTTGCACACGGGTCTTACCGCTAGTCTACTATAATAAAAGAAACCAAGTTTTGGACACGTGTCATTCATAGAAGGTATCATCAAATCTATATTTATCTTATATTAACTAAATAAATAAATAATAAATTAATATTAAATCTTATCATACTTTAATAAAATATTATCCTCAAATCTAAATTGTTAATTTAATATATTTTTAAAACAAATACCTCTATTTCCCACTTATCTTATATTAAATTAAATATATAAATAATAAATTAGTATTAAATGTTATCCTAATTTATTAAAAATATAACTTTTTTTAATCAATTGGTATACAAAATTATATTTATTCAACTCGTGTAAAACGCGGGGTTTTTAAAAATATATTTTTTTTATTATTTACTATACAAAGTTACATTTATCTAATTCAACTCGTGTAAAACGCGAGGTTTTTAAAAATATAAAATTTTCTATTATTTACTATACAAAGTTACATTTATATAACACGTGTAATACACGAAGTTTTTAAATATATAACTTTTTATCATTTGCTATGTAAAATTAGAATTATTCAACACGTGTAATACACGGGGTTTTTAAGGATACAATTTTTTTTATTATTTAGTAGATTTTTCAACCCGACTGACTATACACGGGTTTTTTAAAGATACGACGTTTTTATTATTTAATATACAAAATTACATTTAGAGTTAATTACATAGTTAGTCCCTGTGGTTTGCACAAAGTAACATACTTAGGTACTAATAGTTTAAAATCACATTCTAGGGTATTAACTTTTCATTTTGTAACGTTTGGAGGTATTAACGTTATTTGTAGGTTTAAAATCACATTCTATTAGTACCTAAGTATGTTATTTTGTGCAAACCACAAGGACTAATTATGTTAATACCCTAGAAGTGAATACCTCCAAACGTTACAAAATGAAAAGTTAATACCCTAGAAGGTGATTTTAAACTATTAGTACCTAAATATGTTATTTTATGCAAACCACAAGGACTAGCTATGTAATTAACTCTTACATTTATTTAATATGTGTAATACACATGGTTTTTAAAGATATAACTCTTTTTTAGATCTATTCAACACGTGTAACATACATGGTTTTTAAGGATGTAATATTTTTATTATTTGGTAGATTTATTCAACCCGATTATACACGGGTTTTTTTAAAGATACGACGTTTTTAGTATTTAGTATACAAAATCACATTTATAGATCTATTCAACACGTGTAACATACGGGGTTTTTAAGGATGTAATATTTTTATTATTTGGTAGATTTATTCAACCCGATTATACACGCGTCTTTTAAAGATATGGCGTTTTTAGTATTGAGTATACAAAATTACATTTATTTAATCTGTGTAATACACATGGTTTTTAAAGATATAACTATTTTTTATTATTTGATATATAAAATTACATTTATTTAACCCGTACAATATACGGGGTTTATAAAGATATAACTTTTTATTATTTAATATATAAAATTACATTTATTTGACCCGTATAATACACGGGGTTCTAACCTAGTATCCCTATATAAAGAGATCTGGTTTTCATTTATCTCTTACAAAGAAAAAAAAGATTATTCACCAATTTTTATATTATAATCTTTAATTTTTTCGTGTTATCAAAACATTATTGCTCAATTAGGACCAAATCATTATGCTTTTTTAATTGATTTCTTTTTCTTTTTTTACATATCTGGCATGACATTGGATTTTAAAACTAGAACAATAAATGCAAAAATAATCTGCAAGAATCGGATATGGGGTGTGATAAATTCGAGGAAAGCAAAAGTACTATCCATTGCTTAAATATAGGTGGGGAATGAGTGACGGAACAATGAGTGAACCGAAGGTGATAAAAAAGAGATAATGAGATTTTTTAGAAAATGATTTACAGAAAAGCAACCCGGATGATCTTAAGGTGTCCCTTATTGAAAGCTTCTCCAAAAGTGAGATTAAAGAAACGGTGTTCGAGTGTGGTAGTGATAAAGCTTCGGGTCCCGATGGTCTTAATATAAACACCATTAAACATTTTTAGCACTTATTTGAAAATGACTTTTATGAGGTTATGGAGAGCTTGTAGCGGGTCGTCATTCATATCATTGATCCCTAAAGTCAAAGACCCGGCGGAGCTTAATAATTACAGCCCTATAAGCCTTATTGGGACTATTAGCAAGGTCATCTCTAAGATCCTAGCTAACCGTCTTAAAAAGGTGCTAGACGCGATCATTTCGGATTCCAACCGGCTTTTCTTAAAGGTAAATTCATTCTTGATGGCCCGTTGATGGTGAACGAGATCATTTCTTGGATCAAAAAAGAAAAAGAACAAGCTTTCATTTTAAAGATTGATTTCGAGAAAGCTTATGATAATGTTAATTGGAATTTCGTGATAAATGTCATGAATCAAATGGGTTTCCTAAGCTTGTGGTGCAAATGGATCTTAGGAATTTTGTCTTCGGCGTGGTCTTCGGTCTTAGTCAATAGATCTCCCACCTACGAGTTTCAATGCGGTAAAGGTATGAGATAAGGTGATCCTATTTCTCCATTCTTGTTTCTTATAGTTATGGAAACTTTGTCTTGTATGTTTGCTAAAGCTAATGCAAGGGGATCGATGCAAGGCATTCAATTACCTAATGGTGGCCCAATGATTTCACATCTTTTATATGCGGATGATGCCATTATTTTGGGAGATTAGTCGGATACTAACATTTTAAATGTGGTTAGAATTCTTCGTGTGTTTTATATGTGTTCACGGATGAAGATCAATATGTCCAAGTCAAACCTTTATGGTATAGGTGTCGATTTGGGTGAGGTGGAAAACAAGCTGCGATGGTTGGGTGTAAAGTGGAAAATGTCCCGTTCAAATATCTTGGATTGATGGTTGGGCGAACATGAATCGGATAAATAATTGGAAGCCAGCGTATGATATTTTTGAAGCTAGGCTAGCGAGATGGAAAGCTAATTTGTTATCTATTGGAGGTCGTATCACGTTGATCAAGTCGGTTCTTGAAAGCTTGCCTAACTACTGCTTCTCTTATACAAAGCCCCGACTAAAGTAATAAGAGACTTGGAAACATTGATTAAAAGGTTTTTATGGGGAGGAACAGGTGAAACTAAGAAGAAGCACTGGGTTGCCTGGGATCATGTGGCAATATACAGAGATAGGGGGAAGGGGGGGGGGGGGGTGTTGGGGTTAAGCAAGTTAAAGCATGTCAATACTGCCCTCATATCCAAATGGGGTTGGAGATTCAAGACTGAAAAAAATCAACTATGGAGGAAGGTGGTGGATGCGCTTCATAAGAGTAGGAGTAATTGGGACTTTCTCCCAGTAAAAAGGAATTCAAGCGGAGTGTGGAACAACATCGTCAAATCGGTGGCCCGAATTATGGTGGACGGTATCCCGTTACGCAATTTTCTAAAAGTATTGTTGGTAATGGTTGTAACTCTTCATTTTGGTTGGACCCTTGGCTTTATAATGAACCTTTAAAAGATATATATTCTAACATTTTTAAACTTGAGTCTGACAAAAAGTGTAGTGTGGAAAACAGGTTTTTCAGGAACGGAGCTGGAATTGGAGAACCAGACCCAGAACTTTCTTGGAGGTTTCAGAATTAAATTGGATCATTAGAGACCTGGACTCGTTCAAGCTTAAAGATCGGAATGATAGGTGGACGTGGATCGGAACGGAAGATTACTCAGTGGGGCCAGTGAAAAGAATGATTAAAAAAGGGTGGACCACAATGGTAATTACGTGATGAAATGGTGCAGATAGGCCCTATTAAATGTAACGTTTATGCTTGGACAACCGAGTTGGATAAAAGGCCCACTAGGTTGGCCCTTAGAAGGAGGGGTATAGAGATTGATGATATATTATGTCCTATGTGCTGTCACGAAGACGAAACGAGCAATCATCTTTTCACATCTTTTATTGTGGCGAACAGAGTTTGGAATTATGTCTCTAGATGGTGTAAAGTTGCTCTATTTTCAGTCAATACGGTTAGAGAGCTTTTGGACATTCATGATCATATTGGTTTGAGCGGTCTAGCAAAAGAGATCTTTCATGAGATGTTATGAGTAGTTGGAGCATATTAGAGGACCAGGAATGAAGTTAAACTTTCCAATTGTCAATCTCACATAGAAAATATCTGTAGGGAAATTAAGTCGGTAGGATATTTGTGGGTTAGTAGTAGATTGAAATCTAGGTCCATTTCGTGGAACGAGTGGTGTAACTTTGTAATTACGTAGTTTTTTCTCCATGTTGGTCTCCTCGTTTCATGAGTTGGTGGTTTTTAATGAAGTTTACTTTAAAAAAGAAAGACATGAACTTTGAAAGCTGAAATAAATTTTAACACAAGCAAAAGAACAATATGAAGGATGATAACATTGAATAATGAATTAATTATAAAGGTGATGATAGATTGAAGTTTCTCATATACTCGATTTGCTACACATCTTTGCAAGCTATATGACAATGCATTTAAAAGTCGAGGTTGATACCTGATTTGAATCTGTTTCGTGGTGACAAATGACGATGACGGATCCAAGGACATAAACAATCAATGAAATTGAAAAACTTGAAAAATGATATAATGGGATCTGTTGATGCAACAAATACTAGACAAATGGTAGTAGCTGGGCTGGTTAGGCAAAAGGGTTGGAGGGTTCCGGTTTGCCTAATGCAGGTCGTGGGGTCCCCCCACGTTTGCAAGACGTGGAGAGAGGTTCACTAGTTAAGTTTTGTTGTTTGCTCGAGATCCTCCACTGAAGTGTGTTCAGCTTCGGATCTAGGAGCAATGGAAATGTGTGTGTTGAATGTAAGGAAGAGTGACTTGCATGGAACAAGTACTCAAGAGGAAAGACCAGAGATCCCCATGGAATCAGAGCTGATCGGAATGTGCTCAGTCACTAAATGAAGTGTCAATTTATAGGGAAGGACATCGCCCAAAGAAGAAACCATTGACTAGTGAAACAAGCTTGCAGTGAGGGACTTACCCTTTTAGGGGTTGAAGCGTTTGGACCTGCGGGTAAAAGACTACACTCTGTGCACATTTCTCCTTTTATGGCTGTGAGAGGCTGAGCAAGTAATCAGTGAGGTGATGTTTTACTGTTCACATCCTTTTTGCTGCTCACCTGAGTTTGTGAGATTTGAACCTTTTAACCCTTTAACCCTTTAACCTTTTAAGCGTTCATGTGTCTAAGTCATTTTATTCAGTCTTGGGATACCCCCGTCATCAGCCCCCCAAGTCAGAGGTTTTTGGGAAATAAGCTAAACGACTTTTGACTTTTACACATTTATTTGTATTGCTTAAAGGCTTCAAGGATTGAAGGCTTGAAGGGTTCATTACAGTTGAGTTTTTTGAAATTTGAATTTTGACAAGACGTATGACATGACTGACGGCGGTTTTTGCAGAGGGCAAGTTAATTAACTGCCGTGTAATCAAAACCTCTATCAGTTTTTATTTTTCAGTTATTATTCAAGAGAACCAACAATCTTTCTCCATTTTCTCAAGTTTCCTTCCATATCCTCCTTTCCTTTTCCCAGGTTAGTTCCGATTTCTTTGTGTGCTTTACTTTGTTTTTTACTTTGATCATGGGTGCACGGAAAGATCTTTCCGTTAGTTTTTCACGCCTTACTCAAGAGGAAGTGGATAATTTTGGTGTGGAATGGGGCATTGGTCTTATATTTAATCCGGTTGCACCGGGTTGTGATAAATCTGTTGATCAATCTCCCTCTGGTTCTGTTGCTTTGAACTGTCGGCATTTTGAATTTTCCAACCTTCGTCATCCTTTCTCACTTTTTGTATTGAACGTTTTGGAGTACTATCGTGTTTCCTTTGGTCAAATTCATCCGAAGGGCATGGCTAGGGTTTTACACTTCGAGGTTTTATGCCGGGCTTGTGGTTATGACCAGTCGTTGTTGTTATTCCGTCGATGTTTTCATTTGGCGAAGAACGGTGATTGGTTCACCTTTGAGACATCCAAAGTTGACACTTGCCTGATCTCTTCCATGGTTACCACACTTGGTACTTGGAAGGATCGATTTTTCTGGGTTTCTGATTCTATTGTTCCCTTCAAAATGGTGTGGAGACACCCGAATGCCGTTCTCAATGAACCAAAACCTTCCGAGTTTGATTTGAATGAAGTTTTTCTTAAAGCCATCCGAGAGTGCCCTTCAAGGGTTCGTCCTTTTCCCGGACATTTGCTAGTTCTGTTAGGTGTTAGCAAGTTGTGGGATAAGGCTAATCGGGATCCGGTTCTTATGAGGAATGGCCAGGGTATGCATTTTCCCTATTCTGCCTTTTCATGGTATCTTTATTTAGTAGCTTATTTGAAAATGTTTTGCAGTTATGTCTGCTTTGGACTTTATCAAGGTGATGATACGTCTGATGTTGCTTTTGTGGATGCTCAAGCCGCTGAAGGGGATGATGCTGTTGCTAGGGGTGTAGAACAGAGGTTTGAGGATGCTGGCTACGTTAGTGTTTCTAACGTCAAGGGTTTTACTAAGCCTGTTGCTCCCAAGGCTTCAACCCGTCGCTCTGCTCGCCGTTCGTTAAGGAGTGCACCTCAATCTACTTCTTCTGATCCGGTGGAATTAAGTGATGAAATTGAGGCTTCCGAAGGTCAAGATGTTGATGTTGAGAAGGAGAAAAAGTTGGTTGTTCATGGTAAGAAGAAGGCTTCGGCCAAGAAGGTTGTGACCGCTCCCGTTCAAGGTTCATCAGGCAGAGACGTTGAAGGGTTGAACGAAGATGAAGTTTATGTTCCTGATTGGACTGTGAAGATTGGTGATAGTTTCAAAGATCCGAATGTTTGTGCTAATGTGTTGGCTCACTTTGCTCCTCCTGGTGTTCGTGGTGCTATCTTTGAAATGGAAAGTGACCACTTTATATCGAGGTTGATGTTAAGTTCCTGTAACCTTTCTGCCTTGGTAGCCGAGGGTGTTAACCATTTTCAGAAGGGAATGCAGGAGTACGAGGAGTTTTCTAAGAAGAAGGAAAAAATGAAGTCCTCAATGGCTGTAATGAAAAAGGAAATTGATGGTTTTTCAAAGAAGGAGGAAGCTTGGGTCAAGAAGGTAGGTGAATTGACCAGGAGGCACGAGATTGAGATAAATGATCTCAAGAAAAGTTTTAAAGCTGACCGGTTGAAGTTAAAAGCTGATAGGGAGGCCTTGACTGTTCAACAGAGGGCCTTTGATGAAGAGAAAGACGGTCTGAAGGCTTCAGTTGTTCAAGCTACTGGTGATAACCAGTGGCTCATTGAGCAAGGCTTTCACCAGGTTGTTACCTACCTCCTTCATTCCAATGAGTTCAACTCTGCCCTTGGAGAGGTTTATACGAAGTTGTTGAATTTGGGGAAACATCAAGGCCTTATTGCCGGTTTTAAACTTCACGAGTCTGGCCAGGCTTTGAAGCAATCTCCCCTTTTCCGCCCTGATGCTTCCGAAGTGTTTAAGGCATCTGTCCAGCAGATGGAGAGGTTAACTTACCCATATGTAAGTCAAGTTGCTAATTGCTTTGGTAAACCTCTTTCTGTCTTACAGGAACTGAAGCCGGCTGGGCTTAATGAAAAAGTTTGTGCTGAAGTGTTTCATTCCCTGTCCAAGAAACGTTCTCGTTCAGGAGATAGTGATGAAACTTTTTCAGATGATGCCGATGTATCTAAGGAAGCAAGCCTCCAAGGTTCAGCTGTCGGGAGTGATGGTGGATCAAAGGCTAAGAAGTCAAAGAAGGCCAAGAAGGTTATGGGTGATGGTTCCGGGGCTTCTAAGCCTCCTGTTGATGCTTGAACAATATTCGTAGCTTTCTTAGCACTACTTAAACAATTTAATGGTCTGTATGTTACTTTGAACAATTTTAGGTTTTGCAGGAACTCTTAAGGTTCCTGTTTTGTGGCTGTGGTTTGGCCTTGGTGGTCATTTGGACAATTCTTAGGTTTGCAAACCGTTAAGGTTTGTTTTAAATTGTTTGGATGCTTGGAAGCCTTTAAAGGCTTCTTTTCTTATATTACTAAGTTTGTACTACTTGCCTTGTGTTATAATTTCTTGTGCTGGTGCCTGTTTTTGTAAGGCAGCTTGGTTGGCTTCAGGCCTTCAAGGCTTCTGGCTGTTTGAATGTTTGTAGCTTGAAGCCTTCAAGGATTCCGGTTACTATTTTAGTTTTATGACTTGATGTCTTGGTTTGTATTTTTGAGATTTGGTTGTATGCAACCTTTTACCGTGTTGTTGTGTTGCTCCTTGAATTTTTCTTTTTTTGCTATTGTCTTTGTTGGGTTTGTGTTGTCTTTATGTTTTTTATACCTTAAAGGGTTCAGTGCTGCAGTTACTTAGCCTTGGTATTTTTAACAAGAAGACATAGCACTTATCCTATTCATTACTTTCCTTAGTTTGATTTCATTTCGTAAGCCTGTTTTTGATAATTTTTCTAAGGCTAAAGGAACACTTGATGTAGGCTGTTCGGACCCGTCTATGAGACAACTTTGTTTTTAAACTATAAGTCTCATGGAGTTGTATTGATTTAGGAACTCACCCCTTATATAGGTTCATTCAACCTTGAACCTATTGAGCGATATGGCCTGGGAGCTCATCCCCTTACATGGCCCTTGCCATGGAGTTTTTTGCTAGGTACTCAACCTGATTTAGGATAGAAAGACAAATTTGATAAAACATCATCATTCATTCAAGAGATATTGTTTTACAAAAAGTGATCATAGGACAACTCTTGAAATACAATTTGTAAAATACAAACCAATCTTTCTTGATCAGACATGGAACCTTTTAAGGCTTTCCATTCCAATGTCTGGGAAGCTTTTTACCCTCTGCGCCGGCTAGTTTATAGGATCCGCCCTTGTGTGCTTCAAGGATTGTATATGGCCCTTCCCATTTAGGCCAAGCTTTCGTTGGTTTTCTTTTTTACTAGCCTCATTGTTTCTAAGTACCAGGTCTCCTGGCTTGAAGCGTTCAAGCTTGACTCTTTTGTTGTAGTAAGCTTCCATCATTTGTTTGTATTTGGCTTCTTGAATTGCAGCCTGGTCTCGTGCTTCCTCTAGGAGTTGTAAGTTCAACATGGTCTCTTTGTTGTTTGATTCGGGATCCATGTTGACCGTTCTTTGGGTTTCAACTCCTACTTCAGCTGGAATCACTGTGACAACCGTCACTTTTCCGTACATTCCGTACACGAAATGAACAGTAATTTGTGCTTAAATGACTGTGCATGATCTGGTTTACCAGACAAATAAATTTTTGAATTCCATGCAAGTGAATTCATGCACATTTTGTGCTACAAAATATAGCTTTATGCATAAACGAGAGCGTTGCGTCAGAAATATTAGAAAACTCACCGGTAAGACACCTCGTGTCAACAGAACTGCAGAAAGCAGTCAGACATTAGAATTGAGGCCTAGGTGTAGGTCCGACGACAAAAGTACATTAAAACCCAAGAGTACATATAAGGGTTTAATTTATAGACATTGCGAAAGCAAAAATAAGCACTAAAAAGCACCCGAAACGCACTTTAAGTGCAGAATTTTATATAATTCAGCTATAATCAGCATTATAGCACTAAAATATTATGCAGAAATTATGTTTTATTATCCAGAATACTTCCCCAAGTGTTGGGAATCGAAAGGATACAAAAAGGTGCTTATTAGACACTAAAAAGTGTAATTTAGCACTTTAACGAACCGGTGTCTAACCGGACAACCGGATTTAACCAGGAACATAAAAATAATGCCAATGACATTGTTTTTCCTTTTCTAAGCCAGTTAGGGTCCCCGAATACCCTAACACCCGTTATAAATTATAACACGCTAGTAATTGGTTAAACCTCCTAATTACCTAACTAATACTTACCTATTTAGTTGAAATCTAACCAAATGCCCTCCCCCAACCGAATTCGGTCACCATATGGTGACATCCTTTGTCCTTCCTAGATTATTATTGTAGGTCCCTCGGAGGTTGAGGTTTAACCTATTCCTTGTTATGTCAAACACACTAGCGAGTGCGGAATCCAAGCTAGCATGCAAACCGAGATAGAACAAGCACAAAACACAACACACAATCTTCACCGATTAACACCACTTGTATTAATACGTATGAAAGGTTCGGTTACAAGCACAATGTTTACAGATGTATTCTGCAAACTCTCAAAGTTCTCTCGTGTGTGTGTTCTCTATTCTTGTGTCTCCTGCTCTCTCTTGTCTAACTATGAAGTGAACATAACACATGGGTATTTATACCCGAACACAGCATGTCTGGTCGAAGGATCAGACAGACTGATCGTAAGATCATCTGTCGACCAGGAACCCATCGAAGGATTATATATACCACGAAGGATGATATCCTTCGTGGTCTATCCTTCGAATGCTATCTTTCGAGCTCATCGAAGGATGTAAACTATCCTTCGATGACACATCCTTCGACCCAAATATCTTTCAACCAATGTTCAAACTGTTTGGCCAAGTCAAACCTGGAGGTTAGTTGACTTGGTCAAACTTACAAGACTAACAAAGACATCGTTTGGTATCATGACAAAATACAGACAAAGTACAGACACAAGTGCACCAACAAACTCCCCCTTGGCTGAAACTTTGTCTCGATTTTAATTCTTGATCTTTGTCTCGATCTTCGTGACTTCAAGTCTTTGATGTCCTTTCAAGTCTTCAATGTCGGAGGATCTTTAAAGTCTTCACGTCTTGAAAGCAGAAAGTGTACCAACAAACTCCCCGTTTCATGTAGGAAGTGTGTTGACAAACTCCCCCTTAACATAAGCTCCCCCTTGAGTTATGCTCGTGAAATACTTGTTCTTTATGAATTGAGATCCTTGGGGTGTTGATGATGGACAGCGGCAACTCGATCATCTTCATCACTTGAGTGCCTTCACGTCGTGTCTTCATTCCGAAGCTTGTCATCGACCATGTTCTCCTTGCCTTTAGAATCTGCACATGCAAGAAATCTAAACGCGTAATGAGAACAACTGCTTGGAATATAGTAAACATAAACAAACGACACACGTGTGACCATTGTTTAATCAAACACCGTCCGACAACAGTTTGAAAGTTTAGAAAATGTACAATGTTAATCCTTTAACTTTCAAAAAGTGTTAACTTCGACCATTTATGAAGTTGCAATTGTTTTCCGGCTTATAATCAGGATTTTGGGTAGGATAGACTCGAGTTTCAACATCAGTCAATCAAAAGTAAACTAGAAGCAAAATCTTTTTGGATTTTATAAAGTTTACATTAAAACACACCTAAAATCTTTTTGGAATTTTTCATTTTTCAAATGTAAAGACGGAAAGCAATAAATAAATATATACAAAGATGCAGAAACGAAAGCAGTAAATAAATATTTACAAACATTTCTTTTTGCGAGTTTCGAGGGTAAGAGAATCATATCAGTGTACGGTCATGCCAAAACGCTCTTGTTGTTCAATTAGTTAACATTAAGATAAGCATCCTATAACAATTATCGGTATTGTTGTCCACATAAGCTCAACTTATCAAATGTAATCATGGCGAGGGGATACGTTAAGGTATGATTTATACTTACCGACCGATGTTCATCCACATCACGACACATTCCCGTATCAAGGTATGCACGAGAGTTCATCTTACCGGTGAGTATACCGATTATCATCTGTTTGACCGTATATGATGTGAGAAACTCACTTATTTTGATTGAAAACAAGCCCTTTGTGATAGAATCACTTATTGAGGAGGAAC
The DNA here is from genome assembly GCA_030545235.1 of Helianthus tuberosus. Taxonomy (NCBI): domain Eukaryota; kingdom Viridiplantae; phylum Streptophyta; class Magnoliopsida; order Asterales; family Asteraceae; genus Helianthus; species Helianthus tuberosus. Next base: position 136,000,895 of record CM060357.1, read on the forward strand.
TTGATTTTCAGATGCATGAGGGCACAGGAGCAAGTCCGTGAACAGGTCAGTACTTTCGTACAGCAAAGAGACGAACTTGACTCCCGGATAAGTGTGATATATTATCACTTATTTGTTTGGACATGTGATTGTTGATCACTTATTGAGGTCGTATGCAGTATGTACACGTATGTATGGTATCATGGAAGATCTAGACTTGCGTCCCCGTTATTTTTCGGTAAAAGATACAACCATGATACCCAGATGATAAGCAGCATAAAGACCGAATATCTCAGAACCTCGGCAATCTCTCAAACGAAATTTCGGTACCAAGACCATATGCCAATGAGTGGTTCCCACTTGGTCTTCAGTCGATTTAAGTTTATATCACCCTGCACACTTTAAAATGATTGTGAGCCTACCGATACATCTTATATAGAGCTGCTTATCGTTTTTCAGTTTAGGTTTAAAGAGGTTTGGACAGACCACTGATGTACTATCATTTTCTCTTTTGCTCGCAAGGAAACTCATTTTTGTTTTTCTATTGTTTTTGTGATTATAACATTTTTCGATGTTTTTCGATGTTTTTGGATTTTCAAATTTTGGATTTACTCCCCCTAAAATCAACAAGCTAAGATAAATTTAAAAGACACAAAGATATTTACAAAAATGATTTTCCGATGTTGGTTAACTCATGTTTTACCTCAATGCCGTTTACCAAAATAAATTTTGAATCAGAAATGATTTATCAAATTTTGGAAAAATCAGTTGGTATTTCGGTTTGCGGTGCGGACCATGACAGCATTGTCTGGCCAAAGAGTGCTGTACGAGATAATAATTCAAAACGCAGCTTAAATATCGACAAGTATAGGAGAGATTAGAAATTTAAAACCGTATCCTGCAACTGCTCCGTGCATTGCAAGGAATCTGAGTGCTCTCCCAAACTGGATATCCACCCGGTGTGGATTTCAAGGCCGATTTTGCAGCCACTTCACTTAATCCAAGAAAAGTCTTCACAGCAACAAGATCATAAACCTCCGGGTCCGGCTGGTCTTCCTCATTGCACCAGCGAAGGTCTTTGTCTTTCTCTTTCAGAAGTAGTGTGCGGTTGTTCAATCCATGCCAAGGCATCCGCACACCCGGTTGGTTTGTTCAACAAACACATTTTCTTCAATCACACCACGAATGAATATACACTACACGTTTATCTTGTTGATTATGAACTTCAGACGTGCTGCAGGTGCGTACATTTTATGTGAATCTATCCCGGGGACCCGATTAAAGCCTTGAACAATCAAACTTTAGGAATGATTTTCATTTTGTCGAAGTTATCAATTTCTTTCGACGGACAACTCTGTTTCTCCTTTTCCGTTTCTCTCCATCAAAAGCAACAATTTCTTCTGTCGCCTATCTTGTGCATGAACACTCCACTATCAACAATCTTACGACTATCGAAAGTTCCTCCTGGAATATCCTACACACTCATTCAGAGATTAGTTGGAGAGAGGGACCCAAGCCTTTGTGGACTTGGGTCGTCCTTGATCATCAAGGAAAGTGATTTCAATCACTTGATGATTAAGAAAAAGAACCTGTGGTGCTCCCCCTGATTGAATTACCTGCTTTTGCTTCCAAGCTGTTTGTCCTTTACCAGTATTTGAATTCATTGTATTAGCATTTACTGGTTTTACAGTTTCAGATTTTGCTTGTACAGGTTTTTCTTCTTTGACCTCAGATTTTAAGGCCTTTTCAATTACCTTTTGATTCTTTTGCTTTAACTTCTTTTCCCTTTCTTTCAAGACACGTGGGTCTTGTTTCGGGGAAACTGATCGTTTTCGGTAATCGATTTCTTGGGGAGCACTCGTTTTTGACTTCAGCTTTTGCACGTGTGGGCAATATCTTACAATATGCCCAACTGTCCCACATTCAAAACATGTTCTCCGCTCTACAAACTTCGGAGAAACATGTTGATGACCAGACGGAAAACCAGACAATGAACTTTGTGATCTAGACGTGCTTGGACCTAAATCACATCCGTTGGTGTGTTGGGTGTAATTATTCTGATCATTTCGTTTTAAAATTCTAACTTGTTTTATAAAATCAACGTTAGATTTATCCTGAAATGTTTCAAGTTTGTCTGAACCCGTGGATCCAACAAAGTTCATTTTCGGTTCTCGTTTCTTAACAGGAGCTCTTTTGTTTTGCACCTTTTGTTGTTGAACCTTTGGTTGTTCAGTCTTAGGCTGCTGAACTTTAGGTGCTTGAACATTCTTGTTCTGAGCCTTCTTTCCCTGTACCTTACCCTTTCCGGAGTTGACTTGTTGTTTTCGCTCAATTGGTAGTTTTTGGTTTCCGTATTGTTTTCTAATTTGTTCACACGGAATTGGATCACATTGAGTGACGGTAACTTTGCCACTTTTGTTCCCCAAAAACTTATCAGTGCATCCTTCAAAAATTTGCTCAATTAAATCTTGATTTACATTTTTAATTGGAAAATCTTTGTTAGAGTAGATTTTGCTATCTCCTTTGAGCGTGTACAACAAGTTATTATCTTCACTGCTAGATACAAGGGACTCCATTGCTTTTGACATTTCAGTCTTACTCGGTTTCACTGGTGGATCACACAGGATGTGATTCTCAATTGGAATATCTGTTGTAACCGAGTTAGACTGTTGTTTCACAATTTCTTCAGATTCATCATCCGAAGAATCAGCATCCTCAACAATGGGAGGACTCTGTTCCTTAACGCACGATGAATCTGTCACACTCTCAGATTCTGATTGACCCGAGGATGATGCACCAGTTGTGAACCCGAGGCCTGCTGCAAAGTCATCTAGATCGAGTGGCACAGTAGGTTCAAAACGGGGCATATCCTCGTCATCAGGCAATTTGGAGTAATTGTGATTCATTGGGGGAGGACATGATTTGAATCCAATACATGGTTTATCCCCCTTTTTCTTTCTCTCTTGAACGTCAATGATGTGATCCAATACAAAGCGGGAATTGGAATAGCTTTCCAGTTTCTGCTTAATTGTTTCACATTCACATCGAGCTGTTGCCAACTCTACCATTTGCTTTTCAATTGTGTCAATAAGATTATTGTTAGCATGTTGTTTTCGCAAAACAGCCTTTTGTAATTCTGAAACATCATGTTTTAATGACGCAATTGTTGCTTTAAATTCCTTTTCATTTCTTGTTAAAAACAAGTTAGCTTCAGTTGCTTTAGAAAGATCTACAATCAATTCTTGATTGTGTTTGTGTGTGATTTCAAATTTCTCTTGCAAACCCTCGTGTTTGCTTCGCAAATCGCAACACTTATCATTCATCGAAACATGTTTGTCTTGCAAGTCAAACAAACTAGCTTGTAAAGCATCATGTTTGCCTTGCAACTCAGACATGTTTGCCTCTAAATCAGCATTTTTAACACGCAAACTATCACAGTTATCACAACTAACTACAGTGGGTTCATCGACACATACCTGACCTGATGAACTGTCGACATTAGCCATAAAGGCTGAATGGAGAGAAGACGAAGAGTAAGCAGCTTGATCCATCAAATTAGATCTTCTTTCAGTTCCTGCTGCAGCTTCTTCCAAAAGCTCATCAATATCTGCATCGACTGACGCACTTGATGTCTCATCCACATGATCATTCCCTGAAGTGGAGGATTCTTCATCTGAGCTTCCACTATAACCAGAAGAGTCTTCATCCTCAGAAGAATCACCACCATTGGCGGAAGATTCTCCACCACTGGCGTGCTTTAAATCCTTTACGACTTCAGCAAAACATGCTGTTCCATGTGGAGCATCATTTCCCAACTGAAGTGACCAATCACAACCTTCATCTACTTGAACCACAAGTGCCTGGTTGGCATTTGATGGCCCTGCTTGGCTTTGGTTGTTGACAGGTATCATCGTACGAAAATTGTTCCTGTTCTGGTTCTGTTGGTTGCCTTGATTTCTGAAAGGATTTTGGTTTCCATGCTGAGCTGGTCTTGTGCATTCCCTTTTGAAATGACCCCGCTCACCACAGTTAAAGCACGTTACAGCTTGCTTGTCGAACCCATACTTTGTGTCTTTCTTGCTTTCCAAGTTGGTTCTTCCCGTCCTTTCCATAAACTCCTTTGCTCTTCGAATTGCACTAGCAAGAGCCCATTTGATATCCATCATTTCAAACTCTTCCTTATCCACTTGCTGATAATCTTCATTGGTTAGATTGATATTCCCAATCTGACCTGCGACTAATCCACAATAAGCACTAACCAAGGTGTTCAACATCTCCATATGCTCCTTGGCTACTTCGACACTGACTTTGGAAAAGTTGGAAGTGTCTAATCTGACTGTGTTCGGATTGGAAGTGGCTTGAAGGTTTGAAGAGGTTCCATAAAACCCTTGCTGTTGTGGTTGTCGCTGCTGAGCTGTCGGTTGCACATTCGGTCTAGAAAACATCGTGTAAGCTGAAGGATCAAACTGATCTGTTGTTGAAGGTCCGGTGTTTGAGATGAAGGTTGTTTGAAGCTTCGCATGTTGAGAGGCTGGTTTTTCTCCACTGATACCTCCTGCAATCCCAAAGTACATCTCTGGATTTTGAGGAGTTAGTGTTCTTTTTGCCTTAAGCTTTTCTTCTACATCCTTGTTCTCCAGTTTTTGAATTAACTCATAAACGTTGATTGTGTCTAGAACACCATTTTCTTTGAGAATTTCAAGATAACTGCTCCACTTTGCTGGTAAGCTATCAGCGAATCTCTTCACCATTTCTTGTGGAGTGGCAGTGACTCTAAAACCAAACATCTCGCTCAACAAGTGATGGAACCTTGTAGATAACTCTGCCAAAGTCTCATTCTCCATACACGTGAAACCTTCAAACTCTTTCTTCAGTAATTCTTGCTTGATCTTTCTAGATTGAGCATTTCCTTCACATCGTAACGTGAGCATATCCCACAAGCTTTTAGTAGTCGTGCAGTAAACAAACTGGTGGTAAATGTCTTTGTGAAGAGCTTGTGTGAGAATCATGAATGCCTTCTTTTCTAACTCAAATTTCTTCTTATCATCATCAGACATAGTGCTGTAAGTTTCTGGATTAGATCCTGCAACTTCCAAATCATTGTCAAATGCGGTGAAGAAGCACATCCATAGATCTTGACCTTGCCCCTGAACATAAGTTCTCAGCCTTTCTTTCCACCATCCCCAATCATTGATGTGATTTAGCTTTGGTGGTTTTGTGCTTGTACCAGTTTCACTGTCGTTCTGCATCATAGATTGAATGCTGCTGCTTTGATTTGTGACCAATGCCCATTGATTTGCAGTTATCATTGCAGCTTGAGGTGGGGCAATAGCTTGCATCCATGCTTTGTTGAAATCTGATGCAGATTGCGTAGCTGATGATTGCGTAGCTGATGATTGTGGAGTCAAAGATGTTAGAGTCCACGCGGTTGGATCCCACTGACCGTTTGTTCCCATTTTATAAAAATTAATATATTAAGTGAAAATAGATTTAAAATTTGAAAAGCAAGTTTACCCTTTAAAAATTTAATTTTCACAAACTATGTTAATATTTCGAAAGATAACAACCAGCCGAAGGATCCTTGATCGAAAGACCTGAAACACACAAACTTGTTAAACTTAAACAAACTGGGATCGAAAGATCAACACTTGTTCGAAGGATCAACAGTGTTCGAAAGATCACTGTTGAGTTTCGAGCAATGATTTCGAAAGACTCTCCAATCGAAGGATCCTTGTCTTTCGAAAAAGGACTGTAGATCGAAAGATGTATGCTTCGATATGATTCCTTGGTTCGAAGGATGATGATCTATCGAACCTCCACTGATCGAAAGATGGTATTTCGACTTCGAAGAATATCTTTCGAACTGCTCTGACACAGATGACAAATGTGACAGGTTGGTGAAAAAGGTGATGGGTTGGTAAATCTTTCGGCAGAAAGTATGGTTCAGACCATCATTTTCTGCAAAAACAGATTTGAACAAATAAAATATAACCCAAAAATGACAAACTTTATCCAGAAACCGGTCACCGGAGAAGCCGGAATTTTGGCCGGAAATTGCCAAACACCTCAAAAACAAGTTTTTAAGTTACCCAACCCGTCATGCAACACACCCGGTAAGTTTAGAACACGTTTTAACGTAACGATAAGCGAGAAAAGCAGTAAAAACGGCTGCAAAAACCAAGTGAGTTTTGTCCAAACACTCCAAAGTCTTGTAAACTCGGTTTTAACAAGGAAAAGAGCCACGGCTCTGATACCACTTGTAGGTCCCTCGGAGGTTGAGGTTTAACCTATTCCTTGTTATGTCAAACACACTAGCGAGTGCGGAATCCAAGCTAGCATGCAAACCGAGATAGAAAAAGCACAAAACACAACACACAATCTTCACCGATTAACACCACTTGTATTAATACGTATGAAAGGTTCGGTTACAAGCACAATGTTTACAGATGTATTCTGCAAACTCTCAAAGTTCTCTCGTGTGTGTGTGTTCTCTATTCTTGTGTCTCCTGCTCTCTCTTGTCTAACTATGAAGTGAACATAACACATGGGTATTTATACCCGAACACAGCATGTCTGGTCGAAGGATCAGACAGACTGATCGTAAGATCATCTGTCGACCAGGAACCCATCGAAGGATTATATATACCACGAAGGATGATATCCTTCGTGGTCTATCCTTCGAATGCTATCTTTCGAGCTCATCGAAGGATGTAAACTATCCTTCGATGACACATCCTTCGACCCAAACATCTTTCAACCAATGTTCAAACTGTTTGGCCAAGTCAAACCTGGAGGTTAGTTGACTTGGTCAAACTTACAAGACTAACAAAGACATCGTTTGGTATCATGACAAAATACAGACAAAGTACAGACACAAGTGCACCAACAATTATAATCTTGCTTGTCTAATATCAATGGGACATAGTAACCTTTGGGTAATTGAGTTGAAAATTGTCTATAAGTAACATCATTAATCCATCATATTCACTTCACAACACATCAAATTCACTCTCCTCTCTCTCCCTCTCTTTGAGTTCGGCCGAAGACACAAGCACACACACACCCACCCTTCGATTTTGATCAAGCCATTCCAAACTCATACAAGTGTTAAGGATCGCGTATAAGGAAGCTTGGTGCACTCGGATTGCGAAGGACCTCGCTACATTGCTTTTATCCACTCATTCTTCGACTAGATTCTTCCCTAGCCTCGAGCTAGTAGTAAGTTGCTTGAAACACACTCTCGATCTATTTTAAAGTGGTTAAAAAGAACTTTGTCGGTTAAAATCTATGAACATACAAGAAGACATGCTAAAAGTTTACTAAAATGTTAAAAATGTTGGATAAAAGCTATGTTGTTGTGTAAATCTTGTAAGACTTGTCTTGTTATGATTATTTAGTGCCGATCTATGTTGTGGTAGCTCGGATCATCATCTAACCCGGATTAGTCATGTTCATGAAACATGACATAGAATATGTTAAAAATGAAAAGGGTTAAATGATGAAACTCTACTACACACTAAACATGAACTTGAGTAAAAGTAATTTTTCTTGTAAAATAAGACTCTAAACATGTAGATCTAAAGATCTACAAGTGGTTTTTCGGAAGAACCAAGCAAAAATATTAGTCTTGTTTAAAACACGGATCTTACATGAACTAAATATATTTTTAGTAAATAAACAAGTGTGTAAACACTTGTGTAACAAGGAAGTTCAACAAAGAAATATTTTTATGAATCTTGACTAGAAGTTGTGAAACTTCGTATTCCTTAAAAATAAAGTTTTTAAGAAACTAAACTTATTTTTAAAGATGACAAGACTTACTAAATGTGCTAGTAAGTTACTACACATTTTTGTAAATATTCAAGTTCATGAAATGGAGAAATTAGTGATCATTGTTGATGATTATTGTTAATAATTGTTGTTGACGATTTAAAAGAAAATAAACACATGTTTTGAAAACATGGGAAACCTCCATTTTTAGGGGAAACTCTGTCAAAATTTTTATAAATTTTGACACTTAGAAAAATATAAGTTTTTGAGAAACTTATTCCCTAAAAAGATATTTAAAAGTATTACCAAGGTTTCCCTAATTTTTGGTGATAAGAAATGAGGATTTCTTCAAGAATAAAAATGGATATAAGTATGTATATTTTTGAGAGAAAAATATATATTATTTTATCACCAACTTTTGTGCTAAGTGTATATAGTATGTGTTATACGTGCTAGTGTATTAAGACTTAAAAATACACTAAATACTCATGAGGAGTATAAACATAAAAATACACATACAACATACAAGATACATAATTCGGGTGCAAAGTGCAAAACACGAGATACTTATATTAATTTTTGAGAAAATAATATAAGTAAGACACTTAGTTAAAAATATAAAATATTTTTAACACAACGATTCAAATACAAAAGAGAGTGACTGTACTTGTGCGACGCAAGTCTAGTGACTAACGTTAAGAAAACGCGTATAGGTTACGACGTTAATTAAGCAAACCCGGTGAAGTTTACGACGCACAGGAACACAAAGTAGTGAGTTCATGCTCCCCCTTTTCTTTAACTGTTTTTGGTTTTATAACTCTCGGGGGTGAAATACATGTACAAATATTATAATTTTTACAAAGGGTAAAAATACGAGAAGCACTCGTGGTGAGTGCAACATGACGAGCTTTAAGAAAAGCCTAGAAAATACTAGATCATGTGAGCATAGACTAAATACAGAAATGCCATTAATACTTAATTAGGGACGAGGGTTAGATCTAACGGGTACGGCCGAGCCCCACTCAGGGTCCTTATGTGACCACTTGAGTGCTTCGGTGTCCCAGTCGAGGGAAATCGACACAGTCGAGGTTAATTGACACAGTCGAGGGTAATCGACACAGTCAAGGAAAATTGACGCAGTCGAGGTTAATCGACACAGTCGAGGGAAAATCGACACAGTGAAAGGAGAAAATACTAAAGCTCCCTATGTCCTCACATGCCTTAAAGTCCTTGCACAAACACTCATTTAGTACGTGGTGTACACAAGAAAACGTGATTTATAAAATGAATACTTGATTTGTAAAGGTTACAAACTATGTTTTCATACAAGATATACAAGACGCATGAACTCGCTCAACTTTATGTTGATGTTTTCCAAAATTACATGTATTTCAGGTGACAGGATGGATCTTGGGCGCAAGTGTCAATACTAGAAGTAGACTACAAGTTTAGATGTCATCCACTTTTGTTGAATTGTAACCTTGTCAAAGGTCGTGTTTTGAAAACTTAAATAACAAGTGTTTGTAATACTCAAATTTTCATGAACGGATGAACATCGTTTTGATCATGTAGTTGTTTATTACGATTGAATGCAATGATAACAAGCTAGTCACACATCATACGCTTCCGCAAAAGACAGGGTGTGAATAAATATACTTTCGACTCCGAATCCTATTACTGTATGTGACTCGCACGATGAAGCTACCGACCTCGCGTCCTTTGCAAAGCTCATGGCTGGGAGTGATTACCAAACAAGATGTTGAGCTTGCTTCCGTAGGAGATGGCTGCTCTTCCCTCTCGATCGTGAAGATGCCTAACTACGGTGATGACGACGAGGCAGAGGCGGCAACCTTGATCAAATTCTCAATCAACGGGACGAGATCCCTGCGGCTTATGTGAAGCAAGATTGACGACATACTTGACCAGAAAAGGAAGATGAAGTATTCATCTCGAAGGTGCCCCTCCAACTACTAGGAATTCTCTCTATTCCTATTCCATCTAATCATCGTGCGTATACGCGCGTAACGATAACGAATGTTAGCGCGTGGACCACCGCAATGGTCCTTTCCATGACAAGAGGTATAAGGACCGTAGTGTCCCCTCCTTGATTGATCATCTGCTTGGACGAGAGAAAATTTGGGGTAACTGTGCAAGACAATTTATTATTACGGGGGCCCACGTAATAACGACTTGTAGTGCACAGAAATCCTGGTGGACTCTGCGGGTCAAGCTAATGAAAACCATACAAAATTAATCTATAGGTGTCCTCACCTTCATCTGGTAGAACAACACATAGATCAGTGCTTTAGCATGTTAGAAAGTAAGAAGCTTGTCTTAGCCTACTTCTTGACTGACACTTCTACCTGCATACGAGACATTTGTGAAGACGATGTATAAGCAAGAGAAGTGGAATGACATTCAGGAAGAATCAGTGACGATACACTTCCTATCACCTATACACAAACAACCCCATCAAAGGGGAAATATACGCACCAGTAAAGAAAACCAATGTAGCGGGAAATAACTGAAACTTGAATGACCAAGGCGATGTAGCCTCGAGTTCATTTCAAACAATAAGCCAAGTTGGCAAGCCTATGTGAAGGCTCAATAATTGTTTCCTCGCTTATACACTGATTATATATATACGTGTGAAATTGGGTGATTACATAATGGCTTATGGTGCTATGTATCTCATAGACAATTGAAATGTTGTCTAACCTACTCCATACCATTTTGGCAGAGGAGAATGCCGCCCAGGCGAGACACAAACACCAGTACCCTGCCAAGAACAGAAGCCGAGCTGCAAGAATGCATCTCACAGGCGATTGCTCGACATGAAGCCCTCCGCTCTAAGCACAGCGATGGCACTACTGGAAATAACCCTCCAACTGGCTGCACCTATAAACAGTTCCTAGACTGCAAGCCATTAAATTTTGATGGCACAGGAGGTGCCGTTGCATTTGTTCGTTGGGCAGAAAAGACTGACTCCATTCTAAGAATGAGTAATTGTTCGCCCCAACAGAGCGTTACCTATATCTCAGGGTTATTCGTAGATGGCGCACTCTCCTGGTGGAACCTTCAGGTTCAAACCCTTGGTGCGGATGCTGCTTATGCACTAAGCTGGGACGAGCTCAAGGAAATGATGGAAAAGAAATACTGTTCTAGGGCTGAAATCCAGAAGATTGAGGTGGAGTTCTGGAACTTAAAAATGGACGGACCGAAGATTTCTGAATACGTCCAACGATTTCACGACTTGTCTAGGGTCGTCCCCTACTTAGTCAAACCGGAATTCAAAAGGGTTGAACGATTCATTTGGGGACTTGCACCTCAGATCAGGAGCATGGTTACTACCTCAAAGCCCTCAACCATTGCAGAGGCTATCGATATGAGTGTCACCCTTACTGAAGAAGCTCTTCGTGCGGGAAAATTTTCGGAATCTGTGGATAACAAGAAAGAGACTCATGTGGAGTCGTCAAGCAACAAGAAGAGGAAGTCCTCAAACCTAAAGATGAGCACCCAAGTCAACTATGGAAGCTCTAAAACAGGCAAAAGAAAGAAGGTAAAACCGCCGCATGACAGGAAAACTGATGGAGCCACTTATAAGGCCGGTGGTAAAATCTACTCGGGAAGTAAGCCGAAGTGCGGAGAATGCAATTTTCACCATGAAGGTCGATGTCTAAAGCCTAAGTGCGGAAAGTGTGGAAAAGAAGGGCACAGCAAGGATGCCTGTTGGGCGAAGGACCCAGATGGAAGAAATAAGAGAATACCAGGTTGCTACAAATGTGGTGAAACAGGGCACTTTAGGAAAGATTGCCCTAGGAAGAAACAAGCAAGGAAGGGTTTTCATGATTGAACTCGTGAAGCACGCCAGAATCCAGATGCGGTTAATGGTACGTTCGCTATTAACCAACCTAATGCATCTACTTTTAATACTGGCACCAACTTTAACCTTGCATGCTTAGAACATAAGAAACTGCTTGGCCTAGTTTCAAGTAAAATAGACGTCCCATATTCTTTCGAAATAGGCATATAGAAGGCTAGTTGAAGCCGACGAAGCAAGTAAGGAATTATATTTTAGGGACTCAGAAGGCCTGAACCTTCTGTTACCCTTGACTCGCGAAGTCATAATATGATAGTCAGCATGGATCGGAAATCCAAGTATACAGCTGACGTCGTTTGATATGAGAAAATCAGTCGCATCCCTCTTGCAAATGATGAAACCCAAACTCCCTGCGATAGGTGCAAGGATGCTAGACCCCACAAGGCGACAGATCTACGACATCCCTCACTAGTCGAAGAGGCATAGAAACGCCTCCGAGTAGACTGCAGAGCCTGAGAACATCCCCGTGATGGAAGAAGTCCCAGTAGCCTTTTCAGAAGACTTGCCAGGAACGCCTCTCTGTAGCGACGAGAGGAGTTTGGGATAAATCGTGTGCCAGGAGCAGCACCAGTGACGAATGACGCCATACCGACTAGCTTCACCAGCGAAGCATGAACCTCTGATATAACTGCAAGAGCTGCTAGACAGAGGAAATTAAGGACGTAACATCCTTAGTTAAGGAGACAAAGAGAAAGTTGGTAGTCTCCACTTTACATAAACTTCAGAAAATTGAGAATCAGAATCCTTTGCCAAGGATCAACTTGAGGACAAGAGGTCCTCCACTGCGAATACGAGAGGAAATATCCCTAAAACGACCTTTAGGACTTGCTTTGAGCATTACGAGATCCTGGTCGTATCATTTGGCTTAACACATGCATCGACAATATTCATGGACCTCATGAATCGAACGTGTAAGCCATGCCTGGATAAATTACGATCATACTTATTGACTACATTCTTATATGACCAACGACCAAGGAAGGTCGTGAGCAACAGCTGCAATTTACCTTGCAACTCTTAGAGAAAGCACAGTTTTGCGGAAGCGTATGATGTGTGACTAGCTTGTTATCATTGCATTCAATCGTAATAAACAACTACATGATCAAAACGATGTTCATCCGTTCATGAAAATTTGAGTATTACAAACACTTGTTATTTAAGTTTTCAAAACACAACCTTTGACAAGGTTACAATTCAACAAAAGTGGATGACATCTAAACTTGTAGTCTACTTCTAGTTATGACACTTGCGCCCAAGATCCATCCTGTCACCTGAAATACATGTAATTTTGGAAAACATCAACATAAAGTTGAGCGAGTTCATGCGTCTTGTATATCTTGTATGAAAACATAGTTTGTAACCTTTACAAATCAAGTATTCATTTTATAAATCACGTTTTCTTATGTACACCACGTACTAAATGAGTGTTTGTGCAAGGACTTTAAGGCATGTGAGGACATAGGGAGCTTTAGTATTTTCTCCTTTCACTGTGTCGATTTTCCCTCGACTGTGTCGATTAACCTCGACTGCGTCAATTTTCCTTGACTGTGTCGATTACCCTCGACTGTGTCAATTAACCTTGACTGTGTCGATTTCCCTCGACTGGGACACCGAAGCACTCAAGTGGTCACATAAGGACCCTGAGTGGGGCTCGGCCGTACCCGTTAGATCTAACCCTCGTCCCTAATTAAGTATTAATGGCATTTCTGTATTTAGTCTATGCTCACATGATCTAGTATTTTCTAGGCTTTTCTTAAAGCTCGTCATGTTGCACTCACCACGAGTGCTTCTCGTATTTTTACCCTTTGTAAAAATTATAATATTTGTACATGTATTTCACCCCCGAGAGTTATAAAACCAAAAACAGTTAAAGAAAAGGGGGAGCATGAACTCACTACTTTGCGTTCCTGTGCGTCGTAAACTTCACCGGGTTTGCTTAATTAACGTCGTAACCTATACGCGTTTTCTTAACGTTAGTCACTAGACTTGCGTCGCACAAGTACAGTCACTCTCTTTTGTATTTGAATCGTTGTGTTAAAAATATTTTATATTTTTAACTAAGTGTCTTACTTATATTATTTTCTCAAAAATTAATATAAGTATCTCGTGTTTTGCACTTTGCACCCGAATTATGTATCTTGTATGTTGTATGTGTATTTTTATGTTTATACTCCTCATGAGTATTTAGTGTATTTTTAAGTCTTAATACACTAGCACGTATAACACATACTATATACACTTAGCACAAAAGTTGGTGATAAAATAATATATATTTTTCTCTCAAAAATATACATACTTATATCTATTTTTATTCTTGAAGAAATCCTCATTTCTTATCACCAAAAATTAGGGAAACCTTGGTAATACTTTTAAATATCTTTTTAGGGAATAAGTTTCTCAAAAACTTATATTTTTCTAAGTGTCAAAATTTATAAAAATTTTGACAGAGTTTCCCCTAAAAATGGAGGTTTCCCATGTTTTCAAAACATGTGTTTATTTTCTTTTAAATCGTCAACAACAATTATCAACAATAATCATCAACAATGATCACTAATTTCTCCATTTCATGAACTTGAATATTTACAAAAATGTGTAGTAACTTACTAGCACATTTAGTAAGTCTTGTCATCTTTAAAAATAAGTTTAGTTTCTTAAAAACTTTATTTTTAAGGAATACGAAGTTTCACAACTTCTAGTCAAGATTCACAAAAATATTTCTTTGTTGAACTTCCTTGTTACACAAGTGTTTACACACTTGTTTATTTACTAAAAATATATTTAGTTCATGTAAGATCCGTGTTTTAAACAAGACTAATATTTTTGCTTGGTTCTTCCGAAAAACCACTTGTAGATCTTTAGATCTACATGTTTAGAGTCTTATTTTACAAGAAAAATTACTTTTACTCAAGTTCATGTTTAGTGTGTAGTAGAGTTTCATCATTTAACCCTTTTCATTTTTAACATATTCTATGTCATGTTTCATGAACATGACTAATCCGGGTTAGATGATGATCCGAGCTACCACAACATAGATCGGCACTAAATAATCATAACAAGACAAGTCTTACAAGATTTACACAACAACATAGCTTTTATCCAACATTTTTAACATTTTAGTAAACTTTTAGCATGTCTTCTTGTATGTTCATAGATTTTAACCGACAAAGTTCTTTTTAACCACTTTAAAATAGATCGAGAGTGTGTTTCAAGCAACTTACTACTAGCTCGAGGCTAGGGAAGAATCTAGTCGAAGAATGAGTGGATAAAAGCAATGTAGCGAGGTCCTTCGCAATCCGAGTGCACCAAGCTTCCTTATACGCGATCCTTAACACTTGTATGAGTTTGGAATGGCTTGATCAAAATCGAAGGGTGGGTGTGTGTGTGCTTGTGTCTTCGGCCGAACTCAAAGAGAGGGAGAGAGAGGAGAGTGAATTTGATGTGTTGTGAAGTGAATATGATGGATTAATGATGTTACTTATAGACAATTTTCAACTCAATTACCCAAAGGTTACTATGTCCCATTGATATTAGACAAGCAAGATTATAATAATCTTGGAAGGACAAAGGATGTCACCATATGGTGACCGAATTCGGTTGGGGGGAGGGCATTTGGTTAGATTTCAACTAAATAGGTAAGTATTAGTTAGGTAATTAGGAGGTTTAACCAATTACTAGCGTGTTATAATTTATAACGGGTGTTAGGGTATTCGGGGACCCTAACTGGCTTACAAAAGGAAAAACAATGTCATTGGCATTATTTTTATGTTCCTGGTTAAATCCGGTTGTCCGGTTAGACACCGGTTCGTTAAAGTGCTAAATTACACTTTTTAGTGTCTAATAAGCACCTTTTTGTATCCTTTCGATTCCCAACACTTGGGGAAGTATTCTGGATAATAAAACATAATTTCTGCATAATATTTTAGTGCTATAATGCTGATTATAGCTGAATTATATAAAATTCTGCACTTAAAGTGCGTTTCGGGTGCTTTTTAGTGCTTATTTTTGCTTTCGCAATGTCTATAAATTAAACCCTTATATGTACTCTTGGGTTTTAATGTACTTTTGTCGTCGGACCTACACCTAGGCCTCAATTCTAATGTCTGACTGCTTTCTGCAGTTCTGTTGACACGAGGTGTCTTACCGGTGAGTTTTCTAATATTTCTGACGCAACACTCTCGTTTATGCATAAAGCTATATTTTGTAGCACAAAATGTGCATGAATTCACTTGCATGGAATTCAGAAATTTATTTGTCTGGTAAACCAGATCATGCACAGTCATTTAAGCACAAATTACTGTTCATTTCGTGTACGGAATGTACGGAAAAGTGACGGTTGTCACAATCACGACTTCAGATCCAAATACCAAGCTGTAAGGTGTTCTTTTGTGGCTTGTTTTTTTGGTTGTTCTTATAGACCATAGGACACTTGGCAATTCTTCGAGCCAATTGCTTTCATGCCTTCCCAATCGGGTTTTGATTCCTTCGACTATGCTTCGGTTCATCCTTTTAACCAGGCCGTTTGATTGTGGGTATGCAACTGAGCTGAAAACCTGAGTTATTCTGAACTCTTTGCACCAAACGCTAAAAGGCTTCTCAGCGAATTGCTTTCCATTGTCGGTGACAAGTACTCCCGGCAATCCATAGCGACAAATGATGCTTTCCCAAACGAAGTCAATGACCTGTTTGCCTGTAATTTTTGCAAGTGGTTTAACCTCAGGCCACTTGGTGAAGTAGTCTATTGCAACTAATAAGAACTTCACTCCACCCTTGGCTGGTGGGAATGGCCCGACAATGTCCATTCCCCATTTATGAAAAGGCCATGCTGAGGATATTGGGACAAGGTCATGCTTGGGGCTCTTTGGTACCGGTGCATGGATTTGACAAGAATCACATTTTCTCAGTTGTTCAGCGGTGTCTCGGTGCATGGAGGGCCAAAAATACCCAAGGTTCATTAGTTTGGCAACCACCGTTCTTGCTCCAAATTGGGCTCCGCAAATCCCTTCATGAACCTCTTTGACCAAGTACTGGCTTTGTTCGGGACCAACACATCTCAACAAGGGTGCAAGGTAACCCTTTTTGTAGAGGATTTCACCTTGCAACACGTACTGTCTAGACATGATTTTAACCCTTTCAGCCTCTGTTTGATCAACAGGTAACTCACCATTTTGAAGGAATTTTTTAATTGGAGTCATCCAATTGGGGCCTTCTTCGGTGATTACGTCTTGAACTTCCAATTCTTCAATTGATGGAGTTTTCAACACTTCTACCAATACCTTTTTGGTGAGGTGAGCAAAGGTGAGAGAAGCGAGTTTACTCAAGGCATCAGCTTTCTTATTTTGAGACCTGGGAATTTGCTTGATGGTACATGTTTGGAATGTGTTCATCAACTCTTTAGATTTTTCTTTGTACCTCTTCATATTGGGCTCCTTTGCAACATAACTGTCGTTCACTTGGCTTGACACCAGCAACGAGTCTGTGAAGACTTGAAACTTTTGAACTTTCATTTCCTTAGCCAACCTCAAGCCGGCTATTAACGCTTCGTATTTAGCTTCGTTGTTGGTGGTCTGAAATTCAAATCGAAGAGCATACGTGAATTCTAACCGTTCAGGGTTGATCAGAATGAACCCAGCCCCTGACCCTTCAACGCTTGAAGCCCCATCGGTAAAAAGCTTCCAGGCTTCAAGGTCCGAGGGTTCAGTGGCAGCTGTGTTTACTTCAGTGATTGTTTGCTTTGGGACCTCTACAATCAAATCAGCCAAAACTTGGGCCTTGATGGCTTTTCTTGGAACATAGGTGATGTTGTGTTCACCTAGTTCCACAGCCTATTTGGCTAATCGTCCTGAATTTTCTGGTTTTTCAAGCACACTCTTTATGGGTTGGTCGGTGACCACTTGTATGGGGTGTGCTTGGAAATACCTTCGAAGCCTTCTAGCCGTTTGGACTAGGGCTAGAGCAAGTTTTTTCCAAAGGAGGATACTTGATTTCTGCCAGTTTTAGAGTTTTGCTGAAGAAATAAACGGGTACCTGAACTTTGTCTCGTTCAGTGGTGAGGACCGCACTTATTGCTTCTTCAGCAACTGAAAGGTATATAGAGATCAATTCTCCCGTTTCTGGGTGTAACAACCCGCACGTTCGTGCGTTGTTACTACTCATTACACTCGTTACGCCTAGCACCAGAGATTCGGATCATAATGTAGCTATATCGCATGCATCGCTATTTCGCAGTATTGTCGCATATTATGCATACTATATCACTATAACACACCGCATCACACACACTAACGCGCACGATGACGTTGAGTGAGGACCTATTCTACCTACCTCGATAGCCGTGATGCGTCGCAGAGTAACGCATATTTGAAACGAAACCCGGTTATTATATCTTAACTTTGAAATATGGATATTTATACGACCCTATGTGACTAATTATACTAAATATATGAATGTGGGTATGAAAAGGTGTGACCAAACTATCGCAACGCTTAACGATCAAAACGAAACATCGAAACATAATTTGCCGGAGACCACCGATCGAGTGACTGGTCGATCGGATGGCCACCCGATCGGATTGCCACCCGATCGGACAGCCACCCGATCGGACAGCCATCCGATCCATGGCAATCCCTCACTTTCTCTCCTCTTCACCTATAAATAGCCCTTGTCACATCACTGTTCAAGTGATGTGACAGCTCTCACTCGACCGACACTCTTTGGGGCCATTTTCTCGCGATTTCTCGCAATTCTTGTAAGTTTCTACCTCAAAACTTGTACTTCTATGATCTACACGCACTTCTTCATCATTTTCTCTTTTAAATCTTAACTTTTAACCGTAAAATCAATGAATTTGAGGTGTTCTAGGGTGATGTCATCATGGAGTTCTGATGAACTTCAAGTGTTGGCCTCATCCCACCAAGAACCACTCAGATCTGAAGGATTTCCACAAGAATAAACAACATTTTCGCATAGATCTACACATATTCATGGATAAAAGGATTGAAGGATGGTTTTCTAACCTTCTTTCAACTCTTTTACACTCAATGCACTCAAAACCGATAGAATCGGAGCTTGTTGTGATCTTCTACTCATTCTTAGTGAAGCGTTGGTTCAAGATCTGAGTTCTATCAAAGAGACTACTGATTTCGGGTTAAACATGAGCAACCGTCTCAAACAGAGGAGTGATCGGACTAGGGTGATTCCTGCCCGATCGGGTCACCTGGGTGTTGATAAGGTTCTGTTGTTTGGTACGTTGTCACACCGTCTCGAGAAAACCGCAAAACTTTCAAAACAAACAAGTGTCAAGACAACTTAGGTAGCCGGAACGGATTGCCGTCCGATCGGATTGCCACCCGATCGGACAGCCGTCCGATCAGCTTGCACTTGGTTCCACACTTAAATTATATTTCAACTCCTCAAGAGTTTTGAACATCGAACGGATTGCCGTCCGATCGGATTGCCATCCGATCGAACGACCATCCGACCCTGTGATGTTTTGAACTTCAAAAACAATTTTCAACATATTCAACACATAGCCAGTTCCAAATGGATTACCACCCGATTGGATTGCAATCCGATCGAGTGACAAACTACTATGAACTTGTTCTCACTAAGTGTCCTACTAATCAGATCGTCACCCGGTCGAGCCGCCGTTCGATCGATCGACCCGAAGGGTAGAGATGCTTCTCTATTATCAGAATACTACAACGAAAACTTCAAAAGGAAAACCATCATACACCAACACATCCATACCAAACGAGGTGACAATCCAATCGAATGGCCATCCGATTGGATGACCATCCAAATGGATTGCCACCCGATCGACTGGCCATCCGATCGGGTTGCCATTCGACGCTCAGTCACATCTCATCGTTATCACACTGTTCGACACTTACACTATCAATCTGTAATCAGGCTGACCTCAGACGCGCTCCCTTCAATCCAACCAAGTTGTGTTTACTTGCTGAACACCTACTGTGAGTATACTCGAACCCTTTTTATCGCATTTTTGGGTGTAACATACGTTTCTATCAAATCAAACTAATCGAATGCTTAAACTATTTATCACTTGCGAATAACTGTTATGCATATTTACACGTGATGCTAGTTACATATGTGTTAGGACTTATACTCGCGAGGTCCCGCCTTAACTAGTATAGTACTATAGAACCCGACGGGGTCTAGTTAGGATGTATAGCAATCGCAATTGCAGCTCGAGTGACTTAGCTGGTAGTATCTGTCTTATATGCATATATGTTGAGGTATCTCGTTTATGTATTTGGTAATTCGCAGCACTTTTAACTATTTACGCTACACTATCTAAACTTGTATACTCGCCAATACTTTTGTATTGACGTTGTTTTAACGTATGTTGCAGGTTTAGTCGCAGTCTACATCAAATCAAGCTAGGAAGTCTAGAAACACACCAAAAAAATCTAGGTTGTCGGATTTGTATTGTTTGAGAGAACAAGAAATTCGTGACAGCTTATGTGATTGTAATTGTTTATTAGTATGGGATAATGAACGCATTAAATACTGTCGCAATGTAGTTGTTGTGGATTCTTTTGAGCAATCTGATTCACCTAGTGCCGCGCCCCGATGGTTCCGCCATCGGTTGGGATGTGACAGATTGGTATAAGAGCCATAATTATAGGGAATTAGGCCAGACTTGACCTAGTCCGGGTCGATGTCATAGAAATGACCTAGTCTATAGTCTAAGTACCAACAGGCTGACTCGTATGAATCCCGTAGGATTTGTACAGGCCTACTTGATACTCTCGTTCAAATTTGCTAAAAACTACTACTTCGCGTGAACGCCGCATACTACAATTTCACCCAAAGAGCCTTTCCTAAGGCTAGAATATTACTTAGCCTTTCGTAAGGCCAACACGATACACACGTTTTTGAAAATATTCTCATAACACAATCGAGTGGTCCAGTCGAGATCAGACGTGAAAACCAAGAACTCTCGATAAGATCGCTCGCTCAGTGCATTTTCTATCACGAGAACTTTCCGTTGAGCTAGGAGTGACATCCACATCTCAGCGAAAGTCTCCATTTCGAAATCTAGTGGAACTCCCGAGTTCACTCGGTGAGCATAACCACAGCTAGGAACGAAGATGTTAAGTCAGGGGTGAAACCCGTAACTTAATAAACCGTTCCCCTCTCTATAAAAAAAGGGTCTTCAAAAGCTCTCACCAAGGACTCGATTATAACGATAACTCGAGCCACGTGATGCATAGGAAGACGAATGCCATGAGCTGCATCCCAGTGGAAGCATAAGTCTTCTAGGGCAACACGCGTGCACGAACTTGTAGGGTATTGTTGGGTTACCTTGGGTAGTCGACGCCTAAACACCCGAGGCACTCTATCTATGTTTCTCGCTTATAACTTGCCGATTTAAGCTTTACTGAACTTATTTACGCTTATGTGGCTACGATTTAAAACTTTACGCTTTATCGATTTCTTGATTTATCGATTTTTGCTCCCTGCTTTGTAAACGCACAACACGCACAGCCATCGCAAGCTAAAACGAAAACCGAATGTTCGCAACAGAACTAATGTCTAATTACTCTCTTTCGCTCTCGCTCTCCCCCTTCATCCCGTCCTTGCGCAATCTACACCGACATGTATGTGTGTAAGTATAAGCTACAAATATCTATAAGTACCAAAACGAATCAATTATGTGAGAACTTAGGAATCTCGTGTCTCCTATGTGTCTCCTATGTGAAATCTATTATATTACTCGCAACAAGTTTTGATCGCGCTCAATCGCATCGCAAAACTCAAAAATCATTATGATCGAATCTCACTCCAAATCTCTCTCTGTCTAGATGTCTTCCAACGACTCTACCTCGAGGCAAACAGCTAGGAGAAGAGCCAAACGAAGCGCCGAGAAGAGGATTGCCTCGCTTGCGGCCAAGGAAGTGGCCAAGGTCATTCCTCAAATTGTCGCTCAAGTGCACTCTCTCAGCAACTCTCGAACCTCGGAAGACTCTAAGACGGAAGAGCCGCAATCTGCTTTCCTCTACAAACACTTCAAAGCCTGTGACCTGATGGAGTTCACGGGTGAAGGAGGTGTGTCCCAGCTACTCCATTGGTTCGATTCTATCAACGTTACCCTTCGTCAGAGTGGGTGTCCCGATAGTTTCCGTACTACTTGCGCAACCGGAGTATTTCAATCGCGAGCACTCGACTGGTGGACTGCCGAACGTAACAAACGTGGGATCTCCGCAACTTATGCTCTCTCTTGGGATGAGTTGAAGGAACTCATGAAGAAAGAGTACTTCCCTCCCCACGAAGTCCAGAAGCTAGAAGACGAATTTTGGGAAATCAAGCAAGTCGAAGGTGACAATACTGGCTACACCGCAAGGTTCAAACAGTTTAGCATAATCTGCCCAAGTTAACTCAACACTTCAGAAAAAGCCATCACGAAGTACATTCGTGGCTTGCCTGAATGTGTGGGCGATTTCGTCGAAGCTGCAAGACCTGCTACCATCGAAGAAACCTACCGCTTAGCCGCAGAAATCAACGAAAAACGAGTCTTGGACGGATTTTTCTCCAAGAATCCTGTTAAACAAGCTCATCAAGCAATAGTCATCTATTCTTCCGACGATTCCTCCGACGATTCTACCGACGATTCTTCAAGTGAGTCCTCAGACGATTCCTCTGATGACAACGCATCGCCTCAGGAAGCTCAGTCCAGCCTCAAACGAAAGACCATGAGCCCAAACTCTTCAACAACTGAGCTATCGCAACCAGAACCTCTCCAAGCAATTCCAGTCTACTCAAAGCGCAACTATAACGGAACTCATCCCCTGTGTCTCACGTGTACGTATCATCACCCGCCAGAAGCTAACTGTCGCTATTGCGCAAATTGCAACTGGTATGGTCATCTTACCCAGCACTGTCGCACGGGGCCACAGACTTGAGGAATTTCAGCAACAATCGCAGTCTTCGCAGAACCCCTCCACAACAACATTAATTACGCTTACAATGTTGTTGTAATGATACGATTTTCGCCGTTAATTTCCTTTATATGTTAAACTTGTTCTATTTCTCGACGCAATGTGGATTCTATTTATCTCTCGCTCTCCCTCGCATTCGCGCACGGACTAAATGCTAGCACTATGTACTATATAATGTGTTTTCCCCCTACTATGCGTTCTTGAGATAAAGTACGATAAACGTGAAAGGATCAAATTAATCACGGGTGCACACGGGATTACTGTGATCAGTGCACGGAGATCGTAATGAGTTTCAATGATGCCATAACGTTAAAAGCATGGTCAAGCGTGGTGGATACACCGCTGGTACTTCCTATATATAAGCGTCTTGACCATGTCGACACAGTGAGACACCTATTCATGGGGCAGAGGCGTGTGGTTGAAGCATGGTGGATACGCCGCTGGTACTTCCTATATATAAGTGCTTCGCCATGCCAACCAATGTCTTGTGAAGAAAGTGCCATACAAGTTGAACGTAATTAGACCAAGTATACTATTAAAGCTATTTTCGACACACTACACTACATCGCAAGGCGTAACAATCTCAATCGCAACTCAAAGCGTGTAATCGCTACACTTTTCGTAAGTCAACACGCTCGCAATCGCTTTATCGGTGGAATCTATCTCGCAATCTCAATCGCTTATAGTGTGTTCGCTCAATCGCTTATTATGTGTAACGCGCTATCGCACATCGTGGGTATCACTCTATCGCTTGTGTATTGCTCCATCGCTCATCGTGTATCGCTTAACGTTTATCGCCATCGCTATCGCTTACCGTTATTTATGTTATCTATGTTATGTTAGCACACATGACCACGCTTCACGAGACGAGACTGATATGGATAAAACATGGTGGATACGCCGCTGGTACTTCCTATATATAAGTGTTTAGCCATATCAGCAGACTTTCATGGAAAAAGGCCATGTGGGGCTTAATGTTAGTTAAAATTTGTGGTGTTGTCTAATCTAATCAAATCGCATATTCCCATCGCTTGCAACACATCAATCGTCGCCTATCGCTCGACGGTTGTCGCTATCGCTCATCGCTCATCGCTTGTCGCCGTCGTCTTCGCTTATTACCTTTGTTTTGTGCTATCAATCATCGCATACTGCTTATCGCTTGTCGCACTCGCCCGTGACACTAAACTGAGTGCGAAAACGACCTCATCACTCAGTTCGCTTTTCAAGACATGATCCAACCCTTTCCCGTTTGGATCAAGTCATCGCAAATCTTTCTGTACTATGTCGACATGTATGACACTGCCTCACGGGACGGAAGCCATATGGCTAAAGCATGGTGGATACGCTGCTGATACTTCCTATATATAAGTGTTTTAACCACATTGTCGAACTTTCGTGGAAAAGTGCCATGCGGGGCCGACCTTAAATTTAAATTTTGGTATTATTAAAAGGCTTTGTTTACACAAATTTTAAACAGATCTTTTCTTACAAAACTTTTTCTAAAATTTGATCAAACCTTTGTACAAAACGAGACTATCTTGTAACGTTGGTGTGACAATCGACTCAAGTTACTGCCGCGTGACGAGAAAATTTCGTAAAACGAGTTTTAAACATCCTAAAATCTTTTAGAAACCTAATGATAAAACCCCTGTCATAGCGCTGGTATGAACATCGAGGCAGTTTAGCACCGCACTGTGGGAAGGTTTTCGTAAATAAGTTTTCTCCAACCTTTCGGATTAACCAACTTTCCGAGAATTCAAAACACTTCTGGAACGCTTTTCGCGTGTCACCATCTTTGTTATACGAATCGCCTTACTGCTGCCATTGCGCGTCATCACAATGCTCTCGCTTGTTGAATCACCGATCGCTCGCTTATTTTTGACGCTTTTAAATCGCTACTCCATCTCGCATCGATCCTCGCAACCCTTCTTGTGGATTAATTTTGGGACGTAATTTCCTAAAGCAGGGGAGACTGTAACAACCCGCACGTTCGTGCGTTGTTACTACTCATTACACTCATTACGCCTAGCACCAGAGATTCGGATCATAATGTAGCTATATCGCATGCATCGCTATTTCGCAGTATTTTTGCATATTACGCATACTATATCACTATAACACACCGCATCACACACACTAACGCGCACGATGACGTTGAGTGAGGACCTATTCTACCCTCCTCGATAGCCGTGATGCGTCGCAGAGTAACGCATATTCGAAACGAAACCCGGTTATAATATCGCAACTTTGAAATATGGATATTTATACGACCCTATGTGACTAAGTATACTAAATATATGAATGTGGGTATGAAAAGGTGTGACCAAACTATCGCAACGCTTAACGATCAAAATGAAACATCGAAACATAATTTGCCGGAGACCACCGATCGAGTGACTGGTCGATCGGATAGCCACCCGATCAGATTGCCACCCGATCGGACAGCCATCCGATCGGACAGCCATCTGATCCATGGCACTCCCTCACTTTCTCTCCTCTTCACCTATAAATAGCCCTTGTCACATCACTATTCAAGTGATGTGATAGCTCTCACTCGACCAGCATGCTTTGTGTCACACCCCTAAAATCCACACGCGGAGTATCACCGCTTGGAGGCGTGACTGACCAGGATCAAGCCACCAATCATATTGAACAAACAAGTAAGTAAACATAAACCCAACACAATACAATTGGTGTCCAAAACAAAACATAGTTTAAGTTGCAAGCGGAAGCATAATATCAAAACCAAAGCATAAGTTAATAATGTTTAAGTTTATCATGAACACTCAATGTCCATGCCCCACAACGACTCTTCTCCATGCAAGCTCCAGCTAAGTACCTATTGACCTGCAAAGCATGTAGTAACGAGTCAACAACAATGTTGTGCGAGTTCACAGTTGGGTGTTTGTTTTAAGTTGTTTCGAAAACGGTTTCCTTTAACTGGCATCCCTGCCGTGGGGGTTACCCCATAGTTGAAAACGTAATTTGTTTAACCCATTTACTCTGGCAGTCCAGCCGTGGGGGCTACCCCATGTTTAGTTATCTGGCTTTTCGGCCGTGGGGGTTACCCCATGTATATACTACTAGACTCGTTACCATATCGACTGCTGACTGTAGTCATGTTTATGTGCCCTGAACTGTCAATGTCTATCATCATTGGCGTGCCCAGATCCATTAGTTCACGCCCGTCCTCTGCGGCACGGTGTGAGGCTTGTCAAACCTAAATAGCGCTATCTAACTAATGACCCGCTCGCCATTGGCCTGGCGATTAAGTCGATATAAAAAGGAGGGACTTCGTGATAGAGTTTTGGTCTAGTGAAAGGTAAACTGTCCAAGAGGACGAGGAATTTTATTCCTGAACCCGTACTGTCCTACCCAAGAAAGGACGAGGAATCCATATTCCTTAACCCATTCCCAACCCCTGGGAATCCCATGCTTTGTAGAAAGTGTGAACTCACCTTAGGTTAGCTCGCCAGATAGACGAAAGGTCAATCGAGCTGCTAGAGGTCAACCACATCCTAACATGGTTACCATTCAAGTCAGGTCTAGGTTCAAATAGTGCACGTATGTTTAGAGATAGCAAGTTACGAACACATGGTACACAACATACACGTAAACGATACCAGATAAGTAAACAACAAAGCCCAACAATACCCAGCCCAACATGTTGTGCGTTCAGCACAGCCTTGTGCGACCCACAACATGTTGTGCGATCCAACATATACCCGGCCCAATAATTTAGAAGTAGTCCAACATGCATACGGCCCGATAACAAACATTGGTCTTGTGCGATCCAGACGGCTTGTGCGATCCGGTCGACTTGTGCGATCCAGTTGGGTTGTGCGACTGGGACATCTTGTGCGACTGGACTTGGGCTTTGAGGCCCAACAGAAATGTAATTCGTGTGAGGCCCAAGCCTAGTGCGATCAGCACCATCTTGTGCGATCCACAAGGACTTGTGCGATCATGCAAAACTAATTTATACCGTGAGCTTAAACGATTGTACCTTCTTGTGCGATTGAGGGCTTGTACGATCAGATCAAGTCTTGTGCGACTTGATCTTGTGCGACCGACAAACTTGTGCGTTCGGTTGTTCAATATCCGGAATTATGGCAATTAGTTATGTTGTTTCCATTTTTGTAGATATCAATCAACAACTAACAGTTTCCATTCATACAAATAAATCGATCAAATAAGGGTTTTAACATCAATTCTTATGAACCCTAAACATAAACAAAACATGAACAATGATCATAACTCATAATCATACTAACATAATTCATATTATAAATCACTAGCATGCATTCTAATCATGACAACTCAACAATCATTCCCACATGGTACATCACAGCCGAAAAGATATATATATTCGATTCTAAATCATCAACAACATCATATGATTAACAATTCCTTATCGATCTAAGATGCTATACATGTGCCGATTTCATGAACATTATTTCTATTCGGTTCCTACCCATCTAAATCAACATCAAGCATACATCAACCCTATAGTGATAAAACAGTTCGTTCATCCTATCAATCCGAATAACATATATTCAATCATATAACAACATCAACCAAACCGAAATCAAACAATAACATAACACTAACCGGATAAAGAATGGAACGAGAGTTGATCCGAAAGATAAAGCTTCGAGAGAGATGGAAGGTTGTTGCCGTCGAGTTCTAGAGAGAAGGAAGAGAGCACTAGGGTTTGGTGTGTATTATGAGATTGCAACAATGAGGAGTATACACTCTCCCCATGGGTTATGCGACACAAGGGGTGTGTGGGCCGAACCCAAAGTGTGGCCCGAATGGGCTTGTGTAATCGGATTAGAGTTGTGGGGTTCGAATCACATACATTCACATATCACAATATCATTACATACACTTATAACATACATTAAACCAACATGTTAAATAGTCACATAACGTTCAAGTGTGTTACATCAAGATACAATGGAGGGGTTCTAAATTACGAGTTTCTACCTCAAAACTTGTACTTCTATGATCTACACGCACTTCTTCATCATTTTCTCTTCTAAATCTTAACTTTTAACCGTAAAATCAATGAATTTGACATGTTCTAGGGTGATGTCATCATGGAGTTCTTATGAACTTCAAGTGTTGGCCTCATCCCACCAAGAACCACTCAGATCTGAAGGATTTCCACAAGAATAAACAACATTTTCGCATAGATCTACACATATTCATGGATAAAAGGATTGAAGGATGGTTTTCTAACCTTCTTTCAACTCTTTTACACTCAATGCACTCAAAACGATAGAATCGGAGCTTGTTCTGATCTTCTACTCGTTCTTAGTGAAGCGTTGGTTCAAGATCTGAGTTCTATCAAAGAGACTACTGATTTCGGGTTAAACATGAGCAACCGTCTCAAACAGAGGACTGATCGGACTAGGGTGATTCCTGCCCGATCGGGTCACCTGGGTGTTGATAAGGTTCTGTTGTTTGGCACGTTGTCACACCGTCTCGACAAATCCGTAAAACTTTCAAAACAAACAAGTGTCAAGACGACTTAGGCCGCCGGAACGGATTGCCGTCCGATCGGATTGCCACCCGATCGGATTGCCACCCGATCGGACAGCCGTCTGATCGGCTTGCACTTGGTTCCACACTTAAGTTATATTTCAACTCCTTAAGAGTTTTGAACATCGAACGGATTGCTGATCGGATTGCCATCCGATCGAACGACCATCCAACCCTTTGATGTTTTGAACTTCAAAAACAAATTTCAACATATTCAACACATAGCCAGTTCCAAACGGATTGCCACCTGATCGGATTGCAATCCGATCGAGTGATAAACTACTATGAACTTGTTCTCACTAAGTGTCCTGCTAATCAGATCGTCACCCGGTCGAGCCGCCGTTCGATCGATCGACCCGAAGGGTAGAGATGCTTCTCTGTTATCAGAATACTACAACGAAAACTTCAAAAGGCAAACCATCATACACCAACACATCCATACCAAACGAGGTGACAATCCAATCGAATGTCCATCCGATCGGATGACCATCCGAACGGATTGTCACCCGATCGGATTGCCACCCGATCGACTGGCCATCCGATCGGGTTGCCATTCGACGCTCAGTCATATCTCATCGTTATCACATTGTTCGATGCTTACGCTATCAATCTGTAATCAGGCTGACCTCAGACACGTTCCCTTCAATCCAACCAAGTTGTGTTTACTTGCTGAACACCTACTGTGAGTATACTCGAACCCTTTTTATCGCATTTTTGGGTGTAACATACGTTTCTATCAAATCAAACTAATCGAATGCTTAAACTATTTATCACCTGCGAGTAACTGTTATGCATATTTACACGTGATGCTAGTTACATATGTGTTAGGACTTATACTCGCGAGGTCCCGCCTTAACTAGTATAGTACTATAGAACCCGACGGGGTCTAGTTAGGATGAATAGCAATCGCAATTGCAGCTCGAGTGACTTAGCTGGTAGTATCTGTCTTATATGCATATATGTTGAGGTATCTCGTTTATGTATTTGGTAATTCGCAGCACTTTTAACTATTTACGCTACACTATCTAAACTTGTATACTCGCCAATACTTTTGTATTGACGTTGTTTTAACATATGTTGCAGGTTTAGTCGCAGTCTACATCAAATCAAGCTAGGAAGTCTAGAAACACACCAAAAAAATCTAGGTTGTCGGATTTGTATTGTTTGAGAGAACAAGAAATTCGTGACAACTTATGTGATTGTAATTCTTTATTAGTATGGGATAATGAACACATTAAATACTGTCGCAATGTAGTTGTTGTGGATTCTCTTGAGCAATCTGATTCGCCTAGTGCCGTGCCCCGATGATTCCGCCATCGGTTGGGGTGTGACACTGGGGCTGCAATGTCTGGTAGTGAAGCTAGGTGTCGCTTCATCTGGTTGAAGGCTTCCTCAGCCTCACCAGTCCACTTGAAGTCCTTCTTGTCAGAGCACCCCTTGAGCGTTTTGAAGAAAGGCAAAGATCTTTCAGCCAATTTTGAGGTAAAACGCTTCAGGGCTGCAAGCTTCCCGTTTAAGCTTTCTACCTCCTTTTTACTTCATGGTGGCTTGGTTTCAAGAACAGTTTTCACCTTGTTTGGATTGGCCTTTATACTTTGTTTTCCCACAATGTGCCCCAGAAACTTACCCTCTTCGAACCCAAACGAGCATTTCTCGGGGTTGAGTTTCATGTTGACCTTCCTTAGGTTCTTGAAGGTTTCTTGGATGTCATCAAGCATTTGGTATTCTGTTTTACTTTTGATTACCAAATCATCAACATATGCTTCCATGTTTCTGCCAATTTGACTAGCAAAAGCCTTGTCAACTAGGCGTTGGTAGGTTGCACCCGCGTTTTTGAGGTCAAAAGGCATCTTTTTGGTAGCAAAAGATTCCTTTATCCGTGTGAAAGGCAGTTTTCTCTTCATCTTCTTCTTTCATGAGAATTTGATGGTAACCCTTGTAAGCATCTAGAAAACACTTGAAAGGGTAACCAGTGAGGGAGTCAACCTTGAGATCAATTTCTGGCAACGGGTAACAATCTTTAGGACAAGCCTTGTTCAAGTCCTTGAAGTCTATGCACATTCTCCAAGAGTTATCAGGCTTTCAAACCATGACTGGGTTTGCAACCCAGGACTGATACTTGACCTCTCGGAGAATTCCAGCTGATACAAGCTTTTCAACCTCTTGGCATGCAGCCAAACTTATTTCGGGTGCTAGGCTTCGCTTCTTTTGGACAACAAGCTTGACATCAGGTGGTATTTTCAGCTCGTGTTCAGCAATGCTTCGAGGGATGCCCGTTATGTCTTCCGGACACTAACCAAAGACATCGTTATAGTGCACTGGCAGCTTTTCAAGATATGAGAGAGTTTCTTGTGAGAGGATTGGATTAACCCTTATCCTTTGCTCAGGATACGTGGGGTTTATGATAAGCCCTTGCTTGTCTTCTTTACTTTTGGAACTTTCCCCTTCAACATGTAAGCCTCTTGAGTAGGTTGAAGGGTTGCAATCCCCCTCTCGG
The DNA here is from genome assembly GCA_030545235.1 of Helianthus tuberosus. Taxonomy (NCBI): domain Eukaryota; kingdom Viridiplantae; phylum Streptophyta; class Magnoliopsida; order Asterales; family Asteraceae; genus Helianthus; species Helianthus tuberosus. Next base: position 136,031,529 of record CM060357.1, read on the forward strand.
TAGGAAACTTGACTGTGCCATGACCAACAGAAACAACCATGTAGAACGCACACTTCCCCGACCTTCCTATAATGACATCATAATTTGAAGGTATATTGATAACCACAAAAGTGAGAGGTTGGACTCTTTCCATCTTGCCTTCGCTGAAATGGACATTAAGGGTTAGTTGCCCTAAAGGCTTGAGGGGTATGTCGGCAATACCTTTTACGGAGGTTCCGGAGGGTTGAAGCTTCGAACGTTCCTCCGTGCTCAAACGGTTGAAGAACTTCTCAAACATAATTTCAGTGGCCGCACCAGTGTCTATGTATGCTCTGCTTGTCTTTAGTGTACCCACAGTTGCCTCAACCACAAGGGGGTTTGAGAGTGGGTCCTTTTCTGTTGGAGGGAAGCAAACACACTGAAGCTCCCAAGCTTCCAACCGCTGCCATTTGTGTGGAACCTTTCCATCAAAATTCACCATGTTAACTTCCTTGCCTTTTCCTTCGGCCATCTTGTCCCTTACCCCCTTCACTAAGTGGGCAAGTTCCCTGGATTTGACGGCCTCTTCAATCCTCTTTTTGAGTTGGAAGCAGTCATTAGTATGGTGGCACTTCTCTTCATGAAATTCACAGAATTGGGTGAAATTTTCATTTCTTTTTCTTTTAGGAAGAGGTCTGAGAGGTGGGAAGCTTTGTTTCACTTCCTATGTAGTAAGAATCTCTTGAGGGGTCTTGGTAAGGGGTGTGAAGTTCATGGCCTTTTCCCTACTTGGAGGGTTCCGGCCTTCAGACCTTCGTTGATCTGAACCCCTTTGGCGTCTGTTATAAGAATGGAAATTTCCCTTCTTCCTGGCTGGGCTATTCCCTCGCCAGCTTGATCCCCTTTTTCTTTGCTCTTTTATGTCTACAGCCTCTTCCCCTCTGATGTGGGCTTCAGCCCTTTCGAGAGCTTCTTCTAAGGTCTTAGGTAGGGATTTGTTGAAATCTCTTGTAAGGTATTTGGATGTAATGGCGTTCATAAAATCGGCCACTCTCATCTTTTCGTCTGCCCCTACATACGTGAGACCCTCTTTCTTGTACCTTTCTATGAACTCTCGAAGGCTTTCGTCATCCCTTTGTTTTATCTGAAATATTACTCTGGCATCTTTGACGTACCGCCTTTGTTGTGAGAAATTGGCTAGAAAACCTTTGCTCAGATCATCGAAGCTTCGAACGCTTCTGGCTGGTAAATCGTTGAACCATATCCGGGCTGATCCGACGAGGGTTTGCATAAACATGAGGCAGCATTCAACATTTGACCATTTCTCAATTCTCGCGGCACCGGTGAAGATCTGAAGGTGATCTTCTGGATCTTTGGTTCTGTCGTATATCTTGATATGGGATGGCATCTTGATCTTCGTTTGAAAATCATAATCGGCTATTTGCTGTGAGAAGCATGAAAGATTACTTGGCTTGTATGGTTTGGCCAAATCCTCTTCTACCCTTGCACCCGTGTTGTTGTTGTTATTCCCTTGAGTGGCTAGTACTTGATTAATGAAGTGATGCCACGGGAAGCTGACCATCATCTGAGGCATAAGGTTGAAGCCTTGGAGGCTTTCAGGTGCAACTGGGCAGTTTACCCCTAAAGGAGTGCTCATAAAGGCACTTCGTGCCAAGGGGAGCACGGACAAACCTTGCTCCCATGTAGTAGTTGCTGAGGGTGGAAGGCTTGACACTGGAGATTGTAGGAGCTGGTCCAAGGTCAGCTTGTGTCCTAGTGGAGCACTGGTTGTAGCTGGTTCGGAAGAAAAGAGAGGAAATGTTGTCGGATCTGGCCTCGTGTACAAGTATGAGTTAGGGTTTGGAGGAGGATTGCTGGGACCAGCCTCGTTCCTGGACACAGTAGGCTGTGAGCTTGCAAAAGGGGGAATGGGAGGTCCAGGAGATAGTGATGGTTCTGGCTCGTCATAATCCAGACGAATCCCCACTCCCTTGTCTCTTTCCCTACTCACATATTGGTTGAGGAGAGACCTCAACTCTAAGAAGTTGTTGGCGACCCCTTCGGGAGTAAGGTCAATACGTGAGGGGGTGTTAGAGACACCGACATTAGGGGATGGAACCCCTGATCTAGACGGAGTTGGTGTCTGGAAAGTGAGGAACTCGGGGTATGTTGCTCCAGTAGGAGTGCTCCCCGGTGTTGAGAAGGACGTCGGTATAGCCACATGAGCCTGGCTAGTGCTTGGGGTAGAGGTATTCGGGACTTGATTTACCTCTCCTGGAAATTCACTTTCCGACATGGTAATTTCGAGAGAATGGAGCTACACTACTAGGTCTTTTGAAGAAAATTAGTGGCGTAGCCCCACGGTGGGCGCCAACTTGTTGATGCAACAAATATTAGACCAATGGTAGTAGCTGGGCTGGTTAGGCAAAAGGGTTGGAGGGTTCCGGTTTGCCTAACGCGGGTCGTGTGGTTCCCCCCACGTTTGCAAGACGTGGAGAGAGGTTCACTAGTTAAGTTTTGTTGTTTGCTCGAGATCCTCCACTAAAGTGTGTTCAGCTTCGGATGTAGGAGCAATGGAAATGTGTGTGTTGAATGTAAGGAAGAGTGACTTGCATGGAACAAGTACTCAAGAGCAAAGACCAGAGATCCCCATGGAATCAGAGCTGATCGGAATGTGCTCAGTCACTAAATGAAGTGTCAATTTATAGGGAAGGACATCGCCCAAAGAAGAAACCATTGACTAGTGAAACAAGCTTGCAGTGAGGGACTTACCCTTTTAGGGGTTGAAGCGTTTGGACCCGCGGGTAAAAGACTACACTCTGTGCACATGTCTCCTTTTACGGCTGTGAGAGGCTGAGCAAGTAATCAGTGAGGTGATGTTTTACTGTTCACATCCTTTTTGCTGCTCACATGAGTTCGAGAGATTTGAACCTTTTAACCCTTTAACCTTTTAAGCGTTCATGTGTCTAAATTATTTTATTCAGTCTTAGGCTACCCCGTCATCAGGATCAAAAACCAAATTGTTACGAGAATGACATTAAGTTTTCATGGGTTTAGGGTTAGGTGTGTGGATGATATTAGCTGATGTTGTTTCCTTGCATTTAAATCAAGTATTTTAATACTAATATATAATCCAATACTTTGAAAATAAGTTAAATCATTTCAATGAATACACTGTGAGTTTTATATATCTAATTTTAATCTCCTCTTTGTCACTCGTTGCCCTAATTCCCTAAGACCAAACATGTGGGTATGTTTTGCAAGCAGTTTTTAGAAGCTTTTAGAAGATTCTAGCTTTAAGCTTTTAAGAAAAAACTCCTACTCAATAAAAAAGTCTACTTGTTAAAAAAATAGTCAAAAAACCCTAATCTCTCCGAGGATGTCGGGACGGCGGGAAGAGGATGCATGGCACGATGTTCAATCTAAGAAAGGACGTAGGATTTCTAATTAAGATGCGGCTGCCGACAAGGTAATCACCAAATTCTTCGTTTCTAATCTCCCTCCTAAATGTTCTTCTGCGGATCTTAAGGATGTCTTACGTGGATTTGGAGGGTATGAGGGTTCTTATATCGCTAGAAAGTTTGATAGGTGGGGTAAGAGGTTCGGTTTTGTGTCGTTTAGGGACGTCAGGGATGCGAAAAGGATGGAAGGGGATATGTGTGATGTATGGATGGGGTCGTATAAACTGTTTATTGTGTTGGCTAGATTTGTTGATGGTGAGAAGGTTAAGGGGAACATTCATGAGAACAAGGGTAAAGGGAAGGACAAGGTGTATGGTGTGCAGGTTAACCCTAACGCGGGAAGATATAGCAACGGGGTGGCTGAATTGGTGGTCAAGAATGATATTGGTGGCGGTGGTAGAAATTTTTTGGATACGGTGCTGAACAGACATCCGGAGGCGAAAAACGCAGATACAATCAAGATTAATGATAACCTGGAAGCTTATTGTGGGTGGCACGAGATTTCTTTGATGGGTAAGGTTGCAGATTTCAAGTCGTTGACTTCTTTAAGGACGTTATTGCGGGATAAAGGATGGGATAAGGTGTTGATAAAGTATGTCTCCGGAATGAAAGTGATGTTAGTTTTCAAGGATGCTGAGGAGTGTGACCGTTTCTTGGAGAATGTTGATATGTGGAAAGATATGTTTGGGACTTTAGATAAATGGAATGGGAATAACAAGGTGGAGGATGAGCGTATAGCCTGGTTGAATGTACATGGAGTTCCACTGCAATTGGCTATTGATCAAGTGTTCAACTTGATAGGTGGAAGATATGGTGTCGTGGTGCAACCGGTATGTTTGTCCGCTGATGATGTTAATTTCTCTAATGCACAGATCGGTGTTCTGAGCAAGTCTCACGCGAGGGTTTCAGATCGGTTAGATATTTTGTGGCGGGGCGTATCCTTTCATGTTTGGATTGATGAAGACGTGGGAGAATGGATACCTGAGTGTGTTGAAGAGTTTGATGTCGTAAGTGATGAGGGGAGTGGTGATTTGTTTCGGAATGACGCAGATAGGGAGGAAAATGTTACGAGTAAGCCGTCTATCGAAGTGGACACGGAGTTGGAGATGGGTGAAATTCAGCCAGAAGTAATAGTTCAAGATAAGGAGGTTTATGAGAATGACATTGTTTTGAATCAAGGAGCAGAATTCATCATAGGGAGGAACAGTGAGGGGAATGTGAATAATGGAAGTGTCTTAGTGCGTAAAAAGTATCGAAGAAAGAATGGGGTTAATAATAGAGTAGGATCTTCAGGGTCAAATAAAAGACCTAAGAAGCGAGCCAGGGAAGATAATGATCCATTTGGTATTGATAAACTAATTGGGATTGTGAATTCCCTTCCATCACAAAGTATGGGAGAGGATAAGGAGGCTAGAGTTTCTACAGGGTTCTGTACACCTGATCTTAATAAATCGGTTGGGGCAGGAGGTGGCTCGGGGGATGTTAGTAGGAATAGGGAAGGGAGGGACCTTGGTCAGGAGGTGGATTCTAATGAGATTCTTGATGAAGTGTATGAGACTGTGACTTTAGCGAGGGCTTTAGGGGCTGAGAATATAGAGCAGTTTGTTCCAGAAGTTCAACAGGTGATTTCGAATGAAGGCTTTCAAGGAGTGGATCAATGAATGTTATGTCTTTGAATATTAGAGGGGTGGGTATCCGCGCTAAAGCAGAGTGGGTGAGGCGTCTTCGTGTTCAGCAACAGCTAAGTCTCATTATGCTTCAAGAAACCTTGAGTTCTAATTTGGACAAGGAGTTGGTTGAGCGGTTTTGGGGTAGGGGTGATTTTCAGTTCGAATGGGTTGGCTCTGTAGGCCGATCGGGTGGTATTCTAACTGTATGGGATCCGGCGGTTTTTTCTTTGGTGGAAGTGAAAAAGTTTGCTAATTGTTTGTTGGTTTCTGGTGTTATTAAGGGGAGCGGGGTTATGAGCCACTATCTTAATGTTTACGCTCCGCAGAATCAGGTGGAAAAAAGAAATCTCTGGGCGGAGATTGGTAGTATTATCGGGGTAGGGGATGGTCTTTGGACGGTCGCGGGGGATTTCAATTCGGTGAGACAAGTATCAGATAGAAGGAATTCAAAGTTTTCTGTGTCAGCGGCTCAAGAGTTTAATGGTTTTATTGATGACGCGAATCTGCATGAGTATTCATTGAAGGGTAGGAGATTCACTTATGTTGTTGGAGATAAAATGAGCCGTATTGACAGGATTTTTGTGAACTGGAATTTCTTCATGGATTGGCCTAATGCGGAGTATTTGGCTCTTGCTCGTGAAGAATCAGATCATTGTCCTCTTGTGCTAAAGACTGTGTCTCGGAATTTCGGTCCTAAGCCTTTTAGATTTTATAATTCTTGGTTGGGTAGGGAGGATTTTAATGGTGTCGTGAGGAAAGCTTTGGAGAATAAGGTTTTTGCTGGTAACCCGGATGAGAGGATTATGAAAAAACTTAGATGGCTTCGGAAAGTGATAGGTGAATGGAACGTAAAGAGAATTGAAAAAGAAAAGCAAGAAAAAGTGGTTTTAGAAGAGGAGCTTCATAAAGTGGAATTGGATATGGAAACAAGAGATCTCCCAGAAGAGGAAAAGTGGGTTTTAGAAGAATCAAGGAGAAGACTTAGACAACTGGAGGATTTTCATCAGAGGGATCTTAATCAGAAATCGAGGAATAATTGGGCGAAGCATGGGGATGATAACACACGATACTTTTATGGTTGTATCAATAAAAGGAGAGTCGTGAATCATATTCCGGGCCTTATGGTGGGTGGCGGTTGGGAGACTAAACCGACAGTCATCAAAAGAGAGGTTCTCAGCTTTTTTCGGAATAAGTTTAGAGATTCCTTGGGTATTAGGCCACCTTTGTGTGGTTATGGTTTCAGGAAGCTGAGTGATGAGGATGCCGAGATCTTGGTGAGTGCCTTTTCGCTCCTCGAAATTAAGGAAGCGGTGTTTGGGTGTGGCGCTGATAAAGCGCCTGGGCCCGATGGCTTCAACTTCAGGTTTTTGAGGACTTTTTGGGATCTATTTGAGTCCGACTTCGTGGACTGTATGCAGTTTTTTCATCAGTGCGGCAGGTTTAGTAAGGGGTGGGGTCTTCTTTCATTACTCTGATCCCGAAAAAAGGGGATCCTGCGGTTTTAGGTGATTTCAGACCTATTAATCTCATTGGGATCATAAGTAAGGTGGTGTCGAAAGTCTTGGCGAACAGATTGAAGAAGGTCATCGGGAAGTTAGTTTCAGAGTCGCAGACGGCTTTTTTGTCAGGTAGGTATATATTGGATGGCCCTCTAATGGTTAATGAGATCTTGTCTTGGACGAGAAAAAGCGGAAAAGAGATGTTCTTGTTTAAAATAGATTTTGATAAAGCCTATGATAACGTTAATTGGGAGTTTTTGTTAGCGACCATGGATCAGATGGGGTTTCCTCCACTGTGGTGTAATTGGATTCGGGGTGTTTTGATGTCGGCTTGATCTTCAGTTTTGGTTAACGGGTCTCCAACTTTCAAGTTCGGCTGTGAAAAAGGGATTCGTCAAGGTGACCCTATATCTCCTTTCTTGTTTATTTTGGTTATGGAAGCGTTTTCAGGCTTAATGAATAAGGCGGGGATCATAGGGGCTTTCCACGGGGTCCGGTTACCAAGAGATGGGCCGATTCTCTCTCATTTGCTTTATGCGGATGACGCCATGTTAATGGGTGATTGGTTAGATTTCAATTTTAAAAATATGAAGAGGATTCTTCGGGTGTTTTTCTTGTGTTCCGGTCTGAAAATTAATCTTCATAAATCGGAGGTTTATGGGGTTGGAGTCAACAGTGAGGAGGTGAGTTCGAAAGTTGATGCTTTGGGGTGCAAATCGGGCGGTTTTCCGTTTTTGTACTTAGGAATTAAGGTGGGGGCTAACATGAATAGGGTGGCAAACTGGGATCCTGTGGTTGATATTTTTAGACGCAGATTGTCGAAGTGGAAAACGTCAACTTTGTCTATAGCAGGGAGAGTAACTTTGATCAAGTCAGTTTTAGACAGCTTGCCTACTTACTATTTTTCACTATTTAAAGCCCCGGTTATTGTCATAGACAATTTGGAAGGGCTAATGAGGCGTTTTCTTTGGGGAGGCTCGGATGAGGTGAAAAAAATGAGTTGGGTATCTTGGGAGAGTGTCACGAAACCAATTAAAAAAGGTGGGCTGGGATTGTCGGTTTTAAAAGTAGATAATGAGGCGTTGCTGATAAAATGGTTGTGGAGGTACTTCACGGAAAATCAATCGTTATGGAGAAAGCTTATTGATTCTCTTCATGGGTCGCGCCGTAGGTGGGGGGTGGCTCCAGTCCGTAATGATTTGACGGGGGTTTGGAAAACGTTAGTCTCTGTTTGTAATAAAATTAAGATACAAGGGATCGGGGTTAGTTCTATGATTCGAGGCAAGGTTGGAAGTGGGACTCAAATTCGTTTCTGGATTGATATTTGGTTAGGACAACAACCGCTGAAGGATAGGTTTCCTAGTCTGTTTAGAAAGGAAAAAAAAATAGGTTGTGTGTTGTTGTGGATAGATGCGAGTGGTCTGAAGATGGGTTAAAGATTAAGTGGAATTGGAATTCAGCTGTGGGTTTGGAAGTCGAGATGGCAGAAAGGAGCGAATTGGAAGCTGAGTTGGGTGGTTGTGTGTTGGATGATAGGGATGATAAATGGGAATGGAACGACAGTAGAGACGTAGTTTTTTCGGTTTCCGGGACGAAGAAATGGATGCGTGGTCAGAGTAACAATGCGGATCAATTCGGTTTTAAATGGAGTAAGTGGGTTCCTAATAAGTGTAATATTTTTATGTGGCGCGCCTTCTTGGATCGGCTCCCGACGAAGACAGCTTTGATTAGAAGGAATATTCATGTGGAAAATGACGTTTGTGTGTGGTGCGAAGAAGCGGAAGAATCAATCGATCATATTATTACAGGTTGTAGTGTTTCTGCAGGCGTTTGGCATGGTATTTCGGTTTTGTGTCGGATCCCAGAGATCTATGTTTTCAGTGTGAAGGATGTTGCGGCTCTGCACGAGTTCTGCGCAGCGGAAGGGCATAAGAAAACCCTGCTTCAAGGTATTTTCATTATAGCTAGTTGGAGGTTATGGAGGACCAGGAACAAGAAGTTGTTTTCTGGTAAGAACTCGACTGTGGCGGACATTGTTGCGGATGTCAAGATGTTGGCCTTTTTGTGGTATAAGCATAGATTTAAAGGTGAAATTGTAGAGTGTGAGAGATGGCGTTCTTTTGATGTAATGTAAGTTCTTGGATTGGTGGTTTTTCGCCTTGTTGTCCCCTTCTTGGTGATAGCTTGTGCTTTTTGGTTTTGAATGAAGTTTGATTTCCAAAAAATAAAAAAAGTCTTGTTTGGTTGAAGGAGGTTGAAGCTTTTAGGTTAGGAGCTTGAAGCTTTTGGTTGAACGCTCCTACTAGTAGCGTTTAGAAAGAGCTACAAGCTTTTAGGGAAAAACTGACTATTTTAACGTCTAAATGACTATTATGTTTTTTTTAGTTACGTCAATTTTGGTCATTTTATACATGTTATTAAAAGTTCCAGCTACTCTGTCAAACATCTAAATATATCTTAAAAACTACAGCTACCAGCTATAGCCACCAGTTATAAGCTTCCAGTCACCAGCCACCAGCTACTTTTGCCAAACATACTCATAGTGGTCATGTGGTTTGTCAAACCATGCGTGACTACGTTGATAACCCCCCAACCCCTCTCATGGTTGATATTTTTGTGCATGCCTTGGTGGTTCTAAGCACGCGGTGAACGATGGGGATATCAAGGGTAAGTTACCGTTAAACAGTAACAAACCTTAAATAAAAAAAATCATTTCCTTTATTTTTCAAAAACACTATATAAATTTAACCCATTTCACCTTTCTAAATCACACAAACTTATTCATGAATACACTCACAATTTCTTCACACATTCTCAACCTATTTACAAAAACATTCAAGATGTTTTCATAGGGTAGCCTATTTAATGACAAACCGAAGTGGTGCTCGAGATGTCACCCGACAAGGCGAGTCCATCACAATGTCGCAAAAGGTCTAGCTCAAAGAAAAAAAAATTTGGAGGAGTCGATGATAAGGAGACATCATACGTCATGGGCGCTGGTTGAAGAATTTGCTTTGGCATGTTCTTGGCTCGATATAACCGAGGACCCAAAGGTTGGTAAGTATATCCTTTTTCTTGTATAATATATATATATATATATATATATATATATATATATATATATATATATAGGGTAGGGTTATATAGAAAACCCTAAAAATTTTAAAAAACCCTAGAAAACCCAACCTCCCGACATTTTTTTTTTGAAAAGGGTTGGGGTTTACATGTTAGGAGACTATGAGCTTGAAGAAAACTTGAAGAATACTAGAATTATGACTATTGTTATAGTATTATCTGAAATCGGCAAAGTAAATTCAGAAATATAGATGTCAAGATGTATATGAAATTTACTAATTTAGTGAAATTAGATGTTAATTACAAATCATGAACTTGGTAATAATTATAGAAGAATCTGATGTAACATCCTTAAATTTTTACTTGAATTTAAGACTATTTTTATACATTTTATACTAAAGATATTAAATTAATATAAGTTTCATAAGTCAAGATTTCAAGTAGATAAACATTAGTCAACTAATGTTTAAGTTAAAAAACATTCAAAAGTTGATTGATAATTGTTTACAACCCATGAACAAGGTTTAAGTAAGATTAAACACATAGCGGAAGCTTCAAAAGTCGTGTTCGGTTCTTCGACATTGCTTGACCACCATCCGTAAGGTCCATCTAATCACCTAGGGTCAAAACCATTAAAACATTAGTTTTGACTTTGGTACATAAGACTAAAACATATGATCCAGTCATCAATTTAAAATAATAAAAAAAAATTTAAAGTTTTCTGGTTCCACCGTAAATTACGGTGTTACCGTAATTTACGGTGAGTTCTGGAGATTTTTGGCCCACCGTAAACCAGGGGAGAACCACCGTAAACATTTAACTTCTACCGTAAATTCCAGGTACTACCGTAATTTATAACACATGTAATATACATGTTTTTAAGAGTTTTGGTAAAAAAAAAAACAAAAAACCGCCGAAGGATTATTTAAAAAAAACAAATTTCAGCAACTTTTGTGGCTAACATGTGTTAGACAAAAAATGCTGAAACTTGTTTATTTTTTTTTAAATTCCTTCGGCGCTTTTTTGTTTTTTTTGGCCCAAAACTCTTAAAAACATGTATATTACATGTGTTATTTTTTTCAGAAAAAAAAAATGTCGGAAGGTTGGGTTTTCTAAAAATGGAGGGTTTTCTCACTAGCTTTAGCCTATATATATATACTCCACTATATATATATATATATATTATGTATATATGTTTATGTATATTTATCGTTTTATATTTAAAATGTAAATATTTATTTTTATTTAATGTTGGATATGAGAGAGAGTGATGTTTATGTTTTGAGTAAAATAGAGTCAATAGATTTGAAAATTCAAGTAAAAACAATTAAGATCAACACAACATTATCAACACACAGATGGATATGAGAATGATTGCACAATGATTTCATTTAATTTGCTTACAATACAATCAAACAGTACAGTAATCGTACTCTCTCTCATTAAGTTCTTATCCCTATGGCTCTTAGTATTAACTTTTAAAGTGAAAACGAAGAACTATATATAGGAAGAGAGAACAACTAGTGACGTTATTATGAAAGCGACCACTGACAATAGGATCTACAACTGAATAGCTACATTGTTACATTGTTACATTGAACCACTATTAATTGATAAAACAACTGAATATAAACGACATAGTTCGGCTCAACTCTTTTACAGTCCTACTACTAAGTTATTGTAACATAGAAGTAAAATTTACAGTCCTAATACTAAGTTATTTGTGATATATAAGTAAAACTTAAGGACATTGTTGTAGAAATACTAAATACAAATCAATAGGATCTACAACTATTTATGTTAATTGATTAATTCTTATGGATGTAATTTATTGATTAATTCCTATAGATATAAACTGTCTTCTAATAAAACAAATGTTAAAAGTTTTATGTTTGGGAAAGACTTGTTGTTTCTTGTGACCCAGGTTCGACTCCCACTCTTCCCATTATTTTCTGCGGCATCCAGGTGAAGGGCGAATACGGGTGACCCCGGTTCGTCTTGGATGAGATGCGAGGTTTTACTAATTATTTCACTGTCGTGCATTCAGCCCAGTGAATGTCGGGTTTCTGTGCATCTGGAGAGCCAAGGGGCTGGCAGTGGTCGAGTAGTCGACCTTGGACACAGTACCCGGTGTCCGGTGGTTGACACGTCGTTTCTTGCCGTTAGAAAAACTTTTATGTTGAGAATCAAAGTTTTGTTATTATTTGGAATAAATAAATTAATCAAAACTTGATCTATGAATTAAAAAAGAGTAAACTCGCAAAATGGTTCCTGAGGTTTGGTCAATTTTGCCACATTAGTGCAAAACTCAAACCTTTTGAATCTGGGTCCTTGTAGTTTCAATTTTGTTGCCCATTTCATCCAAAAGCAAAATATGGTCAGATTTTTCAGTTAACATCCAGCTTTTTGGTCTTTTTCCTCCTTTTTAATGAAGGGTAAAATGGTTTTTTAATGTTTTATTATAACAAATTAAAAAAATCTAACCATTTTCCCATTCACTAAAAGAGAGGAAAAAGTAAAAAAAAAAAAAAACTGGATGTTAACTGAAAAATCTGACCATATTTTGCTTTTGGATTAAAATGACAACAAAATTGAAACTACAAAGACCCAAATTCAAAAAATTTGAGTTTTGAACTAAAACGGTAAAAGTAACCTCAACTACCATTTTGGTAGTTTATTCACTAAAAATATTTACTTACTGAAAAAAGACAAAGTATCATATAGAAGAAGTCGAAAGAGAAAACAATATTTTAAACAGTTAAATAAATAAATTTATTGTTTTGTATTTTTGTTAATTTAAATTAAATTTACGCCGAAAAGTATGAGAAATATGACAATCCCAAAACATACTATTGGACTCTCCTGGTGCTTCACATGCCCCTGATCAACACAATTTTTTTATTTGTCATCATTACAAAATAACCAATCCATTCGTACATTTATAATGAAAACTAGTGATGTTATCCCGCGCTTCGCGGCGGGGATTAAGTCGGTATCAATTTGGTTCGTTACAGTACCTGCACTCGATATAGTAATTGAAAGAGAAATCACTACATCGATCGAAAACAAAAAAAAAACACATATTGATATGGTACCTATATATGTTGTTCAGTTGATATCGGTTCGGTTCGCTTGCATTTTATGTTTATTTTATTTCTACACTACGATATTTTTTTTGAAAATGGATATTCTGCCACTATCGTACCAAGCCCAATCGAAACCAATTGAAAACATTTGTATCGGTACCAACATTTTTTTTAGTTTTTTTTTGTTTTCAATAAACTGATACTGTATCGCTACCATATTGTACCGAACATCATCGGTACTGGTATATATTACGTTTTATTATTTTCTGTTTGATAAAGGGTACTTTGATCGTATCTTAAAAGTTATAAGAGATAACAAAATATACTTAAATCAATTAAAATAATAAACTAATAAAATAATAAAACCTTAGAAAAAACAATATTAAAAAAATCAAAAACAATTGTTCCCCTCTTTTTATTTCAACATTACGATATATATTTTTTAAACGGATATTGTGTCGCTATCGTACCAAATTCAGTTAAAACCGATTGAATAACATCTGTATCCGTATCCATATTTATTTTTAGTGGTTTTGCTTTCGATGAATTAATATCGTATCGCTACCATACCGTACTGAACAACATTGGTACCAGTATAAATTCATTTTTATGATTTCTTGTTTGATAACGGGTACTTTGGGTACTTTGATCGTATCTTAAAAGTTATATAAAAATATATATTTAAATCAATTAAACAAATAAATCAATATAATAATAAAAACCTAGAAAAAAAATAATATTAAAAAAAATAAAAAACACTGTTCATGGACTCTTTGTTTTAATATGTATAATTATAAAAGTAATATCATATCTACAACAAATATTTTAAAAGTTGTTGATATATTTTCTATTGCTTTTAAAGATGACTATTATATTAATGTTAGTTTTTAGATCTAAATTAATTAAGTAAGTGATTTCAATAGTTGAAAGATTGGATGTTAATATAAGAAAGATAAATTGCCTAGTTAGTTTACACGAATGGTTCTATGTTCTAAACTATTAGACACTAGTTTTCTAACCATATAAGACGATATGCTTCGATTTAACGTTTTATGAACACCGGAGTACTATACAATACTAGGATCCATAAATATGGTGGTTATAGTCTGAAGTACATAAATAATTCTAGTGCTGAAGTGTATCTTAAAGCATTATTTTTGCACTTTATACATCAAAATTAGTTTAGCAGTTTGAAAAAAGATGAATCAATATATACATGCCTTCATCATCATAATCATTCATTAATTATTTTGTAAGACCTATAACCAATAACACATGTAACTAAGAGAGACATTTTATTAAATAAGAGTAAAAGTTCATAAAACTAGAACATCATTATAATCAAGGTTGGAGAACTTGCTAGTCGGTCGGTGAAGTGGTGACTAGCGACTACTCGTAATTACTCGGATCGGGTTTTTTATATGCAATTTTTATTTTTATGTATACATATACACATTTTTATAGGTAAATATTTTAAGTAACTAGATTTTAACTCTTACTCAACTCATTTTTTTTTAAATATACAAGATTAATTGTTGGAATTCACTTGGCTTGGTTGGAAACTTGCTGAAATTTAGAGGTTTTGGCCGGAATATACATGTTTTTTGCTGAAATCGCCGATTTTTGGCCGACCAACTAGGTCGACTAGCGATTAATGGACTGATTAACGAAAATTGCTCAGTTACTGACCGACTAGCAATTAATCACCGAATAGTCGTGATTTTTACAATGATTATAATTGGCATGTTCTTTGTATACATAAAAGATACGAACCCTAACCATTTATATATTTGACTACTCATGTCACAAACTACAAATATATGAACATTAAAAAAAATCCCAAAACAAAAACATGTACATAAACAAACATATTATTTTATGTCACTAGTTTTGCGAGACTTTGTAACTAAGTCAACCGAAGTGTGTTGATCTACCGCAGATTTCTATATATCCCCACCAAACAAACTCTCTATAAATCTTGACTCATCACCACCACACACCAACACCACCACCACAACCGTCATGCCTTCAACCCTAACAACTCTCCTCATCTACCTCCTCACCACCACCGCAACCGCCACCGCAATCACCACCACAACTACCACCAAACCCTCCGGTAAATGGACCCTCCTCCAACCCAACATAGGCATTACGGCCATGCACATGCAACTATTACCAAACGACCGTGTCCTCATATACGATCGTACTGACTTCGGCGCCTCTAATCTCTCGCTAGCGGACGGCAAATGCCGCGAAGATCAAAACGACGTCATATTGAAGAAGGACTGCACGGCCCATTCTATCGAATACGACGTCGTTTCCAACACGTTTCGTCCACTCATGGTTCAAACGGACGTGTGGTGTTCTTCGGGATCTTTGGTTGCGGATGGCACCATCGTTCAAACCGGAGGGTTTAACGATGGTGATCATGTGGTTCGGGTTTATAAATCGTGTGATAAATGTGATTGGAAGGAGTTGCAAGCGGGTTTGATTAATAGGAGATGGTATGCTACTAATCATTTACTGCCTAGCGGCCGCCAGATTATTATTGGCGGCCGCAGACAGTATAATTACGAGTTTTACCCCAAGGTTTCGAAGTCGGAGAAGGCGTATAATTTGCCATTTTTAGTTCAGACGAATGATCCGAATCTTGAGAATAATTTATACCCATTTGTGTTTCTTAATACGGATGGAAACTTGTTTATTTTCGCGAATAATCGAGCAATTTTGTTCGATTATTCCCTGAACAGGGTGGTCAAGAATTACCCGCAAATACCGGGTGGGGAGCCAAGGAATTACCCTAGTACTGGGTCGGCTGTACTACTTCCGTTGCGTATTGTACAACGGAATGTGACAGTTGTTGAGGTGTTGGTTTGTGGTGGCGCCCCGAAAGGGGCGTTTGTAAATGCTCAAAATGGGGTTTTTGATGGAGCTTTGAAAACTTGTGGTCGGATAAAGATATCTGACCCAAGTCCAAAATGGGTCGTGGAGAGTATGCCTTTGGCTCGTGTGATGGGTGACATGTTGTTGTTACCGACTGGTGACGTTTTGATCATTAATGGCGGATCCAAGGGTTCCGCAGGATGGGAGTACGGGAGGAACCCGGTTCGTTACCCGGTGGTGTACAAGCCCGATAACCCGTTAGGGTACCGGTTCAAGATTGAAACCCCAAGCACCATACCTCGGATGTATCATTCTACCGCGATTTTGATTCGTGATGGTCGGGTGCTCGTTGGTGGAAGTAACCCCCACATATATTATAATTTCACAAACGTACTTTATCCTACCGAACTAAGGTTTGAGGCGTTTTCACCATCATATCTGGATCCAAGATTATCTAACTCACGACCGAAGATATTACCTGGTTCTCAGACCTGGTTTGGGTATGGGGACCAGGTGATCATCCGGTTCATGGTTTTGGGCCACATGGACCCAAAATCAGTATCGGTGACAATGGTGGCACCTTCTTTTAACACACACTCGTTTTCCATGAATCAAAGGTTGTTGATCCTCGAAGGCGGGAACACCACCGTGCCTGTCGGGAAGGCAACATACGAAGTGTCAGTGAGGGCGCCGCCGTCGTGCTACATTGCTCCGGCAAACTATTACCTTATGTTTGTGGTTCATCAGCAAATTCCAAGTGAGGGCATTTGGGTTCAACTTGGTTGACAAGTCAAAGATAGTGAAGGGCTACCCGTGAACATCTAACAGATTTGGAAATCTTGTGACATGACCCGTGATACGTCTAGTGCACATGGATAGAATAGCCTAAAGAATTTATTGACCAATTGATCATGAACATGGGATGCATGGTTTTAGGGGCAAATAAGGTGAAATCAAACAAAAAGTATTTAGGAAACAATGAAATTAGATGTTTAGAAATAACCAATTTTTTTATTTATTAAGAGTTTGATGGTAGAATGAGTCTTTTTGGTTCTTAAAGAGATGTTAAGTGAGGTAGAGACACCGGTTATGATTTTATTTATTTATCATCTACAATTACCTAGTTGATTTTGATTTGACGATCATGGGCGCAGCATAGTTGGGCGGCCGATCCTTCAAACTTTTTGCTCAGTAGTGAAGAGTATTTGATTTTCGTATATAAAATTTTGGGTATATACGTTTTCGACCCCCTGGTTTTATAGAACTTTTTGGGTAGTGGCGGAACTAGCCCATTAAATCAGAGGTATCCCAATTTTTTTTACCATGCAATCATACAATATAAAAGAACGACAATAAATAAATAAATAAAGTAAAACAAATACCTAACTAACTGGGCCACAATTTAATTCAAATTATTAATAATTTGGGCAATTGGCCGGGCCACTGTTTCAATCGGGCTCCCTTATTCTACAAGTTTGGGTTGGTTAGGGGTATCCTTGTATTATTTTAAGGGTATCCTTGATATATAACCGAAAAAAAAATAAAAAAAGATACACTACGAATACGCACTTGATTCGTAGCCCGTGCTACGGTTGCTAAAGCATTGGGTCCGCCCCTGTTTTTGGGTAGATACGTTTTCGACGCCCTCGATTGGGTCCGCCCATGTTTTTGGGTATATACGTTTTCGACCCCTTCAGTCGGAAATTTCAAGCTTCGCCACTGTTAACGATGTACGTAAATTCTCCTTGGTATGATATTTATACAAAACAAATTACAATAACATGTAAAACATATATAATAACCAACTTAAATTATTACCTATATGAGTTTAAAGTGTTTAAAGTGATGATGAACAGTGAATTATAATTTTTAGGTTTTTGTTTTTTTTTATTTTTTAGTTATATATTAATTATTAATCTTTTTGTAAGTATTTTTAGTAATAAATACGTAACTGTTGGTTTTTTAAGTATTTGTTTTTTTTTGTTTTTGTTATTAACAATATTTTGTTGTTATTCAATTTGTTTTTAGTAATAACTAGGGTTTTTCAATGACGCGCGTTGCGCGAAAGACATTGGTGTTTTCGACCGACATCATTCTTCAAATGATTTGAGATAAACGATGCGTAACCAGCCATATCCGGCATCGTGGAGTGTATTAAAAAGGGAGCAATTGGACGATTGGATGCTGGGCTAGGTGTTTCTTGGAATGCCCACGGATTGTTCGGGTCAAAACCACGATTATGAGGATTCATTTTTCATATTGTGGTTGGATAAGATTTTTTTTTTTTAAATAAGATAGAGATGATTATAGAAGAGGTGGAGTAGTTGTGGTAAAAAAATGAATAAAAGTGTGAGTATTTATAGTGAATATTTTTTTTTAAACACATAGCCGTTGGCCAACGGCTAGCCCAAACGGCTACTTGTCTTGGCCAATGAGATCCTGCCATGTCATCTTGATAGCCCCGTCCAACGCCCGGGCTGAAACCCCCGCCCCCAGGCTGAAACCCCCGCCCAAGGGGCCACGCCGAAACCTAAGCCCACCCAGGGTGGTGACTTGGGCGTTTGTACCCAACCCACGCCACAACCCCTGCCCCATACCCCATATTCTAATTTTAAAATAAGATAGAGATGATTATAGAAGAGGTGGAGTAGTTGTGGTAAAAAATGAATAGAAGTGTGAGTATTTATAGTGAATAAATTTTTTTTTAAACACATAGCCGTTGGCCAACGGCTAGCCCAAACGGCTACTTGTCTTGGCCAATGAGATCATGCCATGTCATCTTGATAGCCCCGTCCAACGCTCGGGCTGAAACCCCCGTCCAAGGGGCCACGCCGAAACCCAAGCCCACCCGGGGTGGTGACTTGGGCGTTTGTACCCAACCCACGCCACAACCCCCGCCCACAGGGTTGAAACCCCCGCCCAAGGGGCCACGCCGAAACCCAAGCCCACCCGGGGTGGTGACTTGGGCGTTTGTACCCAACCCACGCCACAACCCCCGCCCCATTCCCCATATTCTAATATACCCTAAATTAACTGTTCATTTAGTTTGTTTTTTCGACCAACATCATTCTTCAAATGATTCGAGATAAACGATGCGTAACCAACCATATCCGGCATCGTGGAGTGTATTAAAAAGGGAGCAATTGGACGATTGGATGCTGGGCTAGGTGTTTCTTGGAATCCCCACGGATTGTTCGGGTCAAAACCACGATTATGAGGATTCATTTTTCGTATTGTGGTTGGATGAAATTTTTTTTTAAAATAAGATGTAACACCTAGAAAATTCACGTCCTATAATGTATTGACACGTGTCATAAGCTTGAACGTGTGAAAGAATACTCTAGAGGGACTAAAGTTGACAAATAAAGAAACTATGTGAATATAAGGGTTCAAAATGTCAACAATGGATAAATATGCCTTACAATAACCCTGCAAGATGTTTATACATTCACACGAATGAATCATGGATCATACGAAGATAAATATAAAAGAAAGTGAGAGATTTCAAACTACAGGGGTTAAATGTGTCAACATGTTTAAAGTATACCTCTGAGTGACCTTTTAGCAAACCCGAAGCTTTGTAACGATTAATTATGCTCACTAGAATACATGATAAAAATATCATCAAGTTTCGTTATCGTATGAGAAAGTTATGATCAAATTCATATACGAGGGGTTAAAAGCGTCAACGTTGAAATTTATGGCTTTCCGGCTGATCGCAAGGTTAACCAAGGACTTAACAATGTTGGGTTATGTCTTAAGGCCCTTAAAAGTCAAGTTGGAGGACCCATAGTGCAAGAAATAAAGGTAAAAATCAAGTCTGGAAGTTCAGGGGCCAAACTGTAAATTTTTGAAACTTTTGTTCTCTGGCGAAGGCTTGCGCACCTCAACATCCGGAACGTTGCGGTGCGCAAGGCTGCTTACGGACCTCAACACCCAGAATGTTGAGGTGCGTAAGGTTCCTGAATAAAAACAAAGTTTTGTCCTCTGGTGACTGCTTACGGACCTCAACATCCAGAGCCCTGCGGTGCGCAAGACTGCTTACGCACCTCAACACCCAGAATGTTGCGGTGCGTAAGGCATACAGCTGGGCGATTTCAGGACAGATGCCTGTTAAAACGGTTACACCGCCTCTTTTAGGTGGTTTTCGAAATTCAGGGGCTCTCTAGGTGGTTTTTAGCATCCTAGGTCCACCTGGGATGATCTTATAACATCTCTAGACCAAGTTGGCATCATCATAGAAGATCAAAGTTAGTATATAAGGGACTTGAAGTTGTAGCAATTTTGCTCTTTCATTTGCAACTTACTTTCTGGAGCTCTCTGGTCAGCAAGCAATCTTCCTAGTGGTCACTAATCATAATTAGGACCCTTGTAAGTATACTTAACCTTTCTAAATTCGTTTAAGCTTAGTTAATTAGCTAAAAGTCAAACCGTCATAATTAAGGTTTGACTTCGTGATTAATTAAAATGTGCTCAGTCTAATTACGAATTAAAAGTACCTATAAGTAGGTAATTATGTGGGTAATAAACCCTTAAAAGGGTACTTTCAGATTCCCACTTTAACTATGTTAATTGTCGAGTCAAAACTTACTTTAAAAAGTCAACAGAATGTTTATTTTCAAATTAAAGCATAATTAGCAATATAGGATACTTGCAACCTGTTTGATCATTAATATAACTTGGTAATTAATATAAGAACATGTCTAAACATGTTCAACTCGACGATTTTCAGTTTAGGCTCGGTTCGGGACCGAAAGTCGCATAGTTTGACTTATGCTTTGACTTTCAGTTCTGACCCGTTTAAGCATAGTTTAGAAATGCCTTAGAGCCTTATTAGGACCAAGTTACCTATAAGTATAACCCTCTGTGATTATACAACTTGGTTCATTAGTTATCCGATTCATATGCGTGATTCCGTTAAATGCTTAAATGTTGACTATTATGCCCTTTTGACCTTAAAACGTGATTTTTTGATAAAGTAAAAGAGTAGAAACCTTAGTTACTGATTTATAAACTTGCACCTAAAATTTGACATCAGGTTGAGGTCTAGATTAAGAGTTATGCTCGTTAGCGTAATTTGAAAGCTTTTTAGTAATTAAATGGCGTAATTAGCATATAGCCTATCTAAACCCACTTTTTGATACCAATCTATTTACCCACTGATATAAAATAATATTTTAGGATTTTTGGAGATTTTTATTTATTTTTAGGCTGAGCATAACTTAGAGTTCTAAGTATGATTCGGTTAATGCCAGTTTTACCCTTTTAAGCCATAAAATGAGTTTTACAAATCCTTTTGACCTCAAACCTTTTTCTACTAATCTTATTTGATAAATAAAATATTTTGAGCCTTCTGGAATTATAAAAATATCAGCTTTCCGTTGAAAACCCGGAAATGGCTCCAAATCGCCTTTTTAAGCGTTTTTAACGCATAGTATGTACTATAACCATATTGAACATATAAGGTTAATACCTACTGATATTTTTAGTATATTTTTATATATTAACAGTAAGTACAAGTTTTTAAACTCAGGTTTCCAGTTTTGACCTTTTAAGCCTAAGTGAAATTACCAAAATACCCCTAAGGTGCATAGTTTGGTTTTAAATGATAAGTTTCACATATAGGTCATACCCTACTGTTATAACATGTTAAATTAAGTGTATTTACTGTATAAATCAGACCCGAAACTCAGGTTCATATTTAAACTCTTTTATAACCTTTTTAATGACCAAAATACCCCTACGGGGCGTATTGTGAGTCTAAATCCGTTTTGGGCATAATATAAGATATCTTTCTGATGCCACAACATAATTAAAGCATAATAACTTAGGAAACTTGCATATGACTCATTTGGTTACTCGTTACGCACTTTTCGCGTTCGGATCGGCGTATGTAACTAGTTTGCATATATTAGCCGAAACGGGTCAAACCATATCCTTTTTGTCTCAAAATCCAGAATGTGTTTAGATTACCCATATTATACAAGTCTTCAAACTTGTCGGGTCAAAACCACATTCTAATCCGGTCTTCGCCTTATCATGCGTTTGAACCGTATCTTTCTGTAAGACTAACCGGTCTAAGCTTAGGCTTAATTAAAGACCCGTTAGCATTCTAATTGGTTATTTATACCCTCATTCCAGACTAGAGCCTTCCGGTAAATGGTACCTACGCTTACTTAAGTGAATACGGCTGAGTTATTAAATTCTTACTATTTAAGTCAGGAGCTAGCTCAGGTAAATACTCTTAACTTATTTTCCCTATACGGGCTTGGGATACGGTATTATAATAATACCGCTTGGTCAGGTATTGAATATTTAATCTTATTATGGTTAAATTATTGAGGTAACCCGGTTTAATCTGTATTGTTTGAAATAAAGACCTTTAGGGGTTAATGACCATGTCCCGGATATCCTTGACATCATTGTGTTATAAAATGGCCACGCCTTATACACGGGGTGTAGGCATACACCTGACAGTTGTTTAAGGAAAAACAGTATCTCACTCTCTTGTGGGCCTATACTTGTGGCGTGTCTGTTAATCTGACTCGGTTTCTACATCGGGCCCTGAACGTATAACGAACATGTAAACCTGTATACAAGATTATAACTATAATTGTCCCAAGTTATAAAGAGTTTGTGCCTTGTGCATTCAAATCAATTTTATTAAACCTTTTCAAAATGAGTCGGTTGAGTGTATTTACCAGTGAAAACTGACGTATTTTCCAAAAGGGTTAAGTGACAGGTACTGGACGTAATTGGCTGGAAGCTCAGGGCGTTTATAAGGAATCTTGCAAGTTCTAGGCGCCTAAAGTCTGTTGAATAATGTTTATGTTTTAAGATCCGCCTGTGGATCCTTTACTTTCCGTTGTAATACTGGATATTACTTTATATTCGGATTGTAATATATTTATCTTTTGCTTCCGCTGTGCATTCATATATATTGTGTTGTTTGACTATGATGATATCAACTACGTCACGATACTCCCCACCGGGGCCACCGGTGACACGTGGAAAATAGGGGTGTGACATAAGATAGAGATGATTATAGAAGAGGTGGAGTAGTTGTGGTAAAACATGAATAGAAGTGTGAGTATTTATAGTGAATAATTTTTTTAAACACATAGCCGTTGGCCAACGGCTAGACCAAACGGCTACTTGTCTTGGCCAATGAGATCCTGCCATGTCATCTTGATAGCCCCGTCCAACGCCCCGGCTGAAACCCCCGCCCAACCCACGCCACAACCCCCGTCCCCAGGCTGAAACCCCCGCCCAAGGGGCCACGCTGAAACCCAAGCCCACCCGGGGTAGTGACTTGGGCGTTTGTACCCAACCCACACCACAACCCCCGCCCCATACCCCATATTCTAATTTCAAAATAAGATAGAGATGATTATAGAAGAGGTGGAGTAGTTGTGGTAAAAAAAAATGAATAGAAGTGTGAGTATTTATAGTGAATAATTTTTTTTAAACACATAGCCGTTGGCCAACGACTAGCCCAAACGGCTACTTGTCTTGGCCAATGAGATCCTGCCATGTCATCTTGATAGCCCCGTCCAACGCCCGGGCTGAAATCCCCGCCCAAGGGGCCACGCCGAAACCCAAGCCCAGTCGGGGTGGTGACTTGGGCGTTTGTACCCAACCCACGCCACAACCCCCGCCCACAGGCTGAAACCCCAGCCCAAGGGGCCACACCGAAACCCAAGCCCACCCGGGGTGGTGACTTGGGCGTTTGTACCCAACCCACGCCACAACCCCCACCTCATACCCCATATTCTAATATACCCTAAATTAACTGTTCATTTAGTTTGTTTTTTGTTTTTTATCATTCACTGTTCATTTCGTTTGTTTTTTATCATATATGAATTTGGGTTCATTAACAAACTCACAATTACATTTATTTCTTATTTTAACATTTCAAGTTATTCGCGAGTGCGTTGTGACGGTACGTTACCGCGTAGATTGGATCGACAATTTGACTTTTTAGTAATAATTTGTGTTCGTTAACTTTATTAAAAAAATCTAAAGTCGCATCTATGTTTATTTCTTATAGTAACATTCCAAGTTATTTGCTGGTGTGTTGTGAATGTATGTTACCGTAGACATTTGGTTTGTTACAATACTCATACGAACAGTACCGGTCGGTTCAAATTGTCACGATACTTAAACCGATGTCCATTTATTATCTCAACCAAAGTTGTATAAATGAAAAACTTTCGAAACCGAAAACCCTAAAAATGAATATGGGTACCGGTACCCATGTTGATCGGTACGATACGGTAGCAATACGTTGTCGGTTTATCGAAAGAAAAAACAATAAAAATAAATACGGTATTGCAATTGATGTTGTTTAGTTGGTTTGTTTCGGTTCGCAACGCTAGCAGCACAAAATCCGTTATCAAACAAGTAACCATAAAAATGAATACATATCGGTACCGATATTGTTCGGCTCGTTACAGTATAATAGCGATATGGTGAAAAAACAATAAAAATAAATACCGGTACCGACACATATGTTGTTAAACCAGTTTCGATACGATACGACACAATATCCGTTTTCAACAAAATTTATATCACAATGCTGAAAAGATAAACATAGAACGCAAACCAACTAAACCGATATCAACTGAACAACATTGATACCAGTATTGATATTCGCTTTATTGTTTCGATCGATATAAACCATAGCGAGTGTTGGTATCGTAACGAACCAAAAAGATACCAATCGAATTCTTGCCGCGAAGCGCGGGGGAATCTCGCTAGTATATGTATTAAAATCAGAAGCTAATAAATAGTAATTTTAATATTACAATAATATATAGTTTTTTAATACTTTTATTATTTTAATATTATAATAATAGTTATTTTCTTTACTTTTTAACTTTAACCATTTTTTTAATATCACGGGTTGGGATAAGCTTGGTGTCAACCGGTATCGAGCCAGTACTGGTATCGAAAATATTGGTACGGTCATGTTCGGTATCGGTACATGAAGGTAAAAACCGACACTAATACAGAAAACACCAAAAGTTGATGCCGAATTGATATTGGAAATCTTTGGGTTCGGGAAATTCAGTGCTGCTACCCGGTGTCATTTGCTCATCTCTGATCATGGGTACCGTACGAACAATAACGGTATCATAAAACTTTTTTTTGTTGATTTTCTTCAACTTTTAATTTTTTTTTCTTTTTTTTAGTTTCAGGGGTAGGGATGAGCTCGGTGCCAACCGATAGAGAATCAGTACTGATACCGAAAATACCGGTTACGGTACCGGTATATGAAGTTAAAAAACGGTAGTGAACCGGTACCAGGAACGCCAAAAGTCGGTACCGAATTGGTACTTAAGATCTTTCGGTTCGGCAAATTTGGTACCGGTACCCAGAACCATTTGCTCATCTCTGACCACGGGTTTTATACGAACAACATCGTTACCATACAACTTTTTTTTGTTGATTTTCTTTCGGTTATCTTTTAGTGTTTTTTTTCTACATTTTCCTTCTATTCTTGTCAGCAGTTCTGTTCGCAACGTGCTCGTAATGATTTCAATTTTCAAAACACATGTAAACACAGACTAAATAACAAAAGAAATTCGCCGCAACGCGGCGAACTTTTTTAACCCTAGTTAGAATAAAAATCTTAGGTCACGTGTTAGACATAGTTTTTTTAAATATGTTTAAACGATTATGCGCTTTGGCCTCCTTATCATACACCATGCAGAGCAATAGCTGTACGCCTGTACCTAGATATGGACAACGAATTTGGGTATTTTCAATGTTTAATCAGATGTGGAATTCAACAAAATAGTTTAGCTCTTTTCTAATCGAACGAAAGAAAAGAGTGTCACAAAGTTATGTTTTGAAATTCGATTTTCGCTTTATTGTCTATGTGGTTTATTCGACACGGTCTTTAGTTCAATTGAAATTCTAATTCGAAATCGAGTTCTCAATCTAAATTGATTCGAATAACCCAAATTCACTTCTAATCTAAATCTAATCTAATCTAAATCTAAACCATATAATAAAAGAAACCACTTTAGTGACACTTGTCATCATATTAGGCCATCTCTTATAGATAATTTTTGTTTTAATTTAATCTCTTTTAATTAATTATAGATAATCATCATACTAAATATTATTTAATTTAATATCTTATATTATAGATAACCCTCCTACTAAATATTATTAGTTTAATATGTTTTGGATAATTATTATTTAGTTTAATCTTCTTCTCATTATAATATTATTTATTTGAATTAATTATATTTGAACGTTTTGTTTAGTTTGGTATCAAATAGATTTTACGAAACTTAAAATAAAATTAACTAATATTATTTATCATTTATACATTTACGGAGTTTTAAATAAAGGGTTAAATTTATTGAGACTTCGTTAACAAATTTTGCAACAACAACATAATCTATTTTTATCACGAAAACCAAACTTTGTATTAATAAATTAAATATTTTTATTTTCACTATACAAAATTACATTTACTCGACCCATGTAATACATGAGATTT
The DNA here is from genome assembly GCA_030545235.1 of Helianthus tuberosus. NCBI lineage: Eukaryota > Viridiplantae > Streptophyta > Magnoliopsida > Asterales > Asteraceae > Helianthus > Helianthus tuberosus. Next base: position 136,057,677 of record CM060357.1, read on the forward strand.
TTTAAGATATAACTTTTTCTTATTTGATATATAAAATTAGATTTATTCAATTCGTACAATACAGGAGGTTTTTTCAGGATATATATATTTTTTTATTATTTAGTACAGAAAATTACATTTATTCAAACAGTGTAATGCACATATTTTTTAAAAATGTAATTTTTTTTATTATTTTGTATATAAAATTACATTTATTCAACCCGTGTAATAAATGAGATTTTTAAAGATGTATTATTTTATTATTTGGTAGACAATATTACATTTATTCAACCCGTGTAATACACGTGGTTTTAAAGATATAACTTTTTTTATTTGGTATATAAAATTACATTTATTGAACCCGTACAATATGGTTCTTATAGATATAATTTTTTGTTATTTAATATATAAAACTAGGTTATAACCCCGTGTAGTACACGGGTTGAATAAATAAATTTTATATACCAAATAATAAAACATTATCTTTTTAAAAGCCTCCTTTATTGCACGGGTTGAAGAAATGTAATTTTATATATTAAATAATAAAATAAGTTATATCTTTAAGAACCATATGTATTGTACGGATTGAATAAATGTAATATTATATTCCAAATAATAAAAAAATATATCTTTAAAACCATTGTATTACACGGGTTGAATAAATGTAACATTGTTTACCAACTAATAAAAAAATTATATTTTTAAACCCCCGGTATTACATGGGTTGAATAAATATGATTTTATATACCAAATAATAAAAAATATATATTTAAAAAAACTAACGGATTTTTTTATATTTAAAGTAGGATAAGATTGAATATTAATCTGAACGAACGGATTTTTTTTATATTTAAAGTAGGATAAGATTGAATATTAATATTTATTTATTTAATTAATATAAGATTGAAAAATCATATGATTGAATAGTTAGGAGGTTGTATTATGATAAATCGGTTAACCGTACTGAATGATAAAGATAATAGTGATTGTTGAACAAATTAATTAATCGAATTTAACAGAAACATTTGTGATGCTAGGCGGATTTTTTTTAATTATTTGAAAGTTAATATCAATTTTGGAATTCGTATGAATTCTTATTAGATTTGATTAAATATTATTGATAATTAAAATTTGTATTAGATTAGATTTTAGATTTGATTAAATATTACTAATAAAAAGAATCTGTATTAATTTAGATTAAATATTATTATTTTTAGTATTATTAATAATTTTAATCAATTAAATGAGAGAATGACAAGTGTCCCAAAACAGGTTTCTTTTATTATATAGTACTAGCGGTAAGACCCGTGTGCAAACACGGGTCGTTTCTTAGAAAACCATGCATAACACATATTGACAGAACATATAGATATGTATATAGATATTGTACCAAAACGTGTTATTTATTATAGCTAAAAGACAACTATAAGTAAATATAAAAGATATTTATCAAAGTTAATAAAAGATGTCTAACAAACTTAATAAAATTCATCAGTCACATATGATTATTTCAATTCTCTTATTCATAAAAGAGAGTATCCACCCATTGACAATATAAATTGTTATAAACATAAGTACATATGAAAGATGTCTAACAAACTTAATAAAATTCGAATACAATTTAACTTTAACAAACATCAACTAAGAACATACGATCACCTGCCTAAACAACACACATCAAACCTCACTCAAGAATTTGTTACCCAGTAACATGTCCTTCGCTACATGTTGTGATCTGGTTAAATATGCTACTGCAAACAATGTAACAGCTGCTGATCCAACAATCTCCCTATACAACAGATGATACAAGAACCCTTCTTTATTACTGATTTTTATTTCTCATCAACATCTCCCTGATTTGTCCTTTAAATTGTAGGTCAAAGTACAGGGAGAACATGTCTTCTTCATCATCCCTCTCAAGTTGAAGGTCCAACAAATCTTGGAGATCGTATGCATTCAGATTATATGCATTATCCATTTTAATCTCTTCAACACTACCATCTGATCTGATCAAAGTCAATACTTGGGTTTTTGATCATGACTTCCAATTTACTATTTTTGGATCAGTTGGTTTTCTTGGGCAAAGAATTATTGAAGATGAGTTTGGTGATTGTGGTCTGCTAACTAAATTTGCAATTGATTCAGACAAATTAGACGATGAGAGAAGGTTTTTCGAAGTACCGATTTTTGGAGATAGAGAAGCAGTTGTAGGATAGACTGTGTTTTGAAAAACATTTGAATGTTCAGCTCTAACTTCTTCCAGCTTTTTGTAGGACTCAACTATCTTCAGTTTAGACCATCTAGCAATGGATCTAAGTGGACCATAATCAGCAGCCACAAGCTCTGCTCTCATTCTTTTAAACTTCAATACCTCATCTGAATCCACTGTTTTGACTTTCTTCCAATTAGGTTGAGTTGGCTTTACCAGACGATCATTGTTCATTTTCGTGATTCTATCGATATGAGTTTTTCTCTTACGTGTGGAGATGATTTCTGGTGAAGGAGAATGTTTTGGTAGTGAAGATGAATGTATGGGAAATCTTTGTGACGTTGGAGATGGTTGGATTGTGGTTGGTGTAGTGAAAATGATCATGGCAGATGTTTGAGAAACTTCTGCTGAAACAACTGGTCTCTCAGCAGCTGTTTGGTAAACATCTGCTGATACTTTTGTGTTCCCAACATCTATTGACAAAATGGGTGATGATGGTGTGGAAGGTATTTTCTCCTTCTTTTGTAGTGGTTTTTTTGGAGAAGGTTGAGATTTAGGTTGAGCAGGCAATACAATTTCTGTAGGATTAGCTTTTGAATCTGGTGGCAACTTTCTCAATGAATCTTTCTCCCCCTTTTTGGCATCATTATCATCATCATCATCTTTCTCAAATATTGATGTAGAGGTGGAGCCAGTTAGTTCCAACAGATGTTCCTTAATGTTCATAATGTCTGCTTGTGTGTCTTTATACCTGGCATCAACCAAATTTCTGATAAATTCCAAACTGAAATTGCGGTTACTTTCAGCTAAATTCCTCTGAGCTTGAAGGATGGGTTGCATAGAATTCCAAAGCTCATTGGCAATTTCCTATCTGGTAGGTTGACTTTTAAAAAGCTCTATCATCTGCTTAATCAATTCTTTCATTTCAGCAACATCTGTTTCAATGGTAGACACTCTAACCGTCAAATCCTTATAACTTAATTCATCACCTACTTTAATAGGATCATCTGAATTCCCACCTGTAGTGGTTGTATTTGTTTTGATAATAGGAGAAGTCTCCATATTATCAGAAACAGATGCCCCTTTTTCTTCGTTCTGGGGACTTCCCACTGAAGCAGAGATTACAGTTGTAACCTCATCAGTAGTTGCCTTCAAGGGAGTCTTAATGATGTAACCACTGTCCAACTGATCACCAATGGGTTCAACAGTTGTAGTGGCTGCTCCACTTGAACTACCACCAAGAGTTTTGTAATACTCAACGGGGATAACCTCCTCAACTGTTTGTAGGATAGGAGATTGAATTGGTTTAGACACAGTCATTTGTTGCGATCTACTCTCAGTAATGTGTGCATTAGAGGAACTGTTTTCTTTTTGAAATTCAATTGCTTCAAACAGAGGTAATATTGTTGATGGAACTTGAGCCGAGGGTTGTAGTGTAGAAAGAGTGATTGCCCTGGGAGAGGGACTTTTAAACATACTTTCATATGAAAGGTCTACTTCATGTTGTGGTGTCCTTGTACTTACAACATGATCCTTTTGTGACAATACATGAGGAGTTTGAATGGGTTGAGATCTTTCCAACAACTCTGAAGAAGTAGCAGTAGTGGTTTCAAGTGACATTTATGTTGTCACTGCATTAACCTCTGGGATCTCATCTTCCAGAGGAACCTTTTTATTTTGTTTAGGTTTGATGGACTTTTTGGATGTGACAGCTTTCTTTTTGCGTTTTCCTGGTGTGTGTTTCACAACACTGGTTGTGGTGTCATGATCACCAGGAGCAGTTCGCTCAACAACAGAAGTTTGAGCAACTGATGCGGACGCATCTAAAACAGGCTCATCTCCCTTTGTTTCAGTTGTTGAAACTTTTGACTCTTTATCCATAAGTTTAGTAAAAGTTTTACTTGTAAGACTATTTATTTGAAAAGCTACACCTTGTTCAAAATCTGTTTGTGACACTTGTTTTCGTAGGAAGTAGCTTAGAAGTCTTGGATACAACAGAAAAGCATTACTACGAACACCTTTTTTCAATTTTTTTTTCCACATTTTTCACATTATTCAACAAATCAGAAAACAGTGCTTGTGATAAATTGTAATCAGATTTTGTTAAAATAGCATAACCGAAATACTGAATGTTCAAAGGTATCTCATTAAATGCGGTGGTCTTGGCTGAGAGACAAATTAAAATAGTATGAAACAAAAATTTCATTGGCGGAGGGAAGTTTCGTTTGTAGATAGTAACTTCCTTTAATTGTGCATCATACCCTCTTTCAATGAACTCTGTATGAAGTTCAAGTTTTTCAAAGTTATTCTTACCTTCCAAGTTGTCCAATGCAAATGTAGTGGAAATTGTAAAGGGAGAAATTCGTACCACACTTTCCCCGACCTTAGATGTGATGGCAACTGGATTATTATCTTCAGCCTCTATTTCAGCATTAAACCAAAATTGTCGGAGTGTTTCTTTATGAACCGGAGCATCGGCAGTAAGAATTGATTTGTATTTCGATGACGTTAAAAGGTCAATTATTGAGTGATAGCTAGTATTTTTGCTGGGTTTCTCGAAGATGGGGAGGTAGTTGTGAGGGTTTTTGATGTTCAGAGACATGATCGGAAAAGAAGGTGATTTGGAGATGAAACATAGTTTAAATTGGAGGGTTTTTAATATGTTGGAAACTGTTTTTGAGAATTTTGAATTCGAGACTGCAGTGGTAGAACCTCGATTTAGGGATGAAACAACTTTTATATAGAGAGAAGAAGTGAATGCTGACGTGGCAGTAGTTACAAATATTTAATGGCTAAGATCTGTCCACGTCAGAACCTCTCTTACGACAACCGATGACAGTTGTTTGGAAACCTCTATTAGTCGTTGGGAACAGTGTGAGTCAAACAGTAGTTAGATAAACAGAAGTTATGAGAACAGATGATAACTTTCAGCAGTTTTTTTCAATCGGTGTAACTCAACAGTCGTAAGTCTAACATCTGTTATTAGTCCAACCACTGTTAGTATCAAATCCTCTGTTAAGCATTTTAAGATTGAATATCATCTGTTGTTCGTTAACATCTGTTGACCCATAGCAGACATTTGCATCTTCAGACATTTATTCATCAGCAAATGCTCTCTTTTGTCAGACTTTAGCTACAACACACCTTTTATAACACAAAATATACCGTAAATTCTTCCAAAAAACTGTTGTTGATAAAAAAAATTATATAATAATACTTATACCAGACGCTATATAATAATACTTATTCATCATTAGGCCAACCACTGTTAGTATCAAATCCTCTGTTATGCATTTTAAGATTGAATATCATCTGTTGTTCGTTAACATCTGTTGACCCAAAGCAGACCTTTGCATCTTCAGACATATATTCATCAGCAGATGCTCTCTTTTGTCAGACTTTAGCTACAACACACCTTTTATAACACAAAAATATACCGTAAATCCTTCCAAAAAACTGTTATCAACAAAATTATATAATAATACTTATAGCAGATGTTATATAATAATACTTATTCATCATTAGCCCAACCACTGTTAGTATCAAATCCTATGTTAAGAATTTTAAGATTGAATATCATCTGTTGTTCATTAACATCTGTTGACCCATAGCAGACCTTTGCATCTTCAGACATTTATTCATCAGCAGATGCTCTCTTTTGTCAGACTTTAGCTACAACACACATTTTATAACACTAAAATATACCGTAAATTCATCCAAAAAACTGTTATTGATAAACAAAATTATATAATAATACTTATAGCAGACGTTATATAATAATACTTATTCATCATTAGCCCAACCACTGTTAGTATCAACAGTCGTTAGAATACACAGTTGTTTCATCATTAGCAGATGTTCTCTTTTGCCTAACTTTAACTACAACAGACTTTTTACAATTTGAAGTGTTGACTCTCTGTAATTTGCAGGAGCACAGATTATTCAAAAAACTGCTATCAATGATCAAATTCTAAACATTTGTTTTATCTTTCCACTCATCTATTCACCATCAAACCAACCCTTGATACTATTAAACCTCTGTTGACTTACCAAACAGATGTTCAAACACAATTCAACATCAACATAATCTAAATCTTACTCAAACACTAAATAAGTAAAAACAAAACACAACATAGATTCTTAAAATTAAAATTTATTCATTTATTCATGACATTAAAACTAAAACTCCATTAATTACATCACATACTGAACAACATTAAAGGTCAAATCTAACAATAACAGCAAGAATTAAGAAACTTTAGCTTCAACTCCATCGATTGCTGAATCTCTCGATGTATGTCCTTCAACATCGCCATGAACTCCACGTCTCTATCATCGCACTCTATATTACTGACAACACAAAGCTCACGAACGGAAGTTGAAGGCATCCGCATAAGATCTCTGGAAACCTGCTCTCTAGTGAACAGGCCAGCTTGCAATCCATCAAAACATCTCTTCAACTCTTGAAGAGTAGCCCTATCTTCATACACCTGTTCCTCGATTTGCCTGACAAAACGCTGCTTTAAATCATCTGATTTTGCATTTGTGAATGACGCCATTTGAATAAACTATATTACTCGACTTTCCTGAAAGTATGATATCTTCGTAGGAAAACGTGATGAAAAACAGGTGAAGTGACTATGAGTTTATAAACTGAAATTTGGTATTATGAAAACGTGTACATTTAATATAAACATATTAATGTATATTTCAAAACAGCAATCTTTTAATGCAAAAACCTTTTCAAACCCCAACTTTTATGGGAAAACTGTAAAATTAAATACCAAGAAACCCAAGGGACAAAATTTAGAAGTTCAAAGAACAAAAGCAGATTATCAAAATTACAATTAACCTCTTGATTTACCATGTATACGTGTTTTTAAACTCTATAAAAGCCCGATGATTACTTTTGATTTAAAACATCAACAAATTGTCCTACAAATCACTTTCTGTCAAAAATTGTTCCAAATCAGAAAACCAACAAAAAAACTACATGGCAAACTTCAGCTTCTACCGCTGGTCAGACCCCAGCAATGTTAAAACACAGTTCTCCATGTGGTCACTCAAAGAACAAAGAGCAGACGAAGAACTAAACAGGAAAGTCGACATAATAAATGACACTAATTACAACAAAACCTGGAACAACATAGCATTGCTCGATGAAGTCCTCCACTCTCCTCCATCAGAGTTCCAGAAGAATGCAGAAAAGTTTCTGACACAACTTCTAAAACAGGATCAGAAAATCTGCAACATGCTAACTGACCTGAAAATCAAAAGAGAACATGAAATCACATGGAGAAAGGCCAGAGTCTACGAAATCCTAGCAAGTGTTAACTCTAGCGTGTAATACTTTTCGATTTAACGAAAATCGAACAATGCAACTCTCCCATCAAAGAAGATAGCACATGCAACTTTTCACGATGTTGCAACAATGATACTGCAACATCGATATTGAAAGGTTGATGTGTGATGGGAAGCTTCATTGAAACGACAATGTTGGAACAATGATACTGGAACGATAACATGTAAACATAATCAACAAACATTCGAACAAAGAAGTGTAATCGGAGATTAGCGGCTGAATCACGAGAAAGATGCATTTGAGAGGGAGAGATACGATCACAGAAGTGAGCGGGAGAGATTTGAATGTGGAGCCAGATTATTAACCCTTATTTATAGGATTAGAATATATGGTTTGAATTTTGAATTTTGAATTTTGAATGTGGAGCCAGAATTTTGAATCTCAACAGATGTTTATTGGGAACTGATGTTTGATTAAAAAATGTTAAGGGCAGATGTTTAAACAAAAGTTTAAATGTTATTTTATATTAGGCTTAACATGGGCAGACCTTTCCCTCAGCAGACCTTTGCATCTTAAATATGGGCCAACTTTGAATTTTAAAGTATTTTTAATATTAGGCATTATGATGTAATAATGACATAAGAAAAGCCTTGTTGGACATGCTCTCCTGCTGACACATCAGCTTTTCTTATGTCACTTGGATTTCTCCTTTTATAGAAAGTATAGATAGTTGTATAAATGAGGTTTATAAAGATATATTGTTTTATTATTTAGTATATAAAATTTATTTATTTAACCCCGTGTAATACACGGGGTTATAACCTAGTTGTATACATATAAAACTCTTTGGGGACACATCACGACTTATGGTGAAGTCTAAAAATGTTTCTCCGCCTCTCTCGCTCCTATTAAATATGTATATTTTCTATTAAATAATAATGATTACAAATAATTAAACTAAATAATAAATATCAAAAATATAATTCTTATCTTAATAATTTATCAAAATTTACTCACCCATAAGATTTCAATTATGTTTATTTTAAAATATAATTTTATAATTCTTAAATTTTTATTATTTGTTATTTATAATTGTTAAATATATAATATTTTTTACTTCATAGAAAAATTACACATAAATAATGGTTTTAACAAGTTTATTTATTTAACACGTGTAATACATGAGTTTCTAACCTAGTATTTGTGCGTGTCTATATATATATATATATATATTATACGATATACTTATGATTTAATGAGTTGGTCTTTAAAATTAGTTAAATATTGTACTTTTATAATTATATTTAGAGAATCATAGAAGTTTATAGCTTTACAAATCATATAAGTTCAGTTCTATTTCAAAAACCCTAATTGTAGTAACATCATTCGGCATATATTGAGTCGATTCTAACTATACTTGCGTTTTTAAGTTTTAAAGTTCTTCAAACAATATTCACAATGTTCTTGTTGATTGATTATTGCTCTTCTTTAGTAATTTAAATCTAAGTTTTTGATTAATCAATCAACTAGAGTATTCGTCTAACCACAACCCAATATAACAATTAGTATAAGTGCCTTGCTCCTAAATCAGGTGATCTAACAATCAATTTTCATTCAAACTTTTCTCTAGATACCGTTTGTTCTTGAAAATGAAGAACCTGACATAAGTTTATGCCAATTCACTCTACAAAGATGGAAACCCAAGACAATGGCTTCACAAACAACGCCTCATACTTATCGGAACTAAGTCTTCCATCTGGAAGCATAAGATGATGTACTTCCTCACTAAGTCATCATTTATGATTCTACATCATAGCAATGTGTAATGAATGAACTCTACGTCCCGGTGACTAGTCCTTATAATCCTAAAGCTAGAGACTTTGTTGTCAAATAGCAATCTAAGTACACATATGAAGATTTGAGAAGGATGGACAATGATAAGAAGGATTTTGGGATGCTGGAAATGGCTTACTCAATGACATATACTTAGAAGTGTTCTATTGCAAAGTTGCAAAAGAACATTAGGAAAATTTTTGTAAGATTCTTGAAGGCACTCTAGAGTGCAAGAAAACATGAGTGAGGTGTTTGTACAACAATATGCAATGTACTTATACATCAATTGATATACTATGTCCTAGCAACTTGATGAGCTCAAGACAACTGGTAAGGAATTCAAGAATCAAGTTCTTTTGGAAAGGTTCATGAGATCACTGCAATCATTGGAGAGTTTGTATAGACATTATCATAAAGACCAATGGAATGGCTTGACCAAGATGACCATATCTCAAATATGTGGTGGACAAAACACAAATGAACGGAAGCTGCCCAAGATAAGACACTTGGTCAACATGTTAGGCATGTTGAAGAATACATACAAGATGCAAATGCTTGTTTTACTTTATCTTCATCAAAATGAGTGTATGGCCCAACAAGACAAAGTTATGCAAACCATGCTGGCAACCCTCACCCAAATCCAAACGCATACCGAATTTTAAATCAAATCCCAACTAAGGCACAAACATATGCACCAACAGCAACCTGAATTTCTTTATTGCTACATGTTGCTATAACACTACTTAGAAAACCCTCTATACCTCACTAAATCCGTAAATTTAAGCTACTCTGGATGCTCAACTTAATGCTCACACCTTCACTCTTTATTACATGGGAAATTCTTTTGAAAGCTCCATTAATATAATCTTGTTATATGCTTTAGAATGGGAATGGTATCCAAGTGTTTGAAGTAAAAACTAGTTAAAAGAAACCCCAACCCAACTAGTACGTCATATTAGCGTATCGCCTCTTTTGCCGTGGTTCCCACCAAACGATACGGAAAAGAAGGATAATGTGTTTGATGGTTTATGGGGGCCACATAAAGACTTGTTAAAGAAACCACAAGATCGAGTTCTCTTCAATAAATACCAAAAAAATTATAACAACCCTTCTAAAAATTATTAGAACACCCATATACGCCTTAAAATACACCCCGTATACGAAAAACGGCCCTAAATACCTTTAATTTTATAAAAATTAAATTAAAACAAGATTTAAAGAGCTCTGGCAGGGCGCGACAGATCCCTCTTGATCTGTCGCGGGGCGCGAGCGAGGGGACGAGTGGCGGAACCCTGAGCTGCCACGTGGCAGGCTCGTGTCGAAGCTAGTCCGTAAACTCAGCAAACCTAAACCCTACGACACCTAGCTCGTGGGGCGCGACAGATCCCCTTGTCTTCGTCGCGGGACGCGATAAAGCAGCCGAACAACCCCATAAATGGAGGGCTTCGGCATTCAGTCGAAATCGTTCATCACATAATTCTCTCTCTAAATTTCTTTATAGTAGAAGTAATACCCGGGCATTATACCCCCCTAATTAGCGAAGCTCTGCCTCGTTGTAAGTATTATAACCCCCGGTTACATATTAGATACGATGCCCTATTGATCTAGTGCTCCGTAACGCATGTCGAGGCTCTGCCTGACTCAGTCGTTAGAGTTTTGTTTCGGGGAGGGTATAACTAATGTAAATTTGGGTTATTATACTAACGCGTGTGCATTGTTTAATTTATTAGATTATAACCAGGAAGTCATAAGGGAAATACCTAAAATAGCAATGTGAGTTAATCCTTCTTTTTGTAAATTGTTTTTACAAAACCTCAATTGTTTTAACTTATAATTAACAGTGATTGAGTATTTGTATTCTACAATTATCGTCGGTATGTTGGGGTTTTGTATACAAAATTTGTTACTACACTGTGAGTAGTAACATGACCATCGGTCAGGACTGACAGTATCGTGGGTGGTAATTAAAGTAGAAATATCAACAAATGTAATTGCGAGATAGCCCTCAATGCAGTAAAATGATAAAACCTGTTTTGATTAAAAAGGGATTCACTCGCCAGTATTTCTTGCTGATAAAATGTTTTTAAACACGTTTCAGGTAACAAAATATGAAGGCTTGGAAAAGTAGCTATAAAAGTTACCTAAATAAAGAAGAAGTTTTATTTCAATAAATTAGGGTTTATCTCTATAAATATGTTTGTAATGGAAACTTGGGTTTATCCCAATATATTTATTATTATAAAAATGTGGTGTTTTACTCTGATAAAATATTTCCTAACTACGGTCCGGATGAAATTTCCGCTGCCAAATTAATGATAAACACCGATACCACCATCTCTGAGTAGGTCGCGGTCGCCCGCCTCCCGGGGCAGGGATCGGGGGTTGCGACAGAAGGTGGTATCAGAGCTACAGCCACTGATTTCAGCCACAGAAGTGTTCTGCTGACACCAAATTTTTTTCTATTGTGTTAGGAAATAATCTACAGGATTACGTGCATATCTATATATTATTGTTTTGTGTTATTTGACAATTTGTTAGTTTAAAGTATGAGTGATCAAGGACCATCGGACGCCTATCGTCAATTGTCTAGTTCTCCTAAGGATGAATGAACTTCTTCCCAGCCTACCCCCTCGGGGTATTCAGCTGACACATAAGAGGGGATTTTCATATTTAAGGCACTATCCGAAGAACCATTCCCTACCAAAAAGAGAAGATGGTTCAGTCGGGGAGCACACGAGCGTAGGAAAAGAATGAGGAAATTACAGCAACAGCGGGCTTTAGCAGCAGCAAATAGGGAGATGAATGCCCAAACTCAAGACATACTCAATAGGCGATTAGCTAACTTTCACATATTAGCTACCACTGCCGCAGACCCAAACTAAGAACAAATCATTGCACCACAGCCACTACAACTGTTTCCAACTCAACCCATGGAAATCGAACCTAACCCAGGAGACCAGCTTCCAATACCCGCATTCGACCCAAACGAAATCCCTAGAGTCCCAACACCAAACCCTCTAGCTTATGACCCATGGAATGACGACCATAGGGATTATCGAGAACTTTACCCACAGGAGGAACTCATACCAAACCCTGTAGCACCATACCCCAACCTTGACCCTCTAGATCCATACTGGGATGCTGATCAGTATGTTCGGGAAATACTAGAAAACCCATACCCATATGAAGAACCCGTACCACCATACCCTGACCCGATACCAGCACCACCACCACCCATGAGTACCGAAAACGTGCAGGAACTCCGTACCTTTGGTGAGGAATTATTAGATGAAAGTGAAAGGATCAGACAAATAGGGAAGAGGCTCGTTTGGAAGTACAACAAGCGAAACATGCAATACTGGATGAACCCCTAGTAATAATAGTAATAATATATATATATATATATATATATATATATATTATATAGAGAGAGTGGGGATCCTACGGAAAGGGTGTTTTTCCTAGAAAGTCTAGGAAGTGATCTGGGCCATCCAATGGGTGTGTTTAATGGTTGAGATCATCTTGGTGGCATTTTGGTAATATGTGTTTCTTAAAAATAGGATTATTTAATTAATCAGGGGTAGATATGTCATTTAGCTTGTTTTAAATATGGAAATAATTGTCATTCCATAACCACCCCACATTTCTTGCGATTTTTTTTCTCTCTCTCTCCCTCTCTCCCTTTCTCTCTCTCTCTTCCTTCTATCCTTCATGAAGAAACACATCAAGAAAACACGTCGTATTAATCTGCTTGCTAATCTACTTGCTGTTAAAACACAACGTCAAGAAATCCTCCAGCATTACCAGCATGGATGGTAAAACACAGCGTATGAATCTGCTTACTGTTAAAACACAACTGTATGAATCTGAATGCTAAAACACAACTGTATGAATCTGCTTGCTGTTAAAACACAACTGTATGAATCTGAATGCTAAAACACAACTGTATGAATCTGATTGCTGTTAAAACACAATTGTATTAATCTGCTTGCTGTTAAAACACAACTGTATGAATCTGAATGCTAAAACACAACTGTATGAATCTGCTTACTGTTAAAACACAGCTGTATGAATCTGAATGATAAAACACAACTGTATGAATCTGCTTGCTGTTAAAACACAGCTGTATGAATCTGAATGCTAAAACACAACTGTATGAATCTGCTTGCTGTTAAAACACAACGTCAAGAACATTCTGGTGGTTTCCAGACATAATTAAAAATCGATACAGACTAGATAATAGTAAACAGAAAAAGAAGTGTATTTGCCATATCCGCAATCAAGAATTGTGTTTGAAGCCATAACTATCTCTCACGTAAAAAATGATTTACGAATAAAGTTGATCAAGATTGTGAAAGGAACGAATGAGAATTTGATTGATATTTACATCTGGTAGTAATTCGCAAATCAGGGAGAATCAGTTACCATAAAATCATGCATAGTTAGTTAATGAGATATAAATTCCAAAATTAAAATAAAATGTCAAATTACACAATTGCCCTTTTAGTTAAAATCCTTCAATGCCACATGTCACATTCTGATTGCTTCCTAGACTTTCTAGGAAAATAAGGCTTTCTACCCAACTCCTACTATATATATATATATATATATATATATATATATATATATAGGGTCGGGATTTAGAGAAAATGATAGAAAGTGTGAGAACGGTGAGAACGCTTATGGATCGTCCGATCAAAACAATCTATGGACTAGATTGGCGCGGTGGCGTTTTCGTAAATAACATCAATTTTATTACGTGGACACGCTTCATTAAGGGTAAAAGGGTCTTTTAACTACTCCAAACAAAATGCCATCTCATGAAATAAAATGCCAAAAACAAAAATCACACACCATTCTGAGTAAAAACGCCATTAGATATAAAACGCCAAACTTAATTATAGTAAAATCCCGCCTAAAAAAACCGCCAAAAAATCCTATATATACAATATCTCAGACCTTCAATTAAAAACACACAAAAACCCAAACGCCATTTTTAATATATCCCATTCGCCTTTGAAACGCCAAAAAACCCAAACATCAAATATCTTCTAACCCAAAATGTTTTTTTTGAAATTCAGTTTGGTTGTCTGTAAGATTTCGCTCAATGAAATGGTCAAAATCCTTAAGTGAGGATATTATCCATTTCATTGAGTAAAATCTTATTAACTTATCCTTAACTTCCATCCAATTTATAACGCCAAAACATACAAAAACATTATTGAGGTTTGTTGTCAATAAAGTTTAGCTGTATGGGGTGGACAACATTGACAGTTATCTTTCTTAACCGAGGATTAACAATGTTGTCCATCTCATACAGCAAAACATTATTGATTTTAGCATGATCAAAGTTTGAGGTTTAAGGTGCTTTTATTTGGTGGCGTTCTTTTTATCGGTAAAACGCCAAAAAAGTTAAAAAATCAAACATCGTTCATTGGAAAATTCAAGATTGTTGGCTGAAGGGTCTAAACTCAATAACATTTTGCTGCATGAGATGGACAAATCTTCAAGAAAAAGAGGCTGATGTCACACTTTATTCTTCCAAACGGCGACAAAAAACTACTTGAAAAACAAAAAAAAACAAAAGGAATCATAGGAAAGTCGAACCAGCCAGTTAAGATGATTCAGAAAAGAAGAAAGAGACTGGTGACAGTGAAGATTTGGAAGATTAATTGTTTATATATTTGAAGGGGTAAGGTCCCAAAAACCTCGCTTCGAGTACTTGGGACCATACCACAACCTCATCCTTCTAACCCTCTTTAGACCTTGCGCAGATGCGCACGGGTCCAACAAGGAGAACTTAGAACGGAAACAATGAGCAACACCCGCGCGCCAAAAGGAAACTAACAAATCCTTGCGCCGACCTCCATAGCAGAAAGGATAAAAATCCTAGCAAACACTTCCGCCTAATTAATATCCAGACTTGGATAAAATAAACTTCTCAGATACCATACAATAAGGAGCCACACATGATTATAGCTGTATTCTTCTAGAAGGCTCCAACGTGTACCACTAGACGGTTATAACCGAATGGCCACGTGGCATCATCCCAGGCTCCATTGAAGTCACGATGATGGCACAGAATTGAAGAGAGATCTTCACTTGCCCACTTTCCACATGGCAAAACCCCAACCGTTGATCAAAATCACGATCCGTGTGCATACTCAAATCGTTAGCGATTAATAGAGGGAAAATAACCGCTTACGGAAAAAGCACTTTCCGTCAACTTTTCACCAACAGGTTTTCCTGCCCAAACTTCGGCTATAAATAGAAGGATAATTCAGGTATAATGCTCAAGTTACATTCACTTCACTCTCACTTCTTCTTCTTCTTCTTCTTCTTCTTCTTCTTCTTCATAAAACCCTGTACTTATTCTCACGCCGGAGGGTGGTCACGGAGAGAACCCTCATTCTCCCCGTGGTGAGTCTAACGGTGGTTGTTTTGCAGTTATTGTGAGAGGAAGAAGATAATTCACCCACGAATCGAACGGGAAGATTTAACCCTTTTATGCAGATTCAAACCCCCTGGTTCAGTTGATTCCGGTCAATCGAACCAGTGTTTCTTCATTGGCGCCCACCGATTTCTCAGTTTTATTCATTTTCTCTCGTTTCGATTCACTTTTGCATCTCCGTTTTTCAAAATGGAAGAAACTCCGACGAACCGTCAAACCGGCCCTCGGCCAAATTTCTCCCACAATACCCAAGTCGAAGGGATTGTGGAAGAAGCTTCGGATGATAACGAAGTTCAATACAATGAAAACCATCCGAACGATCCTGTCACTCCAGGAATGCAACCTGAAATTCCAATAAGCTCAATTCTACCTCCTGGAGAAACACCAATGTCCTTGTATGTCAGATCCCAAGGAGCAATAAATGTTATGTATGCACAACTCTGTGCATAGACTACTCTTCCCACTTGGTCACGAAGACCTGCATCTCGCACACGAGCACCATCAGTGCCTCATGTTTCCCATCATGAAGCACCATCACGAGTTCAGGTAGAAAACACGAAAGTTTACTCTAGATCTCCAGCAAGGTATGAGTCTACTCACTCCGAAAATCGACGAAGAGAGTATAATGATGAATCTCATTCCCACCGAAGGCAATCGGTCTACTCCAGGTTGGGCCCGCGTTCTTACCAGAGGCGGGACACCCACACCAATGAGTACGATAGAACATACCATGAAGGAGACAGTACAAGTGTGTTCAATCGATTGCAACCAAATTACAAAAGTTGTAAACCTTGCGCGGTTTAGAATCCTGAAGCAGAGCACGATTACAATTTAATATACCGCCCGGCGGAGGCAGTAGAGAATTCCAAGTTCATCAGCGAGATCGCTTTGGCTCTTTTGGAAAACGCAAAACTCCCATCTAATGTTGGCAAGTTCAATGGCATGACAGATCCGGATGACCATCTATGGGTCTTCACTAGTGCAGGTCTAGTAGGAGGATGGACCTTACCAATGTGGTGTCATCTATTCCTCCAGACTCTCACAGGTGCCTCGCGACTATGGTTCGATAACCTACCTGATGGGAAGATAACATCATGGGTAGACCTGCGAGAAAAATTCCTGGTGCACTTCAGCCAACAGAGGAGGTCTATCCGAGATACAGCAGACGTAATGAATATTTGGCGACGCGATGACGAGAGCTTAGAAGATTTTATCACACGCTACAACAAAGAAGTGCTCGAGATAGGAGATGTTCATGAGCACTTGATCAGAGCACAGTTTAAGTATGCCGTCCGCTGTGACGACATGATAAAGTTTTTGTCCGGAATGGAGGGGCTACCAATGAGTTGGGAGAAGCTGATGGAAGCAACCAAAGTGTATGCCCAGACGGAGAAAAACCTCAGCACTAATAGACCACCACCACCACACAGTCGCCCAACAGATATGAGCGCGAGCAGCGGAAAAAAGTTCAAAAAGAGTTGGCGCGACTCGAATTCTGAAAACTACTCATCCGAAGACGCGCGAGCTACCATAAACAAGCTCGCTGCGCAAAGAGAGAAAAAGCAGGAAAATAGAGAGAGGCAGTGGACCCCCCTGACCAAAACCCCAGCGGAGGTGCTTAGCACGGAAGACTACCAGTTCAAGACCCCTCCGCCAATGAAGAATAAGAGGGGCCAAGATCCAAATCAATACTGTGACTATCACAAAGATAATGGTCACACTACCAACAACTGTATCTCTCTCCGCACTGAGATTGAAAAAGCGCTCAAAAGTGGTGAGCTCACCCACTTATTGTAGAATGTGCGGAAGGATATAAAACAAATTACTCGCGGTGAGGAGGGCCCGAGTAAGAAGGCGAAGAACTAAGCAGCATACAACAGTCTCCTCAGATGTTGGTCAAGTTCTGAAGCTTACCAATCCATGGCGAGGACTATAGTATGAGTAAGTTAAGTTTCATGTAATTATCCTAAATAGACGACTTTGTACCACGGCCTCTGTGCCCTATCATGAATCAAAACAAAGTTTCTATTATCTCTGTGTTTATTACAAAGTGCAAGCAATTCCTTTTGGTAAGTGCAAAAACATTATGGTAGATATAACACAAGTCTCATGAGCGGTCAACGATCACACACATCGCGCAAGACCTTACGTTCACACATGAGCTTTATACCACCTTTATTCGCCTTACCTAATCAAAGCAATTGTATTCATGCAAAATATTGTAACCTAAAACACATTTTATACTAGTTACTGGCGCACCACACGCCTTAACAAAAAACTATAAATGTACACGGCAGTGTATTAACCAAAGTTACTTGCGCAACAGCGCGTTAACAACACCGGGATCCACATCCCAAAACCTACAAGTTAATTGTTCATACAACCACAAAGAAAACCTAAGCTAGGTCTTCATCTTCTTCTCTGTCTGGGAAGATTTCTTTCAATTGTGCCACATGGTCATCAGACTGCAACGCAACATTGATATGATCCATAACCGGGAGCTGTAAATTATTAAATTCCGTCTTCGCAGCAGCAAGGGCAGCATCTGTATTAACACCATGGGTAGCGGACTTGCTAGTATCCCAGTCAACCTTCAAAGCATTAACCACATGGTGAGAACATTCCGCGTACCCTTGGGCATAGCCATCATTTCGCGCAGCAACCAACAAGTGCACCACGGTTTTGTCTAGTTCTTCAGAGTTAAGGACTGATTCAGCAACCTACACAAAAAAGAAAAGAAAAGTAAGAAGACGCGCAAAACATCTCTGGGAATTACAAAAGAAAGAAGAAACTTACACTTGCAATCCCACGGTCTTTCAGCCATAACATATCACTTTTCAGCGGCTCAAGCTCACTCTCCGTCGTTTCCCGTGCAGTTTCAGAAGTTTCTAACTTTTCCTCGGTTTCGGCAAAACGGCGGGAAGTTTCAGCCTTCTCAGTCCGCGCAAGCTCCAAATCTTTCTTAGCAGACTCAACTTCCGCCTTAAGTTGTTCCTGCTCAAATAGTAAAGCAATAAGTTCTTCTATCTCCTTATCTCTAAGGGCAAGAGTAGCGCAGGTATGTACCTCTCGTTGTTCACTTCTTTCCCTATGAGAACGCGCTTCATCCTGCGCGGCTTCAGCATCAACTTTTTCCTTCTTCAATTTTTCGATCTCCACATCCTGTTTTTTCAACCTTTCAACTTCAGCTTTAAGATTATTGATAACATTGCGGAGACCCATCTTCTCAGCATTATCTTTCTCGCAAATCTCTTTCCAATTTTTGTGCTCCTTGAAAAGAAGGGCAGCTTCAGCTTTCGCCTTTCTCTTCCACCCCGCAACCGACCATTCCTCAGTTTTTTGATCATTTTCAAATTTGGCCTGATCAGCTTCTAATCTAGCCCTCAACTGGGCAGCCCGAGCCTCATCCTCATCAGCCTTCTTCTTGGATGCCTTAAAAGCAGCCCACTCCTTATGTATACTATGCCACTCGCGCACTATGCGGTGCGTAGTAGACGTATAAGTGGCAGCCTCTTCAAGATAGGCATGATAGGTCTGATCATGAAGGCGTCCCTCCTGAAATTTAATCTCCCCAGGCGGGAAGGTTCCCTGTAACCAGTCTCGGCACACGCGCTAGTCTGAAAAGGTGTCACCCTTCTTCAAATTCCAAACAGGGACATGAATTTCAGAGGCGTTCTTCTCCGAGTAAGTTCTATAATAATAATCCCCCAGAGTTTCATCCGAGCGGATATGGGAATTCCTATCAACATTAGAAAAAGAACCTTGGTCCTCAGCAGAGACCTTCTCAATATTCTCAGGCATAAAACCAGAAGCCGCGAAAGGAGAAGTCGTTACAGGGATCTCTTGAGCAGATTTCCCTTTCTCTGAGTCAGCAACAAATTCAGGAGTTTGTGGATGACCAGCACCAGCATCCATAGCCTCCAGACTGGTAATTTTTCCCGCATCCACAACAACGTCAGCAGGTTGCTCAGCTTCAGGGTTCTCCGCCCCAGCAGTCTTCTCCGCCTCAGTATCAGCAGCCTCAGTACCCTCTAACTGCTCGCTAACAGGGGCGCGAGGAGAAGAAGGCAGAAGCTCTTCATTAACCACAGATGATGGCTCCTCATGAACAGGAACACTTGGCTTTTCCGTAAGAGTAAAAATATATATTACAATCATTCAAGACGCATTAGAAGAAAACAAAGAGAAACACCTACCAGAAACAGGGTTTGCAATAAAGGCATCAATATTGCCCTTTCTGGTGATTTTCTTCCTCCGGACCTTCTTGTCAGGCTGACCTTCAGCTTCAGCATCAGTATGTTTTCTCTTTCCAGCCTTCTTCCTCAGCAGATACTCAAGACTCGACTCTAAATCGATAGGATCATCAGGGTTCGACGGAGGGATGTCAGCAGTATCCTTTGGTTCCGGCTTAGGTTTCCTCACAACTGCAAGCGCAAGACCCTCCAATGAGTCAGATACCACCACATAAACACACCTGGATTCAGAGGAATGGCGCGTACCTTTCTTCTCTCCTCCCACATTTTGGCCTTAGAAGATTCAGTTTTCTCCACATCACTCTTTTTTGGCGCAGCAGTAGCAGTGGGCGCACGTCTTTTCTTTTAAGGGCCTATGCCCAGGTTAGACAGCTCACCTACTGAGAAACACAAAGATTGACTTATTCAAACGCGTAAAAACAGCAGAAAATAGCATTATGGTAAAAAATTACCAGCGCCAGCAGCAGGTTACGCGGCTAAGTCATCGTCCCGTGGAAGAACAAAATTCCTCACAATACGGTGATACAAGAGCTCCTCATCAGGTTTCTTGGGAATAGTAGCCATCTTCCCACCTTCTCTCTCAAAAGCAACAACATACAAAGAAACAACTGCAAAAGAAGAGAAATAAAGGCAAATTCAAAAGAAAAAAAACAACAAGAAAGGGAAGCAAACAGGGCAAACCCCAAACCTTACTTTTGCCATCCTCCATATACACTGGCTTCTCTTCCCGATTCATCCGCCAGTTCAGACTCATGCAAGCACCAACTAGGGCTTTCTCCGGCAGAGCAATTGATGGAACGTCCTTCAAATCCTGATACCAATTTTCGGAAAAAGGAGTCTGAATCGTCTAGGTTGGAACATCCTCTATTCCCCTAAAAGTCATCCTCATCGGAATAACCCCAACTTTAATAAAAAAGAACTTTTGTTTCCAGTCATGAAACGACTTTGGGGGTTGAAGCAAGATCTTCTTCGCAGAAGCCCTTTGCACAAAAGAATAGAATCCTTGAGAACAATGAATTTGGTGGAACACTCGAAACCGAGTAACCGATGGTTCAATATGCATTGTATGGCAAACGAATTCAAAATGACGAACCCTAACCATCCTAATAGGGTACATCTGGGAAATATGGAACTTATAATACGAAAGAATGTCAAGAAAAAACTTCGTTACAGGTAATCGGAAATTGCCTGTCGAGAAAAAGTCCCAAAATAAAGTGATATACTCGGCCGGAACATCCGCGGCCGTCTGACCCTCATTAGGGTACCGAGCGTCCCAACTATCAGGAAACTTGAAGCTTCGAACCAAACCATTGAAGGTTTCTTAGACCACTTCAATGGTGGAAGACCAGCAGCCATTTCTTCAGAAGAATCTTCGTGATGGTTCCCGGTTGACTTAGAAGAGAGAAATTACAAGATTCTTTCAAGAAATTGACAAAGGAGACGAAAAAGAAAAGGTTTTTCACAAAGGTAATGATTGACGAAAATAAGCATTTGAAAGACTTATATACCCACCGCCATAAATACCCTAGATAACTGCAACAACACATTTTTCGAGGTTGGCACGGTTATCCAAGAATCAGGGGCGAGTGGGGATAAACAATAACGCGAGTTCACACGCGCGTGAGAGACACGAGCAGTAGGGGTACAACTGACAGCGACAGCCTGTTACTCGTCAACAGTCATTACTGTACCTTTTCACCTGCCAAAGTCAAGATTTTCAAAATCAAAATCATGAACAAGAATATCATCCCCAAGAAGATTCCCTATTTTCGCGCCAAAAACTCTACAGCAAAAGCACCTATCTCTCATAGTCCAGTGCTCCACTTATTTGCATAAGAGCAACACTAGACTGGGGGGACTTGAAGGGGTAAGGTCCCAAAAACCTCGCTTCGAGTACTTGGGACCATACCACAACCTCATCCTTTTAACCCTCTTTAGACCTTGCGCGGCCGTTCACAGGTCCTACAAGGAGAACTTAGAAGGGAAACAATGAGCAACACCCGCGCGCCAAAAGGAAACTAACAAATCCTTGCGCCGACCTCCATAGCAGAAAGGATAAAAATCCTAGCAAACACTTCCGCCCAATTAATAACCAGACTTGGATAAAATAAACTTCTCTGATACCATACAATAAGGAGCCACACAGGATTACAGCTGTATTCTTCTAGAAGGCTCCATCGTGCACCACCAGACGGTTATAACCGAATGGCCACGTGGCATCATCCCAGGCTCCCTTGAAGTCACGATGATGGCACGAAATTGAAGAGAGATCTTCACTTGCCCACTTTCCACGTGGGAAAACCCCAACCGTTGATCAAAATTGCGATCCGTGTGCATACTCAAATCGTTAGCGATTAACGTAGGGAAAATAACCGCTTACGGAAAAAGCACTTTCCATCAACTTTTCACCAACAGGTTTTCCCGCCCAAACTTCGGCTATAAATAGAAGGATAATTCAGGTATAATGCTCAAGTTACATTCACTTCACTCTCACTTCTTCTTCTTCTTCATAAAACCCTGTACTTATTCTCACGCCGGAGGGTGGTCACGGAGAGAACCCCCATTCTCCCCGTGGCGAGTCTAACGGTGGTTGTTTTGTAGTTATTGTGAGAGGAAGAAGATATTTCACCCACGAATCGAACGAGAAGATTTAACCCTTTTATGCATATTCAAACCCCCTGGTTCAGTTGATTCCGGTCAATCGAACCATTGTTTCTTCAATATTCTTTTTTTTATTTTCTTTTTCAGTTGATTGTTATATAATAAAAACGTCATATATAATAAAAACGCCAAAACAGCCAAACTGCTTGTTTAAACGCTATCATCCCGTAAAACGCCCCAAAAAACTCCCAAACTATAATAAAATTACTTTGAAAAAGTATTATAAAAAACCCAAAAAATAAAAAGCAAACTTGAAAATGTAACTAAAAACAGTAATTACAAAACAATAAAAAAGAAGAGACGGAAAATTTATTATATTAGAATCTAAAATGCCAAACTTGAAAGACGGGACGTGTTACAGACTTCAGAGAAAAAAACTTATCAAAAAAAATAATTACAAACAGTAACTTAAACGACGGATACTTTATTATAATAATGCACCGCCTAACCTACGCCGCCAAAAGAAATCCTATAAAATAATAACTCTCAGCAACTTCCATTTACTCAAACCAAAAAAACAAATGCCAAAATACTACTAAATACCACTCACTACAAAACGCCAGAAATCAAAAAATCAAAGATGGCTAATATGCTATCTTGGATATTCAGCATTGTTCTTCGGGAAGTTTCACTGAATGGATTGTTAGCTGAGAGGAGTAACTCAGAAAGATTTTGCTGCATGAGATGGACAATTCTACAAGAAAAAGATACTGATGACAATCGAATGTCATTTTGTGTTCCTTGTTCTTGAATAAGGCTTGGATGAGGAAAAGAGATCAATGACACTGAAGAGTGCCATGATTATAAAGATAAAGATGACGATGAAGAAAAAGCGAAAAACCCACCCACGCGTCATAGATCTATGTACCCAAACATCCACAAAAAGCCACTTCAACAGACGAGCAGGCAAAATAATCAAACCGATGGGTTTGTTAAGTTTTACATAAAACGCCATATATTTGGTGACAGTTCTTGTACTATTAAAGAAGAGAGCGACTGATGACAGTGAAGATTGTGAAGAGAGATCCGATTATGATTTTCAATTTATTTTCTTCGCTTCTATTTTTTTCCCTGTGGTTGTTATATAATCTTACAATTGTAAAATGCCAAGTTACCACAACGCCAAAATGTATATAAAAAATAATAGAACAATGGGCCATCTTGTTTAAAACGCCTTGAAAAAATGCCATTCAGATAGATTCCAGACCACCCTGGGGTTCTAATGGCATACGATTTGAAAAACGCCACAAACACCAAAATGTTAATACGAAGAAACCATTAAACGCCATTAATTATTGAATTTGGTTAACGTCAAAAATCTTAAACCCCAAAAAATAAAACAATATTGGGAAAAGCGGAACTAGAAAAGCAGAAAGATAAAAAGACAAAAAGCCCCCCCGCCATTCTCTAAGCCGCGTGACACGTGTTGGGCCAGGATGCGTTCTCACAGTTCTAACACTTTTGAGCGTTTTCTCCTGATCCTGTTTATATATATAGTGCAGTTTGAAAAAAAAAAATCAACTAAAATAGATAATCCAATATTTACTGATGCATAACTAGTAGTATAATTTCAATTTCAGTTGTAGCGTGTAATATATATCTATGAAATAGAGTAAATGTCGCAATGCACGACGATTTTGATCAATATGATTGTTTTTGTGATTGTTTGCATTAAATATTTTCCTGTGATATTAATATTTGGTAAACATTTATAATCCAGATGGACAACAAAATGAATCAGGAAAACCCGAAAAACGATAATAACGGGAACCAATTAGATAACAGTGCCATCCAACACATAGTGGTACAAGGGATTATAGACGCTATGCCATATATTATCAAAACAGTTAAGGAAGCAGAAAATAATAATAAAAGTAATATTGGAAGTAAACGACCACCTACTGAGCCCAGTCACAGCGTAAACAATGGACCGTTACTTCAATTGCCTATTCCAAAAAGAAGAAGAACCATGTCATATGGTTGTTCTTACAAAGAATTCTGGTCCTGTAAACCAATGGAATTCTCAGGCAATGAAGGAGCCATTGCAGCTGTTACACCCCCCAAAATCCACCATGCGGAGCATCACCGCTTGGAGGCGTGACATGACCAGGATCGAGCCACCAATCATATTGAACAACGAAATTAAGTAAGTAAGACCAACCACAATACAATTGGTGACCATAAGGCAGTAACCAGTTTTAAGTTAACGGCGGAAGCATAAAACGTAAGTTCAAAACATAAGTTTGTAGTTCATAAGTTTAAGGACCCCAAACATAAGTTTCATAAGTTCATAACGTTTATTTAATAAGTACGGGACATATTAGTTCACATTCCACAACGACCACCTCCATGTGCAAGCTCTATAGCATCTAGCAACCTGCAAAGCATGTAGCAACGAATCAACAACAAAGTTGAGTGAGTTCACGGTTGGTTGTCCATTTTAGAGTTGTTTAAAAAAAAACGTAGTTTAATCTTAATCAGCTATCTAGCCGTGGGGGTCACCCCAAAGTTCGAAAAACGTTTATTAGTTAACCATCCCATGTTCACCTTCCCTGGCTATCCAGCCCGGCACTCCGGCCGTGGGTAGCTACCCCATTATTTTAAACTACCAGACTCGTTTATCAAATCGACTACTAACAAAAATCAATTGTGCCCTAGCGTCGGTGTCTATCATCACCGACGTGCCATAGTCCATTAGTACATGCCCGTCCGACTGGCACGGTGTGAGGCTTGTTAAACCTAATAGCGCTATTAACTAATGACCCGCTCGCCATAGCCTCGGCGATTAAGTCGATACAAAAAGGGAGGGACTTCGCTGATAGAGTTCTAGTCCAGTAAGTCTAATACGTCCCAACAGGACGAGGAATTTACATTCCTGAACACGTCTCAAGGACGAGGAATTCACATTCCTGAACGCGTCCCAAAGGACGAGGAATCCCTATTCCTGTACCTGTTCCCATTCCCACCGGGAATTTACCATGCTTTGTAGAAAAGTGTGAACTCACCTCGGTTGCTCGGTTTGACTCTCACAAATAGCTAACAATCAAGGTCCGTCAATCACGTCCTAGTATGATTAGCAGTTAGTCATTTAGTGGTTTCAAATAGAGCACAAAGTTCCTACACGTATCTATCACATAACATGCATCACTTTAACGGTTTATGCCCATATAAGTTTCCCATCCATTCCCCACTCATAAACAAACATACGATAATGCACATAACACACATAACACGTTATATCATTCACAGATAAACTACCCGACATTTAGACATGCAAATTACAACTTATGTCATTTCAGCATTAATATTCAAAACCGGGCGGTTTTCGGACATTTTAATAAAATAGTTAACTTATTCCAAAAATTCCCAATTTTTTTACAGAATGTGTTAAACGATCCAAATATTATTGTGTAACAATATCGGGGTCCAGTTCATTACCAATATTTTATAAAAATTCATCTTCCGGACTGAAATCAGATTTATCTTTTCTGACTGCAGTCCACGGAATAATTTATTTTAAATTCATCGAGAGTCCGATTTACGAAATTCCAGTGAGAGAATTACAAATACATCGGTGGTAATCTACAGTACAAGTTTCATGATCTAAATCTACACAGAACTCAAGTTATCACAGAAAACAAAACGCATATTTTCAGCAGAAAAATGCAGCTCTAGCTGCTGTTACAAAATGACACTTTAAAAATAGTAAACGAAGTCCAAAAATTTTGATTCCAGTGCCATTAGAACCGTATTTCATAATCATAAACCTAGACTTCAGAAAATACATTTTTCGTTAAGTTACGGTCCTGTTACAGCCAACTGAAGTTGGCTGTAATCACTAAACAGCTTTCTGTTTTCAGTCTTTAACCTTCTAAGGCGCGTTCGATTGATTCCGTTAACATGTTTAGTGACCATAACAACATCAAACATCAATATAATCCAACAAATCATCAGGAAAATCAACAAGAATCATAACAACACAAGATCTACATGATTTACACACATAACTTCTCTTTATCCATCTTTTATTCCTTATG
This sequence comes from Helianthus tuberosus, assembly GCA_030545235.1. Lineage (NCBI taxonomy): Eukaryota > Viridiplantae > Streptophyta > Magnoliopsida > Asterales > Asteraceae > Helianthus > Helianthus tuberosus. The sequence continues at coordinate 136,084,402 of CM060357.1, forward strand.
TTCAAGACTTTAAGTTATGTTCATTGGTGTTCTTTAACATTTAATCATCTATTAACCACTAATATCAAGAACAAGATGGTGATTAGAAACACTTACTACTAGCACAAGGCTAGGGAAGAAACAAGGCGTAAAAGTGGTGGATAAAAGAAAACGAGAGAGGTCCTTGAACTTCCGAGTGCACCGAGCTTGTTTGTAGGACACCTTACACCTTTGTATGTATGAGAAATGGCTAGATCAAGACTTGATGGTGAAGATGGGTGTGCTAGTGTTCTCGGTTGAACACTCAAGAGAAGGGAGAAGAGAGAGTTTGTTTGGTTGAGGGTGTTTGATGAAATGAAATGCATAACCTACAAGTAAACTTATAAACCATGTTTCCTCTTGATCCAACATGTTATGTGCTTTCAAGATATCCAACATACATGAATAAAATAATCAAAGAAAGGAAGTGGGTCACCCCCTTGGGTGGCCGTCATTTTGAGGGTGGGGGGTATGGTTGGGTTGTGATGATATGGTTAAGATTTAGTTGGAATCTAAAGGTTTAGTTAGGATATCTATGTGTGTTATTTAATAGAAAGGGTGTTAGGGTGTTCGGGGACCCTAACTAGCTCAGAAAAGTGAGAACTATATCTTTGGCAATGTTTTTATGTTCTGGGTAAAGTCCGATTGTTCGTTTGACACTGTTCCGTTAAAGTGCCTAATTAATCCGTAAAGTGTCTTTTATATATATTTTTGTAACACTTTTAATTTCTAACACTTAGGAAAACACCAAGGACTGTTTAATGACTTTTCTGTACACTATTAGTATGTTAACAAATACATGTAAGCATAACACAGTAATCAGAGAGCAGTTAAATGATTCAACACAGTCATCAAGTACTTTAATTAACATTAATAGATTGTACGGTTACATGTAATTTGAGGGTTGTCACATTCTCCCCCTGTTAAGAGAATTTCGTCCCGAAATTTAGCGCGTGGTTACTGAGGAAGCTAGTTAAGTTGCGTTGGTTTCCTGGGGTGTCACATCATCCCCCGTTGATTTGGAATTTCATCCCGAAATTCTGCAGTAGCTTCAGTCTCAGTAGTGGTTGCGTTTTTCTTAAACAGCTGGGGGTACTTGAGTTTCATCTGGTCTTCTCGTTCCCAGGTATACTCTGGGCCATGACGGGAATCCCAACGGTCTCGGACAAGAGGTATTCTGGTACGCTTGAGAATTTTAACATCTCGATCTGTAATCTCTACTGGTTCCTTGACGAATCGCAGCTGGTCGTCGATAGTGAGCTCCTTTAGAGGAACTATGTGAGTCTCATCTGACAGACACTTCTTCAGATTCGTCACATGGAATACGTTGTGAACTCTGCTGAGTTCTTCAGGTAGATTCAACCTGTAGGCGACTTTGCCAATTTTCTCAATGATTTCGAACGGTCCGACATAACGCGGATTGAGCTTGCCTCGTTTGCCAAAACGAACTACGCCTTTCCAAGCCGAGACTTTGAGTAGCACTCGATCCCCAACCTGGAACTCGAGTGGTTTTCTTCCCTTATCAGCATAGCTTTTCTGACGGTCACGAGCTGCCGCCATTCGTTGCCGTATCTGAGCAATTCTCTCGGTTGTATCTACTACAAGTTCTGGGCCAGTGATTTGGCTGTCACCAACTTCTGCCCAACAGAGAGGTGATTGGCATTTGCGTCCGTACAATGCCTCGAACAGAGCGGCTTGGATGCTGGTGTGGTAGCTGTTGTTATACGAAAACTCCACTAGCGGGAGGTACAGCCATTACCAAAGTCGATTACACATGCCCGAAGCATGTCTTCAAGGGTTTGGATGGTGCGTTCAGATTGCCCATCCGTCTGTGGATGATATGCTGTGCTCATGTCTAATCGAGAACCAAAGGACTTGTGCATAGCTTGCCACAGTTCAGAAGTAAAACGCGCGTCACGATCGGAAATGATGGAGGTTGGCACTTCGTGCCTTGATACCCCTTCCTTTAGGTAAATGTCTGCAAGAGTAGAAAACTTATCCGTTTCTTTGATGGCCAGAAAATGTGCAGACTTGGTCAGTCGATCTACGATCACCCAAATGGTATTGTTTCCGCGTTGAGATCTGGGCAGGCCGGTAACAAAATCCATGGAAATTTGCTCCCATTTCCATTTAGGTATCTCTGGTTGTTGAAGTAGGCCTGATGGTTTCTGATATTCGGTTTTTACTCTCGCACAAGTCAAACATTTGCTAACGTAGGTTGCTATGTGAGCTTTCATACCAGGCCACCAGTATGTAGTCTTGAGGTCGTGGTACATCTTATCCGAACCAGGATGTACTGAATAACGAGACTTGTGTGCTTCGTCCATCACAAGCTCGCGTAAGTTTCCATAAAGTGGAACCCAGATGCGCCCTGTTACATAGTAAGCGCCGTCTTCCTTTTGTTCTAGCCGCTGCCTCGATCCTCGTATGGATTCAACCCTGATGTTCTCTGCTTTCAATGCTTCAACCTGAGCATCTCGTATCTGAGCGGGAAGGTTGGATTGGATGGTAAGCTGTAAAGCACGTATATGCTTAGGTATAGTATCCTTTCGACTGAGGGCGTCAGCCACAACATTGGCCTTGCCCGGATGGTATTTGACCGCACATTCGTAATCGTTCAAGAGCTCGACCCATCGGCGTTGTCGCATGTTTAAATCCTTTTGCTTGAAGATATGCTCGAGACTCCTGTGATCGGTGTAAATGGTGCACTTGGTACCGTACAGGTAATGTCTCCATATCTTAAGGGCGAAAACAACTGCTCCCAATTCCATGTCGTGTGTAGTGTAGTTCCTTTCATGAACCTTAAGTTGGCGTGATGCGTAGACAATGACCTTGTCTCGTTGCATCAACACGCAACCAAGTCCTTGGACGGAAGCGTCGCAGTAAACCACAAAATCATCTGTGCCTTCAGGCAATGAGAGGATAGGCGCGCTACAAAGTCTATCTTTTAAGTGTTGAAATGCGGACTCCTGTGCATCACCCCAACGATAGATGACACCCTTCTGAGTTAGTGAAGTGAGAGGTTGCACAATTTTGGATAAATCTTCTGTAATATCCCGCCAAACCCAAGAATTGGTGGATTTCTGTTGGTGTACGGGGTGCAGGCCAGTTCCTGATCGAGTCAACCTTGGATGGATCAACATGAATTCCATCCTTGTTTACCACATGGCCTAGAAAATGGACTTCGCGAAGCCAGAAGTCACATTTCGAAAACTTGGCATAAAACTGCTCTTTTCGAAGGAGTTCCAACATAAGTCGTAGATGCTGCTCGTGTTCCTCCTGACTCTTCGAATAGATCAGGATATCGTCGATGAATACAATGACAAACTTATCCAGGTAAGGCTTGCACACTCGGTTCATGAGATCTATGAAGACCGCTGGTGCATTCGTCAATCCGAAAGGCATAACCAGAAACTCGTAATGGCCGTAGTGAGTCCTTAATGCTGTTTTGGAGACGTCCTCATCTCGGACTCTCAGCTGATGGTATCCCGATCTCAAATCAATCTTAGAGTAATAGCTCGATCCTTGCAGCTGGTCGAGCAAGTCGTCAATGCGTGGGAGGGGATAACGATTCTTCACGGTCACCTTGTTGAGTTCGCGATAGTCAATACACATTCTAAAGGTACCGTCTTTCTTCTTCACAAACAAGACTGGAGCTCCCCAGGGCGAAGAGCTAGGACGTATGAAACCCTTTTCCAAGAGTTCTTGTAGTTGCGTAGACAATTCTTCGAGTTCTGATGGGGCTAGACGATATGGTGCTCGAGCTACCGGTGCTGCTCCAGGAGCTAGCTCGATTTGAAACTCAACTTGGTGATGAGGCGGAAGACCAGGCAATTCCTCAGGGAATAACTCAGGAAAATCGCGCACAATAGGAATGTCTTCAATTCTCTTATCTTCCGTTGATGTGTCAGTAACGAGTGCTAGAATGGCAGTGTAGCCCTTTCGCAAGCACTTCTGGGCCTTAAGGAAAGAGATAATGCCTACGACAGCACCACTCTTGTCGCCATGAATCATGAGGGGTTCTTCACCAGAACGAGGAATGCGGACGATTTTCTCCTTGCAAACAATCTCCGCTTGATGGTGAGATAGCCAATCCATCCCAATAACGACGTCGAAACTACCCAGTGTGATAGGAATAAGATCGATAGAGAAAGTCTGACCAGCTAAGACGAGGTTACAACCTTTAACTATGTGTGTGGCTTCAAGACTTTTACCGTTGGCTAGTTCTACCGTGTGTTTGGTGTTCATAAGTGTTGGAGTGTGCTTAAGCATTTGACTAACTTTTAAGGACACATAACTAGTATCAGCGCCCGAATCAAACAAAACAGTAACAAAGAAGTCGTCCAGAAGAAACTTACCCATCACAACGTTGGGATCGTTCCTTGCGGCACCCTGACCTAGCACGAAAACATGACCCCTTGCACCATTACCATTGTTGTTTCCCCCAATGCCGTTTCCGTTCCCCTGATTGTTGTTGTTCCGGTTCTGATTTAGCTGGGGACAGTCTTTCTTGAAATGGCCCTCAGCACCACATTGAAAGCACCCTGTGTTGTTACCGTGTTGTTGTTGCTGCTGGCGTTGATTGGGTGGGGCTTGCTGTTGCTGCCGGTTCTGATTCGTCGGATGCTGACTCCTGCAATCCCTTGCCATGTGACCAGGCTTGTTGCATCGATGACAGTTGCCTTTACCACATGGCCCACTGTGGTGCAAGTTACAGCGATTACATTTGGGGTGATTTCCCTTGTATCCACCCTGACCTTGATTCCCAGAAGACCGCTGACTGGGGCTCCTGTACTCATCTGTCTTTCGCTGGTGGGACTGAGCTGAAGTAGAACCTTTACGGGAATTCCCATCCCATTTCCGATTGTTATCCTTGGGAGCGTCGGTAGTAGCAGTACCAATACGCTTAGGCAGTCTGTTTTGTTCCACTGCCTGGTCGGTGAGACGGTGAGCCAACTTGATGATTTGTTGAATGGTACCCAGGTTAGCCGAAGTCACGTGACTCTGAATCTCTGGTACAAGACCCTTGAGGTACAGCTCAATACATTTGATGGGAGGGTCCACCATAGTAGGGCACAAGATGGCCAGCTCGTTTGACCTTTTCGTATACGCCTCAATCTCCGACCCCGTCATCTTCAGGTTGAAAAATTCCACCTCTAGCTTGTGGATGTCATCACGACTGCAGTACTCTTCCTTGATCAGTTCCTTGAAACCGTTCCATGGGGTGGCATTAGCAGCAACCAACCCCAGCAGCTGAACCTGAGCGTTCCACCACATGAGCGCTACCCCTTCAAGAGTACCAGTAGCATACTTCACCTTACGATCCTCAGGGCATTCACACATTTAGAAGACTGACTCGAGCTTCTCGAACCAGTGGAGGAGTCCAACGGCCCCTTCAGTGCCACTGAAAGTACTAGGACGACAGTCCATAAAAGTCTTGAACGTGCACACAGGTGGCTGGGCATGCTGGCCTCCTGCTTGGGCGGCTGCAAGTGCCACAGTAACTTGTTCGTTGATTAAAGCCGTCAGCTGGGCTTGTGTGAGGTTGATTCGTCCACTCATGATCTTCATAACGAAGCAACATAAGTGAGAAAAGTGTCGCGAAAGTGCGTAAGTGTGGGACGATAGTGGAGAGTAAGCACACAAGGTTCAAAAAGCAATTATTACGTTAATTAATGCACAGTGTGAACTATCTAACCAACAATATAACATAAATCATACCACTTATTGTGTCGAGTCTTGCACGTGGAGCGAAGCGTCGTTGTGGATCGTTGAGCACTGTACAGGTTATAGTCTGGTTTTGTCAAAAAGCTTTTCCTCTTTTAAAACCAAGTTCACTATAACCAATGGCTCTGATACCAATCTGTCACACCCCCAAAATCCACCATGCGGAGCATCACCGCTTGGAGGCGTGACATGACCAGGATCGAGCCACCAATCATATTGAACAACGAACTTAAGTAAGTAAGACCAACCACAATACAATTGGTGACCATAAGACAGTAACCAGTTTTAAGTGAACAGCGGAAGCATAAAATGTAAGTTCAAAACATAAGTTTGTAGTTCATAAGTTTAAAGACCCCAAACATAAGTTTCATAAGTTCATAACGTTTATTTAATAAGTGATGTGTTCAAAATGCAACATATAAATTTCATCAATTGTGATATAAAACTAACCCTTTTTTAGTACTAATGTTGGAAAAAGTGTGCTTTTGTCTTCCTTTTGTATTTTCAGGATTAAATGAGCTCAAATTAACAAAAGAAGCAAAAAGACATCAAAATCTAACATAAATACAAGAAAAGGAACAAGACGTGACATGCCCGACCCCACGACAGCATCTTCCCAAGCAAAACAAGTCAACAGAAGCCTGAACACGCCCCGTGCTCAGCCAGCACGGGGGCGTGCCCAAGTGTCAGCAGAAAAGACAAAGTGGTAGAAGCTTCTATTGCCCACCACGGGGCCGTGCTCAGCGGACACGGGGCCGTGGTCAACTATAAGATTCATACAATCCAGGAAAATCTTCATAGTACAAAGATTCTTCTGCACACGGGGTCGTGCTCAGTGGACACGGGGGCGTGGTCAACTAATAAGACAAAGCTGCATTAAACGAAGAAAGAGAGGATGTGGACACGGGGCCGTGCCCGAGCTTCTGTTCAGCCTATAAATAGGAGTGCTTGGCTCAAGCTCAAACCATCCCTTGGCACACCACCTCTCTCACACTTCACACTTCACCCACCACCCACCACCACCATAACACCATCATCCACCACCATCATCCACTGTCCATCGTAGAGTGATCTTTCCTTATCGTTTGTCCGTGGTGTCTTGGCATTATTTTACTGTCTATATAAAATAAAAGATTTTCACCATTCATATCTCAACGGTCTATATGGAGGAGGTATGTTGGCTACCTGGTCGGGGGTTAAGGGAATGGTTTGGTAAAGGTCTTGCCATTGTTCAGCGTTTAGAGGTCCTGCAATGGACCTGGGTCAAATTTAGTAGGACCTCCTTCAATACTTAATGGTATTGGATGGCGGGGGTCCAAACTCTTTGATCCCCTCATAAGTTAACTACTATTAAGACTATAACCCGGCTATTTAGGACTGTATCCCTGCTGACTCAGACTACTTAGTCGAGGGTAACGTCACCTCCAAAAGAGGGGCCTACCATAATTTGCATTAATAACTTAATTAATTATCTTCCAATAATCCACCCTTTTAGGATTGTATCCTTGCTGACTCAAACTAATGGGGTGAGGGTAACGTCACCTTTAAAAGAGGGCCTACTACAATAACTAAGATAATCTCTTAAATAAGTGCAAAAGTGCGGAAATAATCAAAGGTTACACTAGATACGAGTCGGAACCAAGTGATTCATGATGTCTATCTGTTTTTCTTTTTATTTTCTTTTTCAGCATTTTTAGTTAGTTTTTATTTTTCTTAGCTTAAAACATTTTTCTAAACTTTTTATTTTGATTAGACATTGAGGATAAACCTGTACTAAAAGCTCTTGTGTCCTTGGACGACCTCGGTATCTTGCCAACACTATACTACGCTCACGATGGGTGCACTTGCCCATATGTGTGTTTAGTGTTAGTAAAATATCGTGTTTTATAAATTTAAAACTTGGCTAAAGATAAGTGTTAAAGGGGCTTAAAATATACACCTAATATATATAACACTTCACACGCATCAAGTTTTTGGCGCCGCTGCCGGGGACACAAGGATTTTAAGAAAGCTTAAAATCGACGGCCTAATCAGTTTTTCAAAAACCTTTTTAAAACGCGCGCATTTTTCTGCATTTTAGTTTAGTTTTGCATTTACAGTAACCTGTACACGGGGCGGTGCTGCACATTTTCATAAAAACACACAGTAACAGTAGCTTGAACACGGGCCGTGCTCACTGAACACGCCCCGTGCTCAACTAGATCAGTAAATTTAATTAAAACGCCCAGATACAGATCCTGAACACGGGGCCGTGCTCACTGAACACGGGGCCGTGTCCAGCCTCTGTTTCCGTTTTTATTTTTGTTTTCTGATCTCGAGACTTGGTTGTGGTCTGCTGAGTGATTCTTATGGATCAATACTCAGGAGGTTACAACTACACCTATGAGGAGGATGATTATAGGGGTAATTATTGCACTAATTGTCGTAACACACACTCAGTTCAAAATAGTCACTCATATCAACCATCCAATTCATACACCTACTATGAGGAGCCCAGGTACGAGCCATCAACTTCATACACATCCTATGAAGACCAAAGGTATGAACCTCCTCCCTCATACTCATATTTTGATGAACCAAGGTATGAGCCTTCATACTCATACTTTGAGGAACCAAGATATGACCCACCACCTTCATATGCTTATTATGAGGAACCATGGCGTGAACAACCCACCTCATATGAGTATTATGAAGAACAAAATTACGAACCTTATCCATCATATGCTTACAATGAAGAACAATGGTGCGAACCATCTACTTCACATGGGTATTATGAGGAACAAAGGGTCGAACAACCGGATTCAAGCTTAGAAAATCCCGATTCTTTTTCTATAACCGAAGTGACCGATAGGATATTAGAACACATTAGAGTTATCGATCGATGTATAAAAGAATCTCGCGCAAGGGAAGAGGAGTCCCGCGCAAGAGAAGAATTAAAAAAGGAAGAGATAACCGAAAGTGTAAAAATGGAAAAACAAATAAGTGAAAAACCGACACATGAGTTAAACAACGAAAAAGGTGAGTCCGACAACGTTAAAATTCAAGAAGAGTCTAATTTTGAAGAAATTAATCTCTTGTCACCTTCTTTTGAAAATCATTGTTTAGTACCCACTCATGCTAAGTTTTTAAAAGAGTTAAACACTAACACTAAAATTGACGAAACGGTAAGTGTTAAGTTAATTAATGATCAAACCTCACTAATAAAAGAAGACCCATTTGAAATTAACATTACACCGGTTCCATGTTTCTTTCAAAATTCGTTTATTAGTAATGTCACAATCGATAAAGATCTTTGTGTTAACATAATGCCTAACTACATTTTCGAAAAATTAAGTATTAGTGATTTTTCTCCACTTCAAATACCCATTTTTTTTATCCAATCGGAAAGTAATAAAATCAATCGGTATAGTTGAGGATGTATTGGTTCAAACAAATCAAATGGTAATCCCGACCGACTTTGTCATCCTCGATGACGCTCCTCTAGTGTTGGGACGACCATTTGTAAAAACTCACGAAGCTTTGAAAAACCGGAAGTTCAACAATCTACCTCTTCAATTAGGGGCATTTAAAAAGAGTGTCGATCTTGAGCGATCAATGAAATAACCATTCGGCAATGACGACCCCCTAATTGAAGATGAGCCAGAACCACCTGATAAAGTGGGTCTAGCCAAGGACCCTTATAAACGTGGCGCACCACGGAGGCATTCCGCGGAACTATCCGTAGTTTAGTTTAGATTAACCTTTATGTTTTCTAGTTTAGTTTTTAATTTTCAGGAATAAAACACACTCGGGATGGTGAAGGATGATAAGGGAAGCTTGAACCAACACCCCATACACAAAAACAGAGCCTCCCGACGATTTTTCTTCATTACAGCAAGTTCAGCACGGGGCCGTGCTCACCCCAACACGCCCCGTGCCCAAGGTTCTGTAGAAAATGCCCAGTTCAGGTACCTGGACACGGGGCTGTGCTCACTGGACACGCCCCCGTGCCCAGCCATCTGTTTACTTTTGGTACTGGCAGTCTGGACACTGGGCCGTGCTCAGCCAACACCACCCCGTGTTCAGCTACCCAGTAACATAAAATCTTGTTTTTAACCCACTTTTACACATTTTAATCAACCGAAAAACTTATTTTTGGGACACATTGAGGACAATGTGTAGTTTAAGTGTGTGGGGGGGGGGGGGGGATGCTAAAACCTTGAATCTTGCAAGTCCTAAATACAAGCCTTACACAAAACTCTATTGGAACCACTAATCACCCCAAATTTTTTCCAAAAAAAAATCATTTTTTTTACTTGTCTAGGTGTAATTCGGGAATTTCAAGTTCTCAAAAAGGTTATATTTTTACGAATTTACAACCGATAGCGTCGTGATAAAAAGAACCAACATAAGAAAATTATGAAAAGGCATGACAAACTTAGTTAAAATTTGAATATATATACTTGATCACATAAAAACTCATTCCCACAAAAGTGAGTTTTGAGCCTTTATTGAGCATACAATTATATATCTTTAAACTAAATGCTCATTTTTCGTTTCTTGTGTGAATAGCCGCTTGGTTCTTACGACTCTAGAACTTGCCATGACGATACATTCCCAGTCCTTACCAACATAAACCCGAGTAAGTAAATGATGGAGGCATTAGGACTAACCCTTTTTATCTCTACACCATTATTTTTTCTTTTTTACCACCTACCCAAAAAAATCCACCTAGTTAGCCCCTTTGAGCCTAAACCTTTTCATTTCATAACCCAAACCAAACACCCCTTTTACCCACCAAAACCTTTTTCATTTTTTTAACCTTTGTTTTAGTAACTAGCTCGGTTTCCCATATGACTTTCAAAAAAAAAAATGTTGATTATGAAGCAAAAGCAAATAAACAAACAAGTTTATCAAAAATAACTTTGTTTGAAAAATAGCTTCATAAAAATAAAAATGGAAAAATAGAAAGTCTTACGAAAAACCGATGCTTGTTACGCTTTTCGCCCTTTTCTACTAACCACTAACCACCAACCCAACCACCTACCTTTAACCCAAGCCTAACCCTTCACCCACAAAGTCATCTTGATATTTACAAAGGTATATAAGTTAAAAAGGAGGAGGATTGATTGCTTGGCAAGCTTATGGTAGGAGTAAGTTCCATGCCGCTCTCGAGTGATCCACAAAAATACATTTTCGGTCGAGTGTTGAGTGATCCCCGTGAGGTATGTGAACTTGTATATAAATAGAATTTAAAAAAAAAGCATGTTATGCCCTAATAAGTAATTTATCTTATGAAAAGTTTTAAATAAATCATGACGAATAGGATTGTAAATAAATAAAAATAAAACTAAATAAAGAATCTTGGAAATCCCGACACTCTATGACAAGCCCAAAAACCTTTTTTTCTACCCATTCCATTTGGGAGTGTAATAGCCACATATTAATGAGTTTTGCTTGAGGACAAGCAAAGATTCAAGTGTGGGGGTATTTGATGTGTTCAAAATGCAACATATAAATTTCATCAATTGTGGCATAAAACTAACCCTTTTTTAGTACTAATGTTGGAAAAAGTGTGTTTTTGTCTTCCTTTTGTATTTTCAGGATTAAATGAGCTCAAATTAACAAAAGAAGCAAAAAGACATCAAAATCTAACATAAATACAAGAAAAGGAACAAGACGTGACATGCCCGACCCCACGACAATATCTTCCCAAGCAAAACAAGTCAACAGAAGCCTGAACACGCCCCGTGCTCAGCCAGCACGGGGCGTGTCCAAGTGTCAGCAGAAAAGACAAAGTGGTAGAAGCTTCTATTGCCCACCACGGGGTCGTGCTCAGCGGACATGGGGCCGTGGTCAACTATAAGATTCGCACAATCCAGGCAAATCTTCATAGTACAAAGATTCTTCTGCACACGGGGTCGTGCTCAGCGGACACGGGGGCGTGGTCAACTAATAAGACAAAGCTGCATTAAACGAAGAAAGAGAGGATGTGGACACGGGGCCGTGCCCACTGGACACGGGGCCGTGCCCGAGCTTCTGTTCAGCCTATAAATAGGAGTGCTTGGCTCAAGCTCAAACCATCCCTTGGCACACCACCTCTCTCACACTTCACCCACCACCCACCACCCACCACCACCATAACACCATCATCCACCACCATCATCCATTGTCCATCGTAGAGTGTGTGAGTCGTCTCGGGATCCAAGATTGATCGTAAGAGTTCTTGACAATCAAGGCCATGTTTGCCTAAGTCTCTTACATCACTTGGTGAAGACAAAGTGTCTAGTGTAATACTTTTTATTTCTAATCTTTTCGCACTTTTTACTTGGTTTTGTATTAATGACTTTAATAACTAGTTGCTTATGTTGAAGGTGATCTTTCCTTATCGTTTGTCCGTGGTGTCTTGGCATTATTTTACTGTCTATATAAAATAAAAGATTTTCACCATTCATATCTCAACGGTCTATATGGAGGAGGTATGTTGGCTACCTGGTCGGGGGTTAAGGGAATGGTTTGGTAAAGGTCTTGCCATTGTTCAGCGTTTAGAGGTCCTGCAATGGACCTGGGTCAAATTTAGTAGGACCTCCTTCAATACTTAATGGTATTGGATGGCGGGGGTCCAAACTCTTTGATCCCCTCATAAGTTAACTACTATTAATACTATAACCCGGCTATTTAGGACTGTATCACTGCTGACTCAGACTACTTAGTCGAGGGTAACGTCACCTCCAAAAGAGGGGCCTACCATAATTTGCATTAATAACTTAATTAATTATCTTCCAATAATCCACCCTTTTAGGATTGTATCCTTGCTGACTCAAACTAATGGGGTGAGGGTAACGTCACCTTCAAAAGAGGGGCCTACTACAATAACTAAGATAATCTCTTAAATAAGTGCAAAAGTGCGGAAATAATCAAAGGTTACACTAGATACGAGTCGGAACCAAGTGATTCATCTTGTCTATCTGTTTTTCTTTTTATTTTCTTTTTCAGCATTTTTAGTTAGTTTTTATTTTTCTTAGCTTAAAACATTTTTCTAAACTTTTTATTTTGATTAGACGTTGAGGATAAACCGGTACTAAAAGCTCTTTGTTAGGTCATTTGAGACCGTTGGTACTTGTTTTAGATGGTTCTGGATTATTCTGGTTAAGTTTATTAAGCTTTAGAAAGTCCAAGGGCTTATTGTGTAATTCTCTAGAAGATTGTTTCCTGACTTAGTGTAGATAAGATTCCAGCAAATTTATAAATTTGCTGGCTAATCAGGAACACTATATATAGCCCATACATTGTAACCTTCTCAAGCTTTTGGCTCTTTGGTGAATGAAGTGTTGTTTACATTAAATCTCTTGTTTGTGTGCTCAAATCAGTATTCCAAGGTGCTTTAGTGATTCATATACTTGTTTGGATTCAATACAACACTTGTTGTATTCATCAATCCATTAGCTTCATCTTCATTCTTGATTGTTCTTAACTTTTCATAGTTCAAACACTTAATCAATAGGTGTTTTGGGCTAAAACAACCAACCACTGTGATCCGGATTGATATTGGGATCTACACTCTTGTGTCCTTGGACGACCTCGGTATCTTGCCAACACTATACTACGCTCACGATGGGTGCACTTGCCCATATGTGTGTTTAGTGTTAGTAAAATATCGTGTTTTATAAATTTAAAACTTGGCTAAAGATAAGTGTTAAAGGGGCTTAAAATATACACCTAATATATATAACACTTCACACGTATCAATAAGTACGGGACATATTAGTTCGCATTCCACAACGACCACCTCCATGTGCAAGCTCCATAGCATCTAGCAACCTGCAAAGCATGTAGCAACGAATCAACAACAAAGTTGAGTGAGTTCACGGTTGGTTGTCCATTTTAGAGTTGTTTCCAAAAAAACGTAGTTTAATCTTAATCAGCTATCTAGCCGTGGGGGTCAGCCCATAGTTCGAAAAACGTTTATTAGTTAACCATCCCATGTTCACCTTCCCTGGCTATCCAGCCCGGCACTCCGGCCGTGGGGAGCTACCCCATTATTTTAAACTACCAGACTCGTTTATCATATCGAATACTAACAAAAATCAATTGTGCCCTAGCGTCGGTGTCTATCATCACCGACGTGCCATAGTCCATTAGTACACGCCCGTCCGACTGGCACGGTGTGAGGCTTGTTAAACCTAATAGCGCTATTAACTAATGACCCGCTCGCCATAGCCTCGGCGATTAAGTCGATACAAAAAGGGAGGGACTTCGCTGATAGAGTTCTAGTCCAGTAAGTCTAATACGTCCCAACAGGACGAGGAATTTACATTCCTGAACACGTCTCAAGGACGAGGAATTCACATTCCTGAACGCGTCCCAAAGGACGAGGAATCCCTATTCCTGTACCCGTTCCCATTCCCACCGGGAATTTACCATGCTTTGTAGAAAAGTGTGAACTCACCTCGGTTGCTCAGTTTGACTCTCACAAATAGCTAACAATCAAGGTTGGTCAATCACGTCCTAGTATGATTACCAGTTAGTCATTTAGTGGTTTCAAATAGAGCACAAAGTTCCTACACGTATCTATCACATAACATGCATCACTTTAACGGTTTATGCCCATATAAGTTTCCCATCCATTCCCCACTCATAAAAAAACATACGATAATGCACATAACACACATAACACGGTATATCATTCACAGATAACCTACCCGACATTTAGACATGCAAATTACAACTTATGTCATTTCAGCATTAATATTCAAAACCGGGCTGTTTTCGGACATTTTAATAAAATAGTTAACTTATTCCAAAAATTCCCAACTTTTTTACAGAATGTCTTAAACGATCCAAATATTATTGTGTAAAAATATCGGGGTCCAGTTCATTACCAATATTTTATAAAAAATCATCTTCCGGACTGAAATCAGATTTATCTTTTCTGATTGCAGTCCACGGAATAATTTATTTAAAATTCATCGAGAGTCCGATTTACGAAATTCCAGTGAGAGAATTACAAATACATCGGTGGTCATCTACAGTACAAGTTTCATGATCAAACTCTACACAGAACTCAAGTTATGACAGAAAACAAAACGCATATTTTCAGCAGAAAAATGCAGCTCTAGCTGCTGTTACAAAATGACACTTTAAAAATAGTAAACGAAGTCCAAAAATTTTGATTCCGGTGCCAGTAGAACCGTATTTCATAATACATAAACCTAGACTTCAGAAAAAACATTTTTCGTTAAGTTACGGTCCTGTTACAGCCAACTGAAGTTGGCTGTAATCACTAAACAGCTTTCTGTTTTCAGTCTTTAACCTTCTAAGGCGCGTTCGATTGATTCCGTTAACATGTTTAGTGACCATAACAACATCAAACATCAATATAATCCAGCAAATCATCAGGAAAATCAACAAGAATCATAACAACACAAGATCTACATGATTTACACACATAACTTTTCTTTATCCATCTTTTATTCCTTATGTTCAAGACTTTAAGTTATGTTCATTGGTGTTCTTTAACATTTAATCATCTATTAACCACTAATATCAAGAACAAGATGGTGATTAGAAACACTTACTACTAGCACAAGGCTAGGGAAGAAACAAGGCGTAAAAGTGGTGGATAAAAGAAAACGAGAGAGGTCCTTGAACTTCCGAGTGCACCGAGCTTGTTTGTAGGACACCTTACACCTTTGTATGTATGAGAAATGGCTAGATCAAGACTTGATGGTTATGATGGGTGTGCTAGTGTTCTCGGCCGAACACTCAAGAGAAGGGAGAAGAGAGAGTTTGTTTGGTTGAGGGTGTTTGATGAAATGAAATGCGTAACCTACAAGTAAACTTATAAACCATGTTTCCTCTTGATCCAACATGTAATGTGCTTTCAAGATATCCAACATACATGAATAAAATAATCAAAGAAAGGAAGTGGGTCACCCCCTTGGGTGACCGTCATTTTGAGGGGGGGGGGGGTATGGTTGGGTTGTGATGATATGGTTAAGATTTAGTTGGAATCTAAAGGTTTAGTTAGGATATCTATGTGTGTTATTAAATATAAAGGGTGTTAGGGTGTTCGGGGACCCTAACTAGCTCAGAAAAGTGAGAACTATGTCTTTGGCAATATTTTTATGTTCCGGGTAAAGTCCGGTTGTTCGGTTGACACTGTTCCGTTAAAGTGCCTAATTAATCCGTAAAGTGTCTTTTATATATATTTTTGTAACACTTTTAATTTCTAACACTTAGGAAAACACCAAGGACTGTTTAATGACTTTTCTGTACACTATTAGTATGTTAACAAATACATGTAAGCATAACACAGTAATCAGAGAGCAGTTAAATGATTCAACACAGTCATCAAGTACTTTAATTAACATTAATAGATTGTACGGTTACATGTAATTTGAGGGTTGTCACAGCAGCTCTACGCTGGATAGAAAAGACTGAGGCAGTCTTAAAAATAAGTAAGTGTGCAGAGGAAGTTAAAATCATGTTTGCTTCCAATCTTTTTAAAAATGCAGCTCTAGAGTGGTGGAACACTATTCTCCAGTCTAGGGGAAGTGACATAGTCTATAATATGGAATGGACTGAGTTTAAGAACATGGTTGAAATAAATTCTGTCCTCCCAATGAAAAGGAACAGACAGCTTATAAGTTCTTAAACCATAGAATGACTGGAGTAGACTGTAAGGGTTACACTACTGTATTCTTTGAATATGCTAGAATAGTGCCAACCCTAGCATCACCAGAACCAATATTAATCTCCCGTTACATTTGAGGATTAATCAGTGAGATTAGACATGTAGTCAAGGCAGCTAGACCACAAACTATAGAAGAAGCTGTAGAGCTAGTCAATACCTTGGCTGATGAACTAGTACGTACACAAGAAGAAAACCAAATAAAGAACCTAGCCTAAAAGCTTACTCAGGAATTTCGCTACGGTAATTCCAACCGTGGGAAAAATATAGGTTCTACCTCAACACCTTACTGTAAGGCCTGCAAGAAGAAGCATTTAGGAAGATGTTCTACATACTGCAATTTCTGCAAGATACCAGGACACAAGGAAGAAGACTGTAGGAAAAAACCCAACAATGGAGTATGCTTTAACTGTGGAGAAAAGGGATATATCAATCCTAACTGTCCGAAACTAGCTCCAGCCATGAACAACAAAAATACTAAGAGTGCTAGAGCATTTGTTCTGACTGCAGAAGAAGCCAAGATGATTCTGGACGTGATTGCCGGTACGTTTTTAGTTAATGATGTTTTTGCTAAAGTATTATTTGACTCTGGTGCGAACCATTAACTAAACTCCAACAAGAGTGTCTACTAGAAACAGAAAATGGAGAATCCATTAAGATTACTGAAATCTTGTAGGAAGCAAGAATATAAATTTTAAACCAAGATTTTGTTGCAAATCTTTACCCAATGAATCTGGCAGGATTTGATATTGTATTAGGAATGGATTGGTTAGTAGCCAATAAAGCCAGTATTCTTTTCGATCAAAAGTCAATACAAGTAAATTCACCAAAGGGTGAAAAGATCACAATTAAAGGAGATAAGCCAACTCGATCCACAAAATTCATCTGTGTGATGAAAACAACAAGTTGTGCAAGGAAAGGATCACTAGTGTATATGATTTCTATAATCATTAACACTAAAGAAAAGGAATTGAAAGATATCCTTGTAGTATCTCAATTCTCAGATGTTTTCCCAGAAGAATTACCTGGACTACCGTCGGACAGGGAAGTTTAATTCAGAATTCACCTGCTACCAGGAGCAGCACCGATTGCCAAGACACCTTACCGTTTGGCACCCGCAGAGATGCAAGAACTGAAGAAACAATTAGATGAACTTCTGGAGAAAGGATCCATACAGCCTAGTTCATCACCGTGGGGAGCACCAATCTTGTTTGGCAAGAAGAAGGACGGGTCAATGTGTATATGCATTGATTACCGAGAGTTGAACAAAGTCACGATTAAAAATCGGTACCCATTACCGAGAATCGATGATTTGTTTGATCAATTGAAAGGAGCTCGATTCTTTTCCAAGATCGACTTACGCTTAGGATATCATCAATTAAAGGTATAGGAAGATGACATTCCTAAAACTGCCTTCAGAACAAGGTATGTCCATTATGAATTTACAGTCATGCCATTTGGTTTAACCAATGCCCCAGCCGCATTTATGGACATGATGAATAGAATATGTAAACCATATTTGGATAAATTCATAATAGTCTTTATAGATGATATTCTCATTTACTCTAAGAGTAAAGAGGAACATGCAGCGTATCTGCATGCACTCCTTACATTATTGAGAAAAGGAAAAGCTTTACGCTAAATTCTCAAAATGTGAGTTTTGATTAGAAGAAGTGCAATTCCTTGGACATTTAGTTAATCATGAAGGAATTCATGTGGATCCCGCAAAGATCGAGGCAATTACTAAATGGAAAGTCCCTGAGTCGCCAACGGAAGTAAGAAGTTTCCTAGGATTGACCGGTTATTATAGACGGTTTATCCGAGATTTTTATAGAATAGCTATCCCTTTAACAAAACTGACTTGTAAATCTGTTAAGTTTGAATGGGGACCAAAACAGGAAGAAGCCTTTAGAATTCTAAAGCAAAGATTAACTAACGCACCCATACTGGCGTTACCAGAAGGAACTGAAGACTTTGTAGTCTATTGTGACGCTTCTAAGTTAGGTTATGGATATGTGTTGATGCAACGTCAAAAGGTTATAGCCTATGCCTCTAGACAACTTAAGAATCATGAAGAAAATTATACAACCCATGATCTAGATTTAGGAGCCATAATTTTTGCCCTTAAAATTTGGAGACATTACCTTTATGGTAGTAAGTTTACCATTTTCACCGATCATAAGAGTTTAAGATATGTTTTTGGGCAAAAGGAGTTAAATATGAGACAAAGACGCTGGATGGAAATTCTTAGTGACTATGATTGTAATATCCAGTATTATGCAGGAAAGGCTAATGTAGTAGCTGATGCTTTAAGTCGAAAGTATCATGAAAAGCCAAAAATAGTACGTTCTCTTAAATTAAATCTGCAGATAGATTTAAATAATCATATTAGAGAAGTACAGGAATCAATAATCGAGGATGATACTGAAAAATTAAAAGGAATGATTAAGGAATTAGAGCAAGGAACATATGGAATTTGGAGATTCCATAAGAAAAGAATTTGGATACCTAAACGAGGAAACCTACGCCACCGAATTTTAGAAGAAGCCCATAAGTCTAAGTATACGATACATCCTGGAAGTGATAAAATGTATCAAGATTTAAGAAAGAATTTCTAGTGGATAGGAATGAAAAAGGATGTAGCAGCTTATGTTGCCAAGTGTCTAACCTGTTCACAAGTTAAAGCTGAACATCAGAAACTCTCAGGTTTATTGCAGCAATTAGAAATGCCAATATGGAAATGGGAATTGATAACAATGGATTTTGTTACCAATTTACCCAAAACCCGAAAGGGTAATGATACAATCTGGGTGATTGTAGATAGATTAACTAAGTCTGCTCATTTCTTACCAATGAAGGAAACTTTCAGTATGGAACAATTAGCCAAGTTATATGTAAATAAAGTAGTTTCATTACATGGAATTCCTTTATCAATTGTTTCTGATAGAGATAGCCGTTTTACTTCTCATTTTTGGACTAGTTTACAAAAAGCAATGGGAACCAAGTTAAATATAAGCACAACTTATCATCCTTAAACGGAAGGACAAAGTGAAAGGACAATTCAACAATGGAAGATATGCTTAGAGCTTGTGTAATTGATTTCGGAGGAAATTGGGACGATCATTTACCCTTACTCGAATTTTCTTACAACAATAGCTATCATACCAGTATCAATGCTGCACCATTCGAAACACTTTATGGACGAAAGTGCCGAACTCCAGTCTGTTGGGCAGAAATTGGAGAAAAACAACTATCTGGACCCGAGATAGTACAAGAAACAACAGACAAGATTATTCAAGTCAAGGATAGACTAAAAGCAGCACGTGATCGACAAAAGAGTTATCCTGATAACAGGCGAAAACCATTGGAGTTCCAAATAGGAGATAAGGTATTATTAAAAGTTTCTCCCTGGAAAGGAGTAGTCAGATTCATCAAGAGGGGAAAGCTAAGCCCCAGGTAAGTTGGACCTTTTGAGATTATTAGAAGAATAGGACCAGTAGCCTACAAGCTACAACCGTCAGAGGAAATGGCAGGAATACATGATGTATTTCATGTATGTAATCTCAAAAAGTGCTTAGCAGATGAATCATTAGTAGTACCTCTTAAGGACATAGAGGTAAATGAGAAACTTAGGTTTGTGGAAAGAGCTCTACAGATTGAAGACAGAAAGATCAAGAATCTCAAAAACAAGAGACTAGTTCTAGTCAAAGTGAAATGGGATTCCCAGAGAGGATCAGAGTACACTTGGGAGCTTGAATCAGAAATGCAGAGGAAGTATCCACACCTATTCCAGTAGACCTCGTGGATGAGTTCTAAAACAAGGTGGGGAGGATATAAAAACCCTCCTAAAAATTATTAGAACACCCCTATACGCCTTAAAATACACCCCGTATACGAAAAACGGCCCTAAATACCTTTAATTTTATAAAAATTAAATAAAAACAAGATTTAAAGGGCTCTGGCGGTGTGACACTTGTGCTCCGTAAACACCACATGAAGTAGGACAAAATATTTTATCAAAGAAACAATGTGTTTTGGTCTCAAAATTTGTTTATTTGTGTTTTACAATTTCACGTTTTGATTCTGGTTCGATTTCAAGCTTTAAATCGCTTTCTAGAAAGTTAAACGCGAACTGATGCGTAAACGTAATCAGTTTAATGCGACAAACACTCCGGAACAGTGACATAGGCTTAACATACCTTAAATAACTTTTATATAACTTAGAAATAAGTTTTGAAGGCATTGGTGTGTCAAAAACAAGTTTATTCACTCTCAGGGACTATTTGCGTCAAACTGCAAAAGTCTACTGATTCGTATAGTAACGAACATTCTGGAACTTGATCATAAGCTAAACGTACCCTAAATATCCTTTACATAGCTTAGAAATAAGCTTCGAGGGGTTTGTTATGCGAAAATATGCTTATTTGATCAATAGGGACTAAAAGTGTCAAAAAGTGCATAAGTTTGCCTTTTCGCGCATATCTTACGTTCTGAATTTATCCGGACATCCAAAAATTTTTGTAATCATTAAAATATTTTATTTTAGTGTTTGGAATGTTAGAATTTCACTCGTCGCGTAATTTGGATCTATTTCGCGTTCGTTACGACTTCCGTCGTAATTAACCGAACAACGCGATCGTACGACCAAACAAACCGACATCCGAGATATTTTTGAGCATATTTTAAGTTTCCTATACTTTAACTTTATTTTAGAGCCTTGAAATGGGGTTAACGGGGCTTAAACATGTCAAAAAAATGCATCAAAATACAAGTTTTACACTTGCAGGGACTAGTTTTGACAATCTGTCAAAGATCCTCAGGAGGGGCGCGTAAGCCTGGTCATGTTTCTATGCGGCCCGTGACAGACCTTCAGACAGAAACATTGAATTTGGTCATTTGAGCTGAATTTGATGGTTTGGATCCTTGTTTTACAATACCATTTGATGGTTTTTGAGTTCCCATTGTTTAGTATACCAGGGGCCACACATGTAAGGTCTAGATCGAAGCACGATTTACGAGAAACGATCCTAACGGTTCTTGAAATCCTATAAATACCCACATTGATTCATTTGTTTTCCACACACTTGATCTGATTTATGCTCTAAGTTGAAGCCTTTGCTTCATACCTGAGTATTTTAGATCAAGTTCTTCATTGCTTGGACCTTTTGTAAGTTTCTTTCGTGCTTTTATTGCTTTTCAAGCGTAAAAGTCAAACAGTGTTTGACTTTCTTCTTTGACCAGTCTTTGGTCAACACAAAGTTCGATTGAACTTTGCGACGTGAGCGTAATCACGATGGTTATAGTCCCTTGTGACTATACCTACTGATTACCACGTTGATTAGGCGTAGTGAGGAGTCATAGTTTCGATCAAAATACGTGCCTATGCGTATTTTGCAACCAAACTATTATTGGGTATCAAAACCGTTTGTTTTGATATCAAACTTGTTTTCTAACTTAGTTAAACATGTTTTAACATGTTTAGCTCGTCACTTTTAGGATAGTGCTTATATAGGGTCGTAAGATAAACGGTCTAAACAAACGTTTAGACTTCCAAACCCGACCCGTTTGGTCGATCATTAGGATCCGACCAAACATATTTTGTGACGATAGTTGTATAGGGAATAACCTTCCGAGGTTATACCTTATGGTCACTTCGTTTAGTTAGTTGTATGATAAGTAGTTTATATGTTAGGAAAATGACCAAAATGCCCTTTTTGCGCATAATTTCATTTTAAGCATATGTAACACATGTTTTGACATCTAAACTGATTATATAACCTAATTAGATATGTTAAGGCATATAATACTTGTCATAGGACTAGTTAAGCGTCTCGAACGCGCTTTCACGCGAACGACGCGTTAAAGTAGCATAAGCTACCTTAATGGGTCGTAACGGGTCGTAAGCACTTAGGATAGGTTCTGATTTAGAATGTAGGCTTTGTTAAACCATATCACATGAGTTCCAATACTCATTTGGTTTACAAGACCTCATTCTAGCCGATCTTCCGATTTAGGTGTCAATTCGCTAACATAGTATCCGTTACCCTAGGAACCGCTTCTGTGACAACTAGAGATTTCAAGATCTTCCTTTACGCATTACTTGTTTACAATTCTGTTTTCATATTTTGCCTTGTGTTTGCGACTTGTGCATAATTAGTAAATGATTAAGGAATTATTAGGTTTGGTTAATTAAATGAAAACTTATGAACTAAGGTTATAGACTTAACACACCCCTTGTCACAAACCTGACGAAACTCGTGTCTTTCGTCATCCAGATGTTTCGCCACCTTATTGATCGATGAAAATTGCTTCATGCTTCCACTGCCTGACGAAAGATGATCTTTCGTCAAGGTGTTTCGTCGCCGAGTGTGGGCATTGGGCCCATGTTCCCGTGAAGCCCAAACCGAGCCCTAAGCCCATGATTCTCCTTTTGTATACGTAAATACATAAGGAGGGGCACGTATTCTCTTTCTAACAATTGCAAACCCTAGACCGTTGTGGAGTAGGCGACGGCAGCAAGTCCATTGAAGAACAACACTCCAATGCATTTTCTCTAATGCGTTTTCTATAATCTTGTGGTTAGTATAATCTCATTTGTCTTAATCCTGATTGATTGTTTCTGATTATTGTACGGATCTGTGTAAATTGTGATGTGTGAATTGTGGCTTGAATAATGTGAATTCGTTTGGTCTAGAGTAATTAAAAACCATGTTGAACTAAAAGAGACATGATCACCAGCTAATGCGAATAGACGGTTTCTATTGATATTAAGCGGCTAGATGATAAAGGGGATTTACATGCTAATGAACTTGAGATTAAACTTATTCCGGTTTCTATGATTGCTCTCGGTTGTATACGGTTGATGTGGGTTAGGATAATGACCTTTATGATTCTGTGAAATAGTGATAACATCTAAATTTGTTTATGCGAAACTCATATCCAAATGATAGTCTTGGGGCATTGTATAATTGTTACGATAATAAGATTACATGAATATGATGAATGTCAGATTTATTTAGTTGTTGACTGTGATGATTTAATCCGATGTGAATGATTGGCGGTGATGACTTTTATTAAGATGATTAGGGTTATTGGGTTCTCATGAAAAGTGAGATTGTAACTGATTCGATTTGTTGCAACCATCTGATGGGGGGACGACGAAACATACACCTCGATGAAATATGGTGGTTCTTCGTCGGACCCTATCTCGATGAAACATGGTATTTCGTCGGCCTGCCTCTCGAGGAATAATGGTATTTCGTCACAACCTAGTCTCGACGAAACATTGGTATTTCGTCATATGTGGTTGTTCGTTGAGATTGTTCACATGTGATTTGATGTTTCGTCCCTTCTGTTTATGTTATTAGCATGTGTAGTGATTTTCTGTTTAAGGCATTATAGTAACGTAAACTGGTTGTGAGGGTCTTGACCCGACTGGTAGGGGTACTCAATCCATCTGTTAAATATTATCCCGATAACTGAGTACCTGATATGCAATTTGAGATGATCAAGTGATAGATGCAACCTGTGTGTAGTAAGTGACTTGTTTGATCGTGTATCTGATGATTGATTTTAAAACTGATGTTGTTGGTAACCATTGTTGGAAACATGAACTTGTGTTATAAACGTGCATGAGATCCAAATGCTTGCTATGTGTTATGTGACAATGGTACTACATGTGACTTGATGTATACGTGAATTGGATAAGTGTTTACGAAACTGGCTAATCTTGGTAACCACGGTAGGGTATGGTTGACTAACTTGGAACGGGTAATGTAACGTAACATACCGAGCAATCTAAGGTGAGTTCACTGCTCTTTTTCCAAGCATGCGTCCCGGGGAGGGACATATGGTATTCGTTCCGGGGAGGAACGTCAGGTTATTGGGATGTTGGTTATTACACTCATTTCTATCATTCAGTCCCATCATATACTGATTGGTTGCCGGGGAGGCAACGGGGTTATTAGTTGATAGCGCTATTAGGTTTGGCACCCTCACACCGTACCGGGGAGGACAGTCGTGAA
Source organism: Helianthus tuberosus (assembly GCA_030545235.1). Classification (NCBI taxonomy): domain Eukaryota; kingdom Viridiplantae; phylum Streptophyta; class Magnoliopsida; order Asterales; family Asteraceae; genus Helianthus; species Helianthus tuberosus. Next base: position 136,108,843 of record CM060357.1, read on the forward strand.
CTAATTACCTTAACCACTTGACCAATGTATGATAGAGCATTGGGGTTTGGGAAAATAATCTGGAGCCATCTGCGGTAATCGAGTTAATAACAACATCAAATCATTGAAATGTTTTATACTTACATCTGGTAAATAAACGTGTTAACAAACTTTGAACTCACCAGCGTTGTCTACATGCTTGCAGGTCGTTAGGTACATGTTGTTGGAACTTGCTGTCTGGGATGCTCGAGTGGTCATGGGTCGACTTGCATGGAATCATGAGACACGTCTAAAGGCTTTTATACACTTGGGTTATGAAACTCTTAACTAATGTAGTATGCTTCCGCTGAATTGTAAACAATGTTTTGTAACGAATGTTTTAATAAATGAAAGTTTTATTTGATTTAATATTATGAGTTCAATGTGATTGGTGGCTGGATCCTGGTACATCACACGCCTCGCGGGGTTTCCCCATCTGCTATTTTGGGGGTGTGACAGTTTGGTATCAGAGCCACTGGTTATAGTGAACTTGGTTTTAAAAACGTTTTTATAAAACCAGACTATAACCGAACAGTCCTGAAAACGAGAATACGACCATGACACTCAGCTCCAGATTGCAAATTTTGTCTTTTTCCACCTGTTGTATACATTGCATGGCTAGTGTACACTTGTTTATGATGTAGCATACGGACACACACTCGTCACTATAGCATAATTTCACGAATTGCTTATTTACTTTATGATGCGTAGTTGGTGTGTCGTAGTTCATAGATTCTTGTGATCTTATCGTTTTGATAACCTCTGTTTGGCATTCGAGTTTGAGGAACCATTTGACATGAGTTAGGAGGAACTGAGATGAGCATGCAAATCACAATGTTATTGTGGGTGCACACATAATAATAATGTGGGGTGCATGTGAGTCCCAGTAAGGCTTAACAAGTGAAAAAGGGGTTCTGTTCCGTTATTCGGACAGTGTGAAACATAACAAATCTATAGGAGTCCTAGCAGTAATTGCCTTCTACTTGAACGTGATCTTCTCACTCCTCTCTGAATCCTTACGAATCTTGATGCTATCGAGTATTACCTGAACACCCATCTGAACGCCTAGCGGACTGTGTAGAATGTTAGGTGCTTGTACGAACACCCCTGAGTTGGATGTCGCGGCGTTAAATGATTGATCTATACCTCCCTTACTTCTCTTCGTTTGCTGGAACTCAATGTATTAACGTCTTAGACCCCGAAGTGCGATCACTTCTGCAACACTCTGGAAACATACCGTGTATTACTCAGTCAACTTGCAAGAACGATGGACAAGAGGATGAGAGTAGTGCCTTACCAACCTCAGTATTAGGACGACCCTGGTTACCGACAACAAATACCAGCAAATTGACTGCAATCGAATCCTTAACCCTAGACGACGACTTATGGGAGTCAAACTCTTGCGAATCAATCAGGACATAAGCGATGACAACTGACTACAGTGTGGAATGTGTAACAGCTGGCGCAATGAGTAGTGCCTTAGGACGTGACTCGGAATGTGAAAAGATGGACCCTGTTGGTGAATGATCGTAGAACTCTGTTACAAGAAACAACAGTAGAGGCAACCGTCACGGCGACATCAAGGTACTCGTAATCATAGCCTACAGTATGAAAATGAATGTGCTTACAACATGCAGTGGTCGTTGTTAAATCAAGGCGACACAACCAAGGGTACGACAACAACACTGGAAATGATGCTCTTGGAAAGACATTTAGGATTGGCGTAGGTGACGCCAGGCATAGTAGCAACATGGTAGCTTGTATGGGTTGCTGATCGCTTCGTCTCTGTTCTGTTCGACCCTGATGCTTTTTGAAACCGAATTTGTTGTGGGATTGGTTGATGGCAAGTTAATGGAAACCTCATATGTCGTTGGGATGCAAATTCGACCTTGTGGAACAAGTGTTCGACATCGACTTTCCTTCTACTACCCTTGATGGTTTCGACGCAGTAGTTAGTGTGGATCGGTTATCTAGATATCGCGCAAATACACCCGGTGAGGAGAAAAATTCGCGTATCCCTCTCCCTAGTGGAGAATCTTCATTTGACCTACGGTGTCAGAGTGGTGTAAAGGTTAGCATCATTTCAGCAATGAAGGCCCAGAAATGTCTACGGAGGGATTACCCCGCTACGTTAACAACCGTTACTAATGTTTAGGCTAAGGAAAAGAGGATCGAGGATCCACCAATCATTCGAGAATCCCCTCGGTGAACTACCCAAGGAACTTTTAGGTTTACTTCCACGACTGTTAGGCAGAATCTCAGTTTGATCTCGCGCCAGAGGCAGCCCTGATCACTTGTACTCTCCACCGTTTTGCACCAGGAGGGTTGCAAGAACTGTCTAATCAACTACAGAAACTGTTGGACAGGGGTTTTATCGGACCTAGTTTTTCGCTCTGGTTAGCCCAATTTATATCCGTGAAGATAAGCCTTTTTGTATGCGTACTGACTATCGAGAACTCAGTAAAGTGACAGTCAAGAACCGTTCGCCTCGACCATGTATTGACAACCTGTTGACCAGTTGCAAGGGTTAAGCTCCTATTCGAAGATTGATTAACGAACGAACTAACATCAGATGGAAGCCCAAGGGGAGAATGTTCCTAAAACGGCATATCGAACGCGATACGGCCATTGCAACTTTGTATTCCATGACCTTTGAGTTAATCAACACACCATCAGCTTTATGGACCACATGAACCGACCGTGTTTATTGAGGACGTTGTGGATTATTTCCAGGAGAAAGGAACACCATGAACGGCACCTGTATTTCATCCTAGAGCTCCTAGGGGAGGAGCAACTCCATGCGAAGTCTACCTAAGTGTGACTTCAGGATTGGGAGGTATGCTTCCTTGGTCTCGCAGCTTTAATCTCTTTAGCATAGCAGGGTGCTGTGTATTCGTGGGAGACAAACAGGAGGACATTTTTTTCAGCTTCTAAAACCCAACTCTACAACGCACTGAGTATTGTCTATACCCAAGGGTACGGGTGATTTAGTGGCATACCTTGATGGTTCAAATCAGAGTCCCAGTTACACGCCGATGCAACACAAGATGGTGATGGCTTACATAGTGGAGTCACAAGAAGAATGGCATGAGTCACAACCTGCGGTGAAAACCGTGGTCTTTGGATTTAAAATATGAGGCATTACTTGGACGGTACCTAGACCGATCACAAGAGCCTCTCGTGTACCTTTGTTTTGGAAGAGCTAAAATGTGTAATGACATCGCTGGATGGAACTTTTGAATGATTACGACTGTGAAACCTAAATGCGTGCGAGCTTTGCAACTCACTATCGACTTTAACCTACCTGATCAGACTCGCTCTGTTCAAACTGAAGAGCTGAAGGAAGAGGACTTTCAAGTTGAACCCATGCGGGGCATGGAGAAGCAACCTTTGGCAGGTCAGACGATATTCGCTACCTCATGGAACGAATGCGGATCTCATTATATGGCAACTGCAGGGAACTTGTGTCGAGCAAAGCACACCAGCCTTGTTATTCTAACCGTCTAGATTTTGATAAGGGATACTAGGATCTATAGATCTGGAACGGGCAACTGGGCAAGAAGGTCCACATAGCAAGGTATGCGAACGATGTTTGACTTGTGCAAAAGTCAAAGTAGAACAAAAGGAACCCTCTGGGTTGTGTCAGCAACCAGAAACACCCATATGAAAACGAGAACACACTGACATGGATTTTGTCACTGGTTTATTTAAGGCTCAGAACGGAACCGATATCACCTGGGAGATCGTTCATTGTCTCACGTAACCAGCACACTTTCTCTCAATCAAGGAAACTGACGAGTCTTCACAGCTTGTGAATATCCCTCTGAGAGAGGCGGTTTTTAGGCACGAGGTGCCAACTCCTGATACCTTTGATTTTGATCTATACCTGATTTATGGCAGACAAAACTCAACACCCTCGACTCACGTCTAGACACGAGCATTGCTTATTGCCATGGGACAAACGGTCAGAGTAAACGAACCATCCTGACATTCGAAGAGATGCTGCGAGCATGTGTGTGGTTGATTTTAGAAAATTTGGAAGGACACCTACCATTGGTTGAGTTCTACTGCAGCAATTACCATTCTAGTATTCAGACAGCTCTGTTTAAGGCATTGCATGGACAGTAACACTAATCTCCTTGTTTGATTATGGTGGGTGACAACCTAATCACAGGTCCAGGACTTGTACTCGAAACTCTTGAGAAGATTGTTGGGATCAGAAATTGTTTGGCGGCAACAAGTGACAGTCAGGGAAGTTGATAAGCTTAGGAAACACTGGGAGTTCGCTGTAGGCGATCGTATCATGTTGAAAATCTCACCCTAGGAGGGTGTGGTACGCTTGGGAAGCATGGCAAGCTTAACTCACGTTACGTTGAGTTATTCAGAATTCTGGAAGGAATCGGTCACGTCGCCTACAAACTCAAGTTACCCGACGAATTGGGTAACGCACATGATGTCATTTATGGCTCGAATCTAAGGCAGTGTTTGTACGATGAAACGCTTGTGATACCCTTATTAGAGTCTGAGGTTAATGATAAGTTGCAGTTGTTGAGGAATCTACTGAAATCATGGACCAGGACGTCAAGATTCGTTAGCATAGTCGAATTCTAATCATGAGAGTTCATTGGGACTCAAGACGTGGACCGGAGTTCACGTGGGAATGTGTAGATCCCAATATCAATCCGGATCACAGTGGTTGGTTGTTTTAGCCCAAAACACCTATTGATTAAGTGTTTGAACTATGAAAAGTTAAGAACAATCAAGAATGAAGATGAAGCTAATGGATTGATGAATACAACAAGTGTTGTATTGAATCCAAACAAGTATATGAATCACTAAAGCACCTTGGAATACTGATTTGAGCACACAAACAAGAGATTTAATGTAAACAACACTTCATTCACCAAAGAGCCAAAAGCTTGAGAAGGTTACAATGTATGGGCTATATATAGTGTTCCTGATTAGCCAGCAAATTTATAAATTTGCTGGATTCTTATCTACACTAAGTCAGGAAACAATCTTCTAGAGAATTACACAATAAGCCCTTGGACTTTCTAAAGCTTAATAAACTTAACCAGAACAATCCAGAACCATCTAAAACAAGTACCAACGGTCTCAAATGACCTAACAATATTCCCCCTAGACCGTTGCGTACTTGATCGTTCTTCATTCTTGTTTAGCGTTTCAGACCCTAAGCGACTCAAGTACCGACGGTCTCAAAATGGTCTAACAATATTCCCCCTAGACCGTTGCGTACTTGAGCGTCTTCATTCTTTGACTCTGGTTTCAGGATTTGCTGCGTCTTTTCCCACATTGTGCTGGGATGGAGTTTGCTTGTTATCAGCTTCACTTGCGCCCCCTATTATGACATTGTATGTGGATGACGCCGGAGATTAAATCTCTCAAACTTCTGATTCTGATGAACGGTTCGTGACTTTTGGAGCAGGTGGTTAATGATAGCTTCTTTCTTCTCTCGACCTTCGTCACACTCCTTTTGTTCTTCAATTTTTTGAATAAGATCTCCATCATCTCAGTCTTTCTTTCTCTCACCTTTATCACAGCTCACGTGTATCCCTACGCAGGTAAAGATTGCATCTTGAGATCAGCTTGTAGTGCCAAATCACCTCGCCTTTTCTTTCGCTTGTCTCTGCTTTTTGCAACCTGTTGGGGATCTTCTTCAATATCTTGTTCTTCCTTTCCGTGTGAGGGACTTCAAAGAAAACATATGCAAAATATATCTTCAATCTTACATCATCCCGTTTCTCTTGATCTCGTTTCTAACAGTTCTTGTATTCTGAAACACACAAACGAGCTAAGTGAGATCTGGATTGCAAAATGAGAAGGTTAGATAATGCTATAATGCTATATTTACAAAGGATAGAAGTAGTAATGAAAGAAATAAGAATATTTACAAAGGCGCAGTCAAGTATGCAGGTAAGAACACTACATATTTTTGAAATTTAGATAATTACGCCGGTCAGATTTTGTTAATTGCGTCAGATTATATACGAGTCATAATAAAAACGCTCGAAAATTTCAAACTTTCTCGAAAAGCATGCCCATGTTATCTTAAAACTGCATAAACACTTAGAAAATATTTACAAAATGTCAAAACTTGGATAATTTTGGACTTCGAAATTCATTTTTTTTTCAAAACGGGAGGTTCCTTTTTCACTGATTTCCTTTTTCTTTTAACGCTTATCAACTTTCCTACAAAAGATCACATTGTCAACACTTGTAAATTTCTTATTTATTATTATTAATAGCGAATCAAGGCACAAGAAAAACTGCCAGTATGTTTGTCCACTTAAATCCATGCATCCTTCTTTCAACATGCCTTCGGAGAGCGCGTTTATCATGTTTTTGGTAATATTGACAAGGCTTCTATGGCCCCCACACAAGCTATTGAGAATAGAAACATTACGCCCGTGAGTCCCACGTCAGGACATACCCCCGCGATCAAGGTATGCACAAAGGTTCTTCATAGCAGGTGAGTATATTGGATCCATTCATTTCAACGATAGAACGGAGATCAGGTCTGTACTTTCGTACAACAGAGATTCCAAGAACTATCGAGGGCGAGACAGATAGTTCGGTGAACAGGTCAGTACTTTCGTACAGTAGAGAGACCGAAACTAATCCATCAAAAGGTTTTTGGCCACAAAAGGCACTTATTATGAAAGGGTTTGGCCTTTTTTTTTTTTAAGGCGCTTATTATGAAGGAATATCATAGAAGTTCTAGGTCAGCATATATCTGGATGCAGCAGAAGACCAACTATGATACCCCCCGAATGAAAACCAATATAAAGACCCGAGATCTCAGACTTTGGCAATCTATCAACACAAGATTTAAGACCATTAAGCCATATGCCGCAACGTGTTACCCACAAGATGCGTAATGCCTGAGAGAAGCCAGAATCCTTGTGTAGATGTTAAGTTTTGCTCCCTAACAGCAGTTTACTCGTCGGTGTTGCTGAATCTACCGACACGTCGTTGCTTGGTACCCCGATTTCTTTTTGTTTTGTTTTCTGTTTTGCAAGAAATGGCAAAGTGTTAGCAATTTTCTATCATTTCCTCTAACAGGAGTCAGAAACAAACATCTCATTTTGATTTTCTGGAATATCCCCCCTAAAATCTTTATTTTCGAAAGTCCATTTGCCCGAAAATGAAAATTTTTAAGAATCAGAAAATCTTTTTGATGGGCGACGCTTTACGATACTTGTTTTACTTTCAACAAACGTTTTTTTTTTTTTTTTTTAAGAAAAACTATGGACACAAGATAGAGTATTTACGAAAGCGTTTGGACACAAGATTCATTTCCATCCAAGGAAATTAACCATTTCCAACCAGGTTACCAGCTGGTTGAATTGGGTTTTATCAAAGGCCTTCGTGAAAATGTCGGCCCGCTGCTGTGTTGTATCCACTGACACCACTTGAATGTATCTCGAATTGCGTGAATACGGATTTCGATATGCTTTGTTCTGGAGTGGTGAATGGGATTCTTCACAATTCCCAGACATGCCTCATTGTCGATGAATATAGGAGTCTTCATGATGTTGATTCCATAATCCAACAACTGATTTTGTATCCAGAAAACTTGTGAACGGCAACTGTAGGCCGCGGTGTACTCCACTTGAGCGGTGGAGGTGGACACAGTTGTCTATTTCTTGCTTTGCCATGAAATCAGACGATTTCCCAAGAATTGACATCCTCCTAAGACAGACCTGTGATCTACTTTACAACCTGCATGATCACTTCTGCAGGGACGACATATTCAATCATTACATGTCACTGAAAAGCACCGATATTCTTTTATCACAGACTTGTGATACGCTCATAAGATAGTAGCATAATTCTGGAACATAGTTGACATTTTCCAACGTGAGGGCTTTAGACACCACATCTCCTACTCCAACGATCTTCCCTCCCTTCTCGTCTCCAGCGAATGACACGAAATCACCATCAATAAAGCGAAAGTTCTTCACAAGTTCCTTCAGGCCTGTCATGTGTCTTAAACATCCGCTGTCGACATGCCAGATATATTCCAAGAGCATACGATGCCATTTCTGGAGTTTATTCTGAAATACAAGAATATACACAAATTAGTTTGATTTGGGAACCCATATCTGCTTTACTTTGGATCTATCGTGGTTTTGACCCACTTTGGCCTCTTTTTGTTTCCAAAAATAGGCAGTTGACTCAACCATATTTTTAACGGACTTCTTAAGATAATTTAATTGAAATGTGACGTTTGTAAGAAAATCATGCTCTGGTTTAGAAAATTTCTTGGTTTTACAATGTTTCGCTGTATGTCCTAAATGACCACAGCGAAAGCATCTTTTATGTCTGGGTCTTTTGGTGTTAGAAGATGAGAGTCTTGAGTTTTCTGCTTTCTTCATTTTCTTGTCTACTCTGCTTTCATCTTCTGAGTGTTCTTCATCAATGTCTGAATTGAATGAACTTTCAGACATGTTGTCCTCGCTTGAGCTTTGCTCTTCACTTGCTTCGTAACTTGACTCATTGTGGCTTCGATCTTGGTTTGGACTTTTTGAGTCCTGGTCTTCAAATATCTCAACACTTGAACATTCAGAGCTTTCATCATTTGTTGTTTGATCTTCACTTGAGGTTTTCGGGGTTTCTTCACCTGAGAATTTAAAGCTTTCTCCATCTGTTGTTCGATCTTCACTTGAGGTTTCTGATTTTTGCTCATCTTCAGAATTTGAAGTCTCCTTTTCATCTTCTGAGGCAGCGATGCTTGAGTCTTGATTGCAGTGATCTTCAGTGACTTTCTTTTCTGAATCTGTCATACCTGTTCGAGATGGAATAAATTCTGGAATTTCCTCTGTGAGGAATTTTCCAAAGCTATTCTTTTTCAATTCGGGCACAAATACAGGAGATTCACAAACAATTTTATCATCACAAAATGCAGAATTTAAATCATGACATTCAGACATAACATGTTCACGATCACGGGTCTCAAATGTAGGCGCATAGCCCTTACAGTCATCCGAAGATTTAAATTTAGGCACACGGCCATTACAGTCATCCCGAATATTGTTTCTCTTATCACAGTTCCAGGCGAACCAGTTAACAGTGGAATAACTGTCGCCTGAGTAGCCTATTCCTATTTTTGAACCGCCGCAGTCTCCATCCTCATCGCATACATCTTCTTTACACATAATTGGATCTGCGTTACTTTTAGAAAAGTTAGCGGTTGTTTCATTTTCACAAGAATTGTTTTGTTCTACAGAGGCCTTTTCATCAATGAGATTATTTTCGGGATGAGGAGTTGGTATAGGCACATAGTTTTTGCTATGTGGAGGAAGAAAAAGTTTTCTTTCATTTCCTTGCCTATCCTTGTACCCGATCCCGTCTTTTACATACGTTGGTCGTTGGCAGTTTTTGATGTCAGTAAAGGCCTTTTGACTGACATTCCATTTATCGATGATAATTTGCAATCTATTCTTTTCGTTCAAAGCCTTTTCTAGTCTATCTGTGAGATCGTTAATGATAAGATCTTTTCTAATCACAAATTCTTTTAGAGTTTGCATTTCAGCTAAAGTTGAATTCAACTTTCTCTGATATGCGGCCTCGTTCAGTTTAAGTTCGTTATTCATTTTTAAGGCTTTGTCCTTTTGTCTCTCAAATTCTAGATTAAGAGACTTGTAATGTGCCACGACATCAACGCATGCTGGTGTGCATAACTTTACTTTAAAGTTATGTGGAATGCTGTTTACCAAGTCTTTGTCTGCCTTTTCTTTTGAGGATTCGGTTTTCATGGCCGCAGCTGAGGCTTTCGCTTTCTCTTCCTTCACAGAAGTTGTTTCTTTCTGAAACTGCTCTGTGGCTTTCACAGCTTCTTCAGCCTTCTTGTCTTTCTCAGGCTCGGAGGAAGTGAAAATACTCTTCAGACCCTTGTCGGTAGCATCATCTTCTTTTGGGATTCCCATAGCCTGTTTCTCGGTGGGTTTTGACGATGAAGATAAAGAATCGCTCGAGATTTTTGCCATGAGTGCTTTGTGAACTTGTTCCTCTACTTCAACATTCTCTTCAGCTTGAGTTTCACCGAGCACAACTGTCTTTTCACTGGACCGTGGAGCCTTTGATGCGCTTGCGGAAGCGTTTAAGTAAGTCGTGTCTGAAGCTTGTTGACTGACACCTTCAGATGCAAGAAGTGCCACGTTCTTCAATCCTGCAGAAGTCTGAACAGGCTTTGGGGTGTAACCAGTCGTATTCATTTCTCGTTTGTTAACATCCATTTCAAAATCCTTCAAAGTGTTGATCAAATCGGTTAGAGTGACAGGATTTGGATTGTTGAGGAAATCCCTTTTGATCATCATGCACTTTAGGCTCCATTCCTTTGCAAGTGAGTCCAAAAGCTTCTTTATGGCAGCACGGTTAGTTATATGATTTCCTGCCTTCTTCATCTTGGTCATCATATTTCGAAAGCGACTGATATGATCGGAAAGGCTTTCCCCACGAATTCCACAAAACAGATCGTATTGCTTCTGCACCATGACTCTTTTGCTCTCAATCAGCTCTTCGTTTCCCTCGTAATATTCGATCAAAGCGAGCCAGAGTTCATTTGCAGTTCTGTATTTTTCAAACATGTTACAGTCATCTATTGACAGAGCCATGGTTAAGGCGGCATATGCACGACGATCACGTTGGATTAGAGCCTTATCTTCATCAGTAAAGGTAGTTGCATCATTGTTGGCAACTACCGCATCTCCTCGAACAACCGTTGGAATGTGGGGTCCAGCGGTGACAGAGAGCCACAGATTGTAGTCCGTGTACTCGAAGAACGACTGAATGCGAGTCTTCCAAGTGCTAAAGTCTTCAGCCCCTTTCAACTTTGTTGGCCGAGTAGTGGTTCTAGTCTCAAGTTCCGCTTGAGCAATTGGACTTAGTTGATTTAACGACATCTTTGCTTGATTTTGACAGAATAGAGCTGATCAGAAGCTAATTTCGCTGACAAATCGCTAATTTCGCTGACAGATCGCTAATTTCGCTGACAAATCGCTGGAAACTAGTGACAGAATGTAATTTCGCCGATGACAAAAGAGGCACGTGCAAGTTCGCTGACAGATCTTGCCGGTCTTAAACCTTCGCTGGTACCCAAGGTTGTCCTGCACGAGTGAACAAGATAATTTTGCTGACAAACACAACACAAACGTTAGCTGGACTAATTTCACCGATTACCGTGATAAGAACGTTGTGGTTCAGTATCACAGTTCTCGAAGTCGCCTTCGATAATATCGCTCAAGGGTCACCGGACACTATTTCGCTGACAATCAGTAATTTCGCTCGAATAGTGATCGTCGAAATTAATGATTCTGCGATGAGTTTCAAAACGATCTAATTATGTTCGCTATATTCAAAATTTAAATTCGCTGCCTTCATAAATTGTTCGCTGCATTCATGTTAAGTTCGCTGGACAGAGGGTTTAACACGAACTAAAACCCTCTAAACACTCAAAAAACAGCTCAAAAACCATGTTTTGATGTATCAAAATGCCCAAAATAACTCCCTAATCATCTATTAACAACAACCTATCGATTGAACACACCAAATCAATCCATTTTAAGTCCAAAAATTTGAAAACTTTGAAACTCTTGAAAAACCTTCAAAACTATGAAAAATCTCAACAAGAACACAACAACCAAGAGCACTAAGGCTCTGATACCAAATTGTAGATCCCAATATCAATCCGGATCACAGTGGTTGGTTGTTTTAGCCCAAAACACCTATTGATTAAGTGTTTGAACTATGAAAAGTTAAGAACAATCAAGAATGAAGATGAAGCTAATGGATTGATGAATACAACAAGTGTTGTATTGAATCCAAACAAGTATATGAATCACTAAAGCACCTTGGAATACTGATTTGAGCACACAAACAAGAGATTTAATGTAAACAACACTTCATTCACCAAAGAGCCAAAAGCTTGAGAAGGTTACAATGTATGGGCTATATATAGTGTTCCTGATTAGCCAGCAAATTTATAAATTTGCTGGAATCTTATCTACACTAAGTCAGGAAACAATCTTCTAGAGAATTACACAATAAGCCCTTGGACTTTCTAAAGCTTAATAAACTTAACCAGAACAATCCAGAACCATCTAAAACAAGTACCAACGGTCTCAAATGACCTAACAATATTCCCCCTAGACCGTTGCGTACTTGATCGTTCTTCATTCTTGGTTAGCGTTTCAGACCCTAAGCGACTCAAGTACCGACGGTCTCAAAATGGTCTAACAATATTCCCCCTAGACCGTTGCGTACTTGAGCGTCTTCATTCTTTGACTCTGGTTTCAGGATTTGCTGCGTCTTTTCCCACATTGTGCTGGGATGGAGTTTGCTTGTTATCAGCTTCACTTGCGCCCCCTATTATGACATTGTATGTGGATGACGCCGGAGATTAAATCTCTCAAACTTCTGATTCTGATGAACGATTCGTGACTTTTGGAGCAGGTGGTTAATGATAGCTTCTTTCTTCTCTCGACCTTCGTCACACTCCTTTTGTTCTTCAATTTTTTGAATAATATCTCCATCATCTCAGTCTTTCTTTCTCTCACCTTTATCACAGCTCACGTGTATCCCTACGCAGGTAAAGATTGCATCTTGAGATCAGCTTGTAGTGCCAAATCACCTCGCCTTTTCTTTCGCTTGTCTCTGCTTTTTGCAACCTGTTGGGGATCTTCTTCAATATCTTGTTCTTCCTTTCCGTGTGAGGGACTTCAAAGAAAACATATGCAAAATATATCTTCAATCTTACATCATCCCGTTTCTCTTGATCTCGTTTCTAACAGTTCTTGTATTCTGAAACACACAAACGAGCTAAGTGAGATCTGGATTGCAAAATGAGAAGGTTAGATAATGCTATAATGCTATATTTACAAAGGATAGAAGTAGTAATGAAAGAAATAAGAATATTTACAAAGGCGCAGTCAAGTATGCAGGTAAGAACACTACATATTTTTGAAATTTAGATAATTACGCCGGTCAGATTTTGTTAATTGCGTCAGATTATATACGAGTCATAATTAAAACGCTCGAAAATTTCAAACTTTCTCGAAAAGCATGCCCATGTTATCTTAAATCTGCATAAACACTTAGAAAATATTTACAAAATGTCAAAACTTGGATAATTTTGGACTTCGAAATTCATTTTTTTTTCAAAACGGGAGGTTCCTTTTTCACTGATTTCCTTTTTCTTTTAACGCTTATCGACTTTCCTGCAAAAGATCACATTGTCAACACTTGTCAATTTCTTATTTATTATTATTAATAGCGAATCAAGGCACAAGAAAAACTGCCAGTATGTTTGTCCACTTAAATCCATGCATCCTTCTTTCAACATGCCTTCGGAGAGCGCGTTTATCATGTTTTTGGTAATATTGACAAGGCTTCTATGGCCCCCACACAAGCTATTGAGAATAGAAACATTACGCCCGTGAGTCCCACGTCAGGACATACCCCCGCGATCAAGGTATGCACAAAGGTTCTTCATAGCAAGTGAGTATATTGGATCCATTCATTTCAACGATAGAACGGAGATCAGGTCTGTACTTTCGTACAACAGAGATTCCATGAACTATCGAGGGCGAGACAGATAGTTCGGTGAACAGGTCAGTACTTTCGTACAGCAGAGAGACCGAAACTAATCCATCAAAAGGTTTTTGGCCACAAAAGGCACTTATTATGAAAGGGTTTGGCCTTTTTTTTTTTAAGGCGCTTATTATGAAGGAATATCATAGAAGTTCTAGGTCAGCATATATCTGGATGCAGCAGAAGACCAACTATGATACCCCCCGAATGAAAACCAATATAAAGACCCGAGATCTCAGACTTTGGCAATCTATCAACACAAGATTTAAGACCATTAAGCCATATGCCGCAACGTGTTACCCACAAGATGCGTAATGCCTGAGAGAAGCCAGAATCCTTGTGTAGATGTTAAGTTTTGCTCCCTAACAGCAGTTTACTCGTCGGTGTTGCTGAATCTACCGACACGTCGTTGCTTGGTACCCCGATTTCTTTTTGTTTTGTTTTCTGTTTTGCAAGAAATGGCAAAGTGTTAGCAATTTTCTATCATTTCCTCTAACAGGAGTCAGAAACAAACATCTCATTTTGATTTTCTGGAATATCCCCCCTAAAATCTTTATTTTCGAAAGTCCATTTGCCCGAAAATGAAAATTTTTAAGAATCAGAAAATCTTTTTGATGGGCGACGCTTTACGATACTTGTTTTACTTTCAACAAACGTTTTTTTTTTTTTTTTTTTTTTTTAAGAAAAACTATGGACACAAGATAGAGTATTTACGAAAGCGTTTGGACACAAGATTCATTTCCATCCAAGGAAATTAACCATTTCCAACCAGGTTACCAGCTGGTTGAATTGGGTTTTATCAAAGGCCTTCGTGAAAATGTCGGCCCGCTGCTGTGTTGTATCCACTGACACCACTTGAATGTATCTCGAATTGCGTGAATACGGATTTCGATATGCTTTGTTCTGGAGTGGTGAATGGGATTCTTCACAATTCCCAGACATGCCTCATTGTCGATGAATATAGGAGTCTTCATGATGTTGATTCCATAATCCAACAACTGATTTTGTATCCAGAAAACTTGTGAACGGCAACTGTAGGCCGCGGTGTACTCCACTTGAGCGGTGGAGGTGGACACAGTTGTCTATTTCTTGCTTTGCCATGAAATCAGACGATTTCCCAAGAATTGACATCCTCCTGAGACAGACCTGTGATCTACTTTACAACCTGCATGATCACTTCTGCAGGGACGACATATTCAATCATTCCATGTCACTGAAAAGCACCGATATTCTTTTATCACAGACTTGTGATACGCTCATAAGATAGTAGCACAATTCTGGAACATAGTTGACATTTTCCAACGTGAGGGCTTTAGACACCACATCTCCTACTCCAACGATCTTCCCTCCCTTCTCGTCTCCAGCGAATGACACGAAATCACCACCAATAAAGCGAAAGTTCTTCACAAGTTCCTTCAGGCCTGTCATGTGTCTTGAACATCCGCTGTCGACATGCCAGATATATTCCAAGAGCATCCGCTCTCAATCAGTTCTTCGTTTCCCTCGTAATATTCGATCAATGCATGCCAGAGTGCATTTGCAGTTCGGTGTTCTTCAAACATGTTGCAGTCATCAGTTGACAGAGCCATGGTTAAGGCGGCATGTGCATGACGATCACGTTGGATTAGAGCCTTATCTTCATCAGTAAAGGTAGTTGCATCATTGTTGGCAACTACCGCATCTCCTCGAACAACCGTTGGAATGTGGGGTCCAGCGGTGACAGAGAGCCACAGATTGCAGTCCGTGTACTCGAAGAACGACTGAATGCGAGTCTTCCAAGTGCTAAAGTCTTCAGCCCCTTTCAACTTTGTTGGCCGAGTAGTGGTTCTAGTCTCAAGTTCCGCTTGAGCAATTGGACTTAGTTGGTTTAACGACATCTTTGCTTGATTTTGACAGAATAGAGCTGATCAGAAGCTAATTTCGCTGACAAATCGCTAATTTCGCTGACAGATCGCTAATTTCGCTGACAGATCGCTGGAAACTAGTGACAGAATGTAATTTCGCCGATGACAAAAGAGGCACGTGCAATTTCGCTGACAGATCTTGCTGGTCTTAAACCTTCGCTGGTACCCAAGGTTGTCCTGCACGAGCGAACAAGATAATTTCGCTGACAAACACAACACAAACGTTAGCTGGACTAATTTCACCGATTACCGTGATAAGAACGCTGTGGTTCAGTATCACAGTTCTCGAAGTCGCCTTCGATAATATCGCTCAAGGGTCACCGGACACTATTTCGCTGACAATCAGTAATTTCGCTCGAATAGTGATCGTCGAAATTAATGATTCTGCGATGAGTTTCAAAACGATCTAATTATGTTCGCTATATTCAAAATTTAAATTCGCTGCCTTCATAAATTGTTCGCTGCATTCATGTTAAGTTCGCTGGACAGAGGGTTTAACACGAACTAAAACCCTCTAAACACTCAAAAAACAGCTCAAAAACCATGTTTTGATGTATCAAAATGCCCAAAATGACTCCCTAATCATCTATTAACAACAACCTATCGATTAAACACACCAAATCAATCCATTTTAAGTCCAAAAATTTGAAAACTTTGAAACTCTTGAAAAACCTTCAAAACTATGAAAAATCTCAACAATAACACAACAACCAAGAGCACTAAGGCTCTGATACCAAATTGTAGATCCCAATATCAATCCGGATCACAGTGGTTGGTTGTTTTAGCCCAAAACACCTATTGATTAAGTGTTTGAACTATGAAAAGTTAAGAACAATCAAGAATGAAGATGAAGCTAATGGATTGATGAATACAACAAGTGTTGTATTGAATCCAAACAAGTATATGAATCACTAAAGCACCTTGGAATACTGATTTGAGCACACAAACAAGAGATTTAATGTAAACAACACTTCATTCACCAAAGAGCCAAAAGCTTGAGAAGGTTACAATGTATGGGCTATATATAGTGTTCCTGATTAGCCAGCAAATTTATAAATTTGCTAGAATCTTATCTACGCTAAGTCAGGAAACAATCTTCTAGAGAATTACACAATAAGCCCTTGGACTTTCTAAAGCTTAATAAACTTAACCAGAACAATCCAGAACCATCTAAAACAAGTACCAACGGTCTCAAATGACCTAACAATATTCCCCCTAGACCGTTGCGTACTTGATCGTTCTTCATTCTTGTTTAGCGTTTCAGACCCTAAGCGACTCAAGTACCGACGGTCTCAAAATGGTCTAACAGAATGTAATGATCGGAGTAAGCCCTAATATCCTCAGTTGTTCAAACGGTTGTATCAAATTCTGTTATCATTGGAAAATTTCGGGACGAAATTCCCTTTCAAGTTGGGAATGATGTGGCACCGGTAGAAAATCCACAGTCATCCTGATCCAACACCTTGCTGTTTTAGAATGCTTATCAAATTTCGGGACGAATTTTCTTTCAAGTTGGGGATGATGTGACAACCGGAGATTTCAAGATCTTCCTTTACGCATTACTTGTTTACAATTCTGTTTTCATATTTTGCCTTGTGTTTGCGACTTGTGCATACTTAGTAAATGATTAAGGAATTATTAGGTTTGGTTAATTAAATGAAAACTTATGAACTAAGGTTATAGACTTAACACACCCCTTGTCACAAACCCAACGAAACTCGTGTCTTTCGTCATCTAGATGTTTCGCCACCTTATTGATCGACGAAAGTTGCTTCATGCTTCCACTGCCCTACGAAAGATGATCTTTCGTCAAGGTGTTTCATCGCCGAGTGTGGGCTTTCGGCCCATGTTCCCTTGAAGCCCAAACTGAGCCCTAAGCCCACGATTCTCCTTTTGTATACGTAAATACATAAGGAGGGGCACGTATTCTCTTTCTAATGGTTGCAAACCCTAGACCCTTGTGGAGTAGGCGACGGCAGCAAGACCATCGAAGAACAACACTCCAATGCGTTTTCTATAATCTTGTGGTTAGTATAATCTCATTTGTCTTAATAACAACATCTATTGTTTCTGATTATTGTGCGGATCTGTGTAAATTGTGATGTGTGAATTGTGGCTTGAATAATGTGAATTCGTTTGGTCTAGAGTAATTAAAAACCATGTTGAACTAAAAGAGACATGATCACCAGCTAATGCGAATAAACGGTTTCTATTGATATTAAGCGGCTAGATGATAAAGGGGATTTACATGCTAATGAACTAGAGATTAAACTTATTCCGGTTTCTATGATTACTCTCGGTTGTATGCGGTTGATGTGGGTTAGGATAATGACCTTGATGATTGTGTGAAATAGTGATAACATCCAGATTTGTTTATGCGAAACTCAGATCCGAATGATAGTCTTGGGGCATTGTATAATTGTTACGATAATAAGATTACATGAATATGATGAATGTCAGATTTGTTTAGTTGTTGACTGTGATGATTTGATCCGATGTGAATGATTGGCGGTGATGACTTTTATTAAGATGATTAGGGTTATTGGGTTCTCATGAAAAGTGAGACAGTAACTGATTCGATTTGTTGCAACCATCTGATGGGGAGGACGATGAAATATACACCTCGACGAAAGATGGTGGTTCTTCGTCGGACCCTATCTCGACAAAACATGGTATTTCCTCGGCCTACCTCTCGACGAATAATGGTATTTCGTCACAACCTAGTCTCGACGAAACATTGGTATTTCTGTTGGATCGTCGTGTGACCCTAACGAGTCAATCCGATGAGTTCCGCATCAAAAACAAAGGCGGAATCAATGTAATTGATATAAGACAACTTATTCCTTTCTAATTATCTTCTTATTGATTGATTCAGAGCTTTTTACAATTCTGATACCAATTCGGCAGCACCTCGTCTCACAATCTATGACTTAATTCCATTTCAAATGACACGGACATGACCAGTATTTATAGGCGTTGTAATTCCGTTTGAACATGTCTCAAACGAAATTAACATTCAAACGGAATTACCTAATTCCATGCGGAATTAGTAATCTCGTTTGAAACATCTAATTCCGTTTGAACTAACATCAAGACCATTTCAAACGGAATTACCCTTAAATCCTGTTTTCTCGATTTCCGTGCCCTGATCTATACATGACTCGATACAAGACAAAGTTAACAGACATCTAATGCATCAACAGACTCCCCCTTCGATGTTGACGAAGTCTTCAGAATCGAGTCTTCACTCTTGATCGGTCTTGACTGTCTTTCCAAATTGATTTGACATTGTAAAGCATCCTTCAATCTTCTATCTTCAAACTTTAATCTTCAATCTCCCCTTTGAATGTTGATCCAGAATTCTGACTTCCCCTTTCGTAGACTCCCCCTTACGATAAACTGGAACTTAAATTCTGGTTCAAACTTTGACATTTTCTTTACCATGGGGATCTTGAATCCTGTTTCCTGCACAATCTCAACCTAAATATAAGATATATAACAATAACAGTTTCAATGCAAACTTACCATTTTACCTTCATTTGTTGAACTTATCAGTGTTTAGAAATCCACTTAAGTATCCAGGTCCAAATTAATGACCCTGATTACTCAATTTGTCTACCAAGTCCAACTTAATGACCTTGGTTGACCTGAGACAAATCACACTGACATTTTGTACAAATTTTTCAAACAATTTTCTGAAAATTTACAAATTTCAAATTAATGAACTTGCTTTGACTTTCCATTTTCTCAATTATCATATTAAGCTCTCAACTCATCATCCAGCTTAGAATCCTCCTGCATCTGCTTCAATTTGAATCTGAAGATCAGCTTTCCACTTTAGTTTGTCAGAAAATAAAGCAGAAATGAAAAATCTTTTTGGATTTTTAAAAAAGTTTCTAAACTAGAAATGAAATGCAGAAATAAAATGCAGTAAAAGTAAACTATTTACAAACATATTTTTGGTGAGCGTGTTAGGGAATCATATCAGCTATTCGACAAGTCACAAGTACCGTTAAGCTTTAATTACATACTCAGATTTAAACAATTCACTTAGATTGTCGATATACTGATCCACTTAAATTCTCACACAATTTTCAATCTGTCCAGGATACGGATTAGGTGTATTAAGAACTTAAACTCATTCATGTGTCCCACTTCTTAAATATAATCCCGTATCCAGATCCCAATATTCAGTCTTACAGGTGAGTATACCACATATGATATCTGTAAGGGGTTAAATTGCGAAGAACCGTGAGAGCTCAGGTCAGAACTTCCGTTCAGCAGAGAGATGACGGCTTCTTTTTTACAACAACAATGATTAGCATTTTTAATGTTTCATCATTTTTGTGCTGAGGACGGTGCTATATTTCAAACAAGCGGTAAAGTATTCTCCGGGGACTAGGCCATTGCTTCTGCAAAATCAGAAGTCCCGGGATAATACCCCAGATATCACTGAGTATAAAGACCTAGTATCTCAGAAAGAGGGATCCTTCAAACAAGATTTCAGGGGTTACCTATATATCCAAGTAGTGTTCCCCACGAAATAAGCAAGTAAAAATTTAGGTTTATATCCCGAACAAACCTACTAAATGTGTAAAAACCTATCAGCACATCATCAGCGAGACTGTTTAAAACTTTTTAAACTTTACAATTCTTTAGCATACCGTAACTGTCAAGCCGATGTACTATCATTTTCCCATTTTACACAAGCTCTTTTCTGGTTTTCTATTGTTTTTGTATTTTGAAAATATCTCATGTTTTTGGATTTTGAAATTTTTACTGTTTTTGTATTTTTCTGAAAATATTACCCTATACTCCCCCTAAATACCAAAACAAGTAAAAAAACGACAAACCATTGCAGATTGCTTCTCAACATCATCTACAATGTCTCCTTCATCAACGCCAAGAATTTCCTCCAACACCGATAAAAGCTTCATACCGTTTAGTTTTAGCAGATATTGAAAACGAGTTTTATCAAACGCTTTGGTATGTAAATCAGCTTTTTGTTCGTCAGTGTGGATTTTCTCAATTCGTATCAACTTCTTCTCGAAACAATCTCGGATGAAGTGATGACGAATTTCAATGTGTTTCGTTTTAGCGTGATGAACAGGATTTTTAGTAATGTTTATCGCTGCCTCAATATCAACAAAGATAGGGGTGTTAAGAAATTGCAAACCGTAGTCGCGCATCTATTGCTGGATCCACAAGATCTGAGAGCAGCAACTGCTAGCAGATACATACTCCGCTTCACATGTAGATAAAGCTACAGAGGTTTGCTTCTTACATTGCCAGGTGACTAAACGAGGTTCGAAAAACTGACAACCCGCTGTTGTTGATTTAGCGTTAACTTTGCAGCATCCGAAATCGGAATCGGAATACCCTTCGAGCGTAAAATCGCCTTCTTTTGTATACCACAACCCCAATGATGGAGTTCCTTTCAGGTAGTGTAATATCTGTTTCACAATCACCATATGCGAAGCTCTTGGGTTAGACTGAAATCTTGCTGCGAGGCATGTTGGATACATAATATCGGGTCTTGAAGCTGTCAAGTACATCAGCGATCCGATCATGGAACGATACAACGTTTCATCTACCTTCTCTCCGGTGAGATCAAGATTTATCCCATGGTTCGTCGCTAATGGGGTGGAAGCTGGAGTAGAACTTGACATCCCAAATTTCTCTAAGATATCATGAACATACTTCGTCTGATGTATGAAAATTCCCTTAGGCAGTTGATCAACCTGAAGTCCTAAGAAGAATTTCATCTCACCCATCGATGACATTTCAAATTTCTGCTTCATAACTCTTTCAAAATCTTTGCACAAACTTTCATTTGTAGACCCAAATATGATGTCATCCACATATATTTGAACTATCAGAAGATGTCTGTCGACCTCTTTGGTGAAGAGAGTGGTATCCACTTTTCCACGGATGAAGCTGTTGGCTAGCAAGTGTTGAGACAATGTCTCGTACCAAGCTCTCGGGGCCTGGTGTAAACCATACAGCGCTTTATCCAGCAAATAGACCTTGTCTTTGTGGATTGAATCGGTAAAGCCCGGTGGCTGTCCGACATATACCTCCTCTTTTACCTTCCCATAGAGAAACGCCGATTTCACATCTAGCTGATAAACTTTGAAATTTTTCCAAGATGCAAATGCTAGGAAGATTCTGATCGCTTCAAGTCTAGCCACGGGAGCATATACTTCAGTGAAACCTATCCCCTCCTGCTGACTGAAACCCTGGACTACGAGTCGAGCTTTGTTACGAATAATAACTCCTCTATCGTCTCTCTTACACTTGAACACCCACTTGGTGTTGATCTTCCTGTGACCATCAGGAAAATCTACCAATTTCCACACTCCTAACTTCTCAAACTGACTCAGCTCTTCTTGCATCGCGTTGACCCAAGAATCTTCAGTTAGTGCCTCCTTATATGTTCGCGGTTCGATCTGCGAAATAAAACAACTTAATGAAAACTCAGTTTGTAAAGGAGCAACTGTAGAATAAAAACAAGTAAGGCCTTGGTCAATTTGACGTCTAGTGCGAACTCCTGATTGTAATTCTCCAATGATCAATTCTTCTGGATGATACGAAAGAGTTCTCGGCATCACTTCGCCTGGAACATCTACCTCGCCTTCCAAATTTGTGACATTCTGATTTGCACCTTGTTCACTGATTGGAATCATTTGGCTTGAAATCTAGATCTGCTCTCCCTCAGAATCTGAATCACCATGATCAAATACAGGCATATTATCAGATTCTTGATTATCATTGACTGCCGTTTGATTATCATGAGCAACTTCATTTTGTTGAATATCATCATGTTCTCCAGCATTGCTTGGACCTGCTTCATTGTCATTTGAAACTCGATTTTGACGTCTAGAATATTCAGCTGGGAACCTTTCCTGCGATGACTCATACTCTCTCAGAATATCCAACTCATCAAAGAAATCTTCTTCTTCTTCCTCTTCCATGTCAAACGAATTCCACAAAGTATCATAGTGAAAACGCCATGAATCGCCGGGATTTTGCGGTGGCATTGTGTAGCCTTGACATTCAACATTATGTGCTTCAATAATCCGCTTCAAGCTTGGAACAAAGACTCTCTTTAATGGACTTGAGTAACCCACAAATATTCCTTCAATGCTTTTTGCACCAAATTTACCAAAAGGCTCTAGAACAGTGTAGGGAGACCCAAACGGTTCCAGATACTTCAGGTTCAGTTTGCGGTTATTGATCAGCTCGAAACACGTCTTGTTGAATTTTTTCACTGTGAGAACCCGGTTGAGAGTATAGCATGCGGCGGATACTGCTTCTGCCTAAAAGTTGACAGGTAGCTTAGAATCAGCAAGCATCGTCCTGGCCGTTTCAATTAGCGTCCTGTTCTTTCTTTCAGCTACTCCATTCTGCTGCGGAGTGTAAGGAGCACTAAATTCATGCAATATACCTCTTTCATCACAATATTCTTCCATTTTGACATTCTTGAACTCAGTACCATTATCAGTACGTAATCTTCTGATGCAGGTTTGGTACAAGTTTTCTATCTTCTTGAAAAGCGTCATCAAACGATCAAACGTCTCATCTTTTGACTTCAAAAATAATACCCATGAAAATCTTGAGTAATCATCTGTAACTACTAGACAATAGAGATCCCCATTTATGCTTTTGACGTTCACTGGACCAAACAGATCCATATGGAGTCTCTCTAAAGGCTTCAAAATTGAGTTTTCCTTCTTCTTAGGGTGAGATTTCTTCTTTTGCTTGCCTTTGACACAGCTAATGCACTCCCCCTCAAGATGAAACCCTTTCACATGAACACTAATTACTAAGTCACTATGCACCAGGTGATTCATTTTTCTCAAGTGAATATGACCCATCTTTCGATGCCATAACTGTGATTCTTTTTCCGTTGCTCTTGACATAAAAACAATGAGCCTGACCCGTGGTAGTAGTTGCTACACTCATGTCCAACACATACAGATCATTGACTCTGGGTGCTCTCATGATAACCCACTCTTCGGGAACAACAAACCCTGGTTTCAATATCAAACATTCTTTATCTGTAAAGTGTGTAGTATACATACGATCACAAATCTGAGAGATACTCAGAAGATTGTTTTCAAGCTCGGCGATGTAGTTTACTCTTTCAAACGTGACGATACCATTCGATAAAGTTCCTTCACCAACTATTCGACCACCTTGATTGCCTACAAAACCTACCTAACCTCCATTAAACCCACGAACATCGTACAGTAGGGTTTTCTTCCCCGTCATGTGCCGAGAAGCTCCACTATCTATAATCCAACGTGAAACGGATCTTGGAAGCTCTTGCACATATCACAAACACTTAGTTAAAAGTTGATGCCACCCAAGCCTCTTTCGACACGGGTAACTTGACTTTGATGTGAGTTTTAGCAGTGTAAAGTGACGGAAAATTCTTATCATTCATCTTTAAGCTCTCCTTAGACCCAATCTCAACCTTTTTGTATAACAAGAAATCATTTTGAGAAGGTTGATCAGTTGATTGGTCTTTCTTTGGTACATACTTCTTTTCAGAAGTAGTAGACTTTTGTTTCTCCAGTTTCTCATAGTGATCCAAAGGAACATTCATCTTTACCGGAGTGGTAGAAGACGATTGTTTTTCCGACTCTGAAACCTTTGGTTTTGGAGAACTTGTTTTCTTATCAACTGATTTTGGCTTCCATGTTTGTTGAGGTGATGCAACCCGTTTGTAAAATTTGTTAGTTTTAGTTACCACATTCTTTACGGGTTCAGTTTTGATTTTTGTGTTTTCATTTTTCAAAACTTTCTTCTCAACAACCATAGGAGCTTTTCCTTTTGCATCAGCTTTCTTTCTCGAAATCTCAACAACTTCAGACTTAGGCTTTAAGTTGGTGCACTTTCGTGCAATATGTCCAACTTTGTTGCACTTAAAGCATGTACGAGTATCAACTACCCGACTTGTGCCTTCGGTCTGAGATTGTGAAGCTTTCTTTTCAAAGAATTCTTCATTTGTTTTCGAAAAAATCTTAGATTCTTCATCAGAAAGTGAACTTGAACTCAAAACAAACACCTTTTTCTCAACAAACTTCTTGGTTTGAAAATTCCATCTTTAATAATTCTTACCACCCTTATATCCACCCGACCATTTGTTTTGATAGTTGTTAGAAAAACGCGGTGGTACAATAGGTTTTTTTAGTAAGCTTTATCTTTTTCAAAGTTTAGTTGCCTCTTGGAATGTTTTAAAACTTCGATCTCAGACACATCAATCTCAATCAACTTGAACACATTTCTCAATTTTCCAACATTCACGTTCTCCAACGGAAAATCACAATCCGAATACAACTTATCCGATCCTGCCATCTTGTACATCACAAGATGTGGTTCTTCATTTAAGTTGTTTTTGGATTTTGATTTTGGAATATAATTGTCCAAAAAGCAATCATCATCCTCAGTAGTGTCACTTTCAGACTTTAAAACATTTTCAGCCATACTTTTAACAATTTCAGACTGGACACTATCTTCATCAGATGATGTGGTGAATGTGATATCAATTGTGTCTGGAAGTTTAACTTCTTTTTCTTCTTCATCATTAACCAACCCGGATTTTTTCTTGGAAAAATTGTTTAGAACTGGTGGTGGAACCTGATGAAACCCAACCCCGGTTCCATCAAAGTATACATCTTCGCCTGCTTTGTTTTTCCCGATGGTTTGGGAACAATGTGTTGTAAAACAAAGCTTGCAAAGTTGTAACTGTTCAGTTTCAACTGGATGCGTTCATTTTCAATTTTAGCTTCTTGAAACTGAAGCTTCAACTTAGCAATTTCATCCAATTGCTGGTTAATTAACTCTTCTTTTACACGAAGAACACCTGTCAGTTGAAGATTTTCTTTGTCTGTTTTACCATTTCTTTCATCAGAATCTTTTACCGTTCGTTTTCGTTTTTCAAAATTTTCTGAAATTTGACGATTTTCAAGAATCAAATTTTCATTTTCTTTCCTCGTTCTTTCTACGTCATTTTTATCGTTTTCGATTTTCTCAGTTAATTCTTTTAATTTGTCGTTTGAAGCTTTTAACAATTTATCACGGTTTAAGATCTGATCTTTAACACTTCTGACTCTACCAGTCAGTTCTTCAACCTTCTTACCACTGAGGTAAGCATTTGTACTACAAACTTTGCACTCTTTCATGCAATTTTTGCAGTTGTTCTCAGATTTAGCTTTCTTACCTGACTCATGTGTATCATTTGAACTGACCTTGTTTTTGGACTCAGTTCCAGAACCAGAAACTACCTCTAGTTTTTTGCAGCAAACACTTTGTCAGCCATCTTCTTCAAGTTTTCTGCAGTAAACACTTGTGACGTATCAATAATCCCGTCATCAACTTTCTTTGGCTGCTGCTCTTTTTCTGTCTCTTTCTCTTTCTCATCAGTTTCTCCTCCTCCCCACCATTCTCTCTGTCTGGCTTCTTCTTCATCAGCAAGTTGTTTGGTGAGAACTTCAACGTCAACAGTATCTGGATCAACAGCTATGTTTCCATTAGGATCAAGATAACATTCTCTATCAGGATCCCATTTTTTTGCCTGTTTAGCTTCTTTATATGTACGATAAATTTTGCTTTTCATGAATTGAGTTGTTGCCTTCCTGTTGACGTACTTCACTTCTTCAGATCTATTATCTTTAAAAGGAACAATCTTTGCTGCTGTAAAGGCATAACCAACTGCGTCTTCGTCAGGCAAAACATCACTCCAGTCATAACCTTCATCATCATGAAAAACAACAAGTGCCCTGGATTTTTCTTTGGGTACCTCCTCTATCTGCTTCATCCTGGGAGGTTCTGCTTTATTTTGATGATAAATTGCTCTTTTGTAATAATCTTCTCGAAAAGGATTTGCAGTATCATCAGTGTAAGCATTTCTGCACTCACGCTTAAAATGACCGTTCTGTTTACATTTAAAGCATGTGACTTTTTACTTGTCAAAGCCTAATTTGGTAGAAGGTCCACCAATAGACTGTCTTCCAGTAATCTCCATGAATCGCTGCGCTCTTCTCACTGCACTCGCCATACACCACCTTATATCGATCAACTCCATCTCCTCAGGATCGATCTGATCGTAGTCTTCCTTTCTTAGGTTGGTGTTACCTATCTTTCCTGCAACGAGACTTTCGTACGATTCTAACGCAGACGCTAAAAACACCATCTGTTGTTTGGCAGATTCTTCACTAAAATTTTGACCATTCTTCAGATCCACAGCAATGTTGCATTGAAATAGATTCTTTTGTGCAGATTGATTTGAAGTATTTGACGATGAACCACCATGATAGCCACTGCTAGGAGTTTCTTGATTCATTGTGTTTGAACTTTCTGCTGAAAAAGTTGTCTTAGGAGATGTAGTCTTTGGGATCATACTACCTCTGTAATACAACCCCACATTCTGCTGATAAGATGTGTTATTGACTTTATTGGATTTTTTGATCTCCAATTCATGGCTTTCCAGTCTTTCGATTAGTAAATCAACCTTCAAATCAGCTGGCTTTATTGTTTTTTTCAGCATCAATGCGAAATACAGCCAGTCTTGCTCATTCGGTAGTGAGTCAAACAGTTTGTCAACTAGCTCTTCTTGAGTGTAAATGATGTCATGTCTTGCAAGTTCCATCTTCAGATGCCCGGATCTTTCAATCATCTTGGAAACATACTCGTTCTTTAAACAACCAAACAAATCAAACTCTTTACGTAATAGTTTCATTTTGTTCTTAACTATTTCAGCACTACCAATACATTTTATTTTTAATTTTTCCCAAAGGTCTCTCGAATCTTTGTACTCAATCAATGAGATAATGTCATCTCTGACAGATTGATGAAGCAAAGCAATACACTTTTGTTCAGCAACATATCATTCTATTTGATTTTCTTCTAAGTTTTCATAATCTGTTCTCCCCAAATCAAAACCATTTTTCAAACTTTTCCAACTGGGATATGCAAACGCCTGAAGCCATTCTTCAAATCTTGTAGCCCACCTGTTGTAATCTTCAATTGCCATCAATTTGGGCGGCTTATTGTATGTTCCATATGCACTGTCTACACTCATAGCATCAGAAAGAATTTTCTTTGCACTCGGTGTTGGTGTAGTTTCATTCGTGTTATCTGAATCTCCCGAACCACTGGTAAATGCAAACACATCACAAAAAGGATTCATGAAATCATCCATCTTTCAAGTACCTGAAACAATCAACAAACACTTAGAACAATTTTTGAAATTTCGAAAAATAGCAGTTTCAAACGGAATCAGTTCAAGTGGAATTGCTCAAACGATATTACTTCTTCAAACGGAATAACCTTTCAAACGAAATAAGGTCACTTTGAAGCGGAATTACTAATTTCGTTTGAACTTTCAAACGGAATTAGTCACTTTCAAACGGAATTAGTGATTCCGTATGAAACAACAATATTTTCAAACGGAATTAGTGATTCCGTATGAACTCAACAATACTTTTCAAACGGAATTATGATGACATCAGCATTTTTGAACAGATTTTCAAGCGGAATTAGCAATTTTATCCAATTTAGATCGAATTTTAGTCCAATTCTTTCAAGGATTAGTTAACACTATGTTTCGCTTATTATATGTGAAAATCAGGCCATTTTGTCCGTTCAATCTCGTTCAAATCAGAAAAGAAAGAGTAGAAGTGAGAGAATCCGATGAAATCAAGCTGAATTGGTATGAACTCCTCGTCCTGAGCTCTGATACCACTTATTGGATCGTCGTGTGACCCTAACGAGCCAATCCGATGAGTTCAGCATAAAAAACAAAGGCGGAATCAATGTAATTGATGTAAGACAGCTTATTCCTTTCTAATTATCTTCTTATTGATTGATTCTGAGCTTTTTACAATTCTGATAACAATTCGGCAGCACCTCGGCTAACAATCTATGACTTAATTCCATTTCAAATGACACGGACATGACCAGTATTTATAGGCGTTGTAATTCCGTTTGAACATGTCTCAAACGAAATTAACATTCAAACGGAATTACCTAATTCCATGCGGAATTAGTAATCTCGTTTGAAACATCTAATTCCGTTTGAACTAACATCAAGACCATTTCAAACGGAATTACCCTTAAATCCTGTTTTCTCGATTTCCGTGCCCTGATCTATACATGACTCGATACAAGACAAAGTTAACAGACATCTAATGCACCAACAATTTCGTCACATGTGGTTGTTCGCCGAGATTGTTCACATGTGATTTGATGTTTCGTCCCTTCTGTTTATGTTATTAGCATGTGTAGTGATTTTCTGTTTAAGGCATTATAGTAACTGTTTTGGTCAAAAATTACCGAAGCAATTAAGTGATCAAATTAGTTAAGTGAGGTAGTGTGCTAGAAACGAGTGTCGAAAATATGTTATTCAAGTTATTTGCAAAAACAGTTTGAGGATACGGCTCAGGATACAGAGCTGTATTTATGATCAAACAATGAGCGAAAAAGTAAAGGGTGACACAGGATGTACGAGGAAAGCCCTTGATCAATCTAGATCGCCGGCATAAAACCTCGGGAG
This sequence comes from Helianthus tuberosus, assembly GCA_030545235.1. Lineage (NCBI taxonomy): Eukaryota > Viridiplantae > Streptophyta > Magnoliopsida > Asterales > Asteraceae > Helianthus > Helianthus tuberosus. Next base: position 136,137,937 of record CM060357.1, read on the forward strand.
CTGACAATCGCAGCTGCCTTGTTCTTCTATTGCTTCAAATATCAGGATACAGTGCAAGATATGATGCGGATCGACTAGGTGTTACAATGTAATTTGAGTACAAGTGTTTGTGTGTAGTGATTGCTAGTAGCTAGAGAGTAAAGTGTGCGAATGAAAGTGAGTGGAAAAAGTTGTCCCTACCTATGATCCGATCGCCCCTATTTATAGTAACAAAAACTAACAAACTATCCTATTATTCCGGGATACTTTGGAATATTCCATTCTGAACGTTGGGGGACTCTTTTAACTTGTTTTCCACGTGCATATTAACCATAAGACCGGGTCTTCAGCTCATATGACCGTTACAACGTCAATAGCATTGACCAGCATCCGATATTCTCGCGGAATATGCCCTTCTTCTATTCTGACCATTACAAGACCCATTCTTCCACCATCAACGTCCATTTTTCAACCACCTTGAGCGAATCTTCAGGTAGATCAAGTCCTTTAACGTTGGTACCTTGCAACCAAAGAAAATCGTTAGCTGCAACGAGGATACCCCCAGAGGATGTTACCAATATCCTGGTTCAGTATCCTGGCCGCAGCATCAAGCATATAATATCAGGATATGCTTCAGGATATAAGCCCGAAATTCCACCCATAACAATTGTCCCCAAAAATATATCTGTTAGGATCCTGAAATCCAAACGTGTATATTTTTCGTTGTGTTGCTCGATGCACGTAATGGGATGTAGATGTTGATGTGACTTCGCGCAACTTCCAAGGTTATACTTTCTCATAACTAGGTAGTCTTCTGGCACGTCTTGTAAGGATATCTATTTTGAACATTCCTGCGTATGTTTGGTTAATCAGCACATAATATGATAAGATTGAAACTACTCCCTTTTCTGTAGATTCTGCTAAGGTCCCTGTTGTCTTCGATCTTGAGGAGCTTGACAGTTACTCCAAGCCTGTCCTGGTAAAAAAAAGAATCATCTGTTGCCACCTGCTCTAAGCCTTCCACTGTTGCTGCCGAAGGTTTCTCTTATGATGACCTTGGCTTCATGGAATCCATCGAGCCCATGACCTCCTTCCTTAATAAGGTAAATATCCAAATCCTGTATCCCGTACACATATACTAAACCTATATCCTGGTTAGTTTGTCTTTAACGATACCTGTATTTTGCTTTGTAGGGTCTGAATCATCTGGTCATCCTGTACTTAGAACAATTTTAATTTCCTGCAAGCTTTAGAACAATTTAACAGTTGGAGGTGGAGGGATCTCGTGTTTTCAGGACGAAGCCTTCAACTGTTTATGTAAATATGCTTTAGAAACTTAATTGTGTTCTTGGTGGATGAGTCTCTTTTTGAGATGAAACCAAGAATACAATTAATAATAAACTAACCTTTTAACCTTACATGTTGTTATTTGTTATGCATTGCTTAGCCTGAATTCCAACGTTCCAAACTTAGTGCAATTATCACTTTTTATGAAAATATCTTGGTCAGTATACTCGCAAATATCCTATTAAGACTTCCGTCAAATATGGTTTTTATAACTCAAGCAATTCAGATAAAGTTTACAGAGAAAGAGGACAGTTCATTTTTATTTTACAAAGTTGGTTTTGAGAACACTTGTTTGACTAGAACACAGTTTCAGTTTTTAATCCAAGTATCATGTCCCAAATATTCCAATCAAATATCCTGAAACATATTTTGAAAATACATTTTGAGAATATATCACGAGAATTAATCCTAATCAGGATGCTTAAGCTTTTGTCAAACATAGTTTCAAAAACTCAAATGATTTAAATAACGTTTACAAAGGAAAGATCATACCAGGAATAGAGTGTAACCCTATTCTCAAACTTCAATCTTTTTGCAACTTTTCCAACGAAGATGTCCCCAGTCTGAGACACTTAGTGTACTAGGTCCGAGCTTGATCCTTTGAGCTTTACACAATTGCCTCAGTAGGAATGTCCCCTGTGCATAATGTCTTCGAATACTTAGAAATTTTCTGGACATCAGCTGCAACCGTTTGAATAATTCTTATATTACAGGGGATAAACCCTAAAATATACTGGAGATAAATCCTTAATGTACTGGGGATAAATCCATAAGTATTCTGGGGAAAATCCCGAATTTTCGTGCGCTACAGGCGGGAGTGTATAAACTCCAAGACTTAGAAAGGTGAAAACCTTTAAACCTTAGAGAGTATGAAAATACCCTTTCGTGAGAGAGGGTGATCAATCCTCATATACCTTTAGGATTCAGGATATAGCCAACAGTAACGAAATTGTCAGCCACTTTTACATGGACTGGTCCCGCCACTTTGAACTATCCCTGAATAACTTGCGCTCCAGGTGGAGTGTTTAAACCCAATTCGGAAGAAAGGTGAATACCTTTAAACCTGTGAAGGGATCAGGATCCCTTGTACGTGAGAGAGGGGGCCAATCCTCTAATCTTCTGAAGTATCCTGAGTGAGCATCCTGGAGCTATATCCCGAAGCATATACTGCAAAACATCCTTAAACTAAGGTGGGTGTTAGCTTGGCTAACACCCCTCCGATGCTTAAGTTAGTATTGGGTTTCAAAGAATAAATTAAACCAAACATATTTAAAAAAGATAGAATTCATACCATCCTGAGTTAGAAATTAAATTCTAAACTCACTTGAAATAAAGCTTAAGGTGTATAGCATTCCAAGATCTCGGTAGCATATCCCCTTTCATATTCTTGAGTCTATATGCTCCTTTCCCTGCTTCTGATTCAACTTCATATGGTTCTTCCCATTTTGGAGCTAGTTTGCCATCGGCAGGATTAGTGGTATTCTGAAAAGCCTTTCTTAACACCCAATCTCCAACCTTAAATCTTCTGGTCCTAATATTCTTGTTATATGCTCTGGATATTCTTTGTTGATATGTTGCCATCCTTAGCCTTGCTGCATCTCTCTTTTCATCTATAGTATCCAAATCCTGACTCAAGGCTTCAGGATTCTGTTCAGGATCACTTAGGGTAGACCTTGCAGTAGGTATTGCCATTTCCGTTGGAATCATTGCTTCTGCTCTAAATACCAAGGAAAATGGGGTTTGGCCTGTTGCATTCTTTACCGTTGTCCTATCAGCCCACAAAACAAAGGGTAATTCTTCTGCTCATCTTCCTTTTTTGGCTCCAAGTCTCTTCTTTAAGTTATTGACAATTATCTTGTTTGAGGATTCTGCTTGTCCATTCGCTTGAGGATGTACCGGAGTAGATGTTATCATTTTGATTCCCCAACTCTTGCAAAAGTCAGTAGTTCTCTTGCTTATAAACTGAGAACCATTGTCACAGATTATCTAGGCTGGTACTCCGAATCTGGTCAGGATATTTCTCTTTATGAAGGATACTACTTCTTGATCCCTGACTTGGACAAATGCCTCGGCTTCAACCCATTTGGAGAAATAATCTGTCATTGCCAACATAAAAACCTTCCCTCCTGGAGCCTTTGGAAGCTTTCCCACTATATCCATACCCCACTTCATAAATGGCCAAGGGGAAACAATAGGATATAATGGTTCAGCAGGCTGATGCAGTATGTTACTATGTCTTTGACATGCATCACATCTTCGAGCATATTCTGCGGCATCTTTTCTCATTGTTGGCCAATAATATCCTGTCCTTAATACTTTTGAGAATAACGACCTGCCCCCAGTATGGTTACCACAATCCCCTTCATGTATATCCTGAAGTACTTCTTTGGCTTCAGGATCCTCCAAGCACCTCAAATACGGTCCTGCAAGAGATTTCTTGTATAAAACATTATTTATAATAGTGAATCGTGATACCTTCATCCTAAATGCCTTAGGATTTTCATTTCCGGGGATGTGTCCTTCTTTGAGATATCTCGTGATTGGAGCCGTCCAGGATTTAGGATCCTCTTCAGGATGCTCTGCTCCAGGATCCTGAATACCCGCTACTTCTTTATCCCGAGGATTCGTTGCAGGATATAAGACATGTAATATTGGTATTTGGGTTCCTTCTGGTATCCTGATCGATGATCCCAGATTTGCTAAGGCATTTGCTTCAGCATTATCCTCCCTTGGTACCTGTTCAAGTGCAAAAACATCGAAATATCCTGCTAATTTTTTGAGAATATCGAGGTATTCGATTAATTTCTCACCCTTGACTGCATAGGATCCATTAAAATGGTTAGTAATTAACAAGGAGTCAACATATACTCGCAAATTCTTGATACTCATACCCTTAGCCAATTCTAATCCTGCAATTAAAGCTTCATATTCTGCCTCATTATTAGTAGCAGGAAATTCACACCTAATGGCCTGGGGTAATATGTCCCCCTGTGGCGATTTTAGTAGTATACCTAGACCTACACCTCTTATATTGGATGCACCATCAGTATATAATGTCCAGGATCCTAAAGATTCTCCTAACTGTTGAACTTCTAGGTCTACCTCATCCTGAATATCACTACTGAAATCAGCCACAAAGTCAGCTAAGGCCTGAGACTTTATGGCATTTCTAAGTTCATATACTAAATCATAAGCACTTAACTTCACTGACCACTTGGCCATCCTGCCTGACATCTCTGGTTTCCTAAGCACATTTTTGACAGGATAATTTGTTTTAACATGGATCCTATGTGTCTCAAAATAATGTCTAAGCTTTGTCGATGCCATGACTAGAGCTAATATCAATTTTTCTAAATGAGAATACCTAGTTTCAGCATCTAACAAACTTTTACTAACATAATATACAGGATATTGCTGACCAACATGGTCTTTTATAAGAACGGCACTTACAGCATTCCCTGATACAGCGAGGTATAGGGATAGTGGTTCACCATTTTCAGGCTTCATCAATAGAGGTGCGGTTGAGAGATATCGCTTCAAATCCTGCAAGGCTGCTTCATGCTTTGCTCCCCATTCAAATTTCTTATTCTTCTTGAAGATATCATAGAATTCCTTGCATTTTTCTGAGGATCTTGAAATAAATCTATTCAAAGCTGCTACTCGGCCTGTCAACCTTTGTACGTCCTTCATATTTGAGGGTGATTTTATATCCAGGATAGCTTTGATCTGCTCTGGGCTTGCTTCTATCCCCCTTTTTGTCACTATATATCCAAGAAACTTTTCTGCCCCCACTCCGAAATGGCACTTAGCAGGATTCAGCTTCATGTTGTATTGATCCAGGATATCAAATGCTCCCTTGATATCCTGGAGGTGATCCTCAGCTCTTTTAGATTTTACCACCATATCGTCAATATATACCTCCGTGGTGTCCCCCAGCTTATCTTTGAACATCATGTTTACCAATCTCTGGTATGTTGCACCTGCATTTTTCAAACCAAAAGGCATAGCAGTATAGCAATATATACCTGTTGGTGTCATGAAAGCAGTATCCTCCTGATCCGAAGGCTCCATTTGGATCTGCTGAAATCCTGAGGATGCGTCCATGAATGTTAACATTTCATGTCCAGCAGTAGCATCTACCATTGCATCGATATGAGGGAGAGGAAATGGATCTTTAGGACAAGCCTTGTTCAAGTCCGTGTAATCTACACAGACTCTCCATTTCCCGTTTTTCTTCTGTACCACAACTACGTTTGCTAGCCATTGGAAACTTGACTTCTCTGATCATCCTGGACTTCAACAATCTTTCAACTTCCTCTTGGATAATCGCATTCCGCTCAGGAGCGAGTTTTCTTCTTTTTTGCTGAACAGTCTTGAATGATTTGTCAATTCCAAGCTTGTGAGTGATAATGTCTTTGGATATGCCTGTCATATCCTCATGCTTCCATGCAAACGTTGACATCCTGCATTTCAAAAAGTTAGTTAACTGTTCTTCAATATCCTGAGGGATATTGGTTCCTACGAGCACCGAGATATCAGGATTATCCTGTTCCAGGATAATTTTCTTCACATCCTGCTCCGAATCCTCCACGATATCCTGGGCCCGCATCTTTAATTGCTATGCTGTACTAGGCTTAGTTGAGGATTTCATCGAGGATGAGTAGCATTCTTTCGCTTCCTGTTGATCACTTTCCACCTTGACAACCCCCCAAGGGGTAGGGATCTTGATGCATTGGTGATATGTTGACGGCACAGCCTTCATATCGTGAATCCATGGTCTTCCCAGTATGATATTATAGCAGGATAAGGAGTCCATCACACAGAAGCGTTGTATTGAGTTGACCCCTTCAACATATACTGGTAACTTTATCTCCCCTACGGTATTCCTAGCTTCTCCACTGAAACCAACGAGCACAGTGGACTTTGAAGTGATATCCATCGGAGATACATTCATCCTCTTCAATGTTTCCAGCTGAATTATATTGACAAAACTACCGTTGTCTACCAGTATCCTGCGTACAAAATGGTTAGCCACATATAATGTTATTACTAAAGCATCATGGTGAGGATCCTGAACAGTATCCCTGTCATCACTATCGAAAGTGATCACTTTATCAGTTGTGAGGGTAGTCATTCTGACTGGTCTGTCTCCCCTCTCGCTCTTAGCTTCCTTTGCATGTCTCTTGGCCGCCGAATACGAAGTCCCACAAATGTCGGATCCTCCTGAAATAAAGTTAATTATCTTGGCATCTGCTGGGGGTGATGCTGCTCGTTCAGGATCCTTCTCGGGATCCTGCCCTTTATTCTTCTTTTTTCCCAGCAAGTCCTTCAGATACCCCTTGCTTAACAGGTAACTTATCTCTTTCCTTAAAGCAATGCAATCCTCGGTCATATGTCCGAAGTCTTCGTGGAAGGCACACCATTTGGATTTATCCTTCCAATCAGCTTTCTTCTGGTTCTTTCGAGGCCACCTAGCTTTGTCCCCTAAGCCCTGCATAGCATACATTAATTCAGGTATATTAACAGAAAAGCAGTATTCAGATAAATCAGGATATTCTTCAGGATCCTCGTCTTCAACAGCGTTCACTTTCTTGTTATCATTTCTGCCATATGGCCTGGAGCGATATGGCTTATATGAGGTTTCTGATTTCCTGTTAGTTGATTCATAGGTTGAGGTAGAATTCATCCTCTCCTGCATCTTCTTGTCATCTTCCAGACGGATATATCTCAAAGCCCTGTTACGAGCTTCGTCGAGATTCCTGCAGGGATTCATTACAAGATCCTGATAAAACTGAGAATCCTTTTGTAATCCCATCTTAAAAGCTTGCACAGCTGTTGCAACATCAAGATGTGGGATATCCAAGGATTCTCGACTGAATTTGTTCACATAATCCCTCAAGGATTCCTGAGACCCTTGAGGTATCCTGTAAAGGTCACTGGTTAGTTTCTCAAAACTCCGACTACAAGAAAATTGACTGTTAAATAAATTAACCAAATGAGCAAACGAAGTAATTGAGTGAGGAGGAACGTTTAACAGCCATTTTAAGGCTGATCCTGTCAGAGTAGAACCAAATCCCTTGCATAAGCATGCTTCCTTAAGCTCCGGAGGGATAGGGTTAATCTCCATTCTTTCCCTATACTGGGCAATATGCTCTTCAGGATCCGTAGTCCCATCATACAGCTTCATGTTGGGAGTCTGAAATCTTTTTGGGATTTCAGCATCACAGATGGGATATGCAAAGCGGGATATCCTGTGGCTGTCCTGGGATACTTCCGGAATTGGCTGGACCACTCCAGGTACACTGGATATCATGTCCTTCAATTTCTGGAGCTCCCTGGTAAATGTTGACGTCATACCTGCATCCTGCAAAGAGCCATTATTGTTAGTAGCAAGAATATTATTATTTGACACATTACCATTCTGAGGATTTTGGCCATATCCTGAAGCATATCCTGAACTTCTCACAGTCGATATCCTGACCGAAGAAGGTATCTCAGGGGTATGATTCTGAGAATGGCTTGGGACGATATTCCCCCTATTATCCTCAGTGTAAACTGCGGAACTGAAGTTCAAAGCCCTGGGCTATATAGGAGTGACAGTTTCTTCAGCGGGTCTACTCGAGCTAGCTTTTAAGAGTTGTATTTCTCTTAACAGCATTTGGTTAGTTTCCTGTTGCTGCGTCATTTGTTCCTGCACACTTCCAAATAAAGTTAGAATTTCATCATTAGAGGCTAAAACGGGAGCAGATCCCTGAACACTCCGAGTAGGGATAACATCTTGAGGTTGTGAAGAAACTGGCATCCTTGGAGGAGGTGGTGGAAGCACCGAACCGGTAGTAGCAGAAGTTGCAGCAGACATAGTGGAGGAGCTCATGTTTGATCTTGAGGCCATTGTAAACAATGTGGCAAAAGGTTTCGAAAACAAAAAAACGATTAATGATTTCACAAAGATTTTTAGTAAAGAGAGCACCACTTGCCCCACGGTGGGCGCCAAATTGTTTTGGTCAAAAATTACCGAAGCAATTAAGTGATCAAATTAGTTAAGTGAGGTAGTGTGCTAGAAACGAGTGTCGAAAATATGTTATTCAAGTTATTTGCAAAAACAGTTTGAGGATACGGCTCAGGATACAGAGCTGTATTTATGATCAAACAATGAGCGAAAAAGTAAAGGGTGACACAGGATGTACGATTAAAGCCCTTGATCAATCTAGATCGCCGGCATAAAACCTCGGGAGCTGACAATCGCAGCTGCCTTGTTCTTCTATTGCTTCAAATATCAGGATACAGTGCAGGATATGATGCGGATCGACTAGGTGTTACAATGTAATTTGAGTACAAGTGTTTGTGTGTAGTGATTGCTAGTAGCTAGAGAGTAAAGTGTGCGAATGAAAGTGAGTGGAAAAAGTTGTCCCTACCTATGATCCGATCGCCCCTATTTATAGTAACAAAAACTAACAAACTATCCTATTATTCCGGGATACTTTGGAATATTCCATTCTGAACGTTGGGGGACTCTTTTAACTTGTTTTCCACGTGCATATTAACCATAAGACCGGGTCTTCATCTCATATGACCGTTACAACGTCAATAGCATTGACCAACATCCGATATTCTCGCGGAATATGCCTTTCTTCTATTCTGACCATTACAAGACCCATTCTTCCACCATCAACGTCCATTTTTCAACCACCTTGAGCGAATCTTCAGGTAGATCAAGTCCTTTAACGTTGGTACCTTGCAACCAAAGAAAATCGTTAGCTGCAACGAGGATACCCCCAGAGGATGTTACCAATATCCTGGTTCAGTATCCTGGCCGCAGCATCAAGCATATAATATCAGGATATGCTTCAGGATATAAGCCCGAAATTCCACCCATAACAGTAACGTAAACTGGTTGTGAGGGTCTTGACCCGACTGGTAGGGGTACTCAATCCATCTGTTAAATATTATCCCGATAACTGAGTACCTGATATGCAATTTGAGATGATCAAGTGATAGATGCAACCTGTGTGTAGTAAGTGACTTGTTTGATCATGTAACTGATGATTGATTTTAAAACTGATGTTGTTGGTAACCATTGTTGGAAACATGAACTTGTGTTATAAATGTGCATGAGATCCAAAAGCTTGCTATGTGTTATGTGACAATGGTACTACGTGTGACTCGATGTATACGTGAATTGGATAAGTGTTTACGAAACTGACTAATCTTGGTAACCACGGTAGGGTATGGTTGACTAAGTTGGAACTGGTAATGTAACGTAACATACCGAGCAATCTAAGGTGAGTTCACTGCTCTTTTCCCAATCATGCGTCCCGGGGAGAGACATCTGGTATTCGTTCTGAGGAGGAAGGTCGGGTTATTGGGATGTTGGTTATTACACTCATTTCTATCATTTAAGTCCCATCACATACCGATTGGTTTTCGGGGAGGCAACGGGGTTATTAGTTGATAGCGCTATTAGGTTTGGCACCCTCACACCGTACCGGGGAGGACGGTCGTGAACTAATTACCTTAACCACTTGACCAATGTGTGATAGAGCATTGGGGTTTGGGCAAATAATCTGGAGCCATCTGCGGTAATCGAGTTAATAACAATATCAAATCATTGAAATGTTTTATACTTACATCTGGTAACTAAATGTGTTAACAAACTTTAAACTCACCAGCGTTGTCTGACACACTTGTCTGCATGCTTGCAGGTCGTTAGGTACATGTTGTTGGAACTTGCTGTCTGGGATGCTGGAGTGGTCATGGGTCGACTTGCATGGAATCATGAGACACGTCTAAAGGCTTTTATACACTTGGGTTATGAAACTCTTAACTAATGTAGTATGCTTCTGCTGAAATGTAAACAATGTTTTGTAACGAATGTTTTAATAAATGAAAGTTTTATTTGATTTAATATTATGAGTTCAATGTGATTGGTGGCTGGATCCTGGTACGTCACATGCCTCGCGGGGTTTCCCGCATGTGGTATTTTGGGGGTGTAACAACTTCAACACTTGAACTCTTGGTCTTTTGAGCTTTGTTATAACCTTTGAACCGGAACTATACGCAATCCCAGGCGAGTACATAGTTCCCCTCTTTTACCGTTTTCAAATGTTTTGGGGTGATTCATACGTGTGACCGATTTGTTTTCCAAATGTATGACATATATGTGTTTACTAAGTGCTTTTATGTGTATTATTCCGATTATGCAAATATGATGTTTTATCCTTAAGTGATCTACCTATCTTCATAGTTAGATTCTTATAGGATATTTGAGGTACAGTCTTAGATCTTCCAATCTTCATAGTGAGGTTTTTAAGAAGTACTTTACGACTCGATGGTTGGTTGTGTGTAGATTGTTGGTGATTTAGATAATGAAACTAGATAATACAATAAGCACATGGTGGATACGCCGCTGGTACTTCCTATATATAAGTGTGCTTATTGTATTACCCTTCGTGGCGTTATCCCGAATCACCATTAGGATTTAGGATTGTTTTGATTCAATGTAACAGAACCCAGAATCCTTATAGCATCTATCTATCTTTATAGGTTGATTCTTGTAGGATGTTTAGAGTACTAATATTGAAGTCCATGTTTGGATTCATTGTGTACTTTAATGCATGTTAGGTTAGACGATGTAATGAGAACCTGATCCCTATAGTATCTATCTATCTTCATAGCTAGACATATATGGGATGTTTAGAGTACTAAAATTGGAGCCCCTGTTTGGATTCATTGTGTACTCTAATGCCTGTTCATGAGATGGAACAAGTTGACGATTATGTGTTTATGTGGTAGTTGTGATTTAGATAACGAAACGGGTGTAATAAAATAAGAACATGGTGGATACGCCGCTGGTACTTCCTATATATAAGTGTTCTTATTTTATTATTCTTGTAGCGTTATCTGGATCACATTAGGATTTTGTGTATGATTGTTTCAGTGTTTGATTATCGAAATCTTCGTAGAATCTCCCATATTTTTATATGATAGGTTCTTAGAAAGATATCTGAAGTATTATCATGACTCATTGATTTGATTTATATAATAATTACATAAGTTTTGATTTATTTCAAAACAGTTATTATTAATCATTGACTGGATTTCTAATAACATATTAACGAGTTTTTACGATGGTTTAAACGAGATTACGATGTAAGGCATAAAATGACTTAGTAATAATCATATTGCCATATACAAACCTATTTTGTCACGAGTTTTCACAATTAAGATTATGTATTGCAATACTAAATTTTTGCCATTCTTTGGCTTCAAGATTTATTTTCGATTGACAGCTCTCCTAGCTGTTAAAGTATTGCAATACCAAATATTTTGCCATTTACTTGGCTAATAAAACCTATGTATTCACCGGCATTTTTATGCTGACTGTTTTTCATATATGTTTCAGGTTTTCGATTGTTCAAGCATACAACGCATAGAACTGCATTCGGGCCTTAGACTTCTAAAACAAAAGAACAATTACATGTATTCTTTGTTTGTAAAACGATGTTAATGATATTGAAACAATTTAGTACCAGTAGTTGTGAGCAATTTGTAACGTGACTCCCCGATATTTCCGCCGCGTGTTGTTGTATTACGCGATTGGGGTGTTACAGGCGGGGCACGACAGATCCCTCTTGATCTATCGCGGGGCGCGAGCGAGGGGACGAGTGGCGGAACCCTTAGCTTCCACGTGGCAGGCTCGTGTCAATGCTAGTCTATAAACTCAGCAAACCTAAACCCTACTACACCTAGCTCGCGGGGCGTGACAGACCCCCTTGTCTCTACTAAACCAGCCGAACAGCCCTATAAATGGAGGGCTTCGGCATTCAGTCGAAATCGTTCATCACATAATTCTCTCTCTAAATTTCTTTATAGTAGAAGTAATACCCGGGCATTATACCCCCCTAATTAGCGAAGCTCTGCCTCGTTGTAAGTATTATAACCCCCGGTTACATATTAGATACGCTGCCCGATTGATCTAGTGCTTCGTAACGCATGTCGAGGCTCTGCCTGACTCAGTTATTGGAGTTCTATCTCGGGGAGGGTATAACTAATGTAAATTTGGGTTATTATACTAACGCGTGTGCATTGTTTAATTTGTTAGATTATAACCAGGAAATCACAAGGGAAATACCTAAAATAGCAATGTGAGTTAATCCTTCTTTTTGTAAATTGTTTTTACAAAACCTCAATTGTTTTAACTTATAATTAATAGTGATTGAGTATTTGTATTCTACAATTATCGTCGGTATGTTAGGGTTTTGTATACAAAAGTTGTTACTACACTGTGAGTAGTAACATGACCACCAGTCAGGACTCACAGTACCGTGGGTGGTAATTAAAGTAGAAATATAAACAAATGTAATTGCGAGATCGCCCTCAATGCTGTAAAATGATAAAACCTGTTTTGATTAAACTGGGATTCACTCGCCAGTATTTCTTGCTGATAAAATGTTTTTAAACGCGTTTCAGATAACAAAATGTGAAAGCCAAATAGAAGCCAGCTGGACAGCACTGAAGGCTTGGAAAAGTGGCTGTAAAAGTTACCTAAATAAAGAAGAAGTTTTATTTCAATAAATTAGGGTTTATCTCTATAAATATGTTTGTAATGGAAACTTGGGTTTATCCCAATATATTTATTATTATTATAAAAATGTGGTGTTTTTTACTTTGATAAAATATTTCCTAACTAGGGTCCTAATGAAATTTCCACTGCCAAATTAATGATAAACATCGATACCACCATCTCTGAGTAGGCCGCCCGTCTCTCGGGGCAGGGGTCGGGGGCTGCGACAAAAATGACAAGCCAACAACACAACTTCTAGTACCTTAAAGATGCAAGAAATGGAATAAGTGACTTATCTACTAAAAGTGCGCACCTAACAAGGAAACTTCGATAAGATGAGCTCAAAAAATAAATAAAAATTAGTACAAAGAAGAAGAAAGCTAGTGAAAAAGATAAAGATGTTAATACATAATGTCTGCTGCCTACGTCATCGAGTCGTGTCAGTTTGTAATAGGATTAAACTGTTAGATTTTGTGTTTGGTTGTAATAGGTTACATCTGTAAGGATGAGTACATCCACATGGATGAGCTGGTCCGAACGGATGTGTCTTATCTGTACGGAAGACTAGGTCCGTCCCAAAGGGTATGTCATGTTTATAAATAGCCCGGTGAGAACCAAGTCATTTGTAACTTTATAGAACTGATGGCGAGGCCTTGTGCAGTTGAATTCTTGGATGTACATTGACATTATATGAATGAAAACATTGAAAACGAACTAATCTTGTACTTGTCACCTAATCGTAATGAATTCCGCGCATTGTGACTAGGTTATAGATATCACCTGAGCATAACGTCAAGACAAACCGGGACCAAACAAGTGGTATCCGAGCAGGATGGCTGATATCTGAGACATTTCACAAGATTTGGACATTAGAAGACTTCTTTCTACTCTTTTTCTTTAATTTTTACATCTCCTATGGTTAAAATGGACTGATTTTTTCAAGGGTTGTAAAAAACACAAACTGATATGATCCGCTTACACAAACTCAAAAACTGATATGATCCTCTTACACAAACTCAGAAAAATATGTTTGTACATAGTTATTCTATTTCAGAAACCAAAAATATTTTCAGTGTGTTTTAGCATAAAGTTTGCAAAATTCAAAAAGATTTTATTTCATCTTATTTTCGACTACCGATAATGGAATGCCGATCTTTCAAAATTCGAAGCTGTTGAACAGAATCTGAAGAACAACGGGCTGGGAGTCAATTTGAAATGGAAAATGTTTTGAAAGTATACAAGTTCATTAATTTGAATTTAACATTGACAGAAAAACATTCGTTTGTTCATAAAGTGTTTAACCAAGGTCATTAACTTGGACAAATCAGGTAAGCAGGGTCGTTAACTTGGACTTGGTTAACTTAGCGGGTTGTTAAAACTGGCAAAATGTTTGAAATTTGAGAAATTTAAAGAAATGGGATTTCATGCGAATGAGTCTCATCCGCACGAAGGAACCTCCTTCGCACAGAAGAGCTTATCCGTATGAAAACACCTTGATCCGCACGAAGGTAACTCCTCCGCACAAACCAAGAATAGTGCCCGTATATAAGGTCATTCGCACGAAAGAGAGCTCATTCGCTCCAAACTCTCTTCCGCACAAAAAACACTGATTTGAGAGAAAAATCTTCTAAGTAACAAAACTCTGCCAAAATTTACTTTGGGGTGTTGATTTACACAACACTTACAATGGGAAAGGTGTAACACCCCGAAAACGGGTTTGGTAATTAAACCACGTTAATATTAAAGAATGGGTAAAAATACCGTTAGTGGTAAAAATTAACCCGGTAAATATTAGGATTTAAATAAATAAGTCTAATATTAAATAAAAGGTGAACGAATGCTTTTGAGAAAATAAAGTTTACTAGAGGCCCGAGTTAACGGGACTTAAAATAAAACGGGTTATAACCTCCCCGAACCCACTAAGTTATCTAGAAATGTTTAACCTAGTTAATAAGTGGAAATATTATTGGAAATAAGTAGGTTGTGGCCTACTTAATAACTAACCAAACATGAGGGGCCAAAGCGGGATAATTTGAAAGTTGATTTTTTAAATGAAAAACAAAACACAACACACACTAAGTATGTGTGTTCTGGATCGATCAGGAGAAGGCTCAAGGGAGCCAAAACCCTAGTTCATATAATATCATCAAATTAAAGGGCTAATTGGAGCTCAAACTTGCAAATGAACATGAATTAACGATCACCCAAGCTAGGGGATCGTAAGGTATGTAGAATTTTGATGATGTTGTGAAATTTGATGAACATCACACCTAGCGATTTATCTACGAATCGTAGAGGTTATGGCCGAATTAGTGATGTATACTTACTTAGGAACAAAATCCTAAGTGAAAATTATACATATGTTGCTAAGATTTGTGTTTTTAAATGATTTACCACACTTAGATAAGTGGGTTTTAGTAATATGATGAAATTGATGATATAAATATGTTTAAAATCATCATGCATGATAGTGATAAGAAGGTGTTTGAATAATCTATGAATTCGAGTATAAGATCATACTTGCCATGAGATGGGTTTTTGCATGATATAAAGAAATTGATGTTAAACTCATGTTATAGATGCTTGAAATCATGTTATCTACTAGTTAGTATGTAAAATTTGATTTCATTAAGTATTAGGATGAAATGCCTAAGTGAGTTCGATGAACCAAATTGTGCATTTGTATATGTTAATAAGTCAACTGACTTTTTAAAAGTCAAACTGACCAATGATAAGATCGAATAATAATTTCGACAAAAAACCCGTAAGGTGGAATAGTCGTGATTGATAATGACTAATCTAACCATCTTACGAATTATAATGATAGTTTGACGCTTGACAAGCTAGGTAGAAGCTTGGGAAGAAAGCGGGTCAAACGAATCAAGTATGAAGGATAAACATAATTTGGATGCACGGTAAGTAAAGCTTACACCCTTTTCGTAGAATACTTATTTGTTTTATAGGTTATAAATACGATATGGTAATATTTGAAATATGGGGTTCCAACGCGAAATGATACGGGTCGGAACAAGTGAAAATGATGAAAACCATGCTTAATGGTAAAAAGGGGTGAAACGGTAAATTGGTCATGAAATGACAAACATATAATGAGTTTTGAATGGTTACCTTATAGGGTAAGCCAAAATGAATAATAAGGGTAAAACGGTAATTTAGTCACGTGTAGACGAATAAAAAGTTGAAGTTTAAACGACACCCTATGGCGTAAGCCATGATGGGTTAAATGCATAAGAAACGGATTTAAGAAATATGACCATATTGTGAAAATCCATAACGGGTCAAATGAGTGAAATGGTAAATAAATACCATTAAATAATAAATACAAAATGTTTGGTCATATAGGCCAAACGGGTCGAATGGTGATGTTATCCGCATTTGACGATATCAACTAATGATTGTTTGTCGAGTATTATGATCACAGGGGTGAGTAGCGTATGGAATATGCGTTGCTATTAACTAGCAACTTATTTGATGAGATATTAAAACGGGTCAATACTTTGACCCGAGCCAGGTATGAGTAATAGGTCAACTTCTCATTGAGAACTTAAGGTTCGATGAGAGTTAAACAAAGTCAATAATGGACATTGGGTTACCTTAATAGGTAAACCTAATAATTTAAATTATAGTCAATGCGTTTTTAGAAACATAATGATTTTTA
This sequence comes from Helianthus tuberosus, assembly GCA_030545235.1. NCBI lineage: Eukaryota > Viridiplantae > Streptophyta > Magnoliopsida > Asterales > Asteraceae > Helianthus > Helianthus tuberosus. Next base: position 136,154,502 of record CM060357.1, read on the forward strand.
AACAAGATTATAGCTGAAACGTGTGATTTTGGTCAAACATGTTTCTTTATCCTTTTAACGTCTGTTTCCTTATAATCTTAACGTCTGTTGACTAACCTTTTTAACCTTTGTTGACTAACTCTTTTAACGTCGGTTGACTAACATCTGATATTTAACATTTGTCCACGTTGCAACCTCTGTTGGGCATAATGGATGACAGTTGTTACGAAACTTCTGTTGGATAGCAACAGAGGTATGTAACAGTTGATAGGCAACAGTGGTTAGGTTGTGTGTAAATACTGTAACTCCTGTTGACTAACCCTGTTGACTAATCCTCATTTTAACTTTTGTTGACTAACCCGTTGTAACTTCTGTTGATCATTAGTTCATATCAAATTTGTAAGTCTGCACTAATTATTTTTTTACTTCTTCTATAGCTAATTGCTGACAAATTTTGGAAAGAATTCTATGGTAAAAATTACGAGTATGGGATGGCAACTATCTATGTTGGCGAAAGGTTTTGGAATGTGATGATGAAAGGATGGACTAATGGATGTGGTTTTACTGATGGATGGTTAAAAGTGATTAAAGAAGTTCCGATAGCAGTTGAATCTTGGTTGGTTTTCACCATGATTGCATCTAAAACATTTGAACTTCCAGTTTTCCATCCCGAAACTGGAACTGAGGTTTCTTTCAAGAAAGTTGATGTTGTTGTTTAGGATGATTCGGTTTATGGAGATGATGGGTTTGACTTATTGGTTGCAGTATAAAAATTTGATGATAAAATACATTGTTTGATAACATGATGGTGATAAGTAAGTTTTATTATATTATGCTAAGAACTTTTGAAATGCCATATTGTAGGCTAAACACAAACAAGTTCTGGATTCCGGGAAAGTTGCTTTAGATGATGATGAGACTGGAGCCACGGTTGGTAATCCTAAGCAGTTTATGAGTTTTGAGGATATTTTTAATGTATATATACACATGTAATATTTACTTATTATTATGATTTAAAATATGGTTTCTTATATATGATCATTCTTATAAATATAGTCTATTGATGATGGGCTATTTGATTCAAAGGTTGCGCGTCTGGTTGATGAGTCAGATGTTAAAAATGTTGTAAGTTTATATTTTCCTACTTTTCTTATCTATTGTATATAAACATATACGGATATATTTTATTGTATAATAAGTATAACAAGGTTTTTTAAAATTTTGTTGTAGCCTCAAGATCATTTTGTAAAAATCGTTGATGATGTTAATGATCCTCGACTTCAGTCTAAAGATTTTTCTGTTCATGACATTCCTGCCTCTTCAAGTGTTGTATCTAATGTAAGCGTTTATTAGTTTTACACTGTCCATTTTATTATTGTCTCAATATGTTGATATTCTTCTGTATGATTGAGTCTTAAACTTCAAAACTGAGTTGAGAAGATAGTTTGTGTTGATAAAGAAAGTTACAAAATTTCAAGAATTCAGAGTTGTTATAGTCTTAATTAATTTACTTAGGTTGAAAAGATGCGCAATCTTCATGGCAAGACAATTGTAGAGGATAACCAAGCTGTTGATAGACCGTGTAAAGTTCAAAAGGTTCATTTAGTTTCATCCACTTCAGAGCCAGTCTTACACTTCACCACACATGCTGAAGACAGGCTTGTAAGTTTTTGCAGTCCTTACTTTGTTTCGTTAGTTCGACAATTTCAGTTATATATCAATAGTTTATAAAATTCATTATTCAATTTTCTGTTTTTTAGCATCTGCCATTAGATGTATCCTCTGCGTTGGATCTTCATACTGATAATCCTAAGCCTATCAAGATCCAAAATCTCAAATGTGAAGTCCAGGAACCGCTTACAAGATCTCAAAAAACCAATATTGGATTCAACTACGCTATTGTTGGATGGTCTGGTTATCTGAGATCTTGCAATATTGCTTTTGGTGATGAACTTTCGTTTGAATTTCACAAGTCTACTCAATTGCTGAAGTTAACAAAAGTTGTGCATTTCGTGACAAAGATAAAGTTCTCTTAGTTTGTGTTGCGTTGATTGAAGATTTATAGACAATGTTTCATGTGATGATTGTTTGTGGTTGTACATTTGGTTCCTCCGTGTTACTAATTTTGCTTTTTAGACATGTTCTATATGTAGTTATGTCTATAAACAGGTTTTATTGTCAATGGGTGGGTACTCCTTTTTTTTTTATAGGACAATGAAAATACTCATATGTATCTTATATATTAACTGATGATGTATGTTTATAGTTGTCTATTATCTATAATAGATAACAAGTGTTGGTACAATATCTATACACGTATCTATACTTTCTATTAATAATATGTTATTCATGGTTTTCTAAGAAACCACCCGTATTTACACACGGGTCTTACTACTAGCACATACAATAAAAGAAACCGATTATTGGACACGTATTGATATGAGAAGCTATCCCTAACTCCATTTTCCCGCCTAAAGTATTGACCTTACGTTTCCTATACGCGGATTTTTTATTCCTCCAATATGATTTCATAATTTATTTTCTCTTTGATTGCCTGTGATAACCTTTTCCTTTTTCAAAGCTTTTCAAACCCTAAATTTCCAATACTCATAGTTAATCGCCGTTGCCCCGTAATCTGAATGCGATTACCTTTTGTTTGTTTCTCATGAATCATTGTTCTCAATTCTAATTAATGCACAATCTTGCTTTAATTTTAGGGTTTGAGCTGATTAAGATACCAATGGTGGCGAGGATGATGAAGTTAAGTCGAATAATCTTGCCATGGCCTCCACTTTCATCAAACAAATTTCAAGTCACCATTATTGTATGTTGTTTCTAAGGCTTGCCGGAGAACATCACAAGTTTTGGCGCCGGTGGTGATGGTGGTGGGGATCGACTGTGTTTCAACGTATATACTTCTAACCAATTAGTTATTTTTTCCTTCTTTTCCTAGGAAATATTTTTATACATTGCTATTCTTCTACACATTATGAATACTGCTAAAGTGCTTTGTATGGGGTGTTGTCAAACTTTTGTCAACAAAAGTCATCAGATACTTATCAATCACAACCAGTGGCGGAACCAGAACTTTTCAACTAGGGGGTCGTAAGAGAATTTGACGCAGAAGCATCTAACCGACAACCTTATGAATTAATCTATTGTTTCTTTAGCCATTTGAGGTGTTTTCGTGTCCGCATCAGAATTTTTTTACATTCGCTAAAGATATCAATAATTCAAGTTATTAATTATTGAACTTATGTATTGTTTCTCTTAATGTAATTTAACACATTTATACCCCTTATTGTTTGGTGTAAGAGTTTTTCAGTTTTTCTCTTTATGAAGATTGAAGGCAATAGAAATTTTGTAAGAGTTTTCTTTTACCTAATAGACTTTATTAGTATCCCTTTATCATAGAAAAAGAATATTATCTTCTTATATATTCTGTTATCCACGATATAGAAAATCTGTGACGAAAATTATACAAAGTAAAATGCTATGAAAACTAAATGACAACTTAACAAAAGTATATAATATATAATATGTAATCAAATAATTAAAAAAAAAAAAAAAACGAAAATTCATATGCTTATTTTTAAACCAATAAACATAAAAAAGAGTTTTTATTCTGAATGAGAGCAGGCATGGGTCACTCTCACAAGTTACCAGTCAAAATATTAATAAAATATTAGTTTAGTAGTTTGACTATTAACCTAAAAGTCATATCTTCTTTATCTTTGCAATTTTAGTTCTCTTTACTATAAAATTTACACAGCTAGCGCCGGTTGCCGGAGATCTCCAAAGGTGTTATTTTCACCATTTTAATATTCACTTTAACTTCTCCGCGAGATACATGTTGCAGGGTCAAACCGTCAAAACTACAAAAAAGTTTCTTCGTTGCATATACAGGTTACATAAGGATTCGGCTAGCCGGAGGGTCAACGGACCCTCCAGACCCCCCTGTGGTTCCGCCCCTGATCACAACCATATTAATATTGTTCTTTTTAATTCAATCTACCTTTACCTGCTTTGCTTAAATTTCTCTATTTTGACCCATTACATCTCTACTCGCTATATTTTGACCAAATTAACATGTTTAACCCGCTTCTTTATGGTATCTATATTTCGACCTGTAACTAAACAATACTCAATGTTAATCTACTTCACTTTATCGTCAACTAATATCATTACTAGATTACCAAGCTTATCAATCACTTTTATATTAAGATTTTAAAAATTATGTTTTGTTATTAAGAAGATTGGTTCAGCTATGTAGACACATCGCTTTAGTAGATAACAACTATTTCCCTGGTGGGTTTTGTTGGCTTGTGTTAAGATAAGTGTTGTTAGAAGAAAATATAATGAGTTTATTAAATTCAAGTGCTACAATTACATGTTGCTCAGTTTTATTAGTGGCGGAACGGGTCGAATGAGGTGAATTGTACATGTCGGGTTGGGCCCAAACGCCTTGCATCTTGGATTTGAATGTTTTTTATGGTAATTATCTAATGAAAAAGTTATATAGTTCAGATATCTAAACTATGTTTATATAAAATTTTGATTTGTCATCTCGCCAGAAGGCAGTGTGGGAGTGCCTGAAGGGTCCCCATGCTAAGGATTTTTTGACTGTTGTGCCAATTGAGGGGCTGGGACAATGTATGTCAGCAGTGGAATACAGAGCAATCCTTAAATACCGGCTGATGATCCCTATGTACCCAGAAGATGAAACCTGCCCGATATGTCGTAAAGCTTGTATGGATAAATACGGAGAGCACGCAGTGCATTGTAAAGAGCTCCCTGGGTTCAAATATCGGCATGACTGGGTGCGAGATGTTTTGTGGGACATCCTGAGAAGAGCTGGGATTTCGGCTAAGAAAGAGGCTCCTGTGAATTTCCTTACAGACCCTATGGAAGGGAGATCTACTCTGCGACCAGCGGATCTCCTCGTCTTTGGTTGGGCTAGGGGGAAACATGCTTGTGTAGACCTCACGGGGGTTTCCCCTCTGGTTGGTTTAAGGGAAAACGGGTTTGTAGCTGGACAAGCAGTAACAAAGGCAGAATCGAAGAAAGTTGATAAGCACGCTAAAGCTTGTGCAGAGAACCAACATGTTTTTGTCCCTTTTGCCTTTGACACATTTGGCTCCCTAGCCCCAGAAGCTATCCAATTCCTGACCAGGGTCCAACGGGTCATCCACAACAATTGCTCAGCCTCAGGGGGACGGGGTTTTGTCTTTGGTAGATTAGGGTTTGCAATTCAGGAAGGGGTGGCGGCGCAGTTTGTTGCCCGTCTACCTTCTGTTTTGATGTAACTTGAGAATTATGAATAAAATATCAATTAAACAAACAAGTGGTTATTTTTGCATAATTAAAACAGTATATGTATAGATTTTTTTGATAAGTTTGTAAAGTCCGTTGGTTCAAACATGTTAAAGAAAACATAAATTTGACAATACTTACTGGCATTACGGGCATGCAACCAAAATTTGGCTGTAAAGTCCGATATGCATATTGCAAGCAATATCAAAATCCTTTAAAGTTATTGAGTTACTAGGTAAGTGACTATTATATCGTATAATATGATTTATTCCATAAGTGATCACTATATCAAATTATATGATCTAGCCTATAATGGGTTAGTGTGAATATTATTGAGGTGATTAATCCTAACACACATCACTACTACATGGGTACGCAATTTCTTTTGCAGGAAAACAAAGACACTATGGAAGCTCAGAATCAAAGAAGAATCCGGTGCTTTATGTATGCGCTAAATTGTAAGCTTAGTTTCGTTTAATAATGTTTATGTAAATGCTACAAATGTAATTCGACACATATTTAATATGTTAACATTATATACAGATCCCTTTTGTAATATGTACTTTCTTTGTGTTTATTTTATTTATACACTTATAATCTATATAACTTAAATGGTCTAGCCCGTGTAGTACACGGGTTGTAACCTAGTATCTTGTATAACCGAAAGTGGAGAGTGGTGGTTTCCTCCTCTCCATATTAGACTCCAATAGAAATATGACCATTGTTGTCTTGAAACCCCCATCCCCCACATACACACACCTATTTTGGCCTGCTTTTGAAAATTACAAAAAGACTTGGTGGTTCTCTTTAGAATTTCGTGAGCTAGCATGAAAAGTAGGAATTCTTTTGTATTTAAAAATTAGATAACATGCAAAAGGTGGTGTAGGTTTCTTGTGGTTCATCTTTTGTTCAAATGATGGAAAGGAAAATTGGGTGGGAATTTCCTTGGTGAATTCCAGCCATTAAAAGAGAGAGGGAGATTTATAAAACTAGCTTTCTTGTTCTAAGATCATCTCCTATGCTCTCAACTAGATCATGTCCGGAATCTAAACTTTACAACCACACTCAAGGCTGCATTGGAGATGATGAGTTGGACAAGTCTCGTATGTTCCATCAAATTCATTCTGAACCAACGTGTGGGACCACACATACAAACATTTTCTTTTCATGTGAGGTAGAGGTTTGGATTGGATTGGTTTTGCGTTGAAGAAAAGATGTATTTTTTAATGTAGAGATTTGAAATGATGTGTCGTGCTAAAGTTGCGGATCTAAAGTTACGAGTCTGAAACCAAACATACGCTTAGCATTGGAGATGCTCTAAGAAATAACATGTGCTAACACTCTCCAAAAGATTTTCTTAAGCGACAAGCAGAAATGATTGTCTTATCAGGCTGGGTGAACCAGACTCAATGGGCCTCCCCTAACCTCAATGGGTCAGGCCCAGTTAGGGGTTATCTCTACAAGCCCACAACCTAGTGTAGTGTCAACTACAATGCGCTAGGCTTCGCGGGTTAGTACGCAATAATAATAATAAATATTATAATAAAAGCAATAAGTAGCGGGAATATCCAACCGCTCGGGTCGGGTCTAATACCATACCCCATCAACTACTTAATTAATTTTGAAAAATATTTAAAAAATACATAAATACTATATTGTTGATATGTATCATATTTAAAAATAAAGGAAACATTTTTCGTAAAGGAAAAATTAATTCACTCTATGAAAACATAAGAGATTAAATGAGTTTGTAATGTATTTAGTTTGTATATTTAGAGTAGAGCTGGCAATTCTTGACCTATTTAAAACACGATAAGATCTGTTTAAATAAAAGTACATTATGTAATATTAAACTTTTTTTAAATAGTTAAAATTAGAAGGATAGGCTTCATCATTTCTTATTCTTGGTACATAAAACATACAAGTGTGCTATAGAAATGAGGTATAAAGTAGTTAAATGAGTCGTATTGATGTACTTGTATTAATTGCGTCATCTCTGACCTGTTAAATACGATAAGACCTGTTTCGTCAACCCTAATTTTGAGTTATGACATTAGCATCCTTCTAGCAAAGTTGAAAAATACTCTCATTTATATTTGGCTAAACAAAACGTTTTTAAATTTTTTTGCAAAAAATGACTTCATCGGTCAAACTCAGTAAAACAAAGAAGCGATAGTGACGAACTCATAAATTATTTTCTAGAAGTGTGAACGAAGGGTTTAACCAAAATTTCAAGAGGTACAATCGGGATTTTAGTCTATAAAATACACTAATTTTAAGGGGTACGTCTGCCTACCCTACCTGTTACTTGGGTCCCCCCATGACAACAGAGCCAGTTACCTGACCGACCAGTCTGGCTGGTCAGGCTTTTAAATAAGTTTTAAAGTAAATAAATTATGCTTTTGGTATTCCAAATAAACTCTCCTTGGAGAGAAATAGTTGCAAATACGTTCTAATCACACAAAACATTAGCGTGCAGATATAAAAGATGGCAAAGAATGATGTATACACCTATCAAACAATTTGTTAAATCAACCCATAAACAAACATATGATGTGTAATTTTATTTATTTTTTGTGTTTCAACCTTTTTGCCCACCACTATTATATATTAGAATTATCCATTAAAAAGTGAGTTTTGTCTAAGTAAGATTATGAAGATGGCAGGAAAGGGCATTTTGCTTCGAAAATATAAACTTTCACCACTTTATTTCCTCAAAAATACAACACAAAAAATCCGGTACAAAAATATAGCACAAAAAATCCTGTATAAAAACAACATAAAAAATCTAGTACAGAATATAGAAATTCAACACAAAAAATTCCACAAAAAAATATAACACAAAAATATATCACAAAAAAAATCAAGTACATAAAATCCAGTACAAAAATATTATACAACATAGAAATACAAAACAATCTTTTAGGTTTTTAGTTGTTGGGTGAGTATCAAATAGAAAGTTTATTTTGGCTAGGAAGTATAGGAAGCAATAAGATTAGGACATGTGGCAAAATTTAAAATAAAGAGAAAGGGTATTTTAGTCAATCTTATCCTTTTCTTCTTCCTTCTTCTTCCCAGTAACATCAAAACCCACCATTTTCAAAACTCACAATCTTCAACCATTTCTTCACTTTCTATCTCAATAATCACTACATTATAGTGCGATTTTCGTCACCAATCAATGATTCAAACACCCGATCAACGTGTTCTTCAGCTTTTTTTGAAGAAAACCCAGTTTAATTTCATACAAAATCTCGTTTTTTTCCGGTGATTTTGAAGATAATCACTCGATCCGTTCGATTCGATCTCTGATAAGTTTTTCAATCATTCAAATTTCGTCAATCGTTGAAGAAACCGACTTCGATCCATGTAAGAAATTCTTTAATTTCATTTTTATTATCTGGGTTTTTGATTTAGTCATTCCGTTTTACGATCTTGGCGGGGGTCCGAGGGCAGCGCCCCTGGTAGCAGGGTCCCAGGAAAACTGCATTCGTAAACTGCACTGGTTCAATGCGTTTTAGAGATAACACTTTCTTTGGTTTCTTAGGCCATTGCGTTTTAGAACTAAGACATTTTTATGTGTTTTCTGGCCATTGCGTTTTAGAAAAACAGATTTTTGAAGTGTTTTTAGTCATTGATGTCACACCCCAACCGATGGCGGAAACATCGGGGCATGGCACTGAGCGAAACAGATTGTCCAGAAGTTTCCATAACAACTATATTCACCAAATATTTAAAGCAACATGTCCCATACCACGTCATATAAGATAATACAATTATTACAGAAAAGATCTAGTCAAATTGTTCTGTTCCGACAACTCAGATTCTTATTACAGACAATTGTTTATTGTTGACCTAGGTCTTTCCTAGCCTCGATTTCACACCACAGAAAGCAATTAAGCATCCTAAGCACCTGTCACATACGTTAAAGTAAAAGTCAATACACATAGTGTAAAGGTGAGCATACAAGTTTGATATAGCATATAGAGTTCGAAAGCGTTACGCATAACTAGCACGTACACAGAGTGAAATGAGGCATGTTAGTTATCGACATGAACCTATCGATACCAATGACTGCGGGTTGACTGCCCAAGGCAGTTCGCGATACATTCTCACCACTGTGAGCCATGTATGTAATTGTCCTTAACAACCCCCGAGTGAACGGGTGCTGAGTCCAAACTAATAGTACTATCGTTGCTAAGGTAGGTAGACAGCATTCCATGTGTAAACATAACAAACAAGCATTCATTAAGTCACGTATAACATGCGGTAACGGTTAGCGTTTAAAGTATTGCGTAGTGTGTTCGATGTGATTTTGTATAAGTAACGTATGTAACACCCAAAAGTGCATAAAGCAACAAAGGGATCAAGTATACTCACAGCGATGATGGATTGAAGGGAGCGCTAGAGAGTAGGGTTAGCCTGATCAGAACGATAACATAACGGTGAGTGATGCGCAAAACGATGCAAGGTACAAGTGGTTCGGGCAGCAGTCCGTTCGGACAGTCGTCCGGTCAGATGACTGTTCGAGTGGATTGTTTCTTCCTTTGAGAAGGATGTGTTTGTGTATGATGGCTTAACTTTTGAAGTTTTCGTTGTAGCAATTTGAGAACATTGAAGTATCTCTACCTTTCAGGACGGTCGATCGGACGGTCGTTCGATCGGACGGCAACCCGTTCGGTTGGGCACTTCAGTGAAAACAAGTTCACAGCAGGGTGTCACTCGATCGGACGGTTGTTCGATCGGGTGGCATCCATTGTGCATTGAACATGTTGAAAATTGTTTAAGTGTTGAAGTTTAAATGTCTCATGGTTCGATTGGCAGTTCGATCGGATGGTCGTCCGATCAGACAGCAATTCGTTCAATCATTCAGACTTCAAGTGTTGGCAAGTGTGGGACCAAGGTGCAAGTCGTACGGGTGGCCAGTCGTTCGGTTTGGCAGTCCGTTCGGACAGCAGTCCGTGCGGACGGCACTCCGTCCCGGTTGACCTGTTCGTCTTACACTTGGTTGTTTTGATAGTTTGTCGTTTTATCGAGATGTTTTGATAACGTGTTAAGCAACAGAAACCTCGTCAATACTTGGTGCTCCTGATCGGACAGGAATCACCCAAACCCGATCAGTTGACGGTTCGAGATGATGTTCCATGTTTAACCCGGAATCGATCATCTCGTGGATAGGATACGGATCTTGCACCAACGCAACCACAAGAATGAGTAGTAAGTCGGCACAAGCTCCGATTCTATCGGTTTTGAGTGCATTGAGTGTACAAGAGTTGAAAGAAAGTTGGAAAACCTTCTATCAATCCTTTTCTCCGTGAATATGTTTAGATCTATGAAAGATATTTGTTAGTTTATGTGGAAATCGGTTAGATCCAAGTTGTTCTTGGTGGATTGAGGCCAAAACATGAAGTTCTTTAAGAACACATGATGACGTCATCCTAGAACACCTTAAATCTCGATGATTTCACGGTTAAAAGTTAAGATTTAAAAGATAGAAAGGTGTAGGAGTGCGTGTAGATTAAGGAAGTACAAGATTTAGGACGAGATCTTACCGGAATTGCGAGAAATCGAAGGAAGAAGCGAGTAGGAGCACTGGTCGAACGTCACTTGCCAAAAGTAGAAAGAATGAAAGTGACAAGGGGTATTTATAGGGTTACCCAAAGAGGAAAGGGGCTGGTCGAACGGTTAGGCAGCCCGTGCGGACAGCCTGTCCGATCGGACAGCAGTCCGAGCGAACGGCTGGTCGATCGGCTGGTTGCCTGATCGATCGGTCGCCTCGTTCGAGTGTTCGGCGCGACGAGTTTTGATGTTTCGATTTCGATTGCGATCGTTGCGATGCGATAGAGTTTCCTAGTCAAATTACTTTTAATCCCAACTACTCATATCTCGCACTATCTCTTCTCTACCAATTATCATACTGCTTCGATTGCGATTGAGTTCGATTGCGTTCGAGTTTCGATTGCGATTCGATTGATTACCACACATAACATAATTTAATCATGCATAAGTAACACATAAGGCACACACACACGTATACAATAACCAAAATGCGTATTTCGAGTTGCGAGTGCGATTGCGATAGCGATAAAGCGATTAAACATGCGATAAATAGCGATTACTATGCGATTATTAATAGATACTCCATATAATACAACTAAAGCGAAAACAAAATAGACTAATTACAAGTCAAAGAAGTCAAAACAGGTATTGAGCAAGGAGAGACAGATCGCAATTAGCAATCTTTTCTTCCTTTGACTTCAATCTTGACTTTGACTTTGACTTTGACTTCCGAAACACGGGGTGTTACAATTGCGTTTTAGGTAAAACACATTTTTAGGTGTTTTCAGTCCATTGCGTTTTAGAGAGAACATTTTCTTTTGTTTTTTTAGGCCATTGCGTTTTAGAAAGGAGACATTTTTAAGTGTTTTCTGGCCATTGCGTTTTATAAATAAGACATTTCTTTGTGTTTTTTGTGCATTGCGTTTTAGGTAAAACACATTTTTATGTGTTTTCAGTCCATTGCGTTTTAGAAAACAGAGATTTTAAGTGTTTTCTGGCCATTGCGTTTTAGAAATAAGACATTTGTTTGTGTTTTTGGTGCATTGCGTTTTAGGTAAAAACACATTTTTATGTGTTTTCAGTCCATTGCGTGTTAGAAAGTACACTTTCTTTTGTGTTTTTAGGCTATTGCGTTTTAGAAATAAGACATTTCTTTGTGTTTTCTGGCCATTGCGTTTTACAAATAAGACATTTCTTTGTGTTTTTTGTGCATTGCGTTTTAGAAAAATGTCATTTTTTATGTTTTTTCATTGCGTTTTACGCAACTGAGTTTTTTCCATTGCGTTTTACGCAATTGGGTTTTAATTTTTTTTCGAAAATATAGCAATAGTATACTCGTTTTAAAGATAAAAAACGCTCGTTTTTTTGTGCAATTTTTATAAAAAAATAATGTCGTATGAAAGAGTTATTAACGTTTAAAAAATGGGGGGGGGGGGGAATTGGAGGAGAGATAAACTATTGCCTTGGATTGACTAGAATGCCCCTAAACAAAACCACGCGCCTATTTTCTTCCTTTCAATTTCTCTCATTTAATCTTAGCCCTTGATTAACTAAATGGATGGTCAAAATTATTTTCTAGCCTTCTGAGCCAAATAAACTTTCTATTATATTATAACCCTTTAGTTGTTATATAAGAGGTGTTCAAATTAGAGATAAAAAAATTGCTCAATTTTATGGTGCAAATTTTCTGAAAAAAAATAATGTAGTATATAAAATTATGAATACTTGGTAAGTATAAGGATTAATATAATTTTTTTTCTTCGTATTTTATGTTTGATGTACAAGTCGACACCCCTTAAATTTTCCTTTTATTGATATTGGTAAAGAGAATTGATAACAACATTAATGTTGCTTTAAACATGGAGATAAAAAAATATACCAATTACATGTTCAAGTAGAAAGGAAAAATACAAATAATGAGTTATGTACGTGTAACATTTTATCGTAAAAAAAAATAGTTATTGTGCAAACGACTTTATCGTATATGTTACGAACATATGTGGCGTCCCAGAACATATGTAGACAACGCCGTGTATACAAAACATATGTAGACAACGCCATGTATACAAAACATTTATTTCGGCTAGATTTGTCTCCATTATTTTTGTTTTGGAGCTTATTGTTGTACCAAAGGCATCTTCATACATGTACATGTGTGTGTGGCGGATTATTTGTGTTTGGAAGTGTCGTAAAGTGATAATAGTCTAGAGCATGTGGCTCCGGTCATATGCTTTGTGTAACCCGGAGCCTGTGGCTTTGGATGTATAGTTTATCTAGACGTACATCCTGCGCGACACCAACAACAAATGCTTTCTTTCTATACCTTCAAATTATTAATGTAATAAAACTTCAAAGCCACATTTCGATCGAACTATCATCCTCTATATAAACTTAAAATAAGAAATAGATATATCCACAATTGATAAATAAGTCAACATAAAAAATATAATAAAAGAAAGTAAAAAAAATGTACTTCTTAAAAAAGAATTCAAAGTTGAAACCAAAACTATTATCGTATGCTAACCCATATGCCTTCGCTTGGAACTTCTTGATGGACTACAAATAAAATATAATTGCCTGCCGGAGCAATGTTTCCGGAAGGCGGCGCCACCACACTTACTTCGTAGTGAGACATTCCGACCGCGACGGTGGTGTTACCACCATCGAGGATCAACAACCGTTGATTCATAGAAAATGAGTGTGTGTTAAACGATGGTGCCACCATTGTAACCTTAACCAAATTTGGATCAACGGGGCACGAAACTATGAACCGGATTATAAAGTTTTCCCCGTGATGAATCTTTGTTTTGGTCTCATGAGAGATGATATTTGGGCGTAAACCGGATAAACTTGGATCCAAATAAGCGGGTGAAAATGCTTCTAGGCTTAATTCAGTAGGATAAAGTACGTTTGTAAATTCATATTTATCATGTGCATTACTTCCACCAACAAGAACCCGGCCATCTCTTAGCAAAATTGCAGTCGAGTGGTACATTCTAGCTATAGTGCTCGGGTTCTGCACCTCAAACCGACTTTCAGTCGGTTTATCAGGCCCATAAATTACTGGGCTTAAAACTGGGTCCCGGGCAAGATCCCATCCGGCAACCCCGGCCGATCCACCGTTAATGATCAAAACGTCACCGTTTGGTAGCAATACCATATCACCCATGACACGTGCTAAAGGCATGGTCTCCATGACCCATTGTGGATCCGGGTCGGATATTTTAATCCGGCCACAAGTATCCAAAGCCCCATCAAACTTCCCATTATTTGCATTTTTGAATGCATCTCTAGGTGCACCCCCACAAACTAGAACTTCAACACAGTCGACATTCCCTTGTACAATATGCAATGGGAGTAGTACGGCTGAGCCCGTGCTCGGGTAATTCCTCGGGTCACCACCGGGAATCGCAGGAAAAGTCCGGACAACTTTGCTCCGGACATAATCGAATAAAATACCACGGTAGTTCGCGTAGATGAAAATATTCCCGTCTGTGTTCAAAAACACAAACGGGTATAAATTGTTTTCGACGTCTGGTTCATTAGTTTGAACCAAGAACATCAAAGTAAAATCAGTCTCGCTCGCCGACATTTTTGGGTAAAACTCATAATTAAATGACCGACGGCCGCCAACAATGATTTGACGGCCATCAGGTAATAGATGATTGGTGGCATACCATCTTGGTTGACTCAACCCAGTTGGTATTTCTCGCCAATCACAATTATCACATGATTTATATATTCTAACCACGTGATCACCATCACTCCACCCTCCTGTCTGGACTAGACTCCCGTCGGGCATTAAGGTGCCCGACGAACACCAGACGTTGCTGAGGACCATAAGTGGACGTACGGTGTTGCATGCAATATTGTACTCGACCGAATGCGCAGAGCAGTCGGTCGAGTTGGGGCGGCATTTGCCGTCCGGAAGGGAGATGTTGGAGGTGCCAAAGTCGGTACGGTCGTATATAACGACACGGTCGGTGGGGAGGAGTTGCATGTGCATGGCGGAGATGCCGATGGAGGGGAGGAGGAGAGACCATGAGCCGCCGGCCGCGGCTGGAGACTGTGGCATGTGGAGGAGGAGGAGGAGAAGTAGGATACGTTGGAAAGTCATTTCTTTGTGATTGTTAAGGTGCATGTTAGCAAAAGGGATGTAGGGTGGCGGTGTTAAATAGCATTTTGAGGTGGTGTAAAGTGTTCCACACCGGCAACCACCATGTAACACTCCTTTTTTAGATTTGATTCTGAAACATAAACTCCACACAAATAAATTATTATTATTGTAATATAATATAAAAAGACTTCCCATTTTATAAATTTAAAGTTTGCACGTCTATATCATAAAACTAGACCATAAAAATTGATGACTAATAACTAACTAAAACAATCAGAAATTCAGAACTAAATATTTAAATACTATTTAGTGGGCACAAGATAGACATTTAGGCAATGAATTGGTTTTAAAGAATGTTAATAATAATTAAATTAGTATGATTATTTAATGACATAAAAAACAGATATAAACTAAGGCAATCTAAACAGATATAAACTAACTAGCCTATATCCCGTGTGACACACGGGTTTAAAAAATACAATTAATAACTTATTATTTAATATGATCTTTTATATCTTAACAATCAAAATAACATCTAAGAGCATTGACATTCGTGCCTTTATATTCATTTAGATAATTTAATATAAAATTTATTTTTCTCTAAATTATCTTTAGTTTTAAATAACGTATCACGTCCATCTCTATATCTATATCTTGATCTAACTCACAAACACTAATTTTATTATTTATTTCTCTTTCCTACAGACTCACAATCCAAAATATAGTTTATTGTATTTTTCTTCGTTTTAACCGTACACTCTCATCACACTAAAACTTTTTAACTTTTATTTTTCAAACCATATGGCTAAAGCTTTACTCAACCCTATTTTCCGAAGTTGGAATTCAAGTTACCAACATAGGGTTTAGTGAAACTCTAGCCATATTATTTGGAAAGTAAAAGTAAAAAAACCATATATTATATATTTGCAAAAGATATTTTTTTATATGATGTGTTTATTAGAAATTATAACACTTCTTTTTTATTTTTGGTAGGAGAAACATAAAAAAAGGATCACATTATTCAAAACACACCCGTCTCTCACTACACTCGCTTCCCCCTCGGTTTCTTCAACACTCCCACACTCTCAATTCTCTCTGCGTTTCTTATCTTCAACATCAACACAAACCCTAAAATCTCAGAATTCCGCCTCTTCTTCAACATCCACAGACGCGATTTCACGATTTCACTCACGAAAAGGATATACACTAACAGTTATCAGAAATCACAGCATTCGGTAAAAAATTTTGAACTTATTTCTTGCTTTTTCACAGATTTCGTAGTTTTATTTCTTTAATAATGTTAAATAATGAGAATCTAAGTGTCGGAAAACAAAATAACGATGACCAGAAGTTCAGTCGTTTGTGTTTCATTTTTTTTGTTGACTTGTTTTTCTATCTAAGTAATGTTGGGTTGGGCTTTTATGTAAATCAAGGTTAACAGGTAGTCAGGTACATGCATGGTTGGTTGTTATTTTTGGGTATAATAACTTGACTAATTTTGATATTATGTCTTACGTTTAATGGTAATACACAGTTGACGTGTGACGCACGGGTTTAAAATTTACAATTAATAACCTATTATTCAATATCAGGTTTTATATCTTAACAATCAAAATAACATCTAAGAGCATTGACATTGATGCCTTCATGTTCATTTATATAATTTCATCAAAATATTTGTTTTTCTCTAAATTATCTTAGCTTTTAAAAAACCTATCACGTCCATCTCTATATGTATATCTTTATCTAACACAAAAACACAAATTTTATTATTTATTTCTCTTTGTTACACACTCACAACAAAAAATATAGTGGATGGATATGAGCCTCTAAATATACAGGTTTACTTTAACGTCTTCACAAATTCTCTATTATAGAGATATCAATGTAATGGTATTTTTGTTGTTACTTTAAATTTAAATTACATATGATTTTTTATATAGACTACTCAACTTATCATTATATTACATTTTAAAAAATGGCAATAAATGAAAATAACGATAATAATATTCATACAATATACTAACGTGTCTGACTTAAACTAAACATAAAGCGACATACACGTACACTTCACTGTTACTGAACACATGATATTTTATATTTACATTACAAATTTCTAAAAACTTCTTTGTATACGACATTTGACGTTGTATCAGAAAGATTTCCATCACTATCTAGAATAACAATTTTGAGGCCATCTCGTCGGGTAACTCTTGATAATGCAACATACAATTGACCATGTGTGAAAACTGGATTTTTCAAAAACAAACCAACTCTAGAGAGTGATTGTCCTTGACTTTTGTTTATGGTCATTGCAAAAGATACCGCAAGTGGAAATTGTCTTCTTTGTAACTTAATGTGAAGTTTTTTGTCTGTAGGTATCAACGTAATTCTAGGAATATAATGACGATCGCCAATGTGACTTCCAGAGATAATCTCTACCTGTATAACACGTTTACCCAAAGAGACCACCTTTAATCT
Source organism: Helianthus tuberosus (assembly GCA_030545235.1). NCBI lineage: Eukaryota > Viridiplantae > Streptophyta > Magnoliopsida > Asterales > Asteraceae > Helianthus > Helianthus tuberosus. The sequence continues at coordinate 136,171,951 of CM060357.1, forward strand.
TGTTCCGTTACACAAACCACTTTTTTGGTCAATATTTCTAAGAAGCATGACCGGAACACCTACCTTGAAAACTAACCTATGATTCGGCAAACCAGAAGCTTTAATTCCATTAAGAATATCCGGTGAGCATAATGTATCATCTAAATTCTCATTAAGCATTTCTGTTGGACAGATACTATCTGAGCTTAAATATTCCTTCTCAACTCCCGGAAAAAGTGACAGCATACGATCGTTAATTTCTTGAACAACATCATTTGTTGGAGCTAGAATGGCTCTTTGATGGAAGTAATTTTGTTCATTGAAATTATATATAAGAGAAGGATATACAAACTCGATTAACTCTGAAATGGGATCAGACGAATGTTTGATGAGAAGATCTTCGGGTATTTGTAAATTTGCATTGCCGTCATTCACACCACCGACATTACCTTCCCCTATATCCAAAAGCCAGTTTGCAAAGTTGGTAGTTTCTTGTATTTCAGATGGATCATTTGAGGTACTCAACCTCAAATTTTTGGTCAATTTTAGGACTTTGCAAGTTCTCCAAATATAAGAAGAACTTAAAGAAGCATTTACAATTTGTTGTCTGCTTCCTCCTGGCACCACAGGTAGTATTTGTCGGAAGTCTCCTCCAAAAACTATAACTTTCCCACCAAATGGTAATTCTGATGATGCTCCAGATACAGATCTAAAAAGGTCTTTTAACGATCTGTCCAAAGCTTCAAATCCATGTTTATGTACCATTGGTGCTTCGTCCCAAATAATAAGTGATGTTTCTTGTAATAAACGTGCAAGATCGCTATCTGGCTTAATGAAACAAAAAGAATCCTCATCTAAATTGATAGGAATGTGGAACCGAGAGTGAGCAGTCCTCCCTCCTGATAGCAAAAGAGATGCAATTCCACTGGAAGCCACACTTAAAACAATTTTCCCTTCTGATCTTATAGATGCACATAAAGTCTTCCAAAGATATGTTTTTCCAGTTCCACCGTAACCATAAACAAAAAAAACCCATCCTTTGTTGTTATCCACCGCTGTGATGATTTCTTCATATATAACCCGTTGTTCATGAGTTAATGAAGAGAAAAGGTTACGAAACTCTTCAGCTAATATCTCCTTGTCATAAGCCAACTCTTCACTAAGTAAAAGATTGTTTGCGGAAGATATACAATCATGATTAGGAAAAGGCATACTGGAATACCTTTTAAGAGTGGAATTATTTCGAAGTAAAAACTTTTGGATCTCAAACAATGTTAGGTTCTTAATTTGATCTTCGTTAAGTACCAAACCTGTCAAATAATGAAATTAACGTCTAAATTATATATTACATTAACTTAAACATTTATATAAAATCTATTATAATGGAAAATACCTGGATGTTTTAAAATACGACGTTGCTTGTAGAGAATGTCATCTGATAAGTAAGTGAAAGTTTTTTCCCACACAAATTCAGGTCTAGACATACTCTCGGACATTAACATTGTACAAAACAAACTTCTTAAATAATAACCCGATCCGGTGAAACTGGCTTCTATAATTGCTTCAACATATTCATTGTCATCATCCAAAAGGCCATATGCATAACATGCATCTCTAAAAGTAGGATACTCAACATCATTTACGGTTCTAATATCCTCAAAATTTCTTGGACCTTTCACCTTGTTCAACAAAATCCTCAAATAATAAGCTTCACCGACTGAAGGAGAAACCGAATGAATTCTGCCAATTGAAAACCCTCTTTTCCTTGGTTTCCACTTACGTTTGTTGCTCTTCCATACAAATTTTGTTGGGAATTCGACATAAGTAAGTTGACGTGCCGCAGGGTATTTTTCATTACAAACAAACCACTGTAAAAACATTGAAGCATTCACTGACGGTTTATCTAACACATCTTCTATTTCTTCAAATTCTTCATAGATAACATGTTGTTGTCCTGGAAGATGAAAAGGAAGCCTAATGACAGAAGGATTCCTATAATGTATATCATAAGAAAAAATCCGCCAAGACGCTTCACAAGCAGATATGTATCTACAACTATAGTAGTCTTTGATTTCATCAACCGTCTTTTCTTGATCATTTGCTTCTTTACTTGGTACAAAACAAATTGATGCCCTATCATGACCTTTATTTATATATTTAAACAAATATTTTATTGATCCGGCCTGATTGCACCACTCAACATTGATGTGTGCTTGATATCTTTGTAAAAGAATTTTATTGTATGGCACAACACTGCGGTTATCTAACTTGACATCTGACTTCTCAATAAAAACACCGTTGTTACGTCTTCTATAAACGGGAAAACCATCACCATCTATGCATGTAGATTCACGAAATTTTTTGGGAAAATTTTTGGAACACTTTCCGTCAATCATGCAGGGACAATTCATATTTTCAACACCACAAGGACCATGAATCATGAACTCACTTACAAGAAAATATAACTCTGGTTCTTTGTCTTTGTCAGGTATTTCGGCAGAAATGAATGGATCGATATAATCAACGGTTGGAAGTTTGTGGTCGGCATGCATAAATAAGCACAAATGAGCATGAGGCAAGCCGCGCTTTTGAAACTCCACCGTATATACAACTAAAAATACAAAATAAACAAATTTTAAATTGTGTATTATATTTACTTTTTAATGTTTCCTACCGTTTACTAACTAAATAGGCATATATAACATAGTTTAAAGTTTATTTATTATAAATGTTGAAAAAAAAGTAGAAACGTTTGAAGACAAAAACAAAAATAATTAAAATACCTGCTTGAAGCTTTCCCAGAATTGCATTATCCCTTAAGTCTTTAATGATGGAATCCAACTTGATTTTAAATAACCTACATAAAATATCAGGCCTATCTTCCGGGTTAAGAGTCGTGTCCTTATGAAACCTCTTCACTTCAGGCCATTTTGGGTTACATGTGATTGTTATGAAAAAATCAGGATATCCATACCATTTACAAAGGGACATGGCATCTAAATAATTTTGAAACATGTACCGTGCACTACCAGTAAAAGACGAAGGTAATATAACACGCTGACCGATTTTAGAGACATCACTTTTGCCTTGTTCTTTAACGGAACATAAATTCTCAAAAGTCTCGCATCTTAATTTCTTTTGTTGAGTACGTATGTATAAGAGCCTTTCGCTTTCAATCATAGTATACGCATCAACCAAAAATTGTTGAAAAAGCCTTCTGGAATTAAGAACCAAAGAAAACGTATTCGATCTATCTTGGATTCTGTAGCAAAAGTATTCTCTCATTGTGCACGTATGTCTTTTACTGGTGGTTGAAGTAGAAACATCACTGCTGGTTGAAGTAGAAACATCACGATGAAGGATATCAATTCTATAACCATCATCACCGTACACAAAAAGTAGGGGATATTGAAGAGCTAAATAAGAAGGATGTAGTTCACTAATACGCTCGAGATAACCTTGTTTACTCTTCACAATAATATCTCTAGGTTCAAACAAAGTGTCAATATCTCCAACTATTAAAGCAGCAACTTCAGAAGCAGTTGGCAAGTTATATGTCCTACCATCTTTATTCCTTTTTGCAATAAGGCGAATCTTTAGATTCTCACAAGGATTTCTTTGAAAACAATCTCGCGCCATTCTGTAAGACTTAACCAACTGATTGTGAGAATCTAACATTGCCTTCAATTCTGAAATAATTTGAAAATCCAAATTTTCGGTACTTGAGCTGGAGTGTTTTCTGCTTTCCCTAATTAAAAAAAATAAAATATAAAATAAATAAGGATTGATAAAAAAAAATATTTTGGAATATGAAATTTTGAAATATTACATAAAAAACATACCCTAAAACAAATTGTCTGTTTGCAACCTCATTCTCAGTATCATATATATATAACTGAGAGAACTTAGGCTTGGATCCATTCGTTGGTATAAGACTTCCAATACTATGATAATTCTCACCACTAAGTCTGAATACATAAGGAGAATTACCATTGTTAATGGAGTTATCTACTTTTCCACCCATGGAAGTAAAAGAAAACATTGAGTTGTAACGACGAATGTTTTTCAAAAAATGAATGCTTTTAGAGTCCGAAGAAGTATAAAGACTTTTATAATCAGAGGGCGGGGGCTTGAAATCGGGAAGTTTGACTTTGCTGTAACCACAACATAGAGAAAAACTTGATTTAGTCTTTCTTTGATAACTTCTTAAGACTTCATCTTTCCATAATTTTGCATGACATGTTTCACATATATGACTCTGATCACCATGATCCAAGTAATCTGTTAATGGAAAAGTTTAATTTTAGTAGTATATAATTATAACATAGTATTGTTAAATTGAAAATAATAAATTGAAAAATATTTGGAAGTGGAATATTACCTTTTGATATGCCACAAAATATATTCGTTATAAATTCTCCGGCAAAATGGAGTTTTTCTCGAGAATTGTTCAACGAAGATAATTGAATATTCTTCTTTGACGTATAAGTACCTGAAAAAGGAATTCGGATTTAACAATTTTGAATATATATAAATATGTTAACTACTAATAATAATTTGAATTTACAATTTGAAAATATAAATAAGTAAGTAACATACTTTGTGGTAATTTGATAGATGCTTGTGTAGTTGACCTTTGAAAGTTTACTGATGGAGATTTAATTGCTTGTTTTTGCCTATCACGATATTGTTTCCTGATGCTCCGACAAAACTTTGGGCTACTATAATCATCAGTGGTGATTGAAGCTGTAAAAGATATAATGTTGTATACAAAGAGAAAAAGTAAATGGATTAATGTACATTTTTATTAAATGCAAAACAGGAAAATTAAAAATTTATATACCATTAGTAATATCTGATAGCATTGGTGTAAAATAGATATTGGAAGAATGAACAGTGGTATGTTGATTTGGATTTGATTGATAAGGAATAACAACTTCCTTCACATAAGGGACAGTTCTATTAATTGGTGAATTGTTAAAACTGAATTGGATATCTGACGAAGAAGTACCTGCAAAAAATATGACAACTATTAATAATAATTTGAATTACTATTTTGTAATTAGATAATGAGACTACCATACTTTGACAATATGTGAGACAGGGTTGTGTACTTGAAATTGGAATGTTTGGTGAGGTAAAATTCAGGCCTTTTTTTTTGCTATCCAGATATTCTTTACGGATGCGCCGATTAAACTTCGGGCTAGTATAATCATTATTGCGGATTGAAGCTGTGAAACAAAAAAACGTGGATAACAAAGACAAAAACATAAGGAAAATATGTAGTTTTTAAATAATTGATTATAAATAAATATGTACCATTTGTAACATCTGATAGCAATGGTGTATAATAGATATTTGAAGCAGTGTCAGTGGTATGTGTGTTTGGAATTGATTGATAAGTATTGACGACTTCCTTCCCATAATCGACATTTCTGTTAGTTGGTGATTGGTTAGAAGTAACTGGGACATTTTTCAAACCTGCTTTATGAAAACAAATATTTAGTATTGTAATAATAGTGTACTGCTAATATTTCCATAAAATGTAATTTTTAAATTAAAAAATATGTGAGTAATGAAAATTAACTTTAAAATATAGCTTATTCATAAATAATTAATGGTAAACTGATAAATTACCTTTAGACTTTTTGTGGGAATTCCTTTTATCGATCTCTTCTTTTCGCATAAGTATTCTTTCTTTACAATCTAGAATGAATACACCTATTTCAACAATAATCAAATTGGTGAAAAATAAATAAAGTAAATACATACCATTTGTAATGTTAGAAAGCGGACTTCGCATTTGAAAGCCTGAATACATATAAAAAACTATCATTAGTTTCAAATTATTGTTTTATAAGCGGGAATAAATTAATATTCAATGGCATATATTTATCACAAATAGGAGAAAGTAATGAAAACATGACCTTTCCCTGTGGAAGCCAAATCACAACGTTTCATTTTTTTAACTGCCATATGTAATTTCCTTTTTTGTCGCATAACCTTTGCTTCATAAATTCCATCGTTTTGATCTGTGGATAATATATGGTATAAGTAAGGAAATAAATAATTTACATAGACTGAAATATAAGCCATATTTAGAGAAGTATTTAAAAAATTATAATTTTAAAATGTGGAGTTTTAAAATTACATAATAAGATGTGGAATATTTTGACATTAAAGGATTTGAATGTTTAAAGGGTATAAACTTTTGAAAATTATGTATTTTGATAAATTATGTAGTACAATCGCAATATAAAAAACAAACTTATGTTTAGAATAAAAATTAGCGTTTCTCATGTATTATATGTGAATGTCGATATTTACAAAAGATTTGAGGCTTTTCTGTAACTACTATCAACTGAAGATGATAATATATATTCTTAAAATAGTTGTTGATAAAGGAGCAGAGTTGAAAAAGTGATCAACCTTATCTAGTTATATTTACATTACAACCACATCAAATATAATGTTGTCAAAAATAAAATGAGAAATGTAACAAAACATTAATACATTAAAAACCAAACATAATACTTGCTTTGGAATATTGTCAAGAAGCATTCAGTACAACAAAAGGAAATTAAACTTCTTAAACATAAAAGCTTGAATGATCCAAAGCTTTTGAAGTAGTTCTTAAACGATAAACATTACTTAAAACACATTAAAATAACATAGGAAACCAACACTTAGAACATAAAGACTGTAAAGTCTTCATTTTTCAATTTTTGGAATTAGGAGAGTTGGTTTTCCAGGTTTAACCGGTTTGGTGGTTGACATTTCTCCATTTTCATCAACATCATAACTCTCAACCAAGTTTTTCTTGAAAGCAGGTTTTTTGGTTTTCCTCTTAAAAATCGCAGGCTCACCAATAGGCTTACTTGCCATGGCAGTGTCATCCAAATTTTGGGCCAAAGGGGTGATGACATTATCATCCATGGACTCAGTAGGAACCTAAAAATGATAAACAAAATTGGTGTAAAAAAAACACTGAAAATTTGTCTTAAATTTATAAGTATTTAATATAATTTTACATACCTTCGCTTTGAAGTCTTCATTTGATTTGGTACCAACAGTGACTCCCATAATAACATCAGTGCAGTTATCATCCTGCATTTTTGGAATAGTTCAATTTTAATATCAAACAACTAAAATACTTCACAAACATATAATTGAAGATAAAGTATAATAATGAGTAATTTTATAGAGTAGACAATGCATACATTCAGGTTAACAGTATCTTCTGATTCCATATCAGTGAACCTGTTGTTCAAAGAAGCAGTATTTTCCACCTACAATGTTTTCCAGAATTTGAGTATGTAAAATATGTTTATATACTAAATGAACCGGTAATTAAGTACTTAAACTTAATATTACCTCAATGTTGTTTGCTTTCTTCTCAAGCTCAAATATGATATCCTCATCATCAGTCAATTTAGAAACACCAAAAAACCAAAAGTTGTTTTCAATGTTGAACTCACTTATATCAATCTTAAATGCAAATTTTTTCCCTAAAAGAGCTTCAAACTCGTCAGGATACAGACCCTTATCACCACCCTGTAGTATATATACAAAAATATTATTGACATATTACAGGGGACAAAAATAATAATTTGCAAATTTAATAAATGGAAACTTACAGCAACGTGTTTCTCAATTAAGTTAGCTGCAGTTGTTTTTAGAATTCGGCAAGCATCTCTGTCAAACAATGTCAATGACACAGTTCCACTTGAATCTTGAACAGTCAATGGAATTTTAAGCCTAAATCACAAAGTGTCAAAATGTAAGCAATGAAATATAAACAGCTAAGAGAAACAATAACTTTCTAACAATTTAAATTTATTTACACCTTTGAGTATATTGAATCACAGTGTCCTTGCAAGTTGCCGTTTTGCACTCATAAACCTCTTCTTCATCAACCAAGACACCAACCGTAGGTGTATCATTATTAACTTTTGGAAAAACCTTCTTGTTACAAGTTTTACAAGCAAAGTAATACCAAGGCAAATCTTCGGATATCATTTGAACAGTACCAACAACAACAACAGACTTGGCCTATAAAATATGTAGTTTAGTGATAATGACAGAAATAATGTTAATATAAAAACATAGTCATGTGCTTTACCTGATTGAGATTTACTTCAGCTATGTTGTTGAATTCAGATCTAACAACATACTCATCATACAAGGATAAAAAAATTCCAGAAAGCCGAGAAGATTGACTCGAACATGACGAAGCAGCAGAGTTTGCAATAAGCCTGTTACAAATAATTATATTACATTAATATTTATGTAATTATAATATATTAAGGAAAAAATTGAATAAATGAATTCTCGGTTTTCATTCATTGAAATGATTCACCTGTTACGAAAAGTAGTCATTTCATCAACATCAGAATTTATGAAAAGCTTTGAAACATTGAAACAGCTGTTAACATAACCAAAACGACCAAAGTACTTCAGTGTAGCAAACTGCAGAATGACAACAATAACACCATGTTGTTCTCTGTTTTCCCATTGCTCTAAAATCCGATCAGCATAAGAATCCCACAAAGACAGGTATATTGAATCCATCCTTCACAAAAAATATCCAAAAATCAGGCTTAAAGTAAATGGGTAAAAAATATAAATTATGAATTTATAATCAATAGATTGAATAAGAATTAAAATACATACTCTAGATCTTGAATGATGACATTGAGTTTCTTGGTGTCTTTACCCCTTGCTGTCTTAAACTTCTTAAGGTCTTTAACATCAGCAACAAAACCAATAACATCTAGAAAATGACAGTCGGTTAAATGTGAAAACATTTTACAGTATATAAAAATATAACTAAAAAACATGTATGAGGTTTTTAGTCACCTATAGATTTGTTTTCTGGAACAGTTTTGTCAATGATATCCTTAAAGGATGTGAATGAGAACCCATAGATGGGACCATTGAAATCCTTACATGGATACACATCGGTATCACAGTAGATTCCCAGCTTGTTTTTGTTGTCCACATACTTGTACTTGGACTCATTTAAACCAATAGTGGGTTTGACAATGAAATAGCAATCTGTTTGAAAATTTGATAAATAAACATAAAAGAATTAAAAAAAACTATAAAAAGTGAACATGTAACGTACATGTAAAAAAGTTGGTATGTAAAACATAAAATTTAAAAAATAATCAAAAACTTAATATACTAAAGTTACAATTGAAGGTTGTAATATTAACTAAAAATTATAACCAACAAACAATGTACAAATATATTAAGCATTTGCTTATTTATACATGTTATAACTTATTACATATAACTAAGTTATAGGTACCTTTTACTTCTACAATATGTGGATGTCACCAATTTATTTTTAATAAATTTAAGGATAAGGTAAATGTAAGTATACAAATATTATAGGATGTTTATAATATAAGCATATAAGGTACTTCAATGAGAATGTGGTCAAAACTTGTGGTTGTTCCATTAGAAACTACTCATAACTTATTAGGGATAAGATGATAATACAATTGATAATACGTTATTGAATATACATTAACTTATAACTACCATTTAGTTCTACACTATGTGGATGTAAATAACTTCTTTTAAATAAATTTATGGATACGGAAATTGGAAGTATACAAATAATTTATCATGTATAAAATAGAAACATGTGAGGGACTTAAATGAGAATATGGTGAAAACTTGACGTTTTAAAATTGGGAACTAATCATAACTATCTAGGGGTAACATGATATTACAACTCCTAAATTAATGACATGTGACTAAAAATAATTTAAAAACAAACACATAAACAACCAAGGCAGCTGTAAAAATTAACATTTTATTATAATTAAGGCAGGTGTAAATAATGTAATATGAAACAGTTAAACAGGCAACTTGTTGCATTAAATATAAGTTAAACTACTTTAAAAGGTTATAACAATATACCTGATTCATTCAAAAGTTGTTCAAATCTCGGAAACCATCTTCGGAGAACATTGGCTTGCATGGTGGTTCCCTGTCAAATAAAACATGAAAAGTAAAAATAATAAGGATAATAAGCACAAAAAATATAAATACTTTTAGGAGATGACAGAGAAAAGAAACGGGAAACTTCATTTTTACATGTTACAGTGAGATGTTCATAAGCAGAAGGATAACACTTTAAATTAAAGGGATAAGTAATTAGATAACCAAAATTTTAACAAACTGACTGCCTGACTGGATGCAAAGGTTATAAGTTTGTTTAAAAAATTTTCACTTTATTTCAAAAACCCATTCTTGATAGCACTTTAACAAACTAAGAGACAAACTGACTGACTGGATAAAACTTTAACTTAAACGGATAAGTTAAATATTTAAATTTGTTCGTTATTTCAAATAACTCTACTTCATATGAGAAATATATACCTCTTCATCAACAACGATCATTTCGATTGAGTAAAACTGCTCTGGATTGTTATACATCGGTTGCTTCCATAAACGGAGTACACGAACCTTCACAGTGTAATCACGGCGAGCCAAATCCAAATCCTTCAAATAGGTGATGTTACTATATCAAAGAAATATGCGTTAATATTACTATGTATAAAATACCATATGAAACAGTAAATGTATAAAAATTCAATTCCCTACCCGTGCTCCATTAGTTCAGTAAGTTGCTTCAAAGATCAAAGGGAATAAGGAGAATTGTAGTTGGTGAAAAAGGAGGAAGGGGGAGTGGATATAAATAATGAGGGTTGGAAGAAAAAAACAAAACTATATAAGGTATATGAAAGTAATCAGATTTAGTCTTCTTTCTTGGATAGGTAGTAGATTAACTAAAAGGTGAAACACTTTGAAATGGTGTATTTGTCCTTATAGTTGACCGACAAAAAGGTTAAAGCTTACAAAACCTGCAAATATGAAACCATGAACCGTTGAAAGTGAAATTTTTAAACGAACAAAAAATTCAGACCCATTTTAGGCTTTTAGTTTTGTTTTTATTATTCTGTTTTTATAACTATTGTCTGTTAAGGGCCTTAATAGGCTGTATAAATATCAGTTGGGTATGTAGAGTTTTTTATGTTAATGAACCGTTGAAAGTCAAATTTTTTAAGGAACAAAGAATTCAGACCCATTTTAGGCTTTCAGTTTTGTTTGTATTATTCTGTTTTTATAACTACCGTCTGTTATGGGCCTTAATAGGCTGTATGAATATCAATTGGGTATGTAGAGTTTTTAAAGTTAATACTTCTTCTTAAAAGTATTTAAATACATATGTATATCAAATATCATTTACTATTCTTAAGGACTACTGTTGTAAAGGTTTAAATTAATTATCTTTGTAAAAATAAAACAGGTTTCCGGTCTTTAAAGTGATTACAAAAGTATGGTTATGAGTAGAAAACAAAGTGTCTTTATGAAACATCCTTGAAATTTTTGATTTACTTTAAAAAAATTGAAATAATGTAAGTATTTTTTTAAACAAAAAGCCTTGACCGTTAATAAACTGAATTTGTGATCAATTTGTGAGTACATATACAACGATAACATAAAATGAGACTTAAAAAATTATATAACTTTGTAAAAAAGAAAGATATTTCCGGTCTTTAAAAGGTTTACAAAATTATGGTTGTGAGTAGAAATCAAAGTGACTTGACCTAAGGTCCTTGAACATTTTTATTTACTTTCAAAAAAGGAATTAAAAGGAAAAGGTATTTCTGAAAGTCAAAATTAAAAGGAAAAGGTTTTTCTGAATGGTGAAAAGTGGAACAAAGATTATGGGTAAGGTCAACTAAAATGAAAAGGTATTTCTGAAAGTCAAAATTAAAGGTTTAAAAAAAGAGGAAAAGTGTGTCTTTGTATTTTTTTGCTTATCCTGGTTTTTTAAATATAGTAATCTGAAAAGTAAAGGAGGTGAACAGTATTTTTATGGAAGAGTTAGATTACCTTGTTGATACAAAGACAAACTTGTATACTATAGGAATTCTTAGAAGTGTAAAATGTAAAAAGTTGTAAAATAGGTTAAAAGAAATACCAAAATTAATTCAAAGGTGTTTGGAATATTTTGTTTTCAAATACAGAATCGTGAAATAATGGTTTACCAATATGAAATTCAATTGAAAAAACATTTACTTTAAATTTTTGGTTTCGTTCATCCTAAACATGTTACTAATCAATTTGGGAGTACATTTACAACGATAACATAAATTGAGACTTAAAATATTATATACCTTTGGACCATTCAAACTCACCTGACTGAGATCTTGGATTCAGGTATGCATCCATCCAATGCTGAAAACTTATGATTCCATAGAAACTTATTTGTATCACCTACAACAAAAAAAATTACCTAAAAATATAAAGTCTATTATGAAACTGATATGAACTGAAATAAAAACATGTTATCCCTTTTTAAAAACTATAACTAATATCATGGTATTGAACAGAGGGGACATTATTTCTTGCAAACAGCCAGAACACAAATTGGACAGTTAGGGGGTGTTTGGCCTAGCTTTTTTAACAAAGCTTATAGCTTTATTTACCTTTTTTTACAAAATAAGCTTAACTTGGTGTTTGGTTTAGCTTTTTAAGCTTATGATTATTAGCTTATATAAGCTAAATTTATAGAAGCTAAGTTCAAGATGGCTTTTTAGCTTATTTGAAGAAACTTCTTGTTGTAAGAGTTAATGATATAAAAGAAGTATAACTGAAACCAAGCACTTAAAAATCGCTTATGAAATGATAGTTAATAAGCTATAACCTAGGAAAAACACCCCATTAACACAATATTTGATTATCAAATATGAAATCAGATTCAGATTCTAAATAATTGAATCAAATATAGGACAAATATATTTTGTTTTCAAATACAGAATCGTGAAATAATGGTTTACAAAGATCAAAATCATATGAACCAAGATTTAGTTTAAATTTTAAATTCGTTGATCAAAAAAATGTTAGTAATCAATTTGTGAGTACATTTTCAACGTTAAGATAAAATTAGACTTATAAACTTATATACCTTTGGACCATTTGAAACTCAACTGACTGAGATTTTGATGATTCCATCCAATGCTGAAAAATGATGATTCCAGATAAACTTATTTGTATCACCTACAACAAAAAAATATTGATGAAAATCAAAGTCTATTATGAATCTGATATGAACTGAAAAAAAAATGTTATCACTTATTAAAAAATAACTTTAGATGATACAGTTTCACGTAACAAAAAGCAATCCTCTGTTGAAGAAGCAACCAGTGACAGATTTTTGATGGAATTATTATGAGGGGTCGGTGACATTGTCAAGGAGAATAAGAAAATGCTATCACTAAGCATCTAATGACACTCCTTGACAACATCACCGACACATCGATGTTTCCAGCAGAGGTCTGTCAGTGGTTGCTAATTCAACAGAGGGTTAATTCTTATTAAGTTTTTAGGCGTATCATTTAAACAGTAAAAACTGTGCACTTATGGATTTATTTTAAACCGCAATTAAACCATCTGCAAAAAAAAAAAAAAAGGGGATTAGAATTTAAAAATGACAAATAAATATGACTACAGAAATATGATAATTGATGGAAACATGTTCAAGTATTAACCTATAGTGGATCTGTTGATGATAAGCAACAACCAAAATTTGTTTACAAAATAGAACAACATCTTTCTTTATGTGTATTTGAAAACAAAAGTGTTAGACTTAACTAATGGATACGTCAAAAGTAAAAACAGCGGAGTCACATAAAGAAAACCGTCGATTCAAAACCAGGAACATTAAACCTCTGGCAAATAAACATCCTAATTAATTATGTCAGTCATATAAAGGACTGTAATCAACAAATTGGGTAATTATATCAGCCAAAAACCATTGTACATAGATACACATAACAACAAAATTTAACTCCCATACAATTGAAAGGCGGTTTAAAACCATATTTCAAATCAAATCAAACAAACACGGATTCATATAATCATCATCAACATCATCAAAATATAAACTAAATAAGGTTTAGGGTTAAAGTGTATTTAAAACATCATCATCATGAAATTAAACATTTAAATACACGCGATAAATCATAAACAGGATTAGAATAACAAAATGGAATCACAACTCATAGATACGGATTAAACATTTTGTTGTTCATAAATACACATAGCAACAAAATTTAAGTGGCATACAATTGAAAGGCGGTTTTAAACAATATTTCAAATAAAATCAAACAAACACGGATTCATATAATCATCATCATCATCATCATAACATAACATAAAGTAAATAAGGTTTAGGGTTAAAGTGTATTTAAAACATCATCATCATGAAATTAAACATTTAAATACACGCGATAAATCAAAAACAGGATAAAAAACATAACAAAATCAAATCAAATCAACAAACCCTAAAATTAAAAGATGAACAAACCCTAACTTGTAATACACGTGGTTCAGATCTACAATAATCACTAACAAAATCAAATCAACAAACGCCTAGAATCAAGAACAGTGATCAAAAACATAACGAAAACATAACCTATTAAACGCGGTGTTTTAATCTTGAACAAAGTTTAAAAAAAACAAAATATTTTTTAGGGATAATCAAACCTGAGACAGAAAAGGATGCAAATACCTGGAAGAAACAGTAATATGATCAACGGATGGTTCAGATCTACAATAGTAAGTAAGAAAAACAGGTTAAAAACAAACGACAATGAAGAAGAATTAACAAATAATGAGGAATCCCATACATGTTAATCGCGTGCTTAAGATCTTCAACCATGGATGAGTGATGGACATGACCAATGGAAGAATAAACCCTAATATGAAATACACGGGGATCAGATCTACAATAATCAGTAACAAAATCAACTCAAGAAACTGATAAAAGTGAAGAACAATTAACCAAAAAAGAATAAAACCATACCTGTTAATAACGTCGTTAAGATCCGGAAGCATGCCGGAGTGATGGAGAAGAAGAATGGTTGAGCGAGTGGAGAGGAGAGAAGAACGAATGGTAGCGGCGGTGGGGAACTTTTAGGGTTTCTTCAAAAGGGGGTTCAGATCTACAATAGAAAGGTAACAAAATCAAATCAAGAAACTGATAAAAGATAACAACAATGAACAAAAAAAATAAAAATCCATACCTGCTAATAGCGTGGTTTAGATCAGGAACCATGTATGACTGATTGAGAAGAAGAAGGGTTGAGCGACGGAAGAAGGAGAGAAGAAAGAAGAAAGAATGGTAGCGGCGATGAATACACCTTTAGGGTTTCTTCAAAAGTTTACCCAAAAACCGGGTTCTCACAAGTTGAAGACGTGGAGCCTTCTATGTTGAACACGTTAGTAAAATCAAGGAGGTGTTGACAAGTGTATTGGTTGAATGTGGTGATGCCAAGTGGCAGAACCTTGTTCTTTTATTAGGTATAGAGATGCAATGAGTGAACGTAAATGAACAAACAAAAACAAATTAGACATGTCTTCGTGTATGTTTATTTAGTTAAATGAACAAAAAATGTTTATGTTTGTGAACGAAACGGTTCATACATGGTTCACTTAAAGTTCAGTTTACTTATAGACCTATAGACATGGTTTACAAGGAAGGTTTTTGGATCAATTGATCAGAGGGTGAACCAGATTCACCATTGGTTTGGTTCAACAGATAAAAGGCGTCTCTAGTCTTACAAAGAAAAGCCCTCCATTTTTTTGCCACTAAAT
Organism: Helianthus tuberosus; assembly: GCA_030545235.1. Taxonomy (NCBI): domain Eukaryota; kingdom Viridiplantae; phylum Streptophyta; class Magnoliopsida; order Asterales; family Asteraceae; genus Helianthus; species Helianthus tuberosus. Next base: position 136,187,611 of record CM060357.1, read on the forward strand.
TTAGGGGCCTAAAAAATAAGTTAGAAACAAAAGTTGTGGCCGAGAGAGGCAATTTGATGTGACTTCTTCAATTTGTGTATTAAGAGCCTAACCTTGAAATTTACAACCACCAATCATTGATTTATGAATTTTAAATTGATATGTTAAAGAGTAAATGACAATTATAGGTTAGTTTGCAGATGATGTAATTTAACTTTGGGGAGTAAAACCATGACAAATAGCACCAAAGCCACAGCATCGCTGACGATCACCAACACTGAAATTGCGATGTGTTAACGCGGAGAAATTAGATCGAAACATAGAAAATAATAAATAAGTCGATTTAGGACCCGTGCGTCACGATAAATCTATCAAACGGGAAAAAATATAAAAACGTTGAACCACACACGCAACTTGCTTAATGTTAACTCGCAAAATTTAGAACAAAACGTAAAAACGTTGAACCACACATGAATGTTGCGTCGTGTTAACTCGCAAAATTTAGAACAAAACGTAAAACGAATTTTTGCGAAATATGAAAAGTATAGGATACCAAAGTTGAAACTCAAAAAGTTCTTAGGTTAAATTGACAAAGATAAAAAGTTTTGGGGTTACAAGTAAAAAAACCAAAATAGTTTTAGGTTAAAAGTGTAATTATATCAAATGTTTTTTGAAAATCTCTTTAAGCTTAGAGTACAACTACTCTATGCATCAACATGCTGATAATTTATAATGGATAAATAAATACGTTGGTGTCCTTCATTTAAAAAGTTGATTATTTTGTTATTTACACTAATTTCTGTTAACTTTTTGTGTTAGTTTCTTAGTGATAATTCTACCCTTACAACTTAAGAACAAACTAGTAAATTAATTAGTTTAGTCCTTGAAAGAATATCAAACTAGTGAGATGGTTAAAAATTTACAACCCAAAAACATATCCCATTGAGTTTTTAGTTTTAATTATTTGCCACGCATACATACTGTCAAATTTATGTTGTGAACCTTTCGTCTATAGAATTAACGAAGGAAAATAAAAAAACACATCAACAAAACAAATGTAAATAATAGAATGTTTATAAAAAAAAATCTAATTTTATAGCCTTCTTTGTATGTATCAGTTAAACTATATACCTACTTGTGAGCTGAGCTCATATCTCTTAAATTTAAATGAGCTAAATATCAAGCATAGGCAACAGCAACAACATAGTTTTTTTTTCCCCTCTGAGTTCCTGACTTTTCCTTTTTGTTGCCATTTTGATCACATACCCTAACTCCATCCAAAAACCCCATTTTTTACCAGGGGTATTTTGGGGATTTTCATTTTAAATCTTTTCAATTGCCATTTTGATCCAATTCTAAAAAATCAAAAAAATTCTAACAAATTAAAAAAATTCTAAAAAATCCAAAATATTCTAAAAATTATAAAAAAAATAAAAAAATTATAAAAATCAAAAAATCAAAAAATAAAATTTTGAGTAAACTTCCGTTTTGCTCCATGTGGTTTGGTCATTTTAATGGATTTGCTCCAATAGTTTAAAAATAGTCATTTTCCTCCCTGATTTTTCTAACTTATCTTCATTTTGCTCCCAGCCTCTAACTCTATCAGGGAGGAAACTGGCGACAAACTCGAAAGATTAGGGAGCAAACTGGCGACAAACTCGAAAGATCAAGGAGGAAAATGACTATTTTTAAACTATTGGAGCAAAACCGTTAAAGTAACCAAACCACAGGGAGCAAAACGAAAGTTTACTCTAAAAAATTTTTTAAAAATCAAAAAAATTTTAAAAAATTAAAAAATCATAAAAATAAAAAAAATTCTTGTAACACCCCGAAATTTAAAAAGGCTTTATATTAGCGTTATATAAAGTATAAAATAAACGAGAATGAGCTAACTAGGAATAAATAACCTAGTTAGTTAATTGTCCCGTTTTAAAACATGAATGAATTTAAAATGCCAAAGATATAAACTAAATAAAAGTGGAGGGGCCTATGTTGTTAAAAATCTAAACTTATATTATTAAGTTTAATAAAAATAAAAACCAAATACACCATTTAGGTGCCTGGTTCGATCAAAGCAGGAGAAGGGCGACCCCCACTCTCAAAACCTTAACAACTCACTAATCTCACAAATTGAAGGCTCAAACCAAGTTAAAATCGAAAACCGAGCATAGATTACTGATCCCCATTGCAAGGGGGTTGTAAGGTATGTAAAATTTGATGTTAATTCTCTGTTTGAAATTCTCATGAATTTGGGAAATCCGAAATTTGATGTTGCATGTTTGCTATTTGGATAGAATAGGGATGATATAGTGTCTAGGAGTGAAACCTAGACAATAACATGTGAAATCATGCCTAAATTCTGGAAATTTCATGAGTACATTGAAGGTCATTCATGGGTTTTGTGAGAAAATGATGAACACTAGGGTGTAGAATGCTAATCTAGTGTAAATTGATGCATAGAAACTTATTTCTGAAAATATGATGTGTAATTCTATATGTAATAGCTCAATTGATGTTAATCAAGGCTAAGTAGCAAGCCATGAATTAGAAAATAAAAGATGTAAAATTCTGCCCGTTAAGTGTTTGTAAAAATGCCCTAAAGAAGGCTCGAAATTGAAATTTAAAGTTAAAACGCATGATTGTGAAGATTTGGCAAATTATGCGATACATGATTAAAAAGGAGTTCTAAACGAATCGTGATTGAACTCTATAGAAAATGATACCGGAGCGTCGAGTGGACAAGCCGGTGGCGATTTGCGTTTGAAGGGCGTGCACTAAAGGTATGTAACTTGATCCGTTACATTGGGTAAATTTTGATAATTAGCATATGTGTAGTTGAATTGTAGAATAAAGGTTGTGATGAATTAAAGCGATAATGTTCGCTATATTGAATAAAAGGTTAAGAATTGGTTAGATCTCATTAGTAGTCATCATAATGGAGGATTCCGTAGATGAGCCAAACGGGTCGAATAATCAATTAATGCGTGGTTAATGCTTCATAATATGGTTATTCGGTCTTTGTTATTGGTAATAAATGACATATTAGAATACGAGAAGTTAGCGTGTTAGTTTGTTAGAATGATGAAGTCCATAAGGGTAAACTAAACGGGTCATTAAGAGAAGGTATGAATCGAATAACGGTAGTACCTTACTTGCAGATTTTGAGCCCGAGTGACGGGTAGCGAATTACTAAACACGCAAACCGGTGAGAGGAGCGTGGGTGTTGAAAATGAGAAATCCGAGGATTTGGGTTTGGGTGAAATGAATAAATGGGACAAACAGCAAAGTTACAGAGTCCACCGTAAGTTACGGTCTCCACCGTAACTTACGGTAGAGAACAAAAACGTTACGGCAGTTCTATACTGCCTTACGGCAGACCAAAGTGATCCAGCGTCTACCGTAACTTACGGTGGCTACCGTAAGTTACGGTAGAGCCCTGACCTTTATGTTAAATTTTGCATATCCTTGTTAATCGAATCCGTTTTTGAGCGTAGTTTCGATTATGTAATATTTCTAAGAACTCTAATACTAATTTTTGTTAAAAATTTCCAGTTTCTAGGTATTGCAAGTATGTGAATGACGATCAAGATGATGTTTCAAGAACCGAACACAAAATTTTGGATGCTTCCGCCTTAATCTGATCTAGCTAAACTATGTAGTTTTGTAGACACTTCTGAATGATCTATGTTTGAAACCAGTTATTTTACTATGTTAAATACTATGATGAAGTGTAATTCACTTAACTAAATAAGTTTTGTTAGTTATAAAGTTTCTTTTTACAATTACCGCAATTCTTTTGAAAATTAAAAGACGGGTGTTACAAGTTGGTAATTAGAGCTTAAGGTGTCAACAAGTGTTCGGTTCAAGCTTGATCGATCGTCCGGTAAGAATTAATTTATTATTTTAGTAGATCCTAGCTTATGTATGAAATGAGATGCGAGTTAATGTGCATGGGAAGGGTGTGTTAACACACTCAAACCCGGAAAGTGCACCAAATGTGAATGGTAAAAGCAAGTCACGCACTTGGCTAAACCAAAGCAAATAAAGCTATGTTATAAATGAAATGTTTAATGTTTAATGTAAACATTTCAGTTTCAAGATGTCGAAAGGAAACGATAATGATCCGGTGCCGACAAGCACCGAACAAATGAAAGAGATAATTGCCGAAGAAGTGGGGAAGGCAATTGAAGGTAGTCTATCCGGGTTTATTGACAAAATTCAAAACACGGTGTTGTCACTTGTTGAAGAACGAGTCAAAAGGTTGGAAGATAGTGTCAACCTTATGAAAGAGAAATCGGGAGAACGTAAGGGATGTTCGTACAAAGAGTTTATGGCGTGTAAACCGCCAATCTATAACGGGGAGGTTGACCCGATAATATGCCAGAGATGGTTAAGCGATGTTGAAGGAGTGTTTGAAAGGACCCATTGTGACGAAAGTGACTTTGTTGTTTATGGAACGGGTCAGTTGAGGGGTCAAGCCAAAGATTTGTGGGACAATAAAAAGAAGGAAATAGGAGCCGAAGCGGCAAGGGCCATGACATGGGAGGAGTTTAAAACGCCATTTCTTAAACATCATAGTCCCAAGGCGGTCATTAATAAAATCAAGGAAGAGTTCATGCAACTTAGGCACAAGGGCGAGACCATAGACAAGATTACGGCGACGTTTATGGATAAGATGAAGTTTTGCAATGAATTGGTAACGAATGAGGAACAAAAGATATACTACTACTATAACATGTTGAGCGCCGAGTATAGGGAGTTCATGACTCCTTAAAAATACGAGACCCTTACCGAGATCATAAATGTTGCTCGGGAACGGGAAATCGAGCAGAAGAAACAAGTAGAAAGGGGTGAGCGAAGGGCACAGGATGTGAATCCAAGCCCTACAAAGAAAGCTCGAACTGGAGAATCGGGAAAGAAGGTTGATGCTAAAGGTGGGTCGCCAAGTTGTAAAGTGTGTGGAAAAGGGCACAAGGGAGAGTGTCGGTTCAAAGACAAACCGTGCCCCATATGTAGTAAAACGGGGCACACGGCGTCTCTATGCCCGGGTAAAGTCTCGGTTTTCTACAAATGTTATCAGCCCGGCCACAAAAAGTCCGAATGCCCAGACTTAGTTGGAAGGAGAGACGTTAAAGAATCTCCAGCAGAAGCCCCTAAGGCGAAAGCTAGGTCCTTCCAACTTACCACTGCTGAAGCAAAGATAGAACCCGATGTGGTCTCAGGTATATTCACAATTAACTCAATTCCTGCACGTGTATTGTTTGATACGGGTGCGAATAAATCCTTCATTTCGCATGGATTTATTCGACATCCTTCATTTGTATTGACGAAATTATCTGTGCCCTTAGAAGTTGAAATAGGGGACAATAAAAGTTTTATAGTTTGTGATATTTGTCGAGGCTGCAAATTAAGTATCGATGATGAAGAATACCTGATAGACCTAATCCCGATGTCAATGGGGGAATTTCAAGTAGTCGTTGGGATGGATTGGCTATCTCAGCACCACGCAAAGGTCGTGTGTTTTCGTAAGGAGATAAAGCTAACATCTCCGAGCGGAAAACAAGTTACAATCTATGGCGAAAAGGGAGGCAATCCTATAATATGCTCGATGATGAAAGCTCACAAGCTCATGAGGCACGGATGTAAAGCGTTTATGATATACGTGAATGAGCCCGAGAAAGAACTACCGAAGATCGGAGACGTACTTGTGGTATGTGACTTTGAGGATGTATTTCCGGACGATTTACCGGGAATGCCGCCCGAGCGGGAGATAGAGTTCGGAATCGAATTGATTCCGGGCGCAAAACCCGTAGCTAAAGCACCATACCGACTCGCACCGTCGGAATTACAAGAGTTGATGTCACAGATTCAAGACCTGCTCGACAAAGGATTCATAAGGCCGAGTGTGTCTCCTTGGGGCGCACCAGTACTGTTCGTGAAGAAGAAAGACGGAAACATGCGCATGTGTATCGATTACCGGGAGTTAAACAAACTCACGCTAAAGAATCGATACCCGCTTCCAAGGATAGATGATCTATTCGACCAATTACAAGGTGCGAACTGGTTTTCAAAAATTGACCTTAGATCGGGGTATCACCAACTAAAGGTCAAAGAGGAAGATGTGCCGAAGACGGCTTTCCGCACACGATACGGACATTACGAGTTCCTCGTGATGTCATTTGGGCTGACAAATGCGCCCGCGGCTTTCATGGACCTCATGAACTGGGTTTGCAAGCCAATGCTAGACACATCGGTCATCGTGTTCATCGATGATATTTTGGTGTATTCGAAAAGTGAAGCTGAGCATGCACACCACTTACAAGAGGTGTTAGAGATGCTGAGACGAGAAAGGTTGTATGCGAAATTTTCTAAGTGCGCCTTTTGGTTACGAGAGGTGCAATTCCTCGGCCACATCATAAGTGCAGATGGAGTATTGGTAGATCCGTCAAAGATCGAGGCCGTGTCGAAATGGAATCCCCCGAAGAACCCTTCGGAAATTAGAAGCTTCTTAGGGCTTGCGGGGTACTATAGGAGATTCATTCAAGATTTCTCCAAGATTGCGTCGCCACTAACAAAGTTAACCAGAAGGAGGAAAAGTTCATTTGGGGTGTTGAACAAGAAAGGGCGTTTCAGACGCTAAAAGAGAAGTTAACTCAAGCTCCGGTATTAACATTGCCGGACGGAGTCGAGGACATGGTGGTTTATTCGGATGCCTCATTATCGGGGCTAGGATGTGTTCTGATGCAACGGGGCAAAGTTATAGCTTATGCTTCGAGGCAATTAAAGATACATGAAAAGAAATATCCCACGCATGATCTCGAATTAGCTGCAGTGGTGTTTGCGTTGAAAATATGGAGGCACTATTTGTATGGGGTAAAGTGCACCATATTCACCGATCACAAGAGCTTAAAATACTTCTTCGATCAGAAGGAGTTAAATATGCGCCAGAGACGATGGTTGGAAACGGTGAAGGATTTCGACTGTGAAATACACTACCACCCCGGAAGGGCAAATGTGGTGGCGGATGCTCTGAGCAGAAAAGCGGACTATGTCCCAATACGGGTAAGGTCGATGCAGCTTGTGGTGACCTCGGGTATACTTGAACGTATCCGAGAAGCACAAGTAGAAGCAGTAAAAGAGGAGAACTGGAAGAAGGAACGAATAATTGGCCAATTAAAAGATTTATCAAATGGAAAGAACGGGTTGAAGACTCGATCCGGAAGAATATGGGTTCCAAATACTTGTGGAGTGAAGGCGCTATTACTTGATGAAGCCCATAAATCCCGATATTCTATTCATCCGGGAGTGACCAAGATGTATAATGATCTGAAAAAAAATTATTGGTGGCCCGGAATGAAGAGGGATGTGGTGAAATATGTAGAGAAGTGCTCGACTTGCTTACAAGTCAAGGTGGAACACCAGAAACCTTATGGGAAACTACAACCTTTGGAGAGCCCGGTTTGGAAATGGGAACATATCACTATGGACCTATTGACCAAACTACCTAAAACGATTCGGGGATTCGATGCTATATGGGTGATTGTAGATAGACTAACAAAGAGTGCACATTTTATCCCTATACGAGAGACATATACTTCGGAAAAGATGTCCGAGGTATATACAAACAAAATAGTGGCACGTCACGGAGTACCGGTATCTATTGTTTCAGATAGAGATACCCGGTTTACTTCAAACTTTTGGCGAGGTTTTCAAGAACAAATGGGAACGAAACTTTTTGTTAGCACCGCCTACCATCCTCAAACGGATGGGCAGAGTGAAAGAACAATACAAACGCTCGAGGATATGTTACGGGCATGTATCATCGACTTCGGTGGAAGTTGGGATGTCTATCTATCTTTGGCCGAATTTTCGTATAACAATAGTTATCATTCGAGTATCGGCATGGCGCCTTATGAGATGTTATATGGTAGAAAGTGCAGAACCCCGGTGTGTTGGGGTGAAGTGGGTCCGCGTGAATTGGCCCATAAAGACATAGTTCAGGCCACTAATGAGAAAATTGAAGTGGAGAGAGCCCATTTGAAAGCAGCCCAATATAGGCAAAAGTCTTATGCGACAAGAGACGAAGATCGATTGAATTTCAGATAGGCGACATGGTTATGTTAAAGGTTTCCCCATGGAAGGGCGTTATCCGATTCAGAAAAAGGGGGAAACTAAGCCCGAGGTTTATCGGGCCATTTAAAATCATCGAACGGGTTGGCAAGGTGGCATATCGCCTCAAGCTACCGGAAGAGTTGAGTGGAATACATGGCACGTTTCACGTATCACAACTACGAAAATGTCTAGCAGAGGAAACAGCTTATATCCATTACGACGATATCGAGGTGGATAATAGCCTGAATTACGCGGTGAAGCCACTAGAGATTCTAGATCGAAAGGTTAAGCACTTGCGAAACAAACAAATCGATCAAGTCTAGATTAAGTGGGTGCATAGGAAAGGTTCGGACACTACATGGGAGTCCGAAGATGAGATGCGACGTCTCTATCCTGCACTTTTCGGTACGTATTCTGGTTTCGGGGACGAAACCCATTTAAGGGGGTGGACTTGTAACACCCCGAAATTTAAAAAGGCTTTATATTAGCGGTATATAAAGTATAAAATAAACGAGAATGAGCTAACTAGGAATAAATAACCTAGTTAGTTAATTGTCCCGTTTTAAAACTTGAATGAATTTAAAATGCCAAAGATATAAACTAGATAAAAGTGGAGGGGCCTATGTTGTTAAAAATCTAAACTTATATTATTAAGTTTAATAAAAATAAAAACCAAATACACCATTTAGGTGTCTGGTTCGATCAAAGCAGGAGAAGGGCGACCCCCACTCTCAAAACCCTAACAACTCACTAATCTCACAAATTGAAGGCTCAAACCAAGTTAAAATCGAAAACCGAGCATAGATTACTGATCCCCATTGCAAGGGGGTTGTAAGGTATGTAAAATTTGATGTTAATTCTCTGTTTGAAATTCTCATGAATTTGGGAAATCCGAAATTTGATGTTGCATGTTTGCTATTTGGATAGAATAGGGATGATATAGTGTCTAGGAGTGAAACCTAGACAATAACTTGTGAAATCATGCCTAAATTCTGGAAATTTCATGTGTACATTGAAGGTCATTCATGGGTTTTGTGAGAAAATGATGAACACTAGGGTGTAGAATGCTAATCTAGTGTAAATTGATGCATAGAAACTTATTTCTGAAAATATGATGTGTAATTCTATATGTAATAGCTCAATTGATGTTAATCAAGGCTAAGTAGCAAGCCATGAATTAGAAAATAAAAGATGTAAAATTATGCCCGTTAAGTGTTTGTAAAAATGCCCTAAAGAAGGCTCGAAATTGAAATTTAAAGTTAAAACGCATGATTGTGAAGATTTGGCAAATTATGCGATACATGATTAAAAAGGAGTTCTAAACGAATCGTGATTGAACTCTATAGAAAAGATACCGGAGCGTCGAGTGGACAAGCCGGTGGCGATTTGCGTTTGAATGGCGTGCACTAAAGGTATGTAACTCGATCCGTTACATTGGGTAAATTTTGATAATTAGCATATGTGTAGTTGAATTGTAGAATAAAGGTTGTGATGAATTAAAGCGATAATGTCCGCTATATTGAATAAAAGGTCAAGAATTGGTTAGATCTCATTGGTAGTCATCATAATGGAGGATTCCGTAGATGAGCCAAACGGGTCGAATAATCAATTAATGCGTGGCTAATGCTTCATAATATGGTTATTCGGTCTTTGTTATTGGTAATAAATGACATATTAGAATACGAGAATTTAGCATGTTGGTTTGATAGAATGATGAAGTCCATAAGGGTAAACTAAACGGGTCATTAAGAGAAGGTATGAATCGAATAACGGTAGTACCTTACTTGCAGATTTTGAGCCCGAGTGACGGGTAGCGAATTACTAAACACGCAAACCGGTGAGAGGAGCGTGGGTGTTGAAAATGAGAAATCCGAGGATTTGGGTTTGGGTGAAATGAATAAATGGGACAAACAACAAAGTTACAGAGTCCACCGTAAGTTACGGTCTCCACCGTAACTTACGGTAGAGAACAAAAACGTTACGGCAGTTCTATACTGCCTTACGGCAGACCAAAGTGATCCAGTGTCTACCGTAACTTACGGTGGCTACCGTAAGTTATGGTAGAGCCCTGACCTTTATGTTAAATTTTGAATATCCTTGTTAATCGAATCCGTTTTTTAGCGTAGTTTCGATTATGTAATATTTCTAAGAACTCTAATACTAATTTTTGTTAAAAATTTCCAGTTTCTAGGTATTGCAAGTATGTGGATGACGATCAAGATGATGTTTCAAGAACCGAACACAAAATTTTGGATGCTTCCGCCTTAATCTGATCTAGCTAAACTATGTAGTTTTGTAGACACTTCTGAATGGTCTATGTTTGAAACCAGTTATTTTACTATGTTAAATACTATGATGAAGTGTAATTCACTTAACTAGATAAGTTTTGTTAGTTATAAAGTTTCTTTTTACAATTACCTCCATTCTTTTAAAAATTAAAAGACGGGTGTTACAATTCTAAAAAATAAAAAAAGTCTAAAAAATCAAAAAAATCATAAAAAGTCTAAAAAATCAAAAAAAATCAAAAAAAAATCTAAAACATCAAAAAAATCATAAAAAATCTAAAAAAATCATAAAAATTCTTACATTTAAAAAAACAAATTTCATTTTAAGTTAACATCTTTCACAAACATTCTTACATTTCCACATTAATTATCACCCTTTTAGCCTTTTTATATATGTTTTCATAGCAAAACTATTTATTACAATAATATTTTCAACTTTAGTTTTGTATCAATTAATATAATTCACTAAATATAAATATCATGAAATATAAATTTTATAAACTAAAACATAACATGCATGTTCGTTAGTTAGTGGTTCTATCTCATCATGACTACTCATTCACTCAAAAAAATAGATAAAATTTGAAAGTATATTCGTCTAGACGAGGAATATATCGTCATTTTTTGAATTTGAAACTTTAAAATATGTTTGTTTGAGTTTTTAGATTTTTTTATTTTTTTTTATTTTTTTGATTTTTTAGAATTTTTAGATTTTTTTTATTTTTTAGATTTTTTTTTTTGGTTTTTAGATTTTTTAGATTTTTTAGAATTTTTATGATTTTTTACAATTTTTTGTGATTTTTTAGACTTTTTTTTTATTTTTTAGAAATTTTTTTTGACTTTTTAGAATTTTTTTGATTTTTAGATTTTTTTTTATTTTTATGATTTTTTTATTTTTTAGATTTTTTTTGGATTTTTTAGAATTTTTTTATTTTTATGATTTTTTATTTTTAGATTTTTTTTTGATTTTTTAGAATTGGATCAAAATGGCAATTGAAAAGATTTAAAATGAAAATCTCCAAAATACCCCTGGTTAAAATGGTGTTTTTGGATGGAGTTAGGGTATGTGATCAAAATGGCAACAAAAGGGAAAAGTCAGGACCCAGAGGCGAAAAAAAACTATTTGGACTAAAATGACAAATTTGGACAAACCTCAGGGACTAAAATCACAATTAACTCAAATAATAATAATAATAATAATAATAATAATAATAATAATAATAATAATAATAATCATCATAATAACAATAACAATAACAAGAACAATAATAATAACAATAATAATCAGTGGTGGATCTAGAAAATCCGCCTAGTGGTAACGTTTATAAAGGAGGGGGGTAACGAAATCGAAAAAATGTTAATTTTTTTTCAAAATTTGCGCTACCCCTTATTGTAAGGTAGGTTTGCCCCTGATAATAATAATAAATGATCAATAAATTGATGTTATATATATATGGTCAGGATTTAGAGAAAACAGTGGAAAGTGTGAGAATGGTGAGAACGCTTATGGATCGTCCGATCAAAACAATCTATGGACTAGATTGGCGCGGTGACGTTTTCGTAAATAACACGAATTCTATTAAGTGGACGCGCTTCATTAAGGGTAAAAAAGTCTTTAGACTTCTCTACCAAAAACGCCAAACTAATGAATAAAACGTCATTACGGGCCAAAACACATCCCTATATAAACAAAACATCTCAGGCATAAAACACACCCCCCGAACCTGAAACGCCATATTTACTACTGTATACCATTCATCTAAGAAACGCCAAAAACCCCAAAACATCAAACACACCTACTCAAAACGCCATATTTTACTATATACCAATCATCTTAGAAAACGCCAAAACACTCAAACATCAAAGATTCCAAAAAATCGACGTTTCTTTTAGATACACTATTTCCTCAGCAAAACGCCAAAATGGCAAACATCGTTTCTTGTATATTCAATATTCTTCTACGCGAAGTTCCGCATAATGCATTCTTCCCTGAGGTGCTGTGACTCAATAACATTTTGCTGCATGAGATGGACAACTCTTAAACAAAAAGATGCTGGTGTCAGACTTATGTCATTTTTTGTGTTTTGTTATTGATGAATATTATAATGGCATGAAGAGAGAATGACACTGATGAGTGGTTTGAAGATACATATTCAAACAAAAAACTCACGTCATTTTGTTTTTCCAAACAGCCACAAAAAGCCTACTTCAACAACAAAAACTCAAGCATTACAAAGTCAGACCGCCAGTGAACATGTTTCAAAGAAGAAAAAGACTGATGACAGTGAAGATTTGGAAGATGAATTGTTTCTATTTTTATTTTTTTTATTTTCTTTTTTCTGTTGTTTGTTATGTATTTTTCAGCTATGAACAAAAAAATACATTATTTTAATAAAAACGCCAAGCAGACATAATAATTGGGAAACGCCATAATGCAATAAAACGCTAAAAACTCCCAAACTATAATAAAAGTAATTTGGACAAGTATTATTAAAAGATAAAAATAAAAAAACGCCAAAAACTACTTAAAGCCATTAAAAACGCCAAACTTGGAAGATGGCACGTCTATCACCCTAAAAACTCATAAAAAGCTGAACAAAAACAGTAAAAATACACACAGTAATTGAAAAGACGGATACTTTATTAATATTATTTATTATAAATAAAATCCCGCCTAAACTATGCGCCAAAAACATCCTATAAGAGAGACGTCTCTGCACAATCAATTGATCACACCCAAAAAACAACGCCATGTTTTCTAGAAACCATTCACTTTAAAACGCGAAAAAAATTAGTTAAAAACCCCACAGATGGGGAACCTCGTTTCTTCTATATTGAATATTGTTCTGAATGAAGTTTCACTGAATGGATTCTTCTCTGAGATGGGTATCTCTATAAGCTTTTGCTGAATGAGATGGACAAATATTCATGAAAAAGAGACTGATGACACTGATTATAACACCTCGTAAAATCACGACCAATATAATAATGACACGTGTCATGGACTTTAAACATGTAAGGAATTGAATCTGAGAGACTAAAGTTGTCAAACAATGTAATTATGTTAGTAAAAGAATCCAAAGTGTCAACATGCCATTCTTGTGCCTCTGATTGACCTCATACAACGTTCGTATTCCTAAATGAATAATTTGACGAACATTGGAAAGTCGTTGTGTTTAAAATAAGGATTTTACGAAATATAGGGGTTAAAAGTGTCAACATGTTAAATGTTACCTCTGAGTGACCTTTTAACGATCCCAAAAACATTGTAATAATTATATATTTAGCTCTCAAGAATTTTGGATATTAATTTTGTGGAGTTTCGAAGAAAACAAGACTTTTCGGGTGATCGTACAACTAACCGGGAGCTTAACGGGGTTAGTTTATGACCCAAGGTCCTTAATAGTTAACTATGGGGGTCCTAAATGCAATAAAAGGAAGTAAAATAAACTTAATTTTGGACCAGCGAGCAAAACTGCAAACTTTGAAACTTGTTTTCCGGTCATCAGGGAGCGTCGCGGCCCGCGTAGACTCCTTAAGAGTCTTATGCGGCCCGCGTGGATGCATCAGATGCAGAAAGATAAGGACAGATGCATGTTTAACCAGTTCCACCACCTTTGTATGCCTCAAATCGATACCAGGGACTGTGCCAATGGTTTTTCATGCACTAGGGACACCTGGAATCATCAGGGATCAATGTAGGGGCATGTGGAGTGATCTTGTGAAGTGGAATTTGCTATATAAGGCTCTTGTTTTTCATGGATCATTTGCACATTCTCAAAATTTATTCACAACTCTTTCTCTAGAGCTTCCTGGAGTTCAAGAGAGCTTTCTTCTGTTCATTTTTCGTGCTAAGTGTCCTTGTAACCATTCTTAGCCTCTCTAGTTTAAGTTTTATTAGTTTAATAGCCAAAAGTCAAAGTCAACGTAATTAAGCTTTGACTTAGTGATTAATCACTAATGGTCCAGCCATTATTCGAATTGAAAGTGGCTATAGTTGGTAATTATGTAGGTAATAAACCCTTAAAAGGGCACCTACTGATTTCCACTCTAACTTGGTCAATTGTCGGGTCAAACTTATTATTAAAAAGTCAACAGAATCCATTTTTGCAAATAAATTCATAACTGATAATGTAGAGGTTATGGAACATGTTTAAACACTAAAATAACTTGGAAAATAATATAAGAACATGTTTAGGCATGTTCAACCTGACAATTCTAAGTTTAGGCTCGGTTCGCAACCGAAAGTCGCAAAAGTAGACTTTTGCTTTGACTTTCAGTTCTGGCCCGATTTAGCTTAGTTTAGATATGCCTTAGGGTTCCTTTAGGACCATATTTCATGTTAGTATAACCCTCTGAGATTATACTATATGGTTCCTATTAAATCCGAATCATATGCATGTTTCCGTTAAATGCTTAATTGTTGACCATTATGCCCTTTTGATATAAAAACGAGATTTTTGAAAATGTGAGAGGCCAAAAACCTTTATTACTGATTTATAAGCATATCCTAAAAATTTGACATCAGTTTGTGGTCTAAATTAGGAGTTATGCCCGATATCGTAAATTGAAAGCTTTTTATTAATTAAACGGCATTTTCGGCATAAAACCTATTTAAACCCAAATTTTGACACCAAACTTTCTACCCACTGATGTAATATAATATTTAGAGATTTTTGGAAATTTTTATTAAATTTTAAACTGATCATAACATAGGGTTCTTGCATTGACTCGGTAATTGACGGTTATGCCCTTTTTGCTAATAAAATGAGTTTTACACATCCTTTACATACCAAACCTTTTTCTACTAATTTTATATAATAAATAAATTATTTTAAACAGTAAAGGCTGATCAAAATCTCATATTTCTTTATTTAACCCGAATATCGTCAAATACCGACTTTTATGCGATTTAGGCGCATAGTATGGTTTAAAACCATATTTAGCACCTAAGACCTGTTACCTACTGATGTTATGAATAAATTTTTATACTTAAACAGTAAGTAAAATTTTTAAACTCAGATTTCCTGATTTGACCCTTAAAGCATATGTGAAATGACCAAAATGTCCATTTGGTGCATAGTTTGGTCATAAAAGATAAATTTCACATATATATGATATCTTACTGATATAACTTATTAAAATAAATATTTTTTATTAATTATTTTAGACTAGAACCTCAGATTATTACTTAACCTCTTTTATAAGCTTTAAAATGACCAAATTACCCTTTCCGGGCTTAAATTAGTTTTAAATTCGTTTCCGGCATAATGGAAGGTATCCTACTGATATCATAACATATCTTAAGCATATTAACTTGTGGAACCTGTTCATGACTCATTTGGTTACCCGTTATGCATTTTTCGCGTTCGGTACGGTTTATGTAGCTAGTTTGCATAAATTAACCGAAACGGGTCAAACCTTATCATTTTTATCTCAAAATCCAGAATGTATTTAGTTTACCCATATTATACAAGTCTTCATACTTGTCGGGTCTAAATCACATTCTATTCCGGTCTTCTCTTAATCTTGCTTTTTGAACCGTAAGCCCTTTCTTTAAAACTAACCGGTCTAAGTTTAAACTTAAGTAAGACCCGTTAGGAATCTAATAGGTTATTAAAACCTTCGTTCCAGATTTAGGAGACCAGTAAAAGCTACCGTACTTGCTGCTTTGTTATACGGCTGGGATTAAAATTTATATTTTAGCTCAGGTAAATACTTTTAACTTATTTTCCGTTATACGGGCTTGGGATACGGTATTATAATAATACCGCTTGGTTGGGTATGTAGTTATTTAAATCGGATTGTGATTAATACATTTACATAACCCGTTTTAATCTGTTATGTTTGATGCAATGCCTTTGGGGGGTTAATGACCATGTCCTGGATATCCTCGGCACATTTATTAGAAATGGCCACGGCTTAAGCACGGGGTGTAGGCATACACCTGACAGTTGCGTATGTATAAGCGGTATCTCACTCTCTTGTGCGCATATACTTGTGGTGTGTCAATTAATCTTATCCGGATCTTCTAACCGGGTCCTAAATGGACGACAAACATATAAATCTGTATACAAGATTATTTTTAAATAATTGTCCCAAGTTATAAAAGATTTTATGCCTTGAGCATCCAAATTCATTTTATAAACGTTTTCAAAAGAGTCAGTTAATTGTATTTTCCAGTGTAAACTGACGTATTTTCAAAAAGGTTAAGTGCAGGTACTAAGCGAAATAGGCTGGAACTCCTGAGTGAATAAATAAAGAGTCTTGCAAGCTTTTATCACTTTAAGTCTGTTGAACAATACTTCTTTTGTTTTGATCCGCCTGTGGATCCATCTTACAATCCGTTGTAATATTTTATGTTACTTTCAAATCGGTTTGTAATATTATTACTTTAGACTTCCGCTGTGCATTAAACTGTGATTATTGACTATGATGATATCAACTACGTCACGATACTCCCCACCGGGCCCACCGGTATTACGTGGAAATATCGGGGTGTGACATGTTGGTATCAGAGCCAACATTAAGTGAATTAAACACTAGCCTTTTGTGTTTAATCTCAATGACACAGTTTGCACATTCCTCGACCTCCGAGTCTAGGCTAACGACATAGGACTAATCCTAATCTTATTGTTTCCTTTTGTTGGTTTCTTTTGTTTGTTTTGGCAGGTACGACTACAATGCCGCCACGATTCAGAAGAGGTGGACGAGGCAAGGTGCCATTCACTGCTCCTAATGACCACGAGGCCGGGCCGTCACACCGGTGAACTCCTTCAGCAACCATGAGCTCTAGTCCTCAAGAAGACTGGATAACGTATTTGGAACCCGCGAGACATTCTGTCTCGCTTAGCTCTTCGCCCTCGTATCACCACTCCTTTGGGCCACAATCAGAAAACGAGCCCAATGATTCTCACCACTCCTACCTCCCGTTGCAGCGTTCGGGTTCTCACCATGCCTTTCAGGACCCGACCCCATACTTTCAGAGCCGGTTTAACCCGGCAAACGTGAGTGAAAAACCAATGGGCCATAACCCGTTGGGACCAGAAGACCACTTTCCGGAAGCCCAGGACATGGATATGGACGAGGATCCAGATTCAGAACCTGTCGAGCCACCAACTGGGAAGCCCACGCATCCCATAGAGATTTCAGACGGATCATCTTTCCATGGTTCGCCCTATATAGGTCCCGACTCCTTTGCCCAATGGTGGAGTAATTATCACTGGGAGTATACACCTTCCCACCACTCATCACCACACCAACAGGTCCCCTCTGAGGACCCACATTTTGAGGCAGTCACGCCACCGCCACCGCCGCCGCCAGAACAGCAACCGCCTCCAGAACCACCGAGGCGAAGAAGATCAGGTGCACGGATGTCCGTGCGAGGGGGTTTCCACTTCAGCACCCCCCAACACTCCAGTGGCAGTCACTACCCGCCACTGTATGAAGACCCACAGATGGGTGGGCCTTCAAACCCAGTTTCAGAAGTCGACTCAGCTCTGGTCGCACCACCACCAATGGGTTATGATAACCCAATTCCTTCATACGCCGGTGCAGCGGCGTATAACCCATTTGAGCAGCCAGCCTACCCGGGGTACAACTACTACAATGCCCCTAATGTTGACCCGTACCTCGAGGCGGTGAACTACAATGCTCTTCATCCTGAAGGACCTTATGCAGCTTCGTACCAAATTGGGTACCCAGCTTATGGGTATCAATACCCACCACCTCCTCAACCTCTGCCGCAGCAGCAGCCGCAGCCGCCACAGATCCAACCACCGCAGCAGGAAGAAATCCTTCAGAGGTTGAACTAGGTGGAACGAGAGGTGCAGGAGGAGCGTAGAAGCCGTCGGGGTTTGCTTAAGGGTTTGGCGGATCTGATCAAGGGGAAGAGGAAGATGGATTTTTGAAAATTCTTTATTTATTTGTGTTGTAATTTCTTTATTTTAATCAAGTCCCTGCGTGGACATTTTTATTTATATACTTGCTCCCTGCGTGGACCTGTCTTTCTTTGTTTAGCCCTTGCATGGGCAAGTTAGTTTGTAAAAGTCCTGTTTAGGGCAAATATGTACTTCTCTTTATTTATTTATGGAATGTTTTAAATTTAAATTTCATTTGTTATTATATATATGAATATATTATATGAAATAAAATCGAAATAACATTCCTTTTTGTAAGAAATCTGCCAATAAATATTGAAAGAAAATCTTAAAGGCAAAACCTAGCCCACGTGTCATTTTAAGACAGGGCCATGATGGTAGTCCCTTTCAAGGCTCAAATCCTTGTTAACATCTGAAAACATGTTAGCACTCCTGGCAAATGTGATTCGATAAAATCACATAAGTCATCCTTATATTGGATTCTTCCAATTCATTCTCTTTATTAATTAAACATCCATTAGTGATGATGTCCCTGCGGGCCATAATAATTGTCAAATAAGACAAAAGACAGTTGTAGTCTATGACTCCCTGTCAAGAAAGGTAATGAACTACGTTCAAACCTAAATGCTTTGATTCTATAAAATCATGGCTTATGAATTAAAATTGTCCTTGTGACTAGGCCTTTTGTATGCCACCCTATTATCCTTAATAGTTTATAACTGGATAAAATATAATAAATTTTTTAATAAATTAAATTAACCAATATGGTTTATAGTTACCATGGTTAGTGAATTGCCATAAATGACAATTCCATAATAGACTTCTGAATAAATCTTTGACAATATTTATGTAGCAATCAAGCTACATGGCTGGATCAGATGAGGTTAACAGCCACCCAAAGGAGAATAATGATACTACCAGAGTTAATGTAGCTGGTGCGGAACTGCAGGCATTAATAGATAATGCCGTTACTCGAGCTATTGACAGACAGTTTAATGAATCAACTGGTACTCGCGCCAAAACTCAGTCAGTACCACATACAAAACCACCCTCAAAGACCCACACATCTCACAAGAGCGATTCTCACCACTCATCGAATCAGAGGAGTGTTCCATCTAAGAAGGTTGTGCTCAATCAAGAGCCACATGTTAAGACCTGTTCTTATAAGTATTTCGCCTCCTGCAAACCCAGGATTTCACAGGGGAGAAAGGAGCCATTGATTGTATGACTTGGCTCGATGAGATGGATACAGTGGTTGATATTAGTGGTTGTGCCGAACAGGACATTGTGAAGTTTGTTTCATAATCCTTTAAAGGAGAAGCTCTAGCTTGGTGGAGGTCACTAGTCCAAGCTACAGGAATGATCCCGCTTTACAACATGTCTTGGGATCAGTTCGTTGCGTTGATCAAAGATAATTTCTGTTCTCAGCATGAGGTAGAAAGAATTGAAACTGACTTCTTGACCTTGGTCATGAAGAACTTGGATTGTCAGGCATACCTTACCAGTTTCAACACCATGTCTCGATTGGTTCCCTACTTGGTCACACCGAAACCAAAACGTATACCTCGTTTTATTGGAGGTCTAGCTCCAGAAATTAAAGCAAGTGTGAAAGCATCTAGACCTACCTCATTCAGGTCAGTGGTTGATTTGTCGTTATCCCTTACTCTCGATGCGGTCAGGAAGAGATCGCTTAAGAATTCCGATGAGGGAAAGAGGAAACGTGAGGAGGAGAACTCACGCCGTTCTGATAAGAAACATAAAGGGAACTCAGATCATAAGAAGAGTTCCGGATTTAAAAAGGATAACCATCAATCGAGTGAGAAACCCAAATGCAAGACCTGCCAGAAACATCAATTCGGAAAATGTAGACTCGAGTCAAGATCGCAGTCACAGTCAAAGTATATTGCATCTGGGATCTGCAAATCCAAGGATCATAAGACATTGGATTGCAAAAAGATGAAGGATGCAACCTGTTACGGTTGCAACGAGAAGGGGCACATTAAGACCAATTGCCCCAAGTTTGCAAAGAAGCCTGAAGAGATTAAGAAGACCAATGCACGGGTCTTTCAGATGAATGCTCAGGAGGCCATTCAAAATGACAACGTGATAACAGGTACCTTTCTCATCAATGATGTTTATGCTAGAGTATTGTTTGATTCGGGTGCAGACAAGTCTTTTGTGGATAATAAATTTTGTAAGTTATTAAATCTGCTTGTTAAAACTCTAAGCATAAAGTATGAGGTAGAATTAGCCGATGGTTCTTTAGAGACTGCCTCAACTGTATTAGATGGATGTTTTATATCCATTAGGAATCACTCTTTTCCGCTATCTTCGTGCATTGTAAATATTACCCCGATTCACATATCCCCAATCTTCGTCATCGTTAGCCCGATCATCATAATATTCTCCATCATCCGAATTTTCCGTATGCACGCTCACATGTTCCAGCGATTGATAACCGGGAACACTATATGGTTCGTCATCGGGGATGGCATTCCTCAAATCGTCTATGTTGAAGAATGGGTCTTCGTTCGCGGGATTGCCACGATCTCGATTACCTCGACGGTCGGAATTGACATTCCGGTCATCAAGGTTGATGGGTAAAGAATTGTGTCGATGAAGGTTTTGTTGTTGGGGTGTTCGTTGGGTGTTATTGGGATTTTGGTTTTGGAAAGGTGGTGTGGGTGGTCCGTTATTGTTGTTACCACCCAGTCGCTCTTGAGGCATAGGTTGAACATTTGAAGTGGGATTGAAGTTGCTTCGGTATTGGAATTGGTTTGGGTTTTGATTTTGGTTGAAGTTTTGGTTGAAGTTTTGGTTGGAATTTTGGTTCGCCATTGAATCGGTTTCAATGGTCGGTGTGAGTTGTGGTGTTTGGTTGGTTTGATTAGAAGCAAGTGTTACCTCTAACCGGCTTGCTAGATTTCTTCTTGCTACTCTTTCGATTTCCGATTCGTAGACTAACGGTGAAGTCCTCCCGGAGTTTCGCGTATGCATGCACTACCTGTAACCTGCACAAGTAACACACCCCGCGTAACAAGGAAAAAGACAAAGTACAAGAAAAGAAATTATGCAATTTAAACAGATAATCACACAAATTCAAACAATATCCAAACACAAAGCGCACGCACTCCCCGGTAACAACGCCAAAATTTGATCGGAGTGTCGCGCTCCGGTCAAAGATAAGATTTATAAGCCCAAATTACCCTTAACAAATAGTTAGTGGTAGCAAGGGGTCGAACCACGAAGAGTATGTGGTTTGTGTGTGGATTCGATTGAATTAAAACAAATGTCACGATTTATGAAGCTTACTAGAATGTCTTTGTATTTTATTTTGTTTAATTGAGAGATGTGAATTTAATCTAATGAAATTGGTGTAATTGATTGACAACTAAGACTTAAAGATTGCACAAAAGTTTGATTAATAAACGATAATGAGAAAAAGGGTTCACACCCGGTTTCGGTAATTGTCAACCTAGGGTTTCTACAAGTTTTAGATTCAACTCAAATGTATATGATTAGCGGATTTAGTGTACCGTGAATTAGGTGCCAATAACTATCAACGCTTCGAAAAACGGACAAGAATGCACTTTATAATCAACACAAGTAAAACCTAACCACGACAATGCACAATTACATATAACCATTTCGTAAAGTCATAACTTTTAACATCGTTCGACAATTTACGAATTCGAAACAAATGTAACACTATTATCAATGGTTTCAAAAATCAAACACAAGTTGTCACAAAGTTGAATTAAGAACAATTCAAAACCCTAAATTTAACAACTACCTACACCGGGGTGAAACCGAGATGATTAGCCGCTCATGGTTGAAGAAGCTTGATCACCTGATGATTGGAACTTGGTGGAGATCATCTTGAAGCTTTAAGGATGGAGGAATGGTGGATGATTAGGGTTTGTGGAATGATTGGTAATGGTGAAGTATGGAGAATTAGGGTTTATGGAGGAATTGGTGATTAGGAATGGTTGATGATGATGATCTTGATTCGGGTGATGTTTTGTGGATGGTAGATGGAATGGATGATTGGGGATGAATGGTAGATGATATGAGGCACTCCTATGAAGATTCAAACTTCAAAACTCATGTAACCCCCGAATTGAATGCCAAAAAAACCAATTAGCATCGTTCCCATCACCCAAATGAATGAAATTCGCGTTTCAGAGATCCGCTGCCCGTCGCCGACGGCTTGGGGCCCGTCGGCGACGGCCTCCCCATGTGCTGAAACCATCCGACGGCTTGTTTGTCTGTATACGGGGGTTTTTTGGCCGACGGGTGTTTCTAGAGCCCGTCGGCGACGGCCTAGAGCCCGTCCCCGACGACCTTTAGTTTTTCCTGTTTCGTCCGAAACTGTTTTCTTCATAACTTCTTCGTTATAGCTCCGTTTTACTCACCGTTTTCGCCCACGTACTCGTAATTCATCCCTCTATCATGCCATCTTCCAATATATTTTTTTTAAATCCATTAACATTCCCAAAACACATCCAATCTTCGTGATTAACCCAGTTTTGTTCATTTCACATCCCCGATTGATCCGATTCACGTCCCGGTGCTCCGTTTAGCTCCCGATTAGCTACTTAAACTCTTTTAGACCTGTAAAACACGAATCCCATTAAAAGTAGGCTATTCAAGATTAAAAGCTATGTAAAAACATCAACTTAAGCACAAACGATAACCAGTTTTCGACCACGTATCACATCCCCACACTTGTCGTTTGCTTGCCCTCAAGCAAATCTGTTTCTCACTTTCACGTGGGTCGAACAAGAAATACACTTCCCATCCCCTAGACTAAGTTTAAGGTCTAATGTCATGCCCGGTTCAAACTTCTTACAATTTTCAACATATTTAGCAATAATTGATTAATCGTATAAAAGTGGTTATCCAAGATTAACCCGCCCGTAAAACTAACAAGCCATGCATATCCCTCACAATGTTCTCTCCACTCGGCTTAAAAATTGGCTAATGTGTATAATGTATTAGCACTTTTGAAATAATCACTCAAACCGATTAGAACACGTACCCGCATAGGCTTGCAACTCAATCGTTCTCCACCACCGAACACGAATACTAAGAACAAGTCATAAGGTCTTTGGAGGGTTGTAACGGGGCTAGGTTAAGGGTATGGAATAGGATTTTTTTTAATGTGGCTACGGTGATGAAAAAATCGATTTTTATTACAAACGACTACTCTAAACAAAATTAAACTATAAACATCAACTACAAGGCAACAACTTTAGCCTTTTATTCAACAACTACTAACTTCATATTTTTGTGCTTTTCTTAACAATTTTTTTCTTCTTTTTCACAAATTTTCTGCATTTTTTTTTGCAAATATAAACCACAACTATATAAACAAATAATCCTAAAATCGAATTTCCATCACACGGGTTTAAAAGAAAAGGTTTAACGGTTATGGGCTAAACGGGTTGTCAAACGAAAGGTTTAGGCTCAAAGTGGGCGACTAGGGGATTTGTTTGGGTAAGGATAAATAATTGGTTTTAAAGGAAAAGGTTCACCTAATGCCTTAATCATTCTCGTGCTTGTATTCGGTCTATGGTCTCAAACGTATCAAAAGATGCAAGTTCTACAATACATGACTAATGGTCCACTCAAACAAAGAAACATAAATATGTAATTCTATGATTTAAAAGTGGCTCAAAACCTCACATATATAAAGGGTATGGTATGTGACATGCATGATGTGCTAGTTTCTTAGGCGAATTACTCCCAAATAACCACCCGCTAAATACCCGTCATGTTATTAATTTGAACTTGACCATGACAAAAGACCAAATGGGTTGTGCCATCCCTCGTTGACTTAGTTACTTGTGCTATTAAGATCGCTTTTGAAACAAGAATTTTTTTTTTTTTTATTTTTGAAATTTTCCCCCATCCCCACACTTGAGGTAAACATTGTCCCCAATGTGTAGTATTTAAATGAACGGGTCAAAATCGAAAACTTTTACTACTCCCCCATCCCCACACTTGAGGTAAACATTGTCCTCAATGTGTAAGAACTAGAGTTTTTAAAACGCTCAAGGGATGTGACACGACTACCCTTCCCAAAATTTCACCCCGGAAAAAAAATAAAATACAAAATACAATCCACTTATTACTAAACTAAGAATCAAGGTAGAAAGGAAACGCATGCACCTGATTTTTGTCGCTTGATGCCCATGTCTTCTTCTTCTCTTCATAAAAAACGGTTGTCTCTCGAACATCATGTACCTACAAATTCTAACCCTTGTGTAGAAGTATGCTTCTCACAACCATTGAAATTTGTTAGGTAATTAGTTCTACCATTTTTATGAAATTGTTACCAAATCATGCGTTAAATTACCTTGATTTTTGTGGAAAAATAATTTACAACAATAACAATCCTAACTCACTTTCGTAGGAATCACGGTTGCATTTAGCTTATGCAACAAGCCCTTTTAAACCCCGCGATAGCTCGGGAGGACGAGTAGGTCTCGTGAGGGTTATATAGGGAACACACCCACAACGTTCATTTAAATACTAAAACGAAATAACAAAATTATACAACAACAACAACAATACTAACTAAACTACGAAAAACAACTAAAACGAAATGCGAAAGAAAATATACAACAACAATTGACTTACCACCTCATGGTGGTCGAATGGCATGCTTGCCATCCACGAGCTCCTCAAAATCACCCGCCGGTGATTCATACCATTTGTTGCCAAACGGTCCAAACTTCCTCACCTCCTCTTCCTTTTTCTTTTCTAGGGGTGGCTTCTTTGCTTTCTTCTTCTTGACTGTCTTCTTCTTTGTTTCTCTAAACCTACCAACCATAGCACAAACCTTTTTGTTTGGATTCATGTCCTTTTTAGGACACTTATCCTCACCGAATGGGTTAGTAAATTTTGGAAAAACATTTAATTTTAATTCCCGGTCCCCAAACTTCATGCTTACCATTCCCGTTGCACAATTTATTATGGCATTAGCAGTTGCCAGGAACGGTCTACCCAGTATGACTATCGGTTGGGTGTTCTCAACACACCCAACATAGTCTACTACCAAAAAGTCAACTGGGTAGTAGCAATCATCCACCTTAACAATCACATCCTCCACCATCCCCCTTGGATGCGTGGGAGTCTGATCGGCCAATACCACGGGAGTATCAATTTTTTTTAATGGACCAAAATCGTATTGGTCATATAAACTCCCGGGTAAAATGCTCACACAAGCTCCAAGATCAAGGAGCGCCCTCTCGATTTTAAATGTTCCAATTTGAATCGGAATAAGAAGATCTCCTGGATCTTGAGCTTTTTGAGGAAGGGCACTCGATAAAACGACACTAACATGAGATATCAAATCAACCGGTTTGGGTAATTTGTTGTGCCGTTTTTCAATGCTTAACTCCTTTAAGCATTCCACATGAGCTGGAACCTCTTTAATGTCATCAAGTAACGGTAAATTAATTTTTTCTTGTTTAAAATTTTCCCACCTCTCGTCCTTCGGTGGGTACCGTTCTTCAACTTTTGATGCATTAATCAGGTTAAGTTGATTTAAACAATTTACACAAAAAGAATTTTTAGTTATATTTTCAATTTTACTTTGTGAAATCGTTTCTTGTTCATTTCCACTTTCCGGCTCATCACTTATATCTACTACTACACCATCAACAAATTGTGGTGGTGGAATGCTTTGAATACTACAAATTTCATCATTCGGAAGAAGACTTACCGCGCTAATGTGTACATTCTTCACATTGCCCGTGCTTGAGCTTTGATGCTTCGGGTTCATTGTGGTGTCACTTGGGAGCTTTCCTACATTTCCCTGATTCTGAGCCATCTCTTGTGCAAGTTGCCCAACTTGCTTCTCCAACGCCTTATGGGATTTATCTCGTACCTCAAACTCTTTCTTCATATCTTGATTTGAATGGTTGATAGCATTCATAATAGCATCAAATTTTGAATTTATCGAGTCATCACCTTGAGAGTTTGAAACATCACCCCCATTTCCACTTTGGTTGTAACCACGTTGATAATTACCTTCACGGTTTTGATACCCTTGGTTACCCCCTTGATTGTAATTCCTTTGGTAACCCCCTTGGTTACCACCTTGACGGTTGTTATAAGAGTAACCACCTTGACCACCTTGATTACCCGACTGAAAATTCGGGTTCATTTGATTCGAGGCGTTGCCATACCGGAAGTTAGGGTGATTTCTCAAACCCGGATGGAAAGTGTTGGAATTCATATCGTATTGCTTTCGATCCCCATACACTTGGTTTACTTCCTCGGTGTAATCACCCGGTCCCGTTGGGCATTGATCGGTTTTATGCCCAATATCTCCACACTCTTCACATACCGCGAATTGTACCGCGTTCACCTCCTTCTTCTTCATACGAGCCATTTCCCGTTCTAAGGTGGAGATTCGATCCTTAGAATCAAGATCGGGAAGTGACCGGGAAACTGGATGTTTCTTAGCTCTATCGGCCGATTCCTTCTCTTTTGACCGTTTGCTCATCCTCTCCAAAAACTCCCAATCATCATCTTCATTGTAACACCTCGAAAATTCACGTTCTATAATGTGTAGACACGTGTCAGATGTTTAAACGTGTGAAAGAAATATTATAGAAGGACTAAAGCTGACAAACATGGAAAGTATGTGAATATACGTATTCTAAGTGTCAACTGTGAATAAATATAATGTACATTAACCCTACATGGTGCCCATACCTTCAAACGAATAAATCATGGATCATACGAAGCTAAAAGTGATTATACACCTTGGTTCATTAG
Organism: Helianthus tuberosus; assembly: GCA_030545235.1. Classification (NCBI taxonomy): domain Eukaryota; kingdom Viridiplantae; phylum Streptophyta; class Magnoliopsida; order Asterales; family Asteraceae; genus Helianthus; species Helianthus tuberosus. Next base: position 136,214,660 of record CM060357.1, read on the forward strand.
TTATCCAATTAATATGCATGTTTCCGTTAATTGCTCGTATGTTGACCATTATGCCCTTATTACTTTAAAACATGATTTTTGGAAATGTAAGAGAGTAGAAACTTTAATTACTGATATATAAACTTTTATGCAAAGTTTGACATCAGTTTGAATTGTAGATTAAGAGTTATGCTCATTATCGCAAAATGAATGCTTTATGTTAATAAAACGGCGTAATTAGCGTATAGCCTAGTTAAGCATACTTTTTGGTATCAAATCTTTTACCCACTATTGTAATATATTATTTTGGGATTTTTAAAGATTTTTAATTAATTTTAGGCTGAGCATAACTCATAGTCGTAGGCTTAATTCGGTAAATGTCGGTTTTGCCCTTACGGGCCATAAAATGAGTTTTACATATCAAAACGACTCCAAACCTTTTGCTACTGATTAGTTATGATAAATAAACTATTTTGGACCTTCTGGAATAATAAAAAATATCAGCTTTAGGTATTGAACCCGTAAACGGCTCCTAATCGCCTTATTTAGCATTTTTAGCGCATAGTATGTACTAATACCATTTTTAAACATACAAGGGTGATACCTACTGATGTTTCAGTCAAATTATAACATTTTAACAGTAAGCAAAAGTTGGTTATCTCAGACTTCGGTTTTGAGCTTTTCGGCTTATGCGAAATTACCAAAATACCCCTACGGGGCATAGTTTGGTTATAATTGATCAATTTCACATATCTAAAATACCTTACCATTATAAATCAGTAAACTAAGCATTTTTGCTGATTATATCAGACCTGTAACTCAGTTAAACATTTAAACTCTTTTATAAACTTTTAAACGACCAAACTACCCCTACGGGGCCTAGTTTGTGTTTAAACACGTTTCGGGCATAATGAAAGACATCTTACTGATGTCACAACATATTTGAGGCATAATTAACTTAGGAAACCTGTATATAGCTCTCATGAATACCCGCCACGCTTATTACGCGTACGGTTCGGTTTATGTAACAAGTTTACATAAATTAGCCGAAACGGGTCAAACCTTAACGGTTTTATCTCAAAATCCAGAATGTGAATAATAAACCCATATTAAACAAGTCTTCAAACTTGTCGGGTCTAAATCACATTCTATCCGGTCTTCGCTTAATCGTGCGTACGAACCGTATCTTGAAACTAGCCGGTCTAAGCTTAAGCTTAATTAAAGGCCCGTTAGGATTCTAATAGGTTATTATAAAACCTTCGTTCCAGATTAGGAGGACCAGTAAAAGCTACGTGAATTTTGCTAATTGTGAATTATACTTTGCTCAGGTAAATACTTTTAACTTATTTTCCCTATACGGGCTTGGGTTACGGTATATAGCATACCGCTTGATCGAGCATCAAATCCTCCACCGTTGAGTGGGTAATTGACTAATTTGATCGGCTCGTTTAAACAGTCTTGTTACTTAAAGCCTTTGGGGGGTTAATGACCATGTCCCGGATATCCTTGGCATCATCTTACGAGATGGCCACGACCTGAGCACGGGGTGTAGGCGTACACCCGTCAGTGTATAACTCAATAATGTGGTGTGTCTATTGATCTTTAACCCGGACAAGATCCGGGCTACTGAACGCACAAGGAACATGTAATTCGTTCACAAGATTATAATATTAAATAATTCTCCCAAGTTAAATAAAAATGTTTATGCCATGTGCATCCAAACCAATTTTCAATCATTTTCCAAAATGAGTCAGTTGATTGTATTTACCAGTGTAAACTGACGTATTTTCCCAAAAAGATTAAATGCAGGTACTAAGCGAAATTGGCTGGGATTTCTCCTTAGCATCATTAGAAGTCTCGCAAGCTTAAGATGCCTGAAGTCTGTTGAACCATAGTTTCATATTTTAAATTTCGATCCTACTGTGGATAAACATCCGAATATTGTGACATTGATATTACAATAAATAAATTCGGTTGTATCATATTTTAAATTTGCTTCCGCTGTGCATATTGATATTGTGTTGTTTGACTATTATGTTGCCAACCACGTCACGATACTCCCCCACCGGGCCCACCGGTGACACGTGGAAATCGGGGTGTGACAGGTTGGTATCAGAGCCAACACTGAGTGAATTAAACACTAGCCTTTTGTGTTTAATCTCAGTTACACAATTGCACAATTCTAAACTTTCGAGTCTAGACATATAACATAGGACAAATTCCACCTTGTTCGTGTTGTCCTTTATTTTGCATACATTTTTGTATTGTTATCTTATATTGTATTGACAGGACAAAATGCCTCCAAGATTCTTCCGTAGGAGAGGACGAGGCAAGGGGCCGATTACCGCCCCCAATGACAACGAGGCAGGACCCTCGAATGCACGAGCTCCTTCGACAACAGAGAGTGATGATCCACGACAAAACAGAAGGAACCTATTTAAGCCGGCTAGACGGTCGGTCTCACATAGCTCGACACCTCCGGTCCAAAACCCGTATGGGCCACAACCGGACTACGAGCCGAACAACCCTCAGCCTTCCTTCATATCATTACAACGATCCCTGTCTCATCATTCTTTCGGGGACCCCACCCCAGTTTTTCAGGGCCGGTTTAATCCGGTAGGCTACTTGCAAGAACCCGTGGGTTTCAACCCACTAGGGCCAGACGATCACTTCTCCGGTGATAATGTGGATGACATGGACGAGGATACGGACCCCGTCGAACCTGCAAGTGGTACTCCGAACCACCCGATAGAGATCTCCGATGGATCTTCATTCCACGGATCGCCCTATGTAGGTCCGGATAGCTTTCAGGCGATGTTCACCCGACACGAGTGGTATTATACACCTCCTCACCATTCGTCGCCTCAGCAGCAGCAGCATCATCAAGATTCCTCTGAGGATCACCGATTTGTGGCAGTTACGCCACCGCCTCCACCGCCGCCAGTGCAGCCGGAACCGCCGCAACCGCCAAGGCGAAGGAGAACAGGTGCCCGAATGTCGTCACGAGCAGGGGACTTCCATTTCAGTTCCCCACGTCAGTCCAGTGGCAGCCATTATCCGCCACATCAGGAGGACCCACAAATGGGTGGACCTTCACAACCAGCTGTACCACAGCCACCGCCAATGGGTTTTGACAACCCAATTCCAGCGTATACGGGTTCCATGGCATACAACCCGTTTGAATCCCCAACGCATCACAACTATGGTTACGCGGAGGCCGACCCGTACATGGTAGCGGCGAACTACAACAACCAAGGACCCTATGGGGATCCATGGGGAGTAGGGTACCCAACTCAGGGATACCCGATACCTCCTAGACCCATTATCCGGACGCAATCGCAGCCGCCACGGTTTTCTCCCCCGGAAAGGGAGGAAATCCTGCAAAGGTTGGATGAAGTAGAGCGAGGCTTCCACCGTGACCGTAGGGAGAGACAGAGCTTCTTCCAGGGATTAGCAAGTTTGATCAAAGGGAAGAACAAGAAGGATCATTGAATTCTTCCAAGTATTGTTAAGCTCCTGCGTGGGCCTGTATTTGCTGTATTTGTTTAAGCCCCTGCGTGGGTGTGTATGTGTGTTTGTTTGACCCCTGCGTGGGTTTATTTTCCGTTAACCCCTGCGTGGGTATGATGTTTGCTTAAAGTCCCTGCGTGGACTAGTTTGTTTGTTTAAAGTCCCTGCGAGGACGAGCATGTTGATTGACCCCTACGTGGGTATTTGTTTGTTGGAAAAGACCCGTTTAGGGCAGCGTGTATTATTATAATAAATTAATGGAATGTTGATTTATAAATCTCATGTTTTCCATTATGTGCATGTATAAATGAAAAATGAAATAAATAAATTAAAATCATTCCTTTTTGAAATAATCTGCCTATGTAATTATTAATTAAGAATCTTAAAGTGTGAAACCTAGCTTTCAGGTCATCATAAGACCAGGCCAAGATGGTAAGACCTGTTCAAAAGATTCAAATCTAAGTTAACATCTGAAAACATGTTAACACTCCTGGCAGGCGTGATTCGTTAAAATCACACGTCATTTTTATAAAGGAATTCTTTAGAAGATTTCGTAACCCAGTTTAATGATCTCCGAATCCTGGGTTTACATCATCAATTAAGATGATCATATTTTAACCATACGTGGTAATACAATGCCTACGGGCCCTGCTCAATTCCATATGAGCCAAAAGAAAGTGGTAGCGATGACTCCCTGTCAAATAAAGGTAATGAACTAGGTTCAAACCTTCATGCGTTGATTCTCTGAAATCATAGCTAATAATTTATAAACGTCCTTGTGACTAGGCCTTTTGTGCCACAAATAAAACTGTTATTGTTTTATAATTAGGATAAATTATTATAGAAATCCTAAATAAATATGATTTATAAATTAACCAAATATGGTCTCTGTTACCATGGTTAATGAATTGCCATAAAAGATAATTCCATAATAAACTCCCAAATAAACTATTGTCCTTGTTTTCTGCAACAGTTCAATTAAAATGGCTAACTCGGACGAGGGTAATAGTCATCCAGTGGAGGTTAATAATGACGCCCGAATAAATCTAACGGGTGCGGAATTGAAAGCGATCATAGACGGCGCTGTTACACAGGCTTTGGAAAGGCAGTATGAAGAGTACAGTGGGACTCGTAGTAGGACCCAATCTACACAGCCTTCAAAGCCATCGTCCAAGAAGGACGACCCGAAGAAAAACGATGATCGACGCTCCTCGAACCACAGTGCTCCATCTCAGCAGGTTATACGTAATCAAGGGCCCCGTGACAAGGGTTGCTCGTATAAATATTTTGTTTCTTGCAAGCCCCGGGATTTCACTGGGGAGAAGGGAGCCACTGACTGTATGACATGGCTGGATGAGATGGATACGGTTGTAGACATCAGCGGATGTGCTGAGAGAGACGTGGTCAAGTTTGTGTCGCAGTCTTTTAAGGGTGAAGCGTTAGCATGGTGGAGATCTCTGATTGAGGCCACCGGAAAAATCCCATTGTATAATATGTCGTGGGATCAATTTGTTGCCCTTATCAAGGAAAATTACTGCCCTCAGCATGAGGTGGAGAAGATAGAATCTGACTTTCTATCATTGGTGATGACAAACCTTGACTGTCAAGCTTACCTAACGAGCTTCAACACGATGTCCCGATTGGTTCCTTATCTGGTAACCCCGGATCCAAAAAGAATCGCTCGTTTTATCGGTGGTTTAGCCCCCGAGATCAAGGCAAGCGTTAAAGCTTCTCGGCCAGTTGCTTTTAGATTAGTAGCTGACATTTCCTTATCCCTCACTCTGGATGCGGTCAGGCAGAGATCGCTGAGGAATAAGGAGGCTGAGAAGAGAAAACGTGAAGATGATGGTTCACGTAGATCGAACAAGAAACACCGTGGGAACGGTGATAACAAGAAAGGATCTGACTCGAGGAAAGAGGGGCATAATTCTGGTGAGAAGCCTAAATGCAAGATATGCAAGAAGCAGCACTTTGGAAAGTGCAGACTTGAGTCGAACTCACAGACTCAGTCAAAATCTTATGCATGTGGCATTTGCAAGTCCACGGATCACAAAACCTTGGATTGCAAGAAGATAAAAGATGCAACGTGCTACCGCTGCAATGAAAAGGGTCACATTAAAACCAACTGCCCTAAGTACAACAAGAAGCCTGAAGAGGCCAAGAAGACTAATGCCAGAGTCTTCAGAATGGACGCAAAGGAAGCGATTCTAGACGACAACGTTATTACAGGTACTTTCCTTGTAAATGACGTCTTTGCTAGAGTACTTTTTGATTCAGGCGCTGATAAGTCTTTCGTTGATAAAAAGTTTTGTGAATTGCTGAAATTACCTGTCAAAACCTTAAATGTGAATTATGAGGTGGAGTTAGCAAATGGCACCCTAGAAACCGTCTCTACTGTGTTAGATGGATGTGTTATATCCATTAAGAACCATTCTTTTCCTCTGTCTCTACTTCCCTTTAAGTTGGCCGGTTTTGACATAGTTCTGGGTATGGACTGGTTATCGCATAACCAGGCCCAAATTGTCTGTAACAAGAAACAAGTGGTAATAAAGACTCCGTCTGGGGAACCACTTACTATTCGGGGAGATACCCAGTATGGGCTGCCTGAGGAGGTGACTATGCTCAAGGTTTCCAAGTGTTTGAAGAAGGGGTGTGTCATCTACATGGCGCAAGTGATTATTGATGAGCCAAAACCAAAGATAGAAGACATCCCTGTCATTTCTGAATACCCAGAAGTGTTTCCTGAAGATCTACCTGGTTTACCACCAGATAGACAAGTCGAATTCAGGATCGATATCATCCCCGGAGCAGCACCAGTTGCTAGAGCACCGTACAGATTGGCACCCACAGAAATGAAGGAGTTGAGGACACAGCTAGATGAATTGCTGGCTAAAGGTTTCATTAGACCCAGCTCGTCTCCTTGGGGAGCGGCAATCCTATTTGTCAAGAAGAAGGATGGGTCGATGCGTCTGTGCATCGACTATCGCGAGCTTAATAAAGTCACGATCAAGAATAGGTATCCTCTGCCCAGAATCGACGATCTGTTCGATCAGCTTCAAGGGGCAAGTTATTTCTCGAAGATTGATTTGAGGTCAGGCTACCATCAGTTGAAGGTTAAAGATGAAGACGTGCACAAGACTGCATTTAGGACTCGTTACGGACATTACGAGTTACTAGTGATGCCTTTTGGGCTCACTAATGCACCAGCCGCGTTCATGGATCTCATGAATCGCGTCTGCAAGCCTTACTTGGATAAATTCGTCACCATTTTCATCGACGACATTCTCATTTATTCTAAGAATCAAGCTGACCATGAGAAACACCTTCGTTGTATTCTCAAACTTCTACATCAGGAGAAGCTCTATGCCAAATTCTCCAAGTGTGAATTTTGGCTACGAGAAGTCCAATTTCTTGGACACGTGGTCAGTGAGCGTGGTATCCAGGTGGATCCCGCTAAGGTTGAAGCTGTAATGAACTGGCAAGAGCCAAAGACGCCTACAGAAATTCGTAGCTTCCTGGGATTGGCAGGATATTACAGGCGTTTCATCGAAAATTTTTCAAGGATTGCTGCACCCCTAACTTCCTTGACTAAGAAGAAAGTAAAGTTCATTTGGAGCCCTAAGCAGCAAGAGTCCTTTGATATTCTGAAGCAAAAGTTGAGCAACGCCCCAGAACTGACATTGCCAGATGGAGTAGAAGAGTTCGTGGTTTACTGCGATGCATCGCATACTGGCATGGGGTGTGTGCTTATGCAGAAAGGTAAGGTGATTGCCTACGCTTCACGACAATTAAAAGTGCATGAAAAGAATTACACCACCCACGACTTGGAATTGGGTGCAGTTGTATTCGCACTGAAGCTTTGGAGGCACTATCTATATTGTGTCAAGTGTGTGATCTATTCTGATCACAAGAGCCTTCAACATCTGTTTAATCAGAAAGAATTAAACATGAGGCAACGCCGTTGGATGAAGACCTTGAATGATTATGATTGTGAAATCAAGTATCATCCCGGCAAAGCGAATGTAGTCGCTGACGCCTTGAGCAGAAAGGAGAGGGTTAAACCCATCCAAATCAATGCCAAGCGCATGCAAATAAAGAATAATTTGATTGAAAGGTTGTTAGCTGCACAGAAGGAAGCTGTGTTGGGAGCTAACTATCCTAATGAAAAGCTAGGAGTAACTGAGGAGCAGCTAACTCTTAGCAAGGACGGAATTTTGCGATTAAATGGACGAATATGGGTTCCAATTTATGGAGGTCTTCGAGATGTCATCCTCCAGGAAGCCCATAGTTCCAAATACTCCGTTCATCCTGGAGCTGATAAGATGTACCAGGATCTAAAGGCAAATTATTGGTGGATAGGCTTGAAAAAGTCTGTAGCCACCCATGTAGCTAAATGCTTGACATGTGCGCAAGTAAAAGCCGAGCATCAAAAGCCGTCAGGCTTGCTACAACAGCCTGAACTTCCTACGTGGAAGTGGGAAATGGTAACCATGGATTTTATTACCAAGTTACCTAAGACCAGGAAAGGAAATGATACGATATGGGTTATAGTTGACAGACTGACTAAGTCAGCACATTTCTTACCCATCAAGGAGACTTATAGCTCCGATATGTTAGCCCAGTTATACGTTGATAAGATTGTAGCCTTGCATGGCATACCTGTGGCTATTATCTCTGATAGAGATACTAGGTACACGTCACATTTTTGGAAAAGTTTCCAACAATCTTTGGGCACACGTCTGAATTTTAGTACGGCTTATCATCCTCAGACTGACGGTCAGAGTGAGCGTACTATTCAAACGTTGGAAGACATGCTACGTGCATGTGCGATCGATTTGGGTGGTAGTTGGGATAAGAACCTACCATTAATCGAATTCTCCTACAACAATAGCTACCATACCAGCATTAAGGCTGCGCCTTTTGAGGCATTATAATGTAGAAAGTGTAGATCGCCTATTTGTTGGGCGGAAGTTGGAGATGTCCAGTTATCAGGACCAGAGATCGTGTTCGAAACGACGGACAAGATTGTCCAAATTCGTGACCGTCTCAAAGCTGCCCAGGATAGGCAGAAAAGTTACGCTGATCCTAAGCGTAAGGATTTTCACTTCGAAGTAGGTGATAAAGTCCTACTTAAAGTGTCACCCTGGAAGGGAGTGATGCGATTTGGTAAGAAAGGCAAGCTAAGCCCGAGATACATAGGACCTTTCGAGGTTATCGAACGTGTCGGGTCAGTTGCCTATAAGTTAAACTTACCGGAAGAGCTCAGTGGAATTCACAATGTGTTCCACATCTGCAATCTGAAGAAGTGCTTCGCTGATGAATCACTGGTTATACCACATACAGATGTGCATATAGACGAGAGCTTGAAATTTGTTGAAAAAACTTGGTCGATTGAAGATCGACAGGTAAAGAAGCTTCGAAGGAAGCATGTACCTATTGTAAAGGTCAAATGGGATGCCCGTAGAGGTCCCGAATACACGTGGGAGGTTGAATCCACGATGAAAGAAAAGTACCCTTACTTATTTCAGTAAATCTCGGGTCGAGATTTATTTTAAGGGGGTGAGGATGTAACACCTCGAAAATTCACGTCCTATAATGTGTAGACACGTGTCAGATGTTTAAACGTGTGAAAGAAATATTATAGAAGGACTAAAGTTGACAAACAAGGAAAGTATGTGAATATACGTATTCTAAGTGTCAACTGTGAATAAATATAATGTACATTAACCCTACATGGTGCTCATACCTTCAAACGAATAAATCATGGATCATACGAAGCTAAAAGTGAGAGATTTCAAACTACAGGGGCTAAACGTGTCAACATGTTTAAATTATACCTCTGAGTGACCTTTTGACAAACCCGAAGCTTTGTAATGGTAAATTACACTCACTAGAACGCACGACTTAAATTTCATAAAATTTCGTTATCGTATGACCAAGTTGTGATCAAATTCGTGTGCGAGGGGTTAAAGCGTCAACATTGAAAATTAGGCCTTTTCGGGTAACAATAAAGTTAACCGAGGACTAATCAAAGTAGGTAAATGTCTTGAAGCCCTTATACGTCAATTACGAGGGCTCAAAATGCAAGAAAATAAGGTCTTTTCGAAGTTTGAAGAGCCAGGGACCAAAACTGCAAATTTTAAAAAGTTTGTTGGATGACCCCAAGGGCTCGCGTAGCGCGAGCACATACTGCCTAGGCAGTCGCGCTACGCCACTGCCACATCTGGATAGATTTCCGATTTTCTTGGATGTGTGTCTGCTAGGTGCCTTTGTGATCGACTTTAACCGATTTTTCACATCCCCCTTGGCCCCTAAACGACCCCTAAACCTATAGGACACTTGTTGAAAGGGTATGGTGAGTGCTAGACTTGTTTGTCAACCTGTGATTGAATTCACTATAAAAGGGCCTTCAAGTTACAAACACTCCTCACACCTTCATCTGCATTTGTGGATCACTTCTGGAGCTCAAACTTCCTCTCAAGTGTTCTCTAATCAAGCTTAGGACTTCAGTAAGTGTTCTAATCCTTCTTTAATTGAGTTTAGCTTAGTTTATTAGCTAAAAGTCAAACCGTCGTAATTACGGTTTGACTTCGAGATTAGTCAACAATGGCTCAGTCATATCTCGAATTAAAAGTAGATATAAGTTGGTATTTATGTGGGTAATAAACCCTCAAAAAGGGTTCCCCCTGATTACCACTCTAACCAGGTCAAAAGTCGGGTCAAACGTGTACTTAAAAAGTCAACATAAAGTTTAAAATGCGATTTATGCATAATTAGCAATGTAGATCATATACAACCTGATTGATCATTGTTATAACTTAGTAATAAGTGTAAGAACATGTCTAAACTTGTTCAACCCGACAATTTCCTGCTTAGACCCGGTTCGGAACCGAAAGTCACATAGTTTGACTTTCACTTTGACTTTCAGTTCTGACCCGTTTAGGCATGTTTTAGAAATGCCTCAGAGCTTTAATTGGACTAGGTTACATGTTAGTACAACCCTCTGTGATTATACACCTTGGTTCATTAGTTATCCAATTAATATGCATGTTTCCGTTAATTGCTCGTATGTTGACCATTATGCCCTTATTACTTTAAAACATGATTTTTGGAAATGTAAGAGAGTAGAAACTTTAATTACTGATATATAAACTTTTATGCAAAGTTTGACATCAGTTTGAATTGTAGATTAAGAGTTATGCTCATTATCGCAAAATGAATGCTTTATGTTAATAAAACGGCGTAATTAGCGTATAGCCTAGTTAAGCATACTTTTTGGTATCAAATATTTTACCCACTATTGTAATATATTATTTTGGGATTTTTAAAGATTTTTAATTAATTTTAGGCTGAGCATAACTCATAGTCGTAGGCTTAATTCGGTAAATGTCGGTTTTGCCCTTACGGGCCATAAAATGAGTTTTACATATCAAAACGACTCCAAACCTTTTGCTACTGATTAGTTATGATAAATAAACTATTTTGGACCTTCTGGAATAATAAAAATATCAGCTTTAGGTATTGAACCCGTAAACGGCTCCTAATCGCCTTATTTAGCATTTTTAGCGCATAGTATGTACTAATACCATTTTTAAACATACAAGGGTGATACCTACTGATGTTTCAGTCAAATTATAACATTTTAACAGTAAGCAAAATTTGGTTATCTCAGACTTCGGTTATGAGCTTTTCGGCTTATGCGAAATTACCAAAATACCCCTACGGGGCATAGTTTGGTTATAATTGATCAATTTCACATATCTAAAATACCTTACCATTATAAATCAGTAAACTAAGCATTTTTGCTGATTATATCAGACCTGTAACTCATTTAAACATTTAAACTCTTTTATAAACTTTTAAACGACCAAACTACCCCTACGGGGCCTAGTTTGTGTTTAAACACGTTTCGGGCATAATGAAAGACATCTTACTGATGTCACAACATATTTGAGGCATAATTAACTTAGGAAACCTGTATATAGCTCTCATGAATACCCGCCACGCTTATTACGCGTACGGTTCGGTTTATGTAACAAGTTTACATAAATTAGCCGAAACGGGTCAAACCTTAACGGTTTTATCTCAAAATCCAGAATGTGAATAATAAACCCATATTAAACAAGTCTTCAAACTTGTCGGGTCTAAATCACATTCTATCCGGTCTTCGCTTAATCGTGCGTACGAACCGTATCTTGAAACTAGCCGGTCTAAGCTTAAGCTTAATTAAAGGCCCGTTAGGATTCTAATAGGTTATTATAAAACCTTCGTTCCAGATTAGGAGGACCAGTAAAAGCTACGTGAATTTTGCTAATTGTGAATTATACTTTGCTCAGGTAAATACTTTTAACTTATTTTCCCTATACGGGCTTGGGTTACGGTATATAGCATACCGCTTGATCGAGCATCAAATCCTCCACCGTTGAGTGGGTAATTGACTAATTTGATCGGCTCGTTTAAACAGTCTTGTTACTTAAAGCCTTTGGGGGGTTAATGACCATGTCCCGGATATCCTTGGCATCATCTTACGAGATGGCCACGACCTGAGCACGGGGTGTAGGCGTACACCCGTCAGTGTATAACTCAATAATGTGGTGTGTCTATTGATCTTTAACCCGGACAAGATCCGGGCTACTGAACGCACAAGGAACATGTAATTCGTTCACAAGATTATAATATTAAATAATTCTCCCAAGTTAAATAAAAATGTTTATGCCATGTGCATCCAAACCAATTTTCAATCATTTTCCAAAATGAGTCAGTTGATTGTATTTACCAGTGTAAACTGACGTATTTTCCCAAAAAGATTAAATGCAGGTACTAAGCGAAATTGGCTGGGATTTCTCCTTAGCATCATTAGAAGTCTCGCAAGCTTAAGATGCCTGAAGTCTGTTGAACCATAGTTTCATATTTTAAATTTCGATCCTACTGTGGATAAACATCCGAATATTGTGACATTGATATTACAATAAATAAATTCGGTTGTATCATATTTTAAATTTGCTTCCGCTGTGCATATTGATATTGTGTTGTTTGACTATTATGTTGCCAACCACGTCACGATACTCCCCCACCGGGCCCACCGGTGACACGTGGAAATCGGGGTGTGACAGGTTGGTATCAGAGCCAACACTGAGTGAATTAAACACTAGCCTTTTGTGTTTAATCTCAGTTACACAATTGCACAATTCTAAACTTTCGAGTCTAGACATATAACATAGGACAAATTCCACCTTGTTCGTGTTGTCCTTTATTTTGCATACATTTTTGTATTGTTATCTTATATTGTATTGACAGGACAAAATGCCTCCAAGATTCTTCCGTAGGAGAGGACGAGGCAAGGGGCCGATTACCGCCCCCAATGACAACGAGGCAGGACCCTCGAATGCACGAGCTCCTTCGACAACAGAGAGTGATGATCCACGACAAAACAGAAGGAACCTATTTAAGCCGGCTAGACGGTCGGTCTCACATAGCTCGACACCTCCGGTCCAAAACCCGTATGGGCCACAACCGGACTACGAGCCGAACAACCCTCAGCCTTCCTTCATATCATTACAACGATCCCTGTCTCATCATTCTTTCGGGGACCCCACCCCAGTTTTTCAGGGCCGGTTTAATCCGGTAGGCTACTTGCAAGAACCCGTGGGTTTCAACCCACTAGGGCCAGACGATCACTTCTCCGGTGATAATGTGGATGACATGGACGAGGATACGGACCCCGTCGAACCTGCAAGTGGTACTCCGAACCACCCGATAGAGATCTCCGATGGATCTTCATTCCACGGATCGCCCTATGTAGGTCCGGATAGCTTTCAGGCGATGTTCACCCGACACGAGTGGTATTATACACCTCCTCACCATTCGTCGCCTCAGCAGCAGCAGCATCATCAAGATTCCTCTGAGGATCACCGATTTGTGGCAGTTACGCCACCGCCTCCACCGCCGCCAGTGCAGCCGGAACCGCCGCAACCGCCAAGGCGAAGGAGAACAGGTGCCCGAATGTCGTCACGAGCAGGGGACTTCCATTTCAGTTCCCCACGTCAGTCCAGTGGCAGCCATTATCCGCCACATCAGGAGGACCCACAAATGGGTGGACCTTCACAACCAGCTGTACCACAGCCACCGCCAATGGGTTTTGACAACCCAATTCCAGCGTATACGGGTTCCATGGCATACAACCCGTTTGAATCCCCAACGCATCACAACTATGGTTACGCGGAGGCCGACCCGTACATGGTAGCGGCGAACTACAACAACCAAGGACCCTATGGGGATCCATGGGGAGTAGGGTACCCAACTCAGGGATACCCGATACCTCCTAGACCCATTATCCGGACGCAATCGCAGCCGCCACGGTTTTCTCCCCCGGAAAGGGAGGAAATCCTGCAAAGGTTGGATGAAGTAGAGCGAGGCTTCCACCGTGACCGTAGGGAGAGACAGAGCTTCTTCCAGGGATTAGCAAGTTTGATCAAAGGGAAGAACAAGAAGGATCATTGAATTCTTCCAAGTATTGTTAAGCTCCTGCGTGGGCCTGTATTTGCTGTATTTGTTTAAGCCCCTGCGTGGGTGTGTATGTGTGTTTGTTTGACCCCTGCGTGGGTTTATTTTCCGTTAACCCCTGCGTGGGTATGATGTTTGCTTAAAGTCCCTGCGTGGACTAGTTTGTTTGTTTAAAGTCCCTGCGAGGACGAGCATGTTGATTGACCCCTACGTGGGTATTTGTTTGTTGGAAAAGACCCGTTTAGGGCAGCGTGTATTATTATAATAAATTAATGGAATGTTGATTTATAAATCTCATGTTTTCCATTATGTGCATGTATAAATGAAAAATGAAATAAATAAATTAAAATCATTCCTTTTTGAAATAATCTGCCTATGTAATTATTAATTAAGAATCTTAAAGTGTGAAACCTAGCTTTCAGGTCATCATAAGACCAGGCCAAGATGGTAAGACCTGTTCAAAAGATTCAAATCTAAGTTAACATCTGAAAACATGTTAACACTCCTGGCAGGCGTGATTCGTTAAAATCACACGTCATTTTTATAAAGGAATTCTTTAGAAGATTTCGTAACCCAGTTTAATGATCTCCGAATCCTGGGTTTACATCATCAATTAAGATGATCATATTTTAACCATACGTGGTAATACAATGCCTACGGGCCCTGCTCAATTCCATATGAGCCAAAAGACAGTGGTAGCGATGACTCCCTGTCAAATAAAGGTAATGAACTAGGTTCAAACCTTCATGCGTTGATTCTCTGAAATCATAGCTAATAATTTATAAACGTCCTTGTGACTAGTCCTTTTGTGCCACAAATAAAACTGTTATTGTTTTATAATTAGGATAAATTATTATAGAAATCCTAAATAAATATGATTTATAAATTAACCAAATATGGTCTCTGTTACCATGGTTAATGAATTGCCATAAAAGATAATTCCATAATAAACTCCCAAATAAACTATTGTCCTTGTTTTCTGCAACAGTTCAATTAAAATGGCTAACTCGGACGAGGGTAATAGTCATCCAGTGGAGGTTAATAATGACGCCCGAATAAATCTAACGGGTGCGGAATTGAAAGCGATCATAGACGGCGCTGTTACACAGGCTTTGGAAAGGCAGTATGAAGAGTACAGTGGGACTCGTAGTAGGACCCAATCTACACAGCCTTCAAAGCCACCGTCCAAGAAGGACGACCCGAAGAAAAACGATGATCGACGCTCCTCGAACCACAGTGCTCCATCTCAGCAGGTTATACGTAATCAAGGGCCCCGTGACAAGGGTTGCTCGTATAAATATTTTGTTTCTTGCAAGCCCCGGGATTTCACTGGGGAGAAGGGAGCCACTGACTGTATGACATGGCTGGATGAGATGGATACGGTTGTAGACATCAGCGGATGTGCTGAGAGAGACGTGGTCAAGTTTGTGTCGTAGTCTTTTAAGGGTGAAGCGTTAGCATGGTGCTGAGAGAGACGTGGTCAAGTTCGTCTAAAAAGACTTGTTGCATCTCTCCCCATATCCGGATGCTATTCGCCGGAAGTGTGAGAAACCATTGTTTTGCCTTGTCTTTCAACGAAAATTGGAACAAACGAAGTTTGACCTCCTCTAGTGCAAAATTGTGCCCCCCGATGGTGTTGCAAATGGAAGAAAACTCCGCCAAGTGCGTATACAGCTCATCATTAGACCTCCCATTGAAGTGGGGAAGTATATTGATGTAATGGGGTTTGCAATCGAACATTCTCCTTTCGCACACTATAGGAGAATCATTGTCGGTAACTACCGGTCGAAAACGTTCATTCACTCCCCGTGGAGGTTGTTGACGACGTTGTGGACCATTAACCTCTTGATCGACCGGCCTTCGGTTGTCTCTTCTATCACCTCTTCGATCACCACCTTGATTTCGACCTTGGTTACCCCTTTGATTACCTCCTCCCACGAAACGAGGAATCCGATTAGGGTTACCATTGTTGTTATTGTTGTTGTTGTAAAACCCATTATTTCGGTTCCGTTGATTGTTATTTCGTGGTTGGCGGTTATTTCCGTAACCATCATTCCTCCTATCCCCATACCCGTAATCATCATCCCCTACATAGTTGGCGTCTTGATAGCCAAACTCCTCATCTTCAAATCTTCGTGCATTGTAAATATTACCCCGATTCACATATCCCCAATATTCGTCATCGTTAGCCTGATCATCATAATATTCTCCATCATCCGAATTTTCCGTATGCACGCTCACATGTTCCAGCGATTGATAACCGGGAACACTATATGGTTCGTCATCGGGGATGTCGTTCCTCAAATCGTCTATGTTGAAGAATGGGTCTTCGTTCGCGGGATTGCCACGATCTCGATTACCTCGACGGTCGGAATTGACATTCCGGTCATCAAGGTTGATGGGTAAAGAATTGTGTCGATGAAGGTTTTGTTGTTGGGGTGTTCGTTGGGTGTTATTGGGATTTTGGTTTTGGAAAGGTGGTGTGGGTGGTCCGTTATTGTTGTTACCACCCGGTCGCTCTTAAGGCATAGGTTGAACATTTGAAGTGGGATTGAAGTTGCTTCGGTATTGAAATTGGTTCGGGTTTTGATTTTGGTTGAAGTTTTGGTTGGAATTTTGGTTCGCCATTGAATCGGTTTCAATGGTCGGTGTGAGTTGTGGTGTTTGGTTGGTTTGATTAGAAGCAAGTGTTGCCTCTAACCGGCTTGCTAGATTTCTTCTTGCTACTCTTTCGATTTTCGGTTCGTAGACTAACGGTGAAGTCCTCCCGGAGTTTCGCGTATGCATGCACTACCTGTAACCTGCACAAGTAACACACCCCGCGTAACAAGGAAAAAGACAAAGTACAAGAAAAGAAATTATGCAATTTAAACAGATAATCACACAAATTCAAACAATATCCAAACACAAAGCGCACGCACTCCCTGGCAACGACGCCAAAATTTGATCGGAGTGTCGCGCTCCGGTCAAAGATAAGATTTATAAGCCCAAATTAGCTTTAACAAATAGTTAGTGGTAGCAAGGGGTCGAACCACGAAGAGTATGTGGTTTGTGTGTGGATTCGATTGAATTAAAAAAAATGTCACGATTTATGAAGCTTACTAGAATGTCTTTGTATTTTATTTTGTTTAATTGAGAGATGTGAATTTAATCTAATGAAATTGGTGTAATTGATTGACAACTAAGAATTAAAGATTGCACAAAAGTTTGATTAATAAACGATAATGAGAAAAAGGGTTCACACCCGGTTTCGGTAATTGTCAACCTAGGGTTTCTACAAGTTTTAGATTCAACTCAAATGTATATGATTAGCGGATTTAGTGTACCGTGACTTAGGTGCCAATAACTATCAACGCTTCGAAAAACGGACAAGAATGCACTTTATAATCAACACAAGTAAAACCTAACCACAACAATGCACAATTACATATAACCATTTCGTAAAGTCATAACTTTTAACATCGTTCGACAATTTACGAATTCGAAACAAATGTAACACTATTATCAATGGTTTCAAAAATCAAACACAAGTTGTCACAAAGTTGAATTAAGAACAATTCAAAACCCTAAATTTAACAACTACCTACACCGGGGTGAAACCGAGATGATTAGCCGCTCATGGTTGAAGAAGCTTGATCACCTGGTGATTGGAACTTGGTGGAGATCATCTTGAAGCTTTAAGGATGGAGGAATGGTGGATGATTAGGGTTTGTGGAATGATTGGTAATGGTGAAGTATGGAGAATTAGGGTTTATGGAGGAATTGGTGATTAGGAATGGTTGATGATGATGATCTTGATTCGGGTGATGTTTTGTGGATGGTAGATGGAATGGATGATTGGGGATGAATGGTAGATGATATGAGGCACTCCTATGAAGATTCAAACTTTAAAACTCATGTAACCCCCGAATTGAATGCCAAAAAAACCAATTAGCATCGTTCCAATCACCCAAATGAATGAAATTTGCGTTTCAGAGATCCGCTGCCCGTCGCCGACGGCTTGGGGCCCGTCGGCGACGGCCTCCCCATGTGCTGAAACCATCCGACGGCTTGTTTGTCTGTATACGGGGTTTTTTGGCCGACGGGTGTTTCTAGAGCCCGTCGGCGACGGCCTAGAGCCCGTCCCCGACGACCTTTAGTTTTTCCTGTTTCGTCCGAAACTGTTTTCTTCATAACTTCTTCGTTATAGCTCCGTTTTACTCACCGTTTTCGCCCACGTACTCGTAATTCAGCCCTCTATCATGCCATCTTCCAATATATTCATTTTAAATCCATTAACATTCCCAAAACACATCCAATCTTCGTGATTAACCCAGTTTTGTTCATTTCACATCCCCGATTGATCCGATTCACGTCCCGGTGCTCCGTTTAGCTCCCGATTAGCTACTTAAACTCTTTTAGACCTGTAAAACACGAATCCCATTAAAAGTAGGCTATTCAAGATTAAAAGCTATGTAAAAACATCAACTTAAGCACAAACGATAACCAGTTTTCGACCACGTATCACTAATGCGCACGGGAAGCATATTCGGATGTTAGGTAAGTAAAGCTTACACCCCTTTTTGGTAGAATATATATTTAATGTATAGATTACGAACATGGTAAGTAAATATGTGAATTATGATGTTCCGACAAGTTTTGATATGGGTCGGAACATGTGATTATGTTAAGAAACTAAGTTGATGGTCAAAAAGGGTATTATGGTTATTTTGGTTACTAGTTAACGAAGGAATAAGTTACATGAATGGGATAATGACTAACTAAAGTCCCACAAGGATAAAATGGACATTTAGACTTAACGGGTCAAATGGTGAAGATATCACCATTTGGCGATATTGACTAATGAATTGTTTTGTCAAGTATTATGCATTCACAGGATGAATAGCGAAAGGAATTATGTTGCTATTAACTAGCCATTTAGTGCACGAAATATTAAAACGGGTCATAGCTTTGATCCGAGCCAGGTATGTACGATTTGAGTTGTAGTTAAGTCGTGCGATTAGTCAAATGTTAAAGGAAGTCCTTTGTAGTAAAGAATGGAACAAAGTTGACAAAACGCCCTTGATGGGTAAATCGGGCAAACGGTCTTAAAAGTTGATTAGAAACAAGCTATTTGATTAAGTGAATGTTTTGAAAAAGTAGGAAAGTAAGAAATATGATTTTCGTAAGCCAAGGACCTTAAAATGTGGAATATACCTTTAACGGGTCAAAATAAGCTTTTGAGCGAAAATGGGTTAAGAGGATGCAAAACATCCAAGAATTTAGTCTTTCATGATAGACGTCATTGATATTATTAGGTTCATAAGAAGTTATGGTCAAACGAAAGAGTTATGTTGATAAATGCATGAACGGGTCAAAATTTGGTAAAAGGGTAATAAGCCGAAGGCTTAAAAGTCATAAATTTCGGTAGTCCAAATATTGGATTTTCACTCCATGTGATGGAGAAATAAATTACGGTCGTGTAGGAAAAAGAATCGGGTAAACGGATCAACAACGAGAAAGTTATGCTCGTTTCCGTAAAATCCGGATGTGCTGGGAATGTGCAGCAATCAATAAAGGAACTTGCTGTCAAAAAGGGAGCTAGGTGTAGCGTCTAGCCCCTAGGTGGGGGCGTCTAGCCCCCCCTGAATCCCAAAATTGTTTAATTTTGTTTGTTTGACCCATATAACTTGTTTAAACTTGTTATTTAACTATCAAAAGAAGGTATGTATGTATGTATGTATGAATATAAGTGGTATGTATGAATGAATGTACGTGTGTATGTATGCAAGTAGGTATATATGAGCGTATGCACGTATGTAGGCATGTGTGAAGATATGAATGTATGTATGTATGTATGTAGGTGTGTATGTAGGTAGTATGTGTATGTATATATATATCCAAATGAGTATGTACGAATGTATGCACGTATGTAGGGTTGTGTGAAGGCATGTAATAGGTATGTATGTAGGCATGTATGCATGTATGTATGTAGGTATGCACGTATGTAGGCACGTACGTATGAATGTAGGTACGTATGTATGTAAGAAGTTATGTGTGAACGGATGCATATATGTAAGTATGTATGAAAGTATATACGCATGTATTCATTGAAATTGAGTATTGACGATAATAATAGCGTGCCTTATGAACGAAGTGTAACGCAGGTACAACAAGAAAGTCTCACCACGGATTGTTTGATCAGATGGAAAGCTGGGATGTAAAGAGTTAATGGAACGAAAAGTAAACGTGAATAAATCTTGTATGTTTATAATGCGTACTAATGTTATGAATATTATGTGGTGAGTGCAGGTAGTACGAGTCATGAGGATCATCAAGGAATAGAGATCGAGGATCGAGTCACTAGTGAGATTGTACGGGAACGTTGATGTATATAATGTAGTAAACATAAGCTATGTTTTTATTTAGTAAATAAGTCGATTGATGGAATTATGTGAAAGAGTTATGTTAAGGTTAAATTTTAAGTAAGTTAAGGTATTTATAATGAAAGAAATTTTTAGACATGAACTTCCGCTGCGACTTTTGGTCAAACGTGAATTAGGGTCTTACAAGTTGGTATCAGAGCCCTGGTTTGAGAGAATCAAGTACGAGAAGGTAGGTACTTGAACTCAAACCTATGTGCTCTTATGATAAGGAACACGTACAATCCATGACTCGATCAAGATCTAAAGGTAGAAATGGAATGAAAACGTGTATGTATGTATGTATTCATATGAAGAAGCTAACGATTTGCTACGTGCAAGGTAAGCTTAAAAGTTTGGAGAGGATTATCCATGAATGCATTCTAAGATGGATGCTAAGGCAGGCAAGGATGCGAATGAACAGACGGACCCCAGGTACACAATGTTAATATGTATAGTACCGGTGTTAAAAGAAAAAGGAAGAAACTCCATTGGGAAAGAAATTATTAAACGAAAGACAATGATATGGTCTTGGTGAAGGTTTAGAGATGTGCACGAAACTGAAACCCATCTCTCGGACATAAGGCGATGATTACACGAAGGCACGAAACTAGTATGTGGATTGCGCACCTGGCCAGTACGCAAGAAGCATATGACGTTCGTGAGACCGTGGTAATTATCACAGGTATGTCCGGTAGAACTGGGTAGCAGGTGGACGTGCGGGGGGAAACGGGTTGTAAGAATCTCGGGAAATTGAGAGTACTACGTAAGAATGAAAAGTATGATTGATAGGAATTAAGAATGTTGAATCCATAAGAAAGTACGGATCAACAATATATGAATGAAATGTTTGAATCCGCGAGACGGATTCAAAGAATGAAAGATGTGAATGCAATGTTTGAATCCACGAGACGGATTCAAGGGATGAAAGGCATGAATGGAATGTTTGAATCCGTAAAACGGATTCAAGAAAATGGAATGTAGAAATGATGTGTCTGAATCCGCGAGACGGATTCGACGCATGTAAAGAATGAATGATGTAAATGATATGTTTGAATCCGTGAGGTGGATTCAAAGCATAGAAGGAAGAAAATGTGTGAATGGTATGTTTGGAACCGCTAGACGGATTAAAAAAAAACATAGAAGTAATGAAAGGTATGGATGTTACGTTTGAATCCGCGGGACGGATTTAAAATATAAAAAGGTTGAAATTAGTCCACATCAGAATGTGTCGATAGTTTGACAATGGTTGAGTCAAACGAGTCATAATAAATGACGGGCTACGACCCGGACAATGGTTTAAGTATGAACGAGAAGGGTAAGTTTTAACAAAAATACCGAAATGATGTAATGAATGTCTTTGCAAGCAAGCATGAACAGTAAAAGAAGTATGAATGTGTACCTCAATGCATTTTTTGGCGTTTTATTTGCTGTATTTAACGAATATAAACATTCGGGTTTTGGGGTGTTACAAGTCTACCCCCCTTAAATAAGGTTTTATACGCCTTACGAGTGTCTTTGCTGTATAAAACGCCAAAAAATGCCAAACAAAGTATTACTGGAAAAAGCAACACTAATTGACAAATGAAACTGAACGAAATAGTAATTGCAAAACAGTAAAATGAAGAGACGGAAATATTTATTATATTAAAAGCCACTACATGGAAAATTGAATTTGTTTATCTTTTCAAAACGCCATAATTGCATGAATGCATGTCACATTATAGGCCTGCATCCTACATGGCACAATATTTGATAGAAAAAAAATAAACATCAAGAAAATTACTGATGTTTTTTACATTATAGACGTGCATCCTACTTCGCACAACAATCAAAGCCAAACTTAGTTAAAACGTCAAAATATTTATTATGATCCTGATCTAAAACAATATTTGATACATGGCATAATATTTGATAGAAAAAAAATAAAAATCAAGAAAATTACTGATGTTTTTTACATTATAGACGTGCATCCTACTTCGCACAACAATCAAAGCCAAACTTAGTTAAAACGTCAAAATATTTATTATGATCCTGCTCTAAAACAATTAAAACGTCGCGTATTTATTAAACACCAAAAAATAGAAAGGTGATGATCTAAAACACACCCCCGGGGCGTTTTCCGATGTGTTTTTGCAAAAAAAAAAAAAAAAAAAAAAAAAAAAAGCCACCGGCATGATTTGAAACACGCTAGATGAATTTTGAAACCACCAATCACAGCTATCTTCTTTAGGTTTGACCAATACCTTTTTTGGTTAATTTTTTTATTTTATTTAATTGTTTACACCCATTTAACATAATGCTCACATTCCCACTACACCCATTTTAGAAAAAAAAAAACGCCTAATAATGTCCCTTGCTGACTGTACTACCACATAGCGGAAAACACCAAAAAATGGAAGCATTATTCACCCTTACCACTACGTATTGTCTAACACTATTTTATGCTACGTTGGATTCCATGTAACAAACCTTGATAACCTTAAATAAAACATAATTACAAACTTGATAACCTTCAATTACTGAAAACTTATCCTTTTTTAAAAAAAATATTTTATATTTTAGATACTTCTTAATAAATTAAAGAAAATAAGAAATAATCTATTTATATAAATACTATAAATTATCAACTTATTTGTGGATAAGGTGTTGTACATCATGTTTGGGAAGTTTTTCAGAAAAAGAAGTTGATTTTATACTTTTAGTCAAAAAGTATTTGATGAATTATTTTTAATCCAAAAACTATTTGAGTTATTACTTTTAACCAAAACTTTTCATCTTTTCAGTTTAACCTTATAATTTTTTTACTTTCAACTTTGGTTACCTATACTTTTCATATTTCGTAAATTTTTCGTTTTACGCTTTGTTCTAAATTTTGCGAGTTAACACGGCGCCACGTACATGTGTGGTTCAAAGTTTTTACGTTTCTTTTTATGCTCCGTTCTAAGTTTTGCGAGTTAATATGATGCAATGTACGTGTGTAGTTCAACGTTTTTACGTCGTCTATTTTTTTTTCCTATTTGACATAATGTGCGGGTCCTAGATCGACTTAGATATCATTTTCTATATTTCACGTTTCGGTCTAATTTTTTCGCTGCAATTTCAGTGTTGGTGTCGCTCGCGGTGATATGACATTGTTGCTATTTGACACGATTTTACGCTCCGCCACAACGCGAAGATGCTTAATGCTAGTTGAAGTTAAAAAAATTGACTGTGGGATGATTGGGAAGGAAAAGATAGAATCATCAATATTTTAATATAATATAAACATACTTCACACTAAAATTCAAGTTGCATGTGACTGAAAAAAAGAATTAAATAAATAAATGAAATAAAGACAACTAAAAAGGGGAATATTAAGAATTGAATGCTATGGTAATAAAAGCTTTCGGTGATTCTACCAGCTCTAAAGTCTTTACCACTTGTTAAGCTTTTTAGTGAAGGAGAATATATAGATGCAGCCAAAATCTAGTCTTTTGTGTAGACGGCTGGTCTTGAATTATTCGAATTCAACCATTATTCAATTTCAAATAAAACCTAACATGCCGAAAATAATAATATTAATTAAACGAGTATCTGCATTCTCAATTCTATAAACCTAGATATATGTTTCTCTAAGACTCCAAAATTTAACTTTAAAGACTTTGTTAATTCAACCCAACTCCACACCCACTTATGAGCACTTGATTACTCGATATACGTCAGGTTCATAGGTTTTTATACGATACAAAAAAAGGGTATTGTCGGGTTCATAGGTTTTTATACGATACAAAAAAAAGGGTATTGTCGGCGGCGTAATGCCTCATTGAAGGTTGTTATCGACGATGATACTCCATAAATATAGTTATGGTTGATCTAATTTTAACAACCGATGATGTTTTCAGTAGGATTGTGACCAACAGATTATTGACATATTTTGCAACATTGTATTTAAATATTTTTTTCGACATATTGCCGACAAATCTTTTGTCGCTGTAGAAGTTTAATCGCCATATCTTTAAATATGTTTTTCGACATATTGCTGACAAATCTTTTGTCGTTGTAGAAGTTTAATCGCCATAGAATTTTTATTGTTGATGCTCTTTTCTCTTGTAGTGTTAGGAGGGCGTGCCATAGACAAATTAGAATTAGACGGTTCAAATAAGAAGAAAACTATTACTTATTTTTTATAGTTCAGAAACTCCTATAAAATCACTTATTGAAATTTAAATCACATGCGATCTTAAACTTATTTCGAAACTCAACTTGATACATCCATTAAAGGTTGTTACCGACGGTAATACTCCATAAATATAGTTGTGGTTAATCTAAATTCAACAGCCCATGAAATTTACCGATAGGATTGTCACCAATAGATGATTATTGAAATATTTTGCAACATTGCATTTAAATATTTTTTTTCAGACATATTACCAACAAACCTTTTGTCGTTGTAGAGGTTTAATCGTCATAAAATTTTTATCGTTGATATTCTCGTCATAGAATTTTTATTGTTGATGCTTTTTTTCTCTTGTAGTGTTAGGAGGTCGTGACAAAGGCAGATTAGAATTAGACGGTTCAAACAAGAGGGAAGCTATTACTTATTTTTTATAGTTCAAAAACTCCTATACAATGACTTGTTGAAATTTAAATCGCCTGCGATCTAAAACTTATTTCAAAATTCAACTTGAAATATCCAGTACTAAAGTACGGTTCTGAACGCTTAATAATCTCAAGTATCTAACGGTTTTCCAACTCAAATGTTTTTGATATATTCCTTAATACTGTATAATACATTAATATATTAAGTTTGATACGAGTAACAGATATAGTATCGGTTTCATGTAATCGATGGGATATCACCTAATACCATACCTAGATACTTGAATACTTTAAAGTTACATTTCTTTTTAAATCCAATTTCTACTAAAAGCCACCTTATGTGCATGTAACCTTTGTAAAACCCCGTTTTATCTATTAAACTATTAACAACCTAGAGGATCTTAATCATTAACAAAAAGGAATAAAATATGTGCCAAATCACCTTAAGTGTATTCTTAATTGGTACAAAGTTCAAAACCATTTTAATACAGATTTTCTATCATAATTGATGAAACAAACCAATTCTTATAAAAAAAGTTAATTACGTTTTTCGTCCCTGTGACTTGTATAAAATCACTATTTCAGTCCATTAGTTTAAAAATTGCCAAAACACTCCCTATACTATCACTTTCGTAGCTATTACAGCTACCTCCGTTAACCCCATTCAATTAATCGTTAAGTTTTTGGTAAAAAGACTAGAATACTCCTCTGTTAAAAAAAACTGCATTATTTTTTAAATAAGAAAAAACAAATATATCTATCTCAGTCTCTAAAGTATAATAATTATATGAATAATTCTTGAAGTAATAGGGATATTATAGTCTTTTCATCAAAAATTTAACGGTGAATTGGATGGGGTTAACATAGGTGGATTATAATAGTTACGAAAGTGATAGTATAGGAACCGTTTTGGCAATTTTTAAAATAATGGACTGAAATAGTGATTTTCAATAAACCACAAGGACGAAAAACATAATCAACTCTAAAAAAGTCTGAAAACAAAAAAAAAAAGATTTTTTTACTGCCAAAGCCTACTTGTTTCTACTGCTAAAAATGCACTCCCTCTGACCCGGATCGACCTCTTACCAAACCAACCCACCCCAATTGCCACCCTCTATAGTTCCCCCGAAAAGAGAGTCCCGTCGAAGTCTTTTTTTGGATGGTATTATCATGCACTTGAAACCCGTCTTCCTTTATACAACCGATTCAGCCCATAAGAGTTTATAGTAACAAAACTATTTTGATCAAGATAACTAATAATGAAATAAATTAATTTAAGCAGAAGGCCGGGGAGGATAAAGCTCCCAAAGTGCCACAGTGGTGTCTTCAGATGCAGAAGCCATTTGTTTGCAATCTGCCGCGAATGAAATCGCATTGCACTGCAAAAAGGAACAAAAACATTTGATGGTTATGACCCGCTTAGGATAAAACATAACCTACTTCGACGCCTTTTATAAGTAAATGGGTCAACTGTGGTGTACTAAGCAATGGCTAATGGCATACCGTGGCACGATGATACTTCAAAATTGCCAAAGGATTTCCATTTCTGTAATTGTAAATCCTGATCCTGTCATCACATAATAATTGAGGATTAGATCATTGATGGGATTTAGAAAGGCTCTTGGAAATACGTTAACCGGTGATCCGCAACTAATACTGTTTTAAGGTTTAATGATTCTTATATTTTATGCTTTTTGGTGTCAGGGACCAACACTGTTATGGTGCGGCAAACAGTTGGGACGAAATATGTTACCATCCTTGTAATTAACTCAAATTATTACAAACAAATTAAACATTTGAGTACATTATGATTCTACCACAATACAAATCAGATAAAACTCAGATACTACAAATAAAATAAAGTTAAATGAAATGGATTTTTTTCCTATGCCTTAAAAACATTGACTTACTACTTATGTCAACAAAATTTGGTTACTTCAGTAAATACATAATTCAAATACTATATTAATCAATTTAAACTCAGCTTAAGGCAGGACAGTGTCGTTTCATTCAACTAATAAAACCACAAATCATACCGATCAATTTAAAAAGTTTTGAAGCAGTGTTTAACTAAACAAGAAGGTTTGATAACGGTTCACATTATTAGTTGTACATACAGACCAAAACGAGACAGTTTGGTTGACCCATCCGGTTGTATTAACGATCTGACGTTTTAAAAAGCAGCAATTTAGGGTTTTGTAAGCGTTTGGATACACTTTATGTGAGTTTGACACACTCGAGATGTTTTCTTTTAAGTAGTTGTCCAATTTACTTGCCTGACCAGTTATTGATAAATCACAGCCGTTTTCATATGAATGGATTAAAATTTTAAACTTTGTACTAACCTGTGATCCCAACCAGCAGAGCCGAAAATTTTGCCATCTGCACGGATTGAAGTGCCAGCTATGCCAGGTCGCTCCAAACTAATTTCTTTCTTTACCACACAGGAACCCTAACACGTGTCAAACAAAACTAAATTGTTGTGTTTTTGTGGGACCAAGGAAGCATCTTTCCATAAAACTAGCAGAAAAAGAATAATATAATACAGGTGGCAAAATGGATGTGTTGGGTAGCAGGTCAAATACACAGGTGGAAATGGGTCGGATCGGAACCCACCAAAAACACTTTATGTACAAGTTTAATATTTTACAAATAATTGGTGTCTCGGATATGATTACAAAAATTTTATTATTTGATAAAACTGAAAAAAAAAATCCACGCATTAAAGAAGAGACTTTGATTTTTTATCCATTCAAGTTTCAGCGTGCTTCCTTTTAAGTAAAGTACATGGATGGTCCTTGTGGTTAACCAAAACTTTGGATTTGGTCCCTAGCTTTTCAAAAGAACATGGATGGTCACTGTGGTTTGCATTTTGTAACACATTTAGTCACCAGCTAACAAATTTAAAGGTTTTAGCAGGTCCAAGTTAGGGACTAAATGCATTACAAAGTGCAAACCACAAGGACCATCCATGTACTTTTGGCAAAAGTTGGGGACTAAATGCGTTATAAAGTGCAAACCATATGGACCATCCATGTACTTTTGAAAAGCTAGGGACCAAATCCAAAATTTTGGTAAACCACGGGGATATGGGTTGAATTGCCGGCTACGATGTTATATAGAAGTTGATTTCAACATAAATATGGGCTTCCATACCAATGAATGATCCAAAGTAAACATGACATAAAGTGCAAACCACATGGACCATCCATGTACTTTTGAAAAGCTAGGGACCAAATCCAAAATCTTGGTAAACCACAGGGATATGGGTTGAATTGCCGGCTATGATGTTATATAGAAGTTGATTTCAACATAAATATGGGCGTCCATACCAACGAATGATCCAAAGTAAACATGACGACTTTGTCATCTGCGCCTCCTGAAACGCCCCCACTGAACATCTCATCCATAGACAGGCTTAAAACTAGTAAAACAAAGCAATCCATATGCAAGTATAAGCATACAAATAACATGGCTACACAAACGAGCATTTGGTTATAAAAAACAGTAATCGGGGCTTGCAATGAAAATTCAGTAGTCAGTCATAACAAACCTGGCTCT
Source organism: Helianthus tuberosus (assembly GCA_030545235.1). NCBI lineage: Eukaryota > Viridiplantae > Streptophyta > Magnoliopsida > Asterales > Asteraceae > Helianthus > Helianthus tuberosus. Next base: position 136,243,195 of record CM060357.1, read on the forward strand.
GAATGAAACCTTACAGAAGTCAACGGGACCCCGGGATTCCTTAAATCCCACCAACCCACTGTTCCATCCTCATAGCTGCATACATAGTGATCGACTCAGTTTATGTTTTATCTCTAACGAGTCAAAGAGAAAAAGTTGTAAAAGTTTAACCTAAAAAAGAAACAGAACAAACATGGCCCAAAGTGTTTTTTAAATGCATAAAATCCGCTGTTCAACTTTATTAAAAAAAAAGATATTTATTGAAAAATATTCTGAAATCATATTTTACTTGCTGATTATTTATTAATATTGAAAGATTAAAATGTCATTTTCGTCCCTGAGATTTGGCCAGTTTCACGACTTTTGTCCAAAGGTTTGTTTTTCCGCATCTGGATCCAAAATATTTTGAAATCTTGCCATTTTCGTCCGGCTCATTAACTCCATCCATTATTCTCCATTAAGTCAGGGGTATTTTCATCTTTTTGTTAACTTAAAGAGCAACTCGGTCTTTTTCACTTTATGTACAAGCATTTAGCATAATGTACAAGTATTCAAAATACCCTAACTAAACAAAAAAAAACGAAAAAATACCCCTGACTTAACGGAAAATGGATGGAGTTAACGAGCCGGATGAATATGGCAAGATTTCAATCATACCTTTTGGATCCAGATGCAGAAAAACAAATCTTTGGACGAAAGTCACAAAACTAGCCAAACCTCAGAGACGATAAAGGCCTTTTACTCAAATTTAAAAATAGAATATTGAAATTGCTTAAAGAAGGGTAAAAAACTAGGATAAATGAAAATAAGAACAAAGTAACAAACCCTGCTAAGACATGTAGAAATCCCTGTGATCCGGAAGGAAAAAACGCTTGAACTGCCATGCACATACCTGTGAAACAATAACGACACGGATTACAAGGCACGTGAGCTTTGGTGAGTTTTATTATTTAAGAAATCAATTAAAAAATGACTAAAAAGGACAATATTGTGAAAGAAGGTGAGATTTTTTGTTGAATGAGAGTAAACGTCTGTCAAGTTACATTTAGAAAGACGGTAGTTACGTAATTTTGGTTCACTCTTAAACCATTGTTTTTGTCGCAGCTTTCATGAAACTGATTATTACTTGACCCTAGGGCTGCAAAGGAACCAAACGAACACGAACAAGGCCTTGTTCGTTTTCGTTTGTTAAGGAAATAAACGTGTTCACGAATTGTTCAGGAACACTTACCGAACGAGATTTTTTGTTCCTGTTTATTCATTAATGAAATGAACGTTTTCGTGTTCGTTCGTTAATATAGGTAACAAACACAAGTGATGCAAGCGAACGCAAATGAATACAAAGAATGTAAACGAACACAAACGAACGTTCATGAACACAAGCGAACACAAACAAGAATTCATGAACACTAGCGAACGCAAACAAACATATATTAAATTTCGAATAAAGTTGGCATCTTTCATCACAAACATTATATAATTACACCCAAATTGTTAAAAGGTATGTACTGCACAATACACTAATATTGACTAAATATTTTATTAGTGGGAATTCTAAAGTATTTATATAATATATAAAATTTTATTAGTGGGAATTCTAAAGTATTTGAATAATATATGAAGATTAAAAACCCTAATAAGTTATCGAACATAAACGAACACGTTACCGAACGCTCACGAACATAAATGAACGAACACGGCCTTTGTTCATGTCAGTTCGTTTAACTAAATGAACCGTTCATTTCTTAAACGAACAGACACAAATGAACTTCCCACCAAACGGTTCATGAACTGTTCGCTGAATGTTCGGTTCGTTTGCAGCCCTACTTGACCCCTAAATGATCAAATAATTAGAAGCCATGTCTGTTTATCCAAACACTCTAACTAATTGTTGAGTCATCAAGTCACAACGAACAGATAATTAGGTCTAAAATGCGAATCCAAACACTCCTTTAATAAGGATACTAATCTAGTAATAAAATAATGTAGCATGTAAGCAAGTACCTTTTCCTTTGGTGAATTCATTTATAGAGGAACCTGAAGAATGTGGTAAAGTTGCAATTCTTTCTGCAGCATTGAGATCCCATATTTCAACCTTTTATTTGATATTTCAATTAAAATGTCATGTGGTAAAATGAATATAAAATAAGAAAGGGAATTTAAGAAGGAAATAATAATTGGTGGTGAAGTGAATACCTCTGAGCGCTCACCGCCAGCCATTGCAACATATGGACGTCCTTCCTGACAGTCATCATCTGATATCAGAAAATTATATGAAATGCTAGTTAATAAACCTCGATGTGCCATTACAAATGGTGCTTACAACTTATGGACGGTTTGATTTGAGTTGTGGTTTTTCTCAAATGGGACAAACCGAAATAAAATAGCTAAAAGGGGAACCAGTCGAACATTTAGATAATTATCATAATGCCATTTTTGTCCCTGAGGTTTGACTACTTTTGCTATTAGACCAGAATTATATATTAGTTTGTTATTCTGATATAGTTTCCATAGTTATCTTTTCCTTATTTATCTAGGTCTAATTGTCTCTATATATTGTCCTGTATCATTCTATTATTTCATCAATAACAATTACCAATTCCTTTTAGAGAGTTTGATTTGGTATCAGAGCCAATCAACTCCTAACCTTTCTCTAACCCTAATCGGCGCCCCTACTGCCGATCTTCAACCTCCAGCCGACGCAACTTCCGGCCAATACAATCTCTTCAATCAATGGCGGCTATTATCAATCTCTCATCAAGAAAAGACAATCCACAATTCCCACAAATTCCCCTTCACTCTCAAACCCACCAATTACGGCTACTGGCGTTCCATGCTTGAGTCGTTCCTAACATCCCATAACCTATTTGGTTACGTTGATGGTACGATCCCGTGTCCAGAACAGAAGGTACAAGCCGGTGACGCTACAACAGACAATCCCAGCTACACTCCTTGGATTTCGAATGATGCTCACATTCGAACATTACTTATCTCAACAGTCTCTGAAGAATCTTACCAGCACGTTCAAGGTAGAACCTCCCGTGCAGTTTGGCAGTCCCTGGAACGGGCCTATGCGCCCAACACTGCCTCACACGAATTCTTTCTCAAAAGCCAACTCATGCGCATCACCATGGTTGAACGCCAGTTCAACACCAAACTGAAATGCATCCAATCGGATTGGGGCGGCGAATTTCGTCCTCTAGCTTCACTTTGCCGTAACCTCGGTATTATTCATCGCCGCTCTTGCCCACACACAAGCGAGCAAAACGGTTTTGTGGAGCGTCGCCATAGACATGTTGAAACGGGCCTTTCGCTTATGTCTCATTCTCACCTCCCTCGTCGGTTTTGGCACTTTGCCTTTGAAACAGCCGTTTACCTCATAAACCGCCTTCCCTCCCGAGTTTCTTCAAACAAATCCCCATTTGAACACACCTATGGCCGAAAACCAGATTATTCGTTTTTACGGGTCTTTGGTTCTCAATGTTTTCCCTATCTTCGTCCCTACAACCACAACAAAATCGACTTCCGTTCCACGCCTTGCGTGTTTCTTGGCTATAGCCTCTCGCATCATGGCTACAGATGCTTCGATCCTCTAACCGAGCGTATTTACATTGCTCGTCATGTTCGCTTTAATGAACACATTTTTCCCTACGCTCCATCACCAAAACCGAACCCACTACCACCTTCTTCCCCTTATGTCTCTATCTTTCCTAACCCACCGCCCGGCTTTCCGTCCGAACCTCCATCTTCACCACCACTTATGACTGACAGCCCCTCCCCTATCCCTTCGGTTCCATCAGCTCCTACGGCTGACACCTACACATCTTCTCACACCTCGTCCCCACCGTTAATCAACCAGCAGCTACCCTTCGGTTCCACTGTCCCCACCGTTAATCAACCAGCAGCTACCCGATCCAGGCCTGCCAATCTTCGGCAACATCCTAAACAGCCGGATCGGTACAATCCCCGGGCTTACTTATTTATCTTCTTGTTTATGTTGATGATATTATCATCACCGGGAATGATTCCAACACTATTACCAACATTATTGGGCGTCTCAATTCTCTTTTTGCCCTTAAAGACTTGGGTCAGCTTCATTATTTTCTTGGAGTGGAAGTTATTCACAAGAATTCTGATCTTGTCTTATCACAACGGAAGTACATTGCTGATATACTGCACCGGGCTGGTTTGGCAGATTGCAAGCCCATCTCCACCTCCATGAGCACCTCTCATGTGCTCCTTCTTGATGACAGCCCTTTACTTGATGATCCCTCTCGTTACCGGCAAACCGTTGGAGCTCTTCAATATGCTACTCTTTCTCGACCCGACATTGCTTTTGCCGTAAATCGGGTTTGTCAATTCATGCATGCTCCTATAGAAAATCACTGGTCCGCTGTCAAACGTATACTGCGCTACTTGAAAGGCACGACCAACATGGGCCTTTGGATTCGTCATAACACAGGGTATCGTTTACAGGCCTTCTCTGATTCTCATTGGCTCACTGATCTTCGGGCCTTTTCCGATTCTGATTGGGCTGGTTGCCCTGTCGACCATCGCTCCACGGGGGGATTTGCCATCTACCTAGGCTCTAATCTTATTTCTTGGTCGGCTAAGAAGCAGAAAACGGTTTCTCGCTCTTCAACAGAATCAGAATACAAAGCCATTGCTGACACCGTTGCTGAATTACTTTGGCTCAAATCACTTCTTCGTGAACTCGGTTTGGACAGTGGAGCTCCCACTCTTTGGTGCGACAATCTTGGTGCTACCTATCTCACTACTAATCCAGTTTTCCACGCCCGCACCAAACATGTTGAAGTCGATTACCACTTTGTTCGCGAACAAGTCTCACAGGGCAAACTCAATGTAAAGTTCATTTCAACAGAGGATCAAATTGCTGATATTTTCACAAAGCCGCTGTCTTCATAGAAGTTTGATTTTCTACGATCCAAGTTACAGATTGCTGACCGCCCTGAACTTGCGGGGGTGTATTAGACCAGAATTATATATTAGTTTGTTATTCTGATAAAGTTTCCATAGTTATCTTTTCCTTATTTATCTAGGTCTAATTGTCTCTATATATTGTCCTGTATCATTCTATTATTTCATCAATAACAATTACCAATTCCTTTTAGAGAGTTTGATTTTTGCGACTTTTGTCCAATGGCAAGATTTCAAACCTTTTGGATCAAGATGCGGAAAAACAAACCTTTGAACAAAAGTCGCAAAACTGCGCTACTTGAAAGGCACGACCAACATGGGCCTTTGGATTCGTCATAACACAGGGTATCGTTTACAGGCCTTCTCTGATTCTCATTGGCTCACTGATCTTCGGGCCTTTTCCGATTCTGATTGGGCTGGTTGCCCTGTCGACCGTCGCTCCACGAGGGGATTTGCCATCTACCTAGGCTCTAATCTTATTTCTTGGTCGGCTAAGAAGCAGAAAACGGTTTCTCGCTCTTCAACAGAATCAGAATACAAAGCCATTGCTGACACCGTTGCTGAATTACTTTGGCTCAAATCACTTCTTCGTGAACTCGGTTTGGACAGTGGAGCTCCCACTCTTTGGTGCGACAATCTTGGTGCTACCTATCTCACTACTAATCCAGTTTTCCACGCCCGCACCAAACATGTTGAAGTCGATTACCACTTTGTTCGCGAACAAGTCTCACAGGGCAAACTCAATGTAAAGTTCATTTCAACAGAGGATCAAATTGCTGATATTTTCACAAAGCCGCTGTCTTCACAGAAGTTTGATTTTCTACGATCCAAGTTACAGATTGCTGACCGCCCTGAACTTGCGGGGGTGTATTAGACCAGAATTATATATTAGTTTGTTATTCTGATATAGTTTCCATAGTTATCTTTTCCTTATTTATCTAGGTCTAATTGTCTCTATATATTGTCCTGTATCATTCTATTATTTCATCAATAACAATTACCAATTCCTTTTAGAGAGTTTGATTTTTGCGACTTTTGTCCAATGGCAAGATTTCAAACCTTTTGGATCAAGATGCGGAAAAACAAACCTTTGAACAAAAGTCGCAAAACTGGCCAAACCTCAGGGACGGAAATGGCATTTTACTCTAATACTTATATATAATCATAACTAACGCAGCCATATTTATTCTTTTATAAAAAGAATACATATCCCCGCCGGGCCCATTTCATACCATACCAAGAATGTGACCCATTTCAAACCGAAGTCATTTTGGCCCGTTACCCAACTTGCCCAACCCGCCCATCATGACACCTCTAGTAAACCACCTACAAATTGTAAAGAAAATAAAAACGTACTTCTAAATATGCCGGAAGTTTCTGCCTCCTCCTGGATGCCATGAGAAAGTTCTTGACTAAAAGCTTCTATTACTTCTTCCACGTGATGAGGTGTCAGTTTTTCAGCTTTTTTTGTATCAGCAGCAGGCCTCTTCACTAGCGAAAGCTTGCAGAAGTGGTAGAAATTTGCATCAATTGAGGTTGAAGGTATCCTGTTCAGACAAAAAGAAATTATCTTCTACATAGGTGTCTTATAATAATTTAACTGACACAACTAATTCTTTGTGTGACTCAACTAAATATCACTTGTTTATTGGAACACATTTGTAAGATTTACAGGGTTTATTTCTGAAAACTTCAAGACATTTTTTGTCAAATACATGAGGAAAAGAACTGTAGGTTTATGACAATTTTTTTATTTACGTCATTAGACAAGACTTATACTAAAAGAATGCATTATTATTTAAGAAGAATAATGAAGCATAGCAATGGCCAAAAAACTTCTAAAGAGACAAGACAAGAACAAGTGAAAGTCTGTTTATATTTAGACATTGAATCTTAAACTTGTGGTTCTCATGATGTTGAATCTTAAACTTGTAGTTATTAATCTTAAACTTTGGTTAATATCGCTCTCCCTCGTGCACACACACATATATATAGCAGATTTACAGTTTTGCTTGTTCAAATCTCAGGTTGTTCACATTTTCAAATTACGTTTGTGTTTTTTCTAGAAATTAAGGCTCAAGGGCTTGTTAACAAGCTCCAAAACCATTAACGACTAACAAGGTGAGCTCAAGTCAAGCTGGGGCTCTTAACAACCTTAGCAACTAAACACGAATGGAAATTTACAGAGATGTATCAACTGACACAAAATTCTGGTAAACACTGCATTTCAGATAAATCATTTCTTATCTTATCATATGGTGCATAGTTGCAAAAAGCCATTGCCTCTTGCGCCTAGGCCCATTTTCCAAGCTAGGGAGACAATTGTGCTTTAAGTCAAGGCAATTGCGCTTTAATTCTCTAGGTGATGATTCAGGCGCAGATTTCGGCAAGATTCCTAGATTCTGGAAAGTTTCCGGCTAAATTCTCTAAATTCTGGCAAGATTCCAGCCAGATTTCTACATTTATCTAAGGAAAACTACTTTCCTACGCTAATATTTTACAACTTTTGGTACTAAATTGATGATATTAAAAGTTATAAGATAGCTTTTGTTTATTTTATTTAAAAAATAATATTAATTTCTAATACATAAAATATTTTTAATTTTTTTCATTGTGCGCTCTTTTTTTCTCTGGCCCTCGTTTTTTTGCGCCTTGCGCCTAGGCCCCATGCGAGGCCTATGCGCCTTGAGTGCGCCTAGAGCCTTTAATAACTATGATATGGTGTATAACATTGCTAAGAACTGAGAAGCTTATTGACTGAAATTATGTAAATAAAGAAGCACTTATCAACTCAATGGAGGAGCTATTCCTTTTTGTAACCTCTTTGATGCAAAAATTTGAAATAAAAAAGGTTTTATGAAACTCAATGTTAAAGTAAACATCTTTGATCTTAGACTCCATTATTTCACAGAAACTCCGAAAAGCGGCATAATATCAGTTGGATTATAGTTAGACTTCATTTATCAAATTACAAAACCGACCCACACAAAAAGATTGCTAATTCATGTATATAATTCTAGACTACCATGATCATAATTCATAGGGAATTGAACAGATACCTCGACAACTCCCCATTTTCAATATCCCAACACCTAACAGTTCCATCTTTGCCCTGGCTACATATGAACACAGTTAGATAGTATTACCACCAAAAAGTTGAAATTGAAGAACATGAAATAAGCTAACAAGAACCTGATAACTTTATTGTCTCCAATCGAAACACTTATAATCCCATGTGCAGCACTATGTACCCTGCATTAAACACCCCCCCACCATGTAGAAGTCATATCAAAACCGAATAAAATACAAAACAAAGCCAAGAATTCGCAGTCACACCATGCAGATGAAATAGTTCGATGTTGCACACTATCCCAGATTCTTAACTCACCATCTGAAGATCTGCACAAAAAAAAACCCATTTTTAATTCATGTGACAGTTAGCATGGGAACATAGTATGATCAAAATACTAACCCTGAGAATACCAAATTCTGAGTCGGATGGAAGCAAACATCCATGACAGAAGCACGATGGCCTCTCAGTACAGCCACTGGATCAGGGGGTGGTCTCTTGCTCATTCTGTCATTCAAACATTTTATCAAACACCTTGTGGGCACTATTTTGAAAATGCTTAATAACCCCACAGATTATTATATTAACGACTTTTTTTTTCTTATGGAGTTTACAATACATGTTAATGTTGGCTCTGGAAGTAATCAAGCTGAAATTCAAATAAAAGGGTGCCAAATTCTGGAACTTGTTGAGATAGATTCTTACTCTGTACTAGGAAGGTCGCCGGAGCAGCGTATGTGACTGCCGGTGGTGGTTGTTGTCCTGACTGCTTAAACCAGTGGAAGGCAGAACAAAATTCCGATCACCGGTGGTAGGGCAGCGTTAGCGTAGAGTGAGAATAAGAATGTTCAAGTGCTTGAAATGTCAAGTCAGTAACTTTGACACAATACTATTTGCTCAAGGACCAAATCGAAATTTGAGGCCAGGTGTGTGTAAATCTTATTCGGGCTAAAATGATAAACAAAAACTAACATGGTATTCAAAAAGCTCGCGAGTTGTTCGAAAAAACTTAGTTGTAAACAAGCCGGTTCAGCCGAGCTCGAGCTAGGCCGGACCTCATGAACCTGCTCGAATTATTTTATTAATATTGATGAATTTTATTTTTAAATGTATTAAAATATATATGTGGAGGAATTGAAGTGTTAACATTTTAATTTTATAAATTAATAAAATAAAAAATAAGAGAAAATAAAAAAAAGAGTTAATTGCCCGGATGGTCCCTGTGGTTTCACGTTTTTTTACGTTTAGTCCCCACATTTTGAAAATAGCATGTACGCTCCCTATGGTTTGTCATTTTGTTACTCGGATAGTCCCCCAACATTTACTCTGGGGACTATCCGAGTAACAAAATGACAAACCATAGGGAGCATACATGCAATTTCCAAACTAACTGACATCTACTCAGGGACTATCCGAGTAACAAAATGACAAACCATAGGGAGCATACCTGCTATTTTCAAAAGGTGGGGACTAAACGTGAAAAAACGTGAAACCACAGGGACCATCCGGGCAATTAACTCTAAAAAAAATTATACATATACTATTTCTAATATGCCTTTCTGTCTTTTAAATATTAGAAAAATAAAAATAATATGTATAGATATGTGTAACTTTTATTAATTTTTAGTTTTTAATGTTATCAATATTTGTAAAAGAAATCTCAGTTTAAAATGTCATGTGCAATGCACATGAGGGTAAAATGGTCATTCCTTCTTAACTCTTTTAATTCCCGATTTATAACCCACACCAATCTTCACCAACCCAAGTTCATCTCTTCAATTAATCTGTCATCAAATTAGGGTTTTCTTCATCTTGCAATCGATCATGGTTTTCTGCCATTGTGGAAAACAGGCAATAACTCAGACCTCATGGACAAGCAAGAATCCTGGTTTTCTGCAATCGATCAGAATCGGGACTGTTCCGGATAGACAGAATTGTGAACCTATGAGGGTTGATTCTTGGAAGAAATGGAGTTTGTCGGACGAACCGTGAGGAAAGAGTTGGAAGGATTTGGGGTTTTTTCGGGAGTTGTGAAATCATACGACTCCGAATCGGGATTGTTCGAGATCGGTTACGACGATGGTGATTCTGAATAAATTGATTTGTCGGAGTTGATTGTTGCTCTTGTGGATGCATATGGAGTCCGTACGGCGGATTAGTCTTCGTATCTGTAGCATATCATTCAAAATGTGTAGGTATTGCCACTAGTCTTTTGCCAGATGGAGATTGGTATTGCCCAGAGTGTGTAGTCGATAAGAAAAATCCGGATATTAATGTGGCGAAATTAATTCGAGGAGCAGATTTACTGGGGGTTGACACACATGGACGGTTCTATTATAGCACATGTGGATACCTCGTGGTGTAAGTTCTTTGTTTTCAGTATAGTAATGAAGTAATTTCTTTTCTTGTTTTGATTGTTTTCAAATTTTGTTGTTGATTGAACCTTTTGCTGAATTTGCAGGTCAGATCCCTGTGATGTTGAAACCTCGTATCATTACTATCACATGAATGAGTTCATTGCTCTCATCGATACACTGAATTTGTTGAGTGGTCCTTAAGAGATATATCAGATGCCATCACCAAGCACTGGCATTTATACAATAAGCTTTATGGAGGAAAAAGTAAATTAGATTCAGAAAAATCAGGAGAAGTAGAGAGATCGTTGGTGTGGGATATAAATGGGAAATTGAAGAGGTTGAGAGGAAAATGACCAGTTTACCCTCATGTGCATTGCACATGACATTTTTTAACTAAGATTTCTAACCAGGTTTGGCCTAAAGGACAAAACGTGCAAGATTTTGAAAGGTTAAGGACACCTCCTGTAAACTTTTGGCCAAAATGACAGCGCCTGAAATTTGATGTAAACATAAAGGACAAAACTTGTAATTTACTCTTTAACATATTTAGTTTTCTTGATAAAGTAAAAAACTATAAAAAGGGGAATTTTATGTGTGAACCTACATTTTTTACTCATGTTTTGATCGATTGCTAATTATCTTTCTTTGCATAGAGCTCTTAGAAACATATAGGTGTGTTTAACATATAGTGTTTGCAGACTCGTGGGTAAAACCTCACACAAACATGAAATTGGACACATACCAAACATGATATGCGTATTCTTAGGTTGACACAAACATGAGCTTTTTTTTTACCGATTATCGTTCTTTAAATTCTTCAAATTCATCTAATAAATGCTTATTAAATATGTGAAACTGGCCCAAATAAATGGAATCGAGTATTTTTACAACTCACTTTTTTTAGTTAACCAAGCATTTTCACAACACATTTACTAAGGGGTTGTTTGGCAACTTCTAAATTGGTAAATGCTGAACTAGTAAAATGTCTAAACCATTAAGTGCTAAATCAATAAGAGTCTAAACTATTAAAAGCCAGTATAATGTTTAACCGTTCAGAGGCAAATGTCCGACCACTTCAGATAAGAGGTCTTAGCCATTCAGACTCAGTATAATACTTAACTATTCAGAGGCAAATGTCTGAATGATTCAGACATCTGCTTGTGAAACAAACAGTCTGAACCACTAATTGCCCCTAAGTATTTTCACCGCACACTTATGGACAAAGGTAGTTCAAAATTGCAGCAGGGACTAAATCAGAATGAAAACCCAACAAGTAACAACCAATCAGAAATAAATGTCTAGTGTGGTGGCACCAAGTTGTAAACAAAGGTTATTACACACTTACACCATGGTAAGGATTCTATTCTCTTTTGCTTAATCTTCCGAGTTTCCCAACTTCACCAATTTATAACGAAATCCTGGTTTGCCGGAGAGGAGAGCACCCTTAGATCCTCCCTTACCACTTTATCTAAGAACCCCAATTCTTTATCTGTTTTCTAGCCCCAAAAGCCACTACGGTCTTTCAAGTTACACCCATTTAATAACGCCATTAGCGTTGTTCGGTTGTTTCTGGTTGTGAAGATCAACAATGATATCGACTCTTGTTGAGAAGGTAAGAAATATGAGTGTGTCATAGAAGAAAACTCCCATATTGTTGCTAATAAAGCAAAGAAATGATAGTTTCTAAGAAATACCTAGTAAAATTACGCACAACACGATTTGAAACTATAATCACCAAGAACAATATGATTTGAAACTGTAATCACCAAAAACTTTCTTATAATTAAAAATCATGATGAACTTTTGAGAATTCCTGTCATGTGTGAATAACTTTTTTTAGCATACTAGAATATGTAAGACATAATTAGACTTTTATTAACTTTTTTTTCTTAATTGTTATTTTTTTATAAATAGTATATTTTTATGTATTACAAGATTTATAAAAAAAAATTAGATTTAAGGGCAAAAAGTGTTTTATTAACTAAAAGTTGTATTAAATGAAACGATCTTAAGATATATTTTTTCGATGAGAGAGAACTACCCGCTGTAGGATAATTTTGATCTTCTGGGTAATTTTGCTCTTATAAGGTAATTTTGTAAAGTATCATAATTACTCTACAAATGATAGTTTTGATCTTGTAGGGTAATTTTGATCTTTGTAGAGTAAGTACGTGTAAATTAATTACAAAAATGGCACCAAGCTTTTTTTTACTTTGTGTTTTTTTTTTTTTTACTTTTCTATGTCTTTCGTACGTTTTATACGATAAGATACTTTGTACGGGATTGATAGCCCCTTAAGTCACGTTTTCATTTAATATTTTTAAGTTATATTTTTGTGTTTTTTTATTTGCATGAGTCCATGTTTTGTGCAGTTTTTTTATTTTCCAACATGTGTTTTATTTTTATTTTTATTTTATATTTAGATTAGTGGAGTTAGTGGGTAGTTATTACTTATTAGTTTTAGGAATTCCTTTATGTAACTCACTTTAGTTTACGAATGAAAGTTAGTGTGTTTTGAGCAGTGTTGTAAAAATCGGAATTAATCGGCGCCTAGGCGCTAGTCGGCGGTTAACTGATTAATTTGGAGCTAGTCGGTCCTAGTCGGTCCAAGGCGGACCTAGTCGGTCCAAGGCGGACCAAATCGGCCCAAGTCGGCCCAAGTCGGCCCACTCTTTTTTAGTTTAAATCTGGCCCAAACAAATGTTTTTAACCATTAAATACATGACCCAACTTGTTTAGTTCCAACCTGGCCCAAAAAAACATGTTTTTAACCCATTAAAACATATTCCATGAGACCATGACTGATATGTTAATGTTTAAATACTTAAATTGCTATGTTTTAAACTTCATTGTTTAAATTTTAAACTATTTTTAAGTATTATATTGATATTAACGTGTGTATTGAATGTTTAAATACTTGATTAGCTATGTTTTAAACTTAGTTGTTTGAATTTTGAACTATTTTTAAGTATTATATTGATATTAATGTATGTGTATATATATAAATTTAAAAATTATATATATAAATTCCGATCCGATTAATCCCGATTAATCCTGATTAATCCCGATTAATCCCTAGTCGGTACTCCACCGCCCGACTGGCGCCTAGCGATCTCTACAACACTGGTTTTGAGTATGAGAATTTTCTCTTTGATTAATTTATCTCAATGGATTTTGAGTTAAATTGATTATGTCTATGCTAGCTCAACCATGGCACGTTAGGTGGTGTTCTTAGACCCGATTCTCTAACCGTAGTGGTGTGTCTGTATCTCCGGTTGGATATCGTTGCCCTATCGTTGGTTTATGTTGTGTACCTGTATCACAAACGAACCGTAGATCTATCTTATTTTATCCGTTTCTTTTAAGTTTCAAATCCGATTTCTATCACTAATGATAGGCACTCGTTTACGGTAACGGATAGTGTTTCGAAATCAAATGAGAAACAGATAGATCTAATGCATGTTTGTGATACAGACACACCACACAAACAAACGATAGGGCAACCTAAGTTAATACTAGATACAAATTCACCGCTAGTATCAATTTAGGATCCAAAGAACACCATTAAAGTTGCCACACTTGAACTAGCAATGGAAGGATCAATTAACTCATAATCCAATGAGATAATATAACCAAAATCTATTATATATAATAAATGAAAGGTGATTTGGGCCACGTGTCACTTGATTAGGGCATCCATTTTCCCCTTTTCTCGCCCTACAGTACCATCCCCTTTTTTCTTTTATCCACTGCTTCATTCTTCTCCTTTACTTTTTGATTTCAAAACCCTACCTCATTATCCTCGCCACCATCTCATTCCTTTCTCTGTGATGAATCTTTCTCCAGGAGATTCTAGGGTTTCTTCATACCTCTCTCCTCCTAAAACCCTAGATTCTCTTACTCCTCCATCGACGACCATCTCTTGCGGTTACTCTGTCCCTCAGAGTTCCCAAGTATGATTCAAATCTCTACATCTCTACATCTTTTATGAATCCTAATCTGATTCTAACCATCCTTCTTCTTGATTTGTTCCTTCCTGTTGATGCGACATAGAAGGATGAGAATCCGAGTCTAGATTCGACTTTCCAGTTTGTATTCATCTTTTAATCGTTATATATGTTTTTAGGTTAACATTTAAAAACCCTAAAACCCTGTTTGAATCCGAAAACTCTCACCCATTCCTCACCTGTTTCCTTTTCGATACTTCCAAAGCATTCCAACGGCCCTCACAAAGACCATCATTCATCGTTTTGATCGAAATTTGTAATCATCGACTCATATATATCTATCTATACCTTCATACACACCAGCTTCAAACATTGCTCCACATTTCCCCTGATCGGAGAGGTATGTCACGCCACTCGCTTCCTAATACTTACATTACTTCCAATCCTGTATGTTCTTCATTGAAGTTATACATCAATTCATCTTAGTTTTGTTTCTGTTATTGTTGCATTGATCTAATTTTGCCTTTTATTTAGCTACAAAATGCAGATTTGGTTATAAGATTTTCATATGTAATTGCAATTTACGCTTAGATGATTTTTACTTGATGAACATCTGTTTCTGTTCACTATATTTACTTTTTTTTTTTTGGTGATTTATGAAATTGAAAGTTTAATTAACCGTTGTGTTTCTTCTTTATGACTAAGATGTTTATGATAGGCTTCATGTTTCTTAAATTTATTATTGTATTGAGTAGAATCAAGTTTAGGGAAAATAAAGATGATGATTTATGTCAAACAAAGTAAATGTAGAATACATAATGAACTATGTGATCATGAAATTTGAAGAAATTAATTTCATTTCTTTAACTAAAAAAGTTACAGGCTTGATTCATTATAAAACTCAAATTTGTAAATGATAGGTGAAGATTCTTGATACTTCTCTACTTACATACATATGAGATTTATGCTAATTGTTATGATTCTTGATGAATATGCAGGTTTAGGATTGGATTATTGAAATAACAACAAATATTACTAATATGCATCTTGCTATTGCAAAAACCTCTGCCTTTTCTTCTCATGAAGTGTGTTGATTTTAGGAATGTAAATTCAGGGCAAAATAATTGAAAATTAGGAATTGAATAAATATATTGCAGTGATATTTTATATCTTTGTTTGATAATTTTAGGACTGTATAGGTATATATGCTAATTGAATTTTTTTTATTTTACTGTATTTTATCAGCTTGCAAAGCCAGAGGATCTGATCTCAGGTGCCATTTCAAGGTATTTTGATATTTTATCCTTTAAATAAAACGTAACTAATGTTGCAGTAGCTCATTTAATATGTTCTCTTTTGATGTTTTCATTGCTGTGTATGTAGTTTTGTATGTTTGTTTGTCTGAGATATACTTATTGTGTTTTTCAGAATACCCGTGAAACAGCCCATGCTATCTATCTGTAAGTTGCCTTTAATCAAGGCTAAGAGATACTTGGAAGATGTTTTGGCTCATAAGCAAGCCATTCCATTTACCCATTTTTGTCGCGGATTTGGGCGTACTGCACAGGCAAAAAACCGTCATTCTAATGGTCAAGGGCGTTGGCCTGCAAAGTCTGCGAAGTTTATCCTTGATTTGCTCAAAAATGCTGAGAGTAACGCAGAGGTAAGTACATTCATTTGAACATATTGTTGTTATTTCGAAATTATTAGACTGTTGAATTTATGTTTGTTTTTATATATTGTGTAGGTCAATGGGAAGGGGAGTTCTTCCCTGGCATTCCAAAATTAAGTATGAGGTAAGAAGATTAATAGCCGTTATCGCGTTTAGATGAATTATATGTTATTATGTGAAATATGTTAAAAAATTAAGTTATTTGTATATATATATATTATCAAATGGCTGATTATATGTAATGGGTGATTATAGAACTTACATACATTGTTTCTTGCAGAACCAAACCATGATTGTTTATAAAATAAGCTTTTCAGTTGGATCAAACAAGAATGCAAATATTTTGATTAGGGATATAAGCACGGTTCTTTGCAGCCTCAAGCTCAATGAGGTATTGAGTAATATTTCATGCCACACGTTTAGGGACTCACATCTCATTAAACAGAAACAATAATTTTAGGATTTTTGGAGATGAACTCTATATTGTCTTCGTCCAAGGTGAATACTTATTATAGATATATTACAGTTTGAATATGTTGATTTTTTGTGTTCGTTGTGTGTATAATGATCAAGAGTTCTCCGGTAATTGAATTGTTATGTGAGTTTTTTGCTGAATCACTAGCGAACAACTTGATACGTGGATCTTAAACCGGTAATTGGATTTGTTAAAAACTGCATCAATAAAATATATTATATGCATGCAGGCACAGTTTTCACAGATGCGTCCAATTGCAATGGCTCCAGCTGGAGCTCCTCGCATGCCAATGTTTCATCCCGGCGGTAAGCTGTTTTAAACTCTTTTGTAATGTGACAAACAAAACCACAAAAAACACATTTATTATAAGAACATTTCTTTCTGCAGGTGATGATGGCGCTAACGCGAGACAGGCAATTCTATCCGAGCTTCGCTAAAGGTATCGTTTTGTTTATTCCAACTATAGGGGTGTTTGTTATTCGGTTTTAAACCGATTTAACCAAAAGCTGTTTAAAACTGAAACAAATTACATATTCGGTTTTGTGGTTTGCTTTTCGGTTTCAAAAGTCTGAAACCGTTATAAACCCGAACAGAATTACATGTTCGGTTTTTCGGTTTAGTTTTAGAAGTCTAAACTAAACTTCTTTTAAAATCGAACAGAATTACATATTTGGTTTTTCGGGTTCAGAAATCTAAACTGAAACCGACCAAAACCAAACAATATTACATATTTGGTTATGCGATTTGGTTTTTGGTGGTTTTCGGGTTCAGAATTCTTAACTAAAACCACTTTAAAACCAAATCGAATTACATATTCGGTTTAGTTATAGAAGTCTAAACTAAATCCGTTTTAAAATTGAACAGAATTACAGATTTGTTTTTTGGGTTCAGTTTCTGAACCCGTTCAAAACCAAACAGTATTACATATTCGGTTATTTGGTTTGGTTTTCGGGTTCAGAGTTCTTAACTAAAACCATTAAATCGAACAGAATTACATATTCAGTTTTTCGGTTTGGATTTTGGTTTCAAAAGAAAATAAATAGACAGCGGTTAATAATTATTTAGCTTTTTTCATGTAGTCAAATCCAATTCAACTACAATTTTTGGTAACCTCCAAATAATGGTGGGAAGAATTTTAGAAGCAAAAAATGAACTGAATTCGGAGTTGGTTTTGTTTTGGTTTTGTTGAGTTCGGTTCGGTTTTGGTTGTCAATTATTCTCTTTTATAAATTAGAAGAATTGCTAATATTTAATTCGACCGAGGGTATAATTGGATTTATTAGTTGAAAACAGTGTTTGTTAAAACTGTGGTTTGAAACCACTTTTGGGTTAAAACAGAGTTTTAAACCACTGTTGGGTTAAAACAGTGTTTGAAACCACTCTTGGGTTAAAAACAGTGTGTTTGAAAACACTGTTGAGTCAAACCAGTGTTGTTAAAACAGTGGTTTGAAACTACTTTTTGGTTAAAATAGAGTTTTAAACCACTATTGGGTTAAAACAGTGTTTCAAGCCACTGTTGGGTTAAAAACAGTGTTTGAAAACACTGCTGAGTCAAAACAGTGTTGTTAAAACAGTTGTTTGAAACTGCTCTTGGGTTAAAACAGAGTTTTAAACCACTGTTGGGTTAAAACAGTGTTTGAAACCACTGTTGGGTTAAAAAAGTGTTTGAAACCACTGTTGGGTTAAAAGCAGTGTTTGAAAACACTATTGAGTTATTTTTACCATAAAATGGAGTCGACAAGTTTTTTTTTGTGTATTCGAAGATTATGATATCCATTCTATTTATATAATAAATGAAAAGAATTTGGGCTACGTTTCACTTGATTAGGTATCTGAAGGACTCTGCTCTTAATTCGGGTTAATAAGCTATTAGTGTGTGTGTGTGTGTGTGTGTGTTTTCAGGATCTCATACCCCGCCTTTCGGATAGGCGGTTTCCTTACTAGTGGTTGTGGGACATGGTAGATGAATTTGTGAATCAATTTCACTCCTTCTCTGAGTTACGGGCCACAGACCCTACGAAACTAAACAAAATTTGCCAGGTTAGGCAGGCAGGCATTATTAGGCAAGTAAGTAAGTAGTAGTATGTATATGTGTATGGTGATATTAATGTTTTATTTTGGGCAGGTTTGGAGTGTGTATTATGTTCTACTTCTTTTGGAACCGTTGACGGAGCTGCTTCCAGACCTAGAGACAAAAGATGGCCTCCAGCTGTGGGCAGCATCAGCAGCAGGTGGTTGTTGTGATTCTAAATATGTGTCAATAGCTGTGGGCTACTTCAGCAAGGTTGCTTTGTTAAGAGTCCATTGTTTATTGGGAAATTATCAAATTGGACTCGACTGTATGCGTCCTATGGACATAACTCAGCAAGGATTTTACACCAGACATATTGCCACTCACATCACAACCATCTATCATTATGGCTTTGCTAATCTTATGTCGGGAAGCTACGTAGAGGCCATACGCGAATTCAACAAAATTCTCAAGACTAAGCAGCAGCAGCAGTAGCCGCCTCAATAGAAAGAGAAGCAAATGCTAGACAAGATGCATGCTCTTCTTGCAGTCTGCCTCTCACTTTGTCCTGAGGTTCGACACCAACTTGATGAACGTCTCTGCTGTCAACTAATGGAAAACTATGGTGAAAAAATGTTCGGAATGCAAATATATGATGATGCTGATGCCAAAGCTGTTTGTGAGGAGCTTCTCTCACATGCATGGCCCAGATTCACCGCACCCTTTGAACCAAGCTCTGGTGACCCGGGTGAACTGCACAGATGTAGCTACCAAGTTCCCAAAGCAGCAACGAAAGTACAACATTAACGGGCGGGATGTCGATGGTTGGTTCCCTCTTGATTTGACTATCGACGAGATAATGAAGGAGATAAGTTGAAAGTTTATATCAGTATCGCCTTTATGTTTTTTCGTTATACGCATTCAATATCAACAGTATACTATAACATTGTAACACTGTTGTAGAACGTCTACTCATGACCAAGTGTTTTTGATTTCGTGTACCCTCCGCTTCAACCCGATAGTGTTTTCGGCATCGAACCAAAAGGCAAACTATGGTTAAATGTTCAGGTGGGTCCCACATTACATAATATACTTTAGTACTTAACAGAAACATGAGTTGTTTGTTTTTATCTATGTGTTTTTATTGTAGAACGATGCGTTTTGGAGCGCACATCAGTTAAGTGCAGTACAATATATCGATGATTCCAAGGAATTCTTTGTAGCTGATGGCTCAGTAAGTGCAGTACGATGCATCTTCGAATGCCAATGGTAAGAAGTCCCGATCTTAATTTGATGGCTCGGTTTTAGCCAGTTAGAGATTTGACCGTTTGAATCATTTTTTTCTAACTTGAAATCATTAAGTGCTTAAAACTATGTTTAAGAATATAATACATAGTTACATATACACTACATATTTCAAAGTTTTATAATTATAAATAATTAAACAGTTGATTTTGGTTTAAGTCAGTTTGTTCAATTTCAACTGTTTGCTTAGCGCAAAATCCAAATCTGAGCCCAAAGGTCGCAAATGTAACACCCCGTGTTTTCACGAGTGAAAGTCAAAGTCAACGACCGATTTCGCGCGACTTGAATTGTAGAATTGTTTTTATTATATTTAGATTATGTGGAGTAAATGTTGTACATTACAATAATCGAATCACGCTAACCGCATTTCAATCGACCTACGACTGTGAACGATAGGAAGTAACAATGCGATAAAGTTAATCAAGCGATGATAATCAAATCGATGTCAAACCGTAACTCGAACTGTGTATTTTACTTGTTGTTTAAACGTGTGTGTGTGCCTTACGTGTTACCTGTGCATGTTTATTTTATGTTGGGATAATCAAGCGAACTCAATCGAACTCGAAGTCTAACTCGAATATAAACGAACCCGAATCCGAATCCCGAGTCGAACCGTATAAGAAGTAGTTGGGACTGAAAGTAATTTGACTAGGAAACCCTATCGAATCGCTCGCAAATCGAAACCAAATCAACATCGCACCGAACACAACAAAGCAGGCGGCATCGGCACGGATGGCCAATCCGCACGGATTGCCAGTCCGCACGGATGACCAGTCCGCGCGGATAGCCTACCCGGGTGCGTGCCATGCGCACGGTTCACCCTTTCCCTTTTTGGTATCCTATAAATACACGGGTCACTCTCCACTTTGTCCACTTTTGGCAAGTGACGTCCGAACCGCACGCATTCTTCACCTTTTCTCAGATTTCTCTCAATCCAGGTAAGATCTTGCACTAATTCTTGTACATCTTTGATCACTACACAATTCTACACATTTCCATCACTCAAATCTTCACTTTTAACCATGAAATCATCCGGATTTGAGGCATTCTCGGGTGACGTCATCATGAAGTTCTTATGAACTTCAAGCTTGACCTCATTCCACCAAGAATATCTCAGATCTAAACGATTTCTACAAGTTTTCACAATAACTTCACCTAGATCTAAACTTTTCTAAGGATAAAAGAGTTGAAAGAAATAAACCTAAGTTCTTTCCTTCTTTTTCCCTTAAAACCGGTACGAATCTGGTCGGTTCTAGTGTTCTACTCGTTAATAGTAACTCACTAGTTCTAGATCTGAAATCCTACCCACAGACAACTGATTTCGGGGTCAACCGGAACGACCGTTCTAAGCCGCCGACAGGCCAAGTTAGGGTGGTTCCTGACCGGTCTAGTCGAGCGGGTGAGAACACAACTCCAAGTGGTTGCCACGTAATCAGAACGTCTCGATAAACGACAACAGAAACCAAGTGTAGACGGACGGAACGATCAGACCAGTTGTCCGCACGGACAAGCTGTGCGCACGGATTACCATCCGCACGGACTACCCTTGGGACCCACTATCCAAACAAGGTTTGAGTATCGACGAACGAGCAATCCGGACGAACGACCCCTGAATGGATTACTCTTCGGATCATGAGATACTAAGGCCTTAAAATGAAAATCAAACAATCTTCATCCGCACGGCCAAGTCGTACGCACGGACAGGCTATCCGGACGGATTGTCTCTGCCCGCGCGCACAGGCTGCCCGCACGGACTACCATACGCACGGACTGTCGTCCGCGCGACCGGCTTGAAAGATAGAAACACTTGTGTGTTTTCTAAATGCTACAACGAAAACTCCAAAGCACAAGCCATCATACACAAACGCATCTTAGGAAGAAACAATCCACTTGAACATTTATTTTCACAAACAACTTGTCCGAACGGATAAGTCATCCGCACGCACAACTAATCCGCACGGGTTGCCACCCGCACAGACAGTCGCACGCACGGATAACTTATCCGGATGGATCACCATCCGCACGCATCACCATCCGCACGCCTCACCATCCGCACGGATAGGTCATGCGCACGGATGACTTCTACTCACGGATAACTGATCCGCACGATCAGTCATCCTACCCACTCTCACTTGTATTGTTTTACGCGCCACTTATCGTTACATTATTGAATCTATTCAGGCTAACCGTACTCGCTGTAAAGCGCTCCCTTAAATCCATATCGCTGTGAGTATACTCGAACCCCTTTTTGCTTTAGCACTTTTGGGTGTTACATACGTTACAACTATTCAAACTGCAACAATCACACTACTCAAGCTATTCTAACGCTAAACCATTAATGCATGTTATACGTGGCTTATGAATGCTTGTTTGTTATGTTTACACATGGAATGCTGTCTACCTGCCTTAGCAACGATAGTACTATAGTTTGGACTCAGCACCCGTTCACACGGGGGTTGTTAAGGATCTTTTACTTGCATGGATTACAGTGGTAATCGTGTATTGCGAACTGCCTCGGGCAGTCAACCCGCAGTCATTGGTATCGATGGATCTATGTCGATAACTAACGTGCTTCATTTCACTATGTGTACGTGCTGGTTATGCGTAAACGAATTCGAACCCTATATGCTATTATCAAACTTGTATGCTCACCTTTACATTTTATGTATTGACATTATTTTAACGTATGTGACAGGTGCTTAGGTTGCATGTTTGCTCTTTGTGCTGTGATGAAATCGAAGCTAGGAACTGGAGTCCTAGAAACCCACGAATAAATTAGTTGTGTTTAAATCTGAGTTGTCGGAACAGAATATTTGTTTGATGTTGTCTGTAATAACTTGTTTGACTATTTATGATACGGTATGGGACGTATCGCTTTAAATTAAATGGTAATGATAGTTGTTATGGAAACTTCTGGACAATCTGTTTCGCTCAGTGCCATGCCCCGATGATTCCGCCATCGGTTGGGGTGTGACAGATTGGTATCAGAGCCATAACTATAGGGAATTAGGCAAGACTCGACCTAGTCCGGGTCGGAGTCTTAGAGACCTAGTCTATAGTTAAGAACCAACAGACCAACTCACGCGTACGCGTAAACTCGCCACTATCACTCACTCTTTCCTATCACTGCACTCGAATTTTCAAGTTGTGATCAGGTAATAAGGCCGAGAATAGGTGTGAAAACCACGGACTCTCGACTAAAATTGCCTAATCAGCTTGCGTTTTAGCTACAAACGGGGGGGAATTATACCAAATCAGGAGTGAAATCCATATTTTGATGAATAATCTCCTCAACTTTTATCAAAAACGAGGACGGAAGTTGCAAGATAGGGGTGAAACCCTAACCTTGACGACTCGTCCCGCTTTTACACAAACTTCCACCAAAGTTCGATGAACTCCGACGATCTAAAGACACAATATAACCAATGGGAATTGCGCCAACGCCCGAGACTCGAGGCCAAGGCATAGTCCTGGAGGTAATTGTGCAGGATCCTTGCGAATAGTCGAGCCACTTTGGTTAGCCGAAGTCTGTTAGCCGCATACAATCTGCCTTCGATTTATCGATCTTTATGAAAATTTTATGCATTTTCCGTTATTTGTTAACGTTTTGAGGTACTATTGGTTTCAACCCAACACTATTGCTTCTGCTAAAACACAAAACCCGCACAACTCATCGCTAATGAATCAACAATAGAAGCCGTCAGAATGCTTTGTATGCTCGTAGGTGCTCTTAGTGATTAAGTATGTGTGTCTTGCTACTGTGTTCGTCAGTTTAGGAATACTGTGATTATGTGCTCTGTATGTTTATGTGATATTGTGCAATTATGTGAATTCGTGACTATATGCGTTTACATGGTACGTGTTACTGAGTTTTAGTAGTAGTAGACGTGTGAGGTGAGATTCGAATACATGTGTTGAGTTCCATGGCGATGTCTATTGCAGACAATGTCGTCTGGATCCCGTCATCCACTCTCTCGTCGAGAAAGGAAGGACCGACGCCTTGCTTCCATCGTACCGAAAGCTGTAGCAAAGGCGGTGAGCGATGCCTATGAGAATGCCAGCAAATCATCCGAGGAATCAAGGACCGAAGGTCCTAGAGCTGTCGCAAGACCTTTCAGTTTCAAACAATTCAAGTCATGTGGGCCAAAAGAATTCACAGGCGAAGGAGGTCCTACTGCTCTATTCCACTGGTTTGACTCTATCGAGGTTACTCTGAGACAAAGTGGTTGCCCTGATGACCTTCGAACTCTGAACGCTACCGGCGTCTTTCAGTCCCGTGCTTTGGACTGGTGGACGGCCGAGAGGAACAAGAGAGGGAATGATGCAGCTTACGGTTTGTCATGGGAAGAGCTCAAGGAAGTCATGCTAGAGGAATTCTGCCCTCCTCACGAGCGTCAAAGGCTTGAAGATGAATTTTGGCACATACATCAGAAGGATGGAGACAATGCTGGCCTCACTGCTCGCTTCAAACAGCTCAGCATTATCTGTCCTGACCAGGTCAAGACCCCTGAGATGACCATCAAGAAGTACATCCGAGCCCTGCCCGACTGCGTCGCTGATTTCGTGCAGGCGACCAAGACTGCCACGATCGAAGAGACCTATCTGCTGGCCGCTGAGATCAATGACAAAAGGGTCAAGGCTGGGGTGTGGGATAAGACCTCCAAGCCTCTGCATCAAGCCACTACTACTTCACCAACTGCTGAAACCACCTCGTCAAGCAACAAGAGAAAGAACAAGAGAAAGAACAGCTCCACCAACAAGAACTGTGCGATTACTGCTGCACCGATCCAAGCTGTACCTGCTCAACAACGTCAAGTAGTGGCGCCTATGGCCAATGCACCGCCTGCAAAGCGTGCATATACTGGACCACACTCGCTCTGCCCTACTTGCACCTATCATCATCCGACTGCTATCCAATGCCGCTTCTGTGCTCATTGCAACGTCTACGGCCACTTTACTGCCAACTGCCGTATTCGTCAAGCTCCTGCCAATCCAGCTCTACTCGCTGCCCCACAGGGTCAACAAGCTCCTCCGGCACCCGCAGTCAAGGCCAGAGCATGCTTCACGTGTGGCGACCCGAATCATTTCGCCAACATGTGCCCGAACAGGGTAGTGAAACAAGAACCACAACAGCAGCAACCACAGCAGCAGCAACAGCAGCAACAACAACAACAGGCAGCACGCGCCAGAACTTTCAATCTCAATATGCGTCAAGCCCAGGCCGACAACAACGTGGTCAATGGTACGTTCCTTGTGAATGGTATTTATGCTTCATGTTTGTTTGATACCGGGGCCGATAATTGCTTTGTGTCACTCGAATTTGAGAAACTCCTTAGTCGTAAACGTTCCCGACTCTCCTCTGCATTCGATGTTGAAGTCGCTACCAGAAGAACCGTCGCTGTAAACTCTGTTATTCGTGATTGCACTCTCGAGCTCAACAATCACATCTTCTCAATCGATCTCATTCCAATGCAACTAGGAAGCTTTGATGTCATAGTAGGCATGGACTTTCTTCGCGAAAACCATGCCGAAGTTGTGTGCTTCGATAAAATGATTCGTTTTTCGCTCGCAAACGGTGATTCATTGTGCGTCTATGGTGATACTACTTCGAAGGGTCTCAAGCTTATGTCATGCCTACAAGCTAGCAAGTATCTCCGCAAGGAATACAGGGCTTTCTTGGCTCATGTCGTAGCAGCGGAGAAGGAAAAGAAAGAGGAGAAGGAAGTGAAAGATGTTCCAGTGGTTCGAGAATTTCCTCAAGTTTTTCCAGAGGACCTTCCCGGACTACCTCCAAAGCGTGATATTGATTTTCGCATTGATCTCATTCCTGGAGCTAATCCTATCGCGAGAGCTCCCTATCGACTCGCGCCGTCCGAAATGCGCGAACTCTCAACCCAACTCCAGGAACTGCTTGAAAAAGGCTTTATTCGCCCGAGCACCTCTCCTTGGGGCGCACCAGTCCTTTTCGTCAAAAAGAAGGATGGGTCGTTCCGGATGTGCATCGACTACCGGGAATTGAATAAGTTGACTATCAAGAACCGCTATCCTCTGCCTCGAATCGACGATTTGTTTGATCAGCTACAAGGCGCTACGTGTTTCTCGAAGATCGATCTACGTTCAGGATATCATCAGCTGCGTATACAAGAAGAAGATATACCCAAAACCGCGTTTCGCACTCGTTACGGCCATTACGAATTCGTCGTCATGCCTTTTGGCCTAACCAATGCACCAGCAGTTTTCATGGATCTGATGAATCGAGTGTGTAAACCATATCTCGACCGTTTCGTCATCGTGTTCATCGACGATGTCTTGATCTATTCCAAAACGAGAGCCGAACACGCGCAACATCTACGTTTGGTTCTCGAGTTACTCCAGGGGAACCAACTCTACGCCAAATTCTCCAAGTGCGAGTTTTGGTTGGGGGAGGTTCAGTTTCTGGGTCACATCGTAAATAGTCAGGGTATTCACGTCGATCCTGCGAAGATTGAAGCTGTTAAGAGCTGGGTTACGCCTAAGAACCCGACTGAGGTCCGCTCTTTCCTCGGGCTAGCGGGCTATTACCGACGATTAATCGAAGGATTCTCGAAGATTGCTGTACCACTTACTTCTCTCACTCATAAGGACCAGCCTTTTGTCTGGGGAACCAAACAAGAGTCTGCCTTTCGAACCCTCAAACACATGCTTTGCAATGCTCCTGTTCTCACGCTACCCGACGGAAACGATAATTTCATTGTCTACTGTGATGCTTCCAACCTTGGTCTCGGTTGTGTCCTAATGCAACGAGACAAGGTCATAGCTTACGCATCTCGTCAGCTCAAAATCCACGAGAAGAACTATACAACCCACGATCTCGAGCTGGGCGCAGTTGTTTTTGCATTAAAGATTTGGCGACACTACCTGTATGGTACAAGGTGTACGATCTTCACCGATCACAAGAGCCTACAACACATCTTTAATCAGAGGGAACTAAATACGCGTCAACGCCGATGGGTAGAACTTCTCAACGATTACGACTGTGAGATTCGTTATCACCCAGGCAAGGCAAATGTTGTTGCCGATGCACTTAGCAGACAGAGCTATCTGCTTAGCACCCATAATGTTCAAGCCCAACACAACCTCGAAGCTCTTATTCGCGACGCCCAGCATGCATGTTTCAACGAACGCACCCTGAAGAAAGAAAGAATCTACCACGATGGAGCCCAGCTTGTGAGCAAATCAAACGGGATATTCCACTTCTTAGACAAAATCTGGATTCCCAAGCGAACCAACCTGCGACAGATTATCATGGATGAAGCCCACAAATCCCGATACTCTATTCATCCTGGTGCTGATAAAATGTACCATGACCTTCGATATAGGTACTGGTGGCCGGGTATGAAACGGGATATCGCTCTCTACGTCGGAAAATGCCTAACCTGTGCTAGAATCAAGGCTGAACATCAAAGACCCTCTGGCTTGCTCGAACAACCTCCAATTCCCATGTGGAAGTGGGAGAGCATAGCTATGGATTTCGTAACCAAGCTTCTAACCACGTCATCAGGTCACGACAGCATTTGGGTTGTCATTGACCGTTTGACTAAATCAGCTCACTTTCTGCCAATACGAGAGGACTACAAGGTAGAACGATTAGCCCGAATCTACACCGACGAGATCATTTGTCGACATGGGACGCCTCGTGACATCATTTGTCATACCCCGCCTTTCGGATAGGCGGTTTCCTTACTAGTGGTTGTGGGACATGGTAGATGAGTTTGTGAATCAATTTCACTCCTTCTCTGAGTTACGGGCCACAGACCCTACGAAACTAAACAAAATTTGCCAGGTTAGGCAGGCAGGCATTATTAGGCAAGTAAGTAAGTAGTAGTATGTATATGTGTATGGTGATATTAATGTTTTATTTTGGGCAGGTTTGGAGTGTGTATTATGTTCTACTTCTTTTGGAACCGTTGACGGAGCTGCTTCCAGACCTAGAGACAAAAGATGGCCTCCAGCTGTGGGCAGCATCAGCAGCAGGTGGTTGTTGTGATTCTAAATATGTGTCAATAGCTGTGGGCTACTTCAGCAAGGTTGCTTTGTTAAGAGTCCATTGTTTATTGGGAAATTATCAAATTGGACTCGACTGTATGCGTCCTATGGACATAACTCAGCAAGGATTTTACACCAGACATATTGCCACTCACATCACAACCATCTATCATTATGGCTTTGCTAATCTTATGTCGGGAAGCTACGTAGAGGCCATACGCGAATTCAACAAAATTCTCAAGACTAAGCAGCAGCAGCAGTAGCCGCCTCAATAGAAAGAGAAGCAAATGCTAGACAAGATGCATGCTCTTCTTGCAGTCTGCCTCTCACTTTGTCCTGAGGTTCGACACCAACTTGATGAACGTCTCTGCTGTCAACTAATGGAAAACTATGGTGAAAAAATGTTCGGAATGCAAATATATGATGATGCTGATGCCAAAGCTGTTTGTGAGGAGCTTCTCTCACATGCATGGCCCAGATTCACCGCACCCTTTGAACCAAGCTCTGGTGACCCGGGTGAACTGCACAGATGTAGCTACCAAGTTCCCAAAGCAGCAACGAAAGTACAACATTAACGGGCGGGATGTCGATGGTTGGTTCCCTCTTGATTTGACTATCGACGAGATAATGAAGGAGATAAGTTGAAAGTTTATATCAGTATCGCCTTTATGTTTTTTCGTTATACGCATTCAATATCAACAGTATACTATAACATTGTAACACTGTTGTAGAACGTCTACTCATGACCAAGTGTTTTTGATTTCGTGTACCCTCCGCTTCAACCCGATAGTGTTTTCGGCATCGAACCAAAAGGCAAACTATGGTTAAATGTTCAGGTGGGTCCCACATTACATAATATACTTTAGTACTTAACAGAAACATGAGTTGTTTGTTTTTATCTATGTGTTTTTATTGTAGAACGATGCGTTTTGGAGCGCACATCAGTTAAGTGCAGTACAATATATCGATGATTCCAAGGAATTCTTTGTAGCTGATGGCTCAGTAAGTGCAGTACGATGCATCTTCGAATGCCAATGGTAAGAAGTCCCGATCTTAATTTGATGGCTCGGTTTTAGCCAGTTAGAGATTTGACCGTTTGAATCATTTTTTTCTAACTTGAAATCATTAAGTGCTTAAAACTATGTTTAAGAATATAATACATAGTTACATATACACTACATATTTCAAAGTTTTATAATTATAAATAATTAAACAGTTGATTTTGGTTTAAGTCAGTTTGTTCAATTTCAACTGTTTGCTTAGCGCAAAATCCAAATCTGAGCCCAAAGGTCGCAAATGTAACACCCCGTGTTTTCACGAGTGAAAGTCAAAGTCAACGACCGATTTCGCGCGACTTGAATTGTAGAATTGTTTTTATTATATTTAGATTATGTGGAGTAAATGTTGTACATTACAATAATCGAATCACGCTAACCGCATTTCAATCGACCTACGACTGTGAACGATAGGAAGTAACAATGCGATAAAGTTAATCAAGCGATGATAATCAAATCGATGTCAAACCGTAACTCGAACTGTGTATTTTACTTGTTGTTTAAACGTGTGTGTGTGCCTTACGTGTTACCTGTGCATGTTTATTTTATGTTGGGATAATCAAGCGAACTCAATCGAACTCGAAGTCTAACTCGAATATAAACGAACCCGAATCCGAATCCCGAGTCGAACCGTATAAGAAGTAGTTGGGACTGAAAGTAATTTGACTAGGAAACCCTATCGAATCGCTCGCAAATCGAAACCAAATCAACATCGCACCGAACACAACAAAGCAGGCGGCATCGGCACGGATGGCCAATCCGCACGGATTGCCAGTCCGCACGGATGACCAGTCCGCGCGGATAGCCTACCCGGGTGCGTGCCATGCGCACGGTTCACCCTTTCCCTTTTTGGCATCCTATAAATACACGGGTCACTCTCCACTTTGTCCACTTTTGGCAAGTGACGTCCGAACCGCACGCATTCTTCACCTTTTCTCAGATTTCTCTCAATCCAGGTAAGATCTTGCACTAATTCTTGTACATCTTTGATCACTACACAATTCTACACATTTCCATCACTCAAATCTTCACTTTTAACCATGAAATCATCCGGATTTGAGGCATTCTCGGGTGACGTCATCATGAAGTTCTTATGAACTTCAAGCTTGACCTCATTCCACCAAGAATATCTCAGATCTAAACGATTTCTACAAGTTTTCACAATAACTTCACCTAGATCTAAACTTTTCTAAGGATAAAAGAGTTGAAAGAAATAAACCTAAGTTCTTTCCTTCTTTTTCCCTTAAAACCGGTACGAATCTGGTCGGTTCTAGTGTTCTACTCGTTAATAGTAACTCACTAGTTCTAGATCTGAAATCCTACCCACAGACAACTGATTTCGGGGTCAACCGGAACGACCGTTCTAAGCCGCCGACAGGCCAAGTTAGGGTGGTTCCTGACCGGTCTAGTCGAGCGGGTGAGAACACAACTCCAAGTGGTTGCCACGTAATCAGAACGTCTCGATAAACGACAACAGAAACCAAGTGTAGACGGACGGAACGATCAGACCAGTTGTCCGCACGGACAAGCTGTGCGCACGGATTACCATCCGCACGGACTACCCTTGGGACCCACTATCCAAACAAGGTTTGAGTATCGACGAACGAGCAATCCGGACGAACGACCCCTGAATGGATTACTCTTCGGATCATGAGATACTAAGGCCTTAAAATGAAAATCAAACAATCTTCATCCGCACGGCCAAGTCGTACGCACGGACAGGCTATCCGGACGGATTGTCTCTGCCCGCGCGCACAGGCTGCCCGCACGGACTACCATACGCACGGACTGTCGTCCGCGCGACCGGCTTGAAAGATAGAAACACTTGTGTGTTTTCTAAATGCTACAACGAAAACTCCAAAGCACAAGCCATCATACACAAACGCATCTTAGGAAGAAACAATCCACTTGAACATTTATTTTCACAAACAACTTGTCCGAACGGATAAGTCATCCGCACGCACAACTAATCCGCACGGGTTGCCACCCGCACAGACAGTCGCACGCACGGATAACTTATCCGGATGGATCACCATCCGCACGCATCACCATCCGCACGCCTCACCATCCGCACGGATAGGTCATGCGCACGGATGACTTCTACTCACGGATAACTGATCCGCACGATCAGTCATCCTACCCACTCTCACTTGTATTGTTTTACGCGCCACTTATCGTTACATTATTGAATCTATTCAGGCTAACCGTACTCGCTGTAAAGCGCTCCCTTAAATCCATATCGCTGTGAGTATACTCGAACCCCTTTTTGCTTTAGCACTTTTGGGTGTTACATACGTTACAACTATTCAAACTGCAACAATCACACTACTCAAGCTATTCTAACGCTAAACCATTAATGCATGTTATACGTGGCTTATGAATGCTTGTTTGTTATGTTTACACATGGAATGCTGTCTACCTGCCTTAGCAACGATAGTACTATAGTTTGGACTCAGCACCCGTTCACACGGGGGTTGTTAAGGATCTTTTACTTGCATGGATTACAGTGGTAATCGTGTATTGCGAACTGCCTCGGGCAGTCAACCCGCAGTCATTGGTATCGATGGATCTATGTCGATAACTAACGTGCTTCATTTCACTATGTGTACGTGCTGGTTATGCGTAAACGAATTCGAACCCTATATGCTATTATCAAACTTGTATGCTCACCTTTACATTTTATGTATTGACATTATTTTAACGTATGTGACAGGTGCTTAGGTTGCATGTTTGCTCTTTGTGCTGTGATGAAATCGAAGCTAGGAACTGGAGTCCTAGAAACCCACGAATAAATTAGTTGTGTTTAAATCTGAGTTGTCGGAACAGAATATTTGTTTGATGTTGTCTGTAATAACTTGTTTGACTATTTATGATACGGTATGGGACGTATCGCTTTAAATTAAATGGTAATGATAGTTGTTATGGAAACTTCTGGACAATCTGTTTCGCTCAGTGCCATGCCCCGATGATTCCGCCATCGGTTGGGGTGTGACAGCAAACGCTTTGGTAATATCTCACAATGGTGCGAGCATCGACTACCCTGGGTGCACCGATCTCGCATACAAGAAGGCAATCAATGACGGGGCAGACATAATCGATTGCAACGTTCAAATGACAAAAGATGGCGTCGCGTTTTGCTTAGAGTCGGCTGATCTACTAGGAAAAACTAATGCAGCCATGGCGTTTATGGATCGATCAACTACGATCCCCGGAATCCAACCAAAAAGTGGCGTTTTCACCTTCGATGTCACCTGGACTGAGATCAAATCCGTCAATCGTGAGTAGCTTTCTCTTCGCCTATAATTGAATCAACTCAAATTTATTATTTTTTTTTACTTATTTTCACTTTGTTGTAGCCTTGATTCAAAGCCCGTTTCAGTCTGTCGGGTTGTCGCGAAACCCTAAATCAAGTAGTTATGATTTATGAAATTGCTTATCGTAGCTTTACATATTTTCATGTTGTTGAATCGAATGAGATGGTTGATGTAATGTGGTCGTATTAATAACAAATAGTAATTAATATAACTAAGTTTCCCGAGCCCGGGAAGCAATCCCAGGTAAAAACCTAGTTATATTCATAAACATACTGACTTCCATTCGTAAACTAAAGTGAAATACATAAAGGAATTCCTAAAACTACTAACTACCCACTAACTCCACTAATCTAAATATAAAATAAAAATAAAAATAAAACACATGTTGGAAAATAAAAATAAAAAAACTGCACAAAGTGATATGATCAAATAGGAAGTTTATTTTGGCTAGGAAGTGTAGGAAGCAATAGGATTAGGACATGTGGCAACATTTAAAATAAAGAAAAAGGGTATTTTAGTCAATCCAACCCTTTCTTCTTCCTTTTCAAAACCCAGTAACTTCAAAACCCACCATTTTCAAAACCCACCATCTTCAACCATTTCTTCACTTTCTATCTCAATAATCACTACATTATACTGCGATTTTCATCACCATTCAATGATTCAAACACCCGATCAACGTGTTCTTCAGCTTTTTTTGAAGAAAACCCAGTTTAATTTCATACAAAATCTCGTTTTTTTCGGTGATTTTGAAGATAATCACTCGATCCGTTCGATTCGAGCGCTGATAAGTGTTTCAATCATTCAAAATTCGTCAATTGTTGAAGAAATCACTTCGATCCATGTAAGAAATTCTTTAATTTCATTTTTACGATCTGAGTTTTTGATTTAGTCATTGCGTTTTACGATCTTGGCGGGGGTCCGGGGGCAGCGCCCTTGGTAGCGGGGTCCCAGGGGCGGCAGCCCCTGGCGGGGTCCAAGGGGCAGAGCCCCTGGCTGGGGTTCACAACACAGACAATTCATAGCACAGACAAAACTATTGTCATGGTTCAATGCGTTTTAGAGAGAACACTTTCTTTGGTGTTTTTAGGCAATTGCGTTTTAGAACTAAAACATTTTTAGGTGTTTTCAGTCCATTGCGTTTTACAGAGAACACTTTCTTTTGTTTTTTAGCCAATTGCGTTTTAGAATGAGTCATTTTTAAGTGTTTTCTGGCCATTGCGTTTTACAAATAAGACATTTCTTTGTGTTTTTTGTGCATTGCGTTTTAGGTAAAACACTTTTTATGTGTTTTCAGTCTATTGCGTTTTAGAAAACAGACATTTTAAGTGTTTTCTGGCCATTGCGTTTTAGAAATAAGACATTTGTTTGTGTTTTTGGTGCATTGCGTTTTAGGTAAAACACATTTTTATGTGTTTTTAGTCCATTGCGTTTTAGAAAGTACATTTTCTTTTGAGTTTTTAGGCTATTGCGTTTTAGAAATAAGACATTTCTTTGTGTTTTCTGGCCATTGCGTTTTACAAATAAGACATTTCTTTGTGTTTTTTGTGCATTGCGTTTTAGAAAAATGTCATTTTTTAGGTTTTTTTTTTCATTGCGTTTTACGTAACTGGTGGTTTTTCTATTGCGTTTTACGCAACTGGGTTTTTAATTTTTTTTTTTTTGAAAATATAGCAATAGTATACTCGTTTTAAAGATAAAAAACGTACGTTTTTTGTGCAATTTTTATAAAAAAATAATGTCGTATGAAAGAGTTATTAACGTTTAAAAAATGGGGGGGGGGATTGGAGGAGAGAGAAACTATTGCCTTGGATTGACTAGAATGCCCCTAAACAAACTCACGCGCCTCTTTTCTTCCCTTCAATTTCCATCATTTAATCTTAGCCATTGATTAACTAAATGGATGGTCAAGATCACTTCCTAGCCTTCTTAGACAAATAAACTTCCTATTGTATCTCCACCCATCGTTTTTTGGTGCAATTTTTATAAAAAAAATAATGTCGTATGAAAGAGTTATTAACGTTTAAAATATAGGGGGATGGATTGGAGGAGAGAGAAACTATTGCCTTGCATTGACTAGAATACCCTAAACAAACTCACGCGCCTCTTTTCTTCCCTTCAATTTCCATCATTTAATCTTAGCCATTGATTAACTAAATGAATGGTCAAGATCACTTCCTAGCCTTCTTAGCCAAATAAACTTACTATTGTATATGCAAATAATAAAAAAAACACAAAAATATAACTTAAAAATATTAAATGAAAACGTGACTTAAGGGGCTATCAGGGATCTTTACTCTAATTTCTTATCATAACATAATTAAATTTACATGTCAAACTTGTTCTAAAAGACAAGGGAAAACTATAAACATTCATGGTATTTTTTTTGTCGACATTACTATTATTGTTAAGTTTTTATCAAAAATTATTAGCCAAGTTTTATAAAGTTTATATATTATCGTAACAAATCGTATTAAATGCATGTATTTTAACAATCTACAAATTTTGATTGCTTAACAAAAATAGCCCTAGTAATCGTTATTACTATTATAGGGTGGAGATACAATAGGAAGTTAATTTGGCTAGGAAGTGATCTTGACCATCCATTTAGTTAATCAAGTACTAAGATTAAATCAGGGAAATTGAAAAGAAGAAAAGAGGCGCGTGAGTTTGTTTAGGGGCATTCTAGTCAATCCAAGCCAATAGTTTCTCTCTCCTCCAATTCCCCCCCATTTTTTAAACGTTAATAACTCTTTCATACGACATTATTTTTTTATAAAAATTGCACCAAAAAAACGAGCGTTTTTTTATCTTTAAAACGAGTATACTATTGCTATATTTAAAAAAAAAATTTAAAACCCAGTTGCGTAAAACGCAATAGAAAAACCCCAGTTACGTAAAACGCAATTAAAAAAAAAACCTAAAAAATGACATTTTTCTAAAACGCAATGCAACAAAAACACAAAGAAATGACTTATTTGTAAAACGCAATGCACAAAAAACACAAAGAAATGTCTTATTTGTAAAACGCAATGGCCAGAAAACTCAAAAGAAAATGTACTTTATAAAACGCAATGGACTAAAAACCCATAAAAATGTGTTTTACCTAAAACGCAATCCACTAAAAACACATAAAAATGTGTTTTACCTAAAACGCAATGCACCAAAAACACAAAGAAATGTCTTATTTGTAAAACGCAATGGCCAGAAAACACTTAAAAATTACTCATTCTAAAACGCAATGGACTGAAAACACCTAAAAATGTCTGGGAACTGTCTGTGACTGTGTTTTACCTAAAACGCAATGACTAAAAACACTTAAAAATGTGTTTTTTTCTAAAACGCAATAGCTAGAAAACACATAAAACTCTCTTATTTCTAAAACGAAATGGACACATAAAACTGTCTGGGAACTGTCTGTGACTGTGAACTGTCTGAATTGTCTACGAATTACTGTCTTCGAAATGAGCCAATTTCTGGAAAATTAATTTTTCTGATGCATTTTTATTACAGCAATTTAATCAGAAAAAAAAATTTCCGAGCTCAACCCCAGCCAGGGGCTCTGCCCCTTGGACCCCGCCAGGGGCTGCAGCCCCTGGGACCCTGCTACCGGGGGCGCTGCCCCCGGACCCTCGCCAAGATCGTAAAACGCAATGACTAAATCAAAAACCCATATCGTAAAAATGAAATTAAAGAATTTCTTACCTCGATCGAAGTGATTTCTTCAACAATTGACGAATTTTGAATGATTGAAACACTTAACAGCGCTCGAATCGAACGGATCGAGTGATTATCTTCAAAATCACCGGAAAAAACGAGATTTTGTATGAAATTAAACTGGGTTTTCTTCAAAAAAGCTGAAGAACACGTTGATCGGGGGTTTGAATCATTGATTGGTGATGAAAATCGCACTATAATGTAGTGATTATTGAGATAGAAAGTGAAGAAATGGTTGAAGATGGTGGGTTTTGAAAATGGTGGGTTTTGAAGTTACTGGGTTTTGAAAAGGAAGAAGAACGGGTTGGATTGACTAAAATACCCTTTTTCTTTATTTTAAATATTGCCACATGTCATCCTCTTATTGCTTGTTATCCTTCCTAGCGAAATTAATCTTCCTATTTGATCTTTTCCCTACTATTATATATATGTTTTATTTTCAAACGACCAATAAATGCCTTAACAGAAACTTTAAACTCAAGGTTTAATCCTAAATTAACCCAGTCACTCCTTGAGATTAATCTTGATATTATTGTTTTTTAATGGGAAAATGTCACAGAATAGTAACCAAGTTTTAAAAGTGTTCGAATTAGGTCACTTGTATCGTTTTTATCCCAATTAGATAACTTAAAATTCAAATCGAGTCATGTCCTTTTTTACACGTGTCAAGAAAAAGTGAAGCATAAAATGTTGGGGTCGAATTATTTTAATATATAAAATTATATTTATTAAAAATAAAAACACTTTAATTACATTAAAAAAAAACAAGTTACAATCCACGTCATCACTCGACGTTAGCATCAAATAAAAGGGAAAAAGAAACAAAAATTCACATCATCACGGTTACATGTGAAATGGATGAAAAAACCCTTAATTTTAATGAAAAATGAATGTTGGGTGATCTGATTGGAACACTTTGGAAACTTGAGTGATCTAATTGGAACACTTTTAAAACTTGGTTAAAGTCTTGATAAACTTAGTTGGTGTATTTATCCAATTAGAAGTCATTATTTGATTAGGATATAGATAACTTGATGATCAAGTAATATATAGTATAAATATAGGTTTATGAATCTTGTAATGTATTGTTTATTTGTGTTTGTGATCCAATTCTTCCCACGCTCCATATATAATCTCCATCAATTACCACCATCTTCACAACATTTTCTTGATTTGTTTCTTCTATCAACAACCTAAAACTTCATCTTCATCAACTTTTTTTTTAGTTTATTTCAAATGGATATCAATCTATATTCATTAATATCAAACATTATCAACCCATTCCCACTTCAAAGACCAGTGCATTATAAGTTTGCACTGACCAAGGAAGAGATCTCTAAGAACTTAAAGTTGTCAAATTATTGTGGAACCAAAGAAGAAGGCGAAGTGTGTGTCATATGTCAAGTCGAGTTTGAAAATAAGGAGACGTTAGGTGTTCTTCGATGCAAACATCGATACCACCCCGAATGCATCAAAGGATGG
This sequence comes from Helianthus tuberosus, assembly GCA_030545235.1. Taxonomy (NCBI): domain Eukaryota; kingdom Viridiplantae; phylum Streptophyta; class Magnoliopsida; order Asterales; family Asteraceae; genus Helianthus; species Helianthus tuberosus. The sequence continues at coordinate 136,280,542 of CM060357.1, forward strand.
TTGATCAGGCAGAATGTTTGCCCTTTGTGCAAGGCTCAAGGCTTAAAGATCACTTTGAAGATGTTTTGGATGAATTTGTTGAATCGTGTCTTTTTTCCTTTTGGGTATGTTGAAATTGTGAGTTTTTATTTGAGTCAGAATTTAGGATTAATTTGATCGATTAAGGTTCAGCTTGTATATAAACGATATACCATTTTTTACAGCCCACTAACCTGATGAACATGTTTACAACTTGCTTCAAACCGTTTAGATAAATAGGTTAAACAAGTCATGTACAGATCACATGGTTTAAAGTGTGCGTATATTCATGTACAGATCACATGGCTTAAAGTGTGCGTATATTAGGGTTGATGTTTTGAAATGAATAAAAATATAGGTTGTGTTCAATTTGACAAATTCAATCCGTCAACCGCCAACCCAGAACCTGTCAACCCGATACGGTTGAACCTTTTAGACTATTTATAAATTTGGAACCGGTTTGGGGTTTTTTTATAGGCCAAGTAGTTGGGTATTCATATATATGTATTAGTCTTTAATATAATAAAAGAATGATTTCAAGAAAAAAAATTTAATAACACGTGGTTATAATTGGAGAGTTAATTATACGTCTTTGTGCTTTACTCAAAATAAAGTCTTTGGGGTCTTAAGGGTTTCAAGTTGCAAGTAAAGATTATGTGGTCTCCATTTTATAACATTTTGGGGTTACTAATACCAACGGACATTAATTGTATGTTAAATTTATACAAAATGACTAAAACTAGTATTAATCCCTCCGCGTTGCGGTGGGGGCGTAAAACTGTGACAAATAGCACCAAGGCCACAACACCGCCAACGACCACCAACACTGAAGTTGCGACATGTTAATGCGGAGAAATTAGACCGAAACACAAAACATAGAAAATAATAACTAAGTTGATTTAGGACCCGTGCGTCAAGATGAACCTATCAAACGGGAAAAATAGATGACCATAAAAACGTTGAACCACACATGCACGTTGCGTAATGTTAACTCGCAAAATTAAGAACGAAGCGTAAAACAAAACGTAAAAACGTTGAACCACACATGAACGTTGCGTTGTGTTAATCGCAAAATTTAGAACAAAACATAAAAGGGATTTTTTGCGAAATATGAAGAGTATAGGGTACCAAAGTTGAAAGTAAAAAAGTTATAAGGTTAAATTGACAAAGATAGAAAGCTTTGGGGTTAAAAGTAAAAATTCAAAATAATTTTAGATTAAAATTGTAATTATATCAAACTTTTTTGAAAACCTCCCTAAGCAAAGAGTACAACTACTCTATGCATCACAATGTTGTTAATTTATAATGGGTAAATAATGTTGCCTAACTTGAAGGACCATTTATGTAATAAACTCTATTTAATTTGGTCGATTAAGGTACCATCTCTACTTGTAATTGACAAATGAGATGAACTTGTTTTTCAAAGGAGAACTGAGCATGCAATTAACAAAAATTATGAAATTAATGAAGAGCAAAAACAGATTATTAATGGAAGAAAGTAAATATCTCACTACTACAAAATAAGGCAACTGCCACCACTATTTGCCACCAAAAAAAACGGTAGCAAAATAAGGCACAACTTTACACGGGGTACTTGTAGTTTTTTGTTAGTGGCAAAAATACATCGAATTGCCACCGTATTAGTGGTGTCAACAATGAAATTGCCCCGATTAAACATCACGCTCATGGCTCATATCTCTGATTCATCTCCTCATCTCGACAAAATCGTAAACCCTAGATTCGTCTCTTCATCTCCTCAAAGTTCAAACTTCAATTGAATCGTTAATCAAATCTAAACCTAGATTCATCGATTCATCCGTCAATCTAAACCCTAGATTCATCGATTCCTCTGTCAATCTAAACCCTAGATTCATCGATTCATCCGTTCGGTCAAAAGATTCAGGAGCAGAACTCAATCGATTCAGAGCTGTGAATGACTTAATCTATTCCGGATCAGCACTCCGACGGCGATATTTCTCAATCGATTAAGAGTGGTGAATGACTTAATCAATCGAAGATCAGTCGCTCCGCTACAGATCAATCGCTCCTACGATATCAATCGATCCACTACAGATCTATCGAAGATCAATCGCTCGTACGGAACAGAGCTTTGTGTAGTCTATTCATTGTTTTTGTTCAGATTCAGGTTCGGATTTTGTTGATTTTTATGTTCTACGGGTTTTTGATGATAATGTTATGCTTTGATTTAGTTGTAGTTTGATTTTGTGTTTGTTTTATGGATCTAGTGAATATTAGGTTGAATTAGGTTATACTCGAGGGTAATATTAATGATGAATTTTTTTGTTGATGAGATGTGATAGTTTGATGCCCTAGCTGCTCATAGAACTTAGATTTACGTTGATTTACTTGTTGTTTTAGCTAATTTATTAGAAATAGTAGTAAAATCATATTGCAATATATTCCACCTTGCCATAGGGAAGTAGGAACATAGGTTAACTGTTAAATTTGGCTGTTTTTTATGCCAAATGCAATGAAATTGACACCAATATCATCAGTGACAAACGGAGCAGCTCCGACAGCACATCCAGTGACGTTCACAACACTAAAACCGCAGGTGTTTGTGGAAGCCTCAAAGGTGAACGACGCCGTTGCATTCTACAAGGCGGCGTTCGGAGCTGAGGAGGTGAATCGTGTAAGTAATCCGAAGAGGAAAGCCGATTAGGAGCTTCCGCTGCTTCTCTCCGTTGAGATCAAGCTCTGTTCGTCTACGATTCTGATTTCTGATCTCGCTGATGACTCCACAACTCCGTAAGCATTCTTTCTCGGTTTTTTGATGATTTAATCGTGTTATATGCTTGATATTTTGTTCGTTTGCTTAGATCTTTGTGAAATAGCTGTTAGTTTTAGGTTTTAGCGGTTTTGTTACGTTTTTGTTATGATTTTGCTGCCTGAACTTGATGATTTGCTTGTACTATTGCTTTGTAATGTAACACTGCATATGTTCTTTGTTTTTATACGATTTTCTGCCCTAATTTACGTTTCACATGCTCATTTTCAGTCATTTTCTTCTGGTTTCATAACCTGCACTACATTTGTTGTTCTCGTTGTATAAAATAGTTAAGATCTATATAAAACAGCTTTTCTTTGTAGTTTTTAGTGGTTTTGTTACGATTTTACTGTCTGAACGTGATGATTTGCTTGTGTTATTGCTTCAAAGTATCCCACTACATATATTCTTTGTTTTTATACGATTTTGTACACTAAATAAAGTTTATCATGCTAGTTTTTAGTCATTTTTCTTCTTGTTATTTATAACTTGCATTACATTTGTTGTTCCAGTTGTATAATAACTGTTTTGTTGGCGATTTGTTGTTTGGATCCGTATAAAATAGCTGTTCGTTGTAGTTTTTAGCGGTTACGCTTTTGCTGCTATTGCTTCACGTTATATCACAACACATGTTCATTTTTATACGATTTTCTACTCCAAAGAACGTTTCTCTTACTAATTTTCAGTCATTTTTAAACAATACTTGCACTATATTTGCTGTTCTGGTTGTATGATAACTGTTTTCTTTAACAATTTGTTGTTTTCATATGCTTATCATCCTTGAAAATATTTAATTCGTTTTTTATGTAATTTAGGCCTCGTATAGTACATATTTCATCTTTTTTCTTCATATATTATACGCAGCAGTGTTAAGGCTAGTGGTACGGGGCTGGTGTTCTGCTTGGAGACAGAGGAGGAGGACATTGAAGCCGCTGTGGAAAAAGCTGTGAAAGTGGCTGGACATTGTTTGAGGAAGTTCGCCGGTGAGGTGGTTGTCGTCGAACTCGATATTGGTGACGTTCGGTAAGCTGAACAGGTTGGCGGGAATGGCGCCATTGATAAAGTTTTTTATACACTATTAATGCATGTTTTCAAAAGTTTAAAGAAAAAGATAAACGTTATAACTAATAACTATATTAAACATTAAAAAAGAATATGTATAACTAATTTAAAAATAACTAAGTTAGAAAATGAGTTTTTAGAATAAAAATTTGAAAAAAATAAAGAACTTGAAATTCGATCCAACAATATGGTTGGTTGCATGTTCAAATGACAATTCAAATATGGGAAAATCACAACTATTCAATTTAGGCCATTATTTTTAGTATAGTTATTGAATTTTACCAGTTCTTAAAAACGTGGGCTATATACTCATCGTTTTTAAAATAAAAACATGTAGTAAAAATATGAATAGACTATATACTCAATAGTGTATCCAATATGAAGTAGAACTAACCTCCTTTGCTCATTTGACGCTGGATCATGTCAATATTGTTGTTTTTGTTATAAAGTATTTAAGTAAATAGTTATAGTTAGTTACTTATGCTAATTATGAGTGGTTTTGGCAGAGGAAACTCGCTCAAAGATCCGAAAGAGTAAAATCGGTGGATCTGCATCCGACGGAGCCATGGTAATTTTACTCTTACTCATTGTAACTGAATTTATCTAGGTTACTGGTGTTTTTTTATTATGAAGTAGATATACATTGATCTGTAGCTCTTTTAACTAATAGCTGCAATCACCTAAGGCGGAGGGACGATAATTGGCTAGTAATTATGTGTTTACTTGTATTAATTGTAATGGTGCTTTTGTTTTTTTACAGGATTCTAACAAGTTTGTATTCGGGGACAGTCTACATATGGGATTACCAGACACAGGTATGAGACTAGCTTAGCAAGATATTCATTTATGCGACACGGTTGGCATATTTGAAGTAAACATACGTGCATTTTTCTTCTTATGGAGTCCTCGATGATTTAGCAGAAAAGAACAAAATTTAGGTAAACCCAAAAATTGAGGCTGAACAGGATCAGTGGATTTTAAAATTAGCTACAAGTGGTTATGAAAGGATACATGTGAGTTTAGTAGGTAACTTGACAGGTCAGTCACCATCCCACCCTAATAGCTTGCCATTGTGAACTGGTTGCTGGGAGGTTTGACCCTTGAATTTGATGAGGGTGAGGTTTTCTAAGTAGTTGAAGCTACAAGTGTTTTGACCCTTAAATATTTCTCCTTTTATTTATTCTTTCACAGTTTTTGAGTTAATCTAATATTTGCTTATGTATGGTTATCAGGTTACCATCGCCATTTATAATCTCATTTTAGGAAAGGTATATTGTGATCATCATGGATTGATGCATGTTTTCACAGTAAATGAGAGTTATCTTGCAAGCTCAGGTTTAAAGAAGAATCTATTCTTGAAAGAAATCCCACCCTTATAGAAACACAAGCTTTTAGTTTGGATATTTGGATTTGGAAAATTTAATTTTAGTTATTTGATGTTTTGATTTGGATGTTTATTATGAGGAACGTTGGATGTATAAATTTTTACGTTTTAATCGAATGGCAACAAGTTATAAATTGTTATGTTTATATGAAATGGAATAGCCAATTTATAGAATGTAATACCATAAATGGTAGCAAAACAGTGGTAAAATATGACAAAGTGGTAGCAAAAAGGTGGCAAAATAGCAGTAGCAACACGGTGGCAAAACAAAATGTGGTAGCAAAACGGTGACAAAAAGCGGTAGCAAAAAGGTGGCAAAATAACGGTAGCAAAACGGTGACAAAAAGCGGTAGCAAAACAGTGGCAAATTAACGGTAGCAAAATGGTCGCAAAAAATAAAACTGTAGCAAATAGGTGGCAATAGGGCATTTGCTACGTGTGTTTTTGCCATCGAGTTTTTTGTGGCAAAACGGTGGCAAAAGAGCAATTGCTACCGTTTTGCGACCGAAAATGTGGTAGCAAATACCTTATTTTCTAGTAGTGTCTGGTGTGGAAATCATTATGATTAAGTTTGAAAACCAAATAATATGAACGAATTTTAAAACTGAAGGTGGAAAAATATAGGTCCAGAAAGAGTGAACCCTAGACCCATGTATATATTAGGTTGGCAATATCTGACACCACACGAACACGACATATAAATAATCAGATTTTTGGTTTTCAAACCAATTGATCTGAATCATTATATTGGTTTAACTAAACAAACTGTGTTTGGGTTGACTAGTTTAACACATAGGTCGATCCGCTAACTTGCTTATGTTGTTAACCTATTTTTTTAACTCACCAAAACCCAATTAGCATATTTACAACTTAATTACTACCCGTCAATGTTTTTGACATGTTTAGATAAATGGGTTAAAATAGTCGTATTCAGGTTACTTGATGTTAAGTATGTATGGGTTAGGGATGATATTTGAACATGAATAAAGATGTGGTGTAAATTTGGGGTGAGCAATTATATTGTTAACTGATAAGATTGAGACTCGTAGACCATGGTACTATCTATCAACTTAATATTTGTTAACTAACAAAGATTGAGACCCGTGTGTAGTCATTTTATAAGAATTTTAAAGGAGTTAATAAATTTCTAAAACCTAAGTAGTAAATACATAATTATAATTAATAGGAAAAGTTACAAAAATAACTATTGACTAAAACTATTTTCAAATTTGGCAACCTCACGCGTCCTTGGAGCGGCGCATCATGCGTGGTATGCGTCTTTCAAGCATGGGATGCGTCTTTGGAGCAAAACTCAATAAAAAATAGACACATGACCGACCTTGGAGCGACTAGCGAGGCATCATGCATGGGATGCGTCCGACGAGTTTTCCGGCAAGTTGCAGGTTTCCGGCGAGTTTCTGAAACGTTGTCCGACGAGTTGCAGGTTTCCGGCAAGTTTCAAAATTACAAAACCTTCTGCTAATCAGTTCGTTTACACTCAGTGGCTAATAAAATACACATCACCACCACCAATGACAACAAACATAATAGACAATTTCAAAGATACGCAAAGCCTATACAAAAATGAAAGTTTAAAAACCAGGTTGGCTCAAATTTGCAATTTTAAGCCTCGTCGGACGCTTTAGAAACTCGCCGGATGCATCTTGTTCATGATGCCTCGCTCCAAGGACGCATCTCGTGGCCACGTGTTCATTTTTTATTGAGTTTCGCTCCAAAGACGCATCCCATGCTTGAAAGACGCATCCTGCGCCGCTTCAAGGACGCGTGAGGTTGCCAAATTTCAAAACGGTTTTGCTCAATGGTTATTTTTGTAATTTTCAAAACTTATTAGTTTTCTCCTTCAGAGATCTGCTAGAAGTTCACGAGCATGCTGGATTGATCGTTTCATTATTGATCGGTTCTTTATTTAATTAAACTTAAAAGAAGAGGGAGTAGGCGAGTAGCAAGTACAGTCTATTGTTGTTTCAATTTTCAATCCAAAAAGATAATATAAATGATCTTCACTTTGCTTGACGGTGTACTTGACTTACCCTATCTGTTGGGTTTCCGTGGTGATCGGTCAAAATTTAATTTATCAAAAACCGGTTCAATAAATAATAGTTAATTAATTAAGCAAGTTAATTAATAAAACGCAACGGAAATATAAACTAATGATCAACAAAACGAAACCCGACAGGATCCGGTTACATGCAAATACGAGCACAGTAAAATATATTTAACTACCGATGAGAAAGATATACCTCGGTTAATGATTAACCGGTCGAGACACCGAGGTTCAACGAACAAGTACTAGTAAACGAACCAACGAAACGCGACGAAGGAGGTGGCGCCAAGCAGCGGCCAACCACGGCAAACAGCGGCGGCAGCCGGCTGCAACAGCGGCGGCTGGCAGCGGCGGGACGGCGGAGGCGGGGGCGGCGACGGCTGCCCGCGGCGGTGGCCGGTTATGTATGTGGTGTGGTTGAGAGCATTTTTGTGTTCTACATTTTTGTTCATCCAACACTTTAAAATGCAAGACCCAATTGATTTTAAAAGATATGGAGTCTTATGCATGCTTGCCAAGTGGCACACATGCATAGTGCATGTGTTGCAATTGGCCAAAGTGTTGGTGCGCGACAAGTGGCAGTAGGTGGGTGCATGTGCGACATGTGGCGCAGCAAAGGTGCATGCGCTACAAGTGGCGTAGGTGAGTATACCCGTCTTACCCGGTCCATGTACCCATCTCTCAGTTAATACCCGCGTATCGTTCGTAATTACCATTTAAACAGGTTATTGCCCAAGGTGTAACTCTTACGGGTCAATACCCGGTCGGCAGCGTTGACTTATCGAGCCGGACATAATATCCAACAGCTCCCACTTGGACGGTCTCTGATAAGAACTCAACACAGACAGCCAGCGGTGTTCTAGCTACACATAGCTGCCCCCAACTGGTCATGACACTTTAAAGTCATTAACCAAGGTATATTCTCTTTAGCAACGGCTTGCTACATGAAGAAAATAGACTTATGGCAATTCTCGTCATCTATCCTTTCTGTAAAAGACATCAATTGAACAATGAGACATGGATCAGATTCAATCTCACATGGCGTTCAATCATTGTCGTTCTCGTTCACAGAATCAAAGTGGTCCAATCAAACACACAGTAAGTTTGGGTAAGGCCTTACACTTCACCAGTTTGAATCAACGAGGGCGCCCAGATGTCTAACCGTTACATATAATGTAAGAGTACAAAATCCCATCTTGACTACATACAACTCCCACTGAACTTCAGAACCACTCCCAACCAATGCCTTTATGACTGGCAGTTACGCGACAACGTTGGACACTGATCAAAGAATAGTTTTTAGTAAACGAAAGTTCTAGTATGTATCTCAGGTCAGAGGATACTAAATGAGTATACCAAAATCAAATACATCTTGTGAGCAAGATCCATGAAGATGATTTGATGTGAGTTACATCATTCACAATGAGGTTTCTGAGTTTGGAAGTCAACCCCTTGAGTCCAAGGTCAGAATAGTCTTAATTCAGAGTCGTTCCCACGAGTCTGACCGACTACGGACAATTTAGAATACAGGATTCATGGATTAAACGTATCAAAATCGAACACAGTTGTATGATTCAAACTTTGCATTTAGCCAGTAAATCAAAGGTGAATTCAAAAGGTACAACTGTTTGAATGTTCGTACATCTAAATACTAAATCAAAACAAATGGTTATCCAATCTAAGACCGATAGCTTGTCCTGAGTCATCGGTTTAGTGAACGGGTCTGTTAGGTTTTGATCTGTGTCTATTTTTGCTTATTAAGATGTCTCCTCGTTCCAGTATCTCCCGTATATAGTGGAACTTTCTTAGAATGTGCTTAACCATGTGATCTAGGCTCCTTGGTTTGAGCAATGGTTCCTGTGTTATCACAGAACACCTAGATTGGTTTCTGAATTCTTGAAACCACATCGAGGTCGCTGATGAACTACTTCAACCAAGCAGATTCTTTCGCAGCATCTGATGCAGCTATTCATTCACATTCAGTGGCTGAATCCGTCACTACACTCTGTTTGGAGCTTTTCCAACAGACAACTTCTCCATTGAGAGTGAATACGAATCCTAATTGTGAGCGAGAATCATCTTGGTCACTTTATAAGCCAGCATCAGTGTAACACCTTACAGTGAGCTCTTCTTCCACTCCTCCAAACACCAAGAACATATCTTTGGTTCTTCTCAAGTACCTCAGAATGTTCTTTACTGGAGTCCAATGGGCAATGCCAAGACTATGCTGAAAACGACTGGTTATGCTTAAAGCATACGAGACGTTAAGTCTAGTACATAGCATACATGATTGAACCAATCGCTGAAGCATATGGAACTACTTCCATTTTCTTAATTTCAATGTCCGTTGAAAGAGATTGCGATTTGTTCAACACGGTTCCTTTAGTCATAGGAACATCTCCTTTCTTGGAGTTTTCCATCTTGAAGCGTGTCATCGTTTTATCTATGTACGTTCCTTGACTTAGCCCTAGAAGCCGCTTAGATCTATCCCTATAGATTTTCATTCCTAGAATGCAAGCAGCTTCTCCATGATCTTTCATTGCGAAGCAAGATCCCAAATAGTGTTTAACTTTGTTAAGGATAGGGATGTAACTTCCAATGATTAGTATATCATCCACATACAGGATGAGGAATGATACGGTGCTCCCACTAACCTTTCTGTAAACACAAGCCTCATCTTCATTCTTGACAAAACCAAACTCTTTGATCTTCAGGTCAAAATGAAGATTCCAGCTACGAGATGCTTGCTTGAGTCCATAAATGGACTTATTGGGTTTGCACACCTTAGTTAGATATTTAGGATGGACGAAACCTTCAGGCCGAACCTTATAGACATCTTCAGAGAGATGTCTATTAAGAAGGGCGGTTTTGACATCCATTTGCCATATTTCGTAATCACAGTACGCAATTATGGCAAGCAATATCATGATTGATTTTATCATAGCAACGGGCGAGAGGGTCTCATCATAGTCAATACCTTGAGTTTGAGTGAAACCCTTTCGCAACTAGCCGTGCTTTATAGGTGTGTACATTTCCATGCATATCGGTTTTTCTCTTGAAAATCCATTTGCTCCCTACTGCCCGAGATTCGGGGGGTAGCTCAACCAAGTCCTATACTTTATTGTCATGCATAGATTGCATCTCGATGTTCATGGCTTATTGCCATTTCTCAGATTCTGAATCTAAGATTGCAGATTTGTGGTTAGCAGGTTCGTCATTAGACTCAGCTACAAATAAGATTTCAGGACCTTTTAGACGCCATAGACATCTATCAGATTCTTGCGAATTCTACTACTTCTGCAAACGCTTGTGTTTTTTATGTCTGATTCATTGGCAACAACTACTTGTTGATGAGATAGTCCGACTACATCAGCGATTGTTTGTGATTCTTGAATTTCTTCAAGATCAACCACATTATTTCCAGTTTCTCGATTAAGAAGTTCTTCCTCGAGAAAGTGTCCTTACCGTTTGATGGAAATCTCGTTTGCATCAGGATGGTAGAAATAATATCCACTTCTTTTATAGTATCCGACGAAAACAACCTTTTCGCCTTGAGGATCGAGCTTATCATCAGAATCACTTGTGATGTATGCATCACATCCCCATACTCTAAGGTATTCCAAATCGGGTTTATGCCCATGCCATATCTCATATGGCGGTTTTGTTTACCTTTTAGTCGGAGTCAAATTGACAATGCGGGTAGCGGTCATAAGAGCATGATCTAAAAGGAGTGAGGCAAGTTAGTTCTATACATCATCGATCGAACCATATCAGGTAGAGTTCGATTTCACCTTTCACTCACGCCATTAAGTTGGGATGTGCTAGGTGGAGAGGGTTGTGAAACTCTTCCACACTCTTTTAGATGATTGAGAAATTCAAAGCTGAGATATTCACTACCTCGATCTGATCGAAGTACTTTTATCTTTCTATCAAGCTGGCTTTTAGTCATGGTTTCTAGTCATGGTTCTAAAAGGGCCATATACATCATGTGAATGAGTTCTAGAAAACCATTGATCCGTTCACCAACATCGGTGAAGGGGTGCTTTGTTAGTTTGCCAGCTAAGCAAGATTCGCAATCATCAAAGAAGTCCTGTCTAGTGGATTCAAGAATCCCCTTGGACTGGAGCCATTTTATGCGTGCCTTACTTATTTGGCCAAGTCTGCAATGCCATAAATATATTTCATTTATGCCAGCTTTGTTACATTTAGAAAGATGATATATGTTATTACTTGTTTGAACATCAATCTCATAAATACCATTTCGAGGTTTAGCCTCAAAATAAAAGACATCATTCAAGTAGGCTAAAATAGAAAAACCATTAAAACATACTTGAATCCTTGTTCAAACAGTGAAGAAACTGAAATAATGTTTCTGGTCAAACCAGGTGCATATAAATAGTTATTTAAAGTAACTACAAGGCCAGGGGAACATGAAAAACAAAATGTTCCAGTTGCCAGAATTGGAACTCTCTTTCTATTACCAACTATGAGTTTCCAGGTGGCCTTGTTTCAGTTTCTTTCACTTTTCAGGCTCTTGTAAGACATTAACGATGTGGTAACCACATCCGGTATCAAATACCCTTGTGTTGCTAGAAACAGTGAAAAGTTTGATAACATAAATGAGAATATCGGAAGAAGTGCCAATGTTATTGGTCTTGTTCATATTCAGCTTGGCTAGATACTGTGGGCAGTTTCCCTTTAAGTGCCCCATTTGGTTACATTCAAAACACTGACGCTCCTAGGAGGGTGTAGTTTTGCAACATGCTTGTTGTTGATGGCATTTCTGGCAGTAACAACAACTTTTCTCTTGCCTTTGCTCTTTTGTTTCCTTTTCTTGTTATTGGGCTTCTTAACACCACCAGACTTGACCATTAGAACTTGGTTGGTTTTGTGGAATAACCAAGTTTGTTCATTTGGTCAATGTATCCTTCCGTCTTTAGCACATGAGTACTGATACATGATGTAACACCCCGTGTTTTGAAAGTCAAAGTCAAAGTCAAGATTGAAGTCAAAGGGAGACAAGATTGCTAATTGCGATCTGTCACTCCTTGCTCAATTCCTATTTTGACTTCTTTGACTTGTAGTTAGTCTATCTTATGCTTTACGTTAGTTGTATTATGTGGAGTACTTATTAATAATCGAGGTTTATTCGATATTTATCACATATTTGATCGCTTATCGCTTATCGCAATCGCACTCGCAACTCGAATTACGCGTTTTGGTTATTGTTCTATGTGTGTGTGTGCCTTACGTGTTACTTGTGCATGTTTAATTACGTTTATGTGTGGTGATTGATCGAAACGCAATCGAAACTCAATAGCAATCAAATCGCAAACGCTAAACGTAAGTTAATTAAGATGATTGTATGTTAGATATAGTAGTTGGGATTAAAAGTAATTTGAAGAGGAAACTCTATCGCACTGCTCACTCGAATCGCATCGCATCGCTCGACACTCGAACCGAAATCGCAAAACTCATCGAGCCAAACAAATGGCCAGCCGACCGAGTTGCCACCCGATCGGACTGCCATCCGATCGAGGTGCCACTCAACCGAACGGCCATCTGACCGAGTTACCACTCGATCGACCAGCCACTTATTCCCCTTTCCACCTTGGGAAACCCTATAAATACCTCACTTGTTACCAGTTTTGGTAATGAGATTTTCTCTCTGCTCGAACCAGCCACCCTCAAGCACTTTTCTCTCGATTTATCTCAAATCTTGTAAGTTTCCAACCTAAATCTTGTACTATCTTGATCTACAGGCACTCCTACATCTTTCTATCTTTTGAATCTTAACTTTTAACCGTGAAATCACTAGATTTGAGGTGTTCTAGGACGATGTCATCATGGTGTCCTTAGGAACTTCATGTTTTGGCTTCAATCCACCAAGAACAACTTGAATCTGAATGATTTCCACAAGAATAAACAAGGATCTTGCTTAGATCTGAACATATTCACGGTGAAAGGGATTGAAAGATGGTTTTTCTAACTTTCTTTCAACTCTTTTACACTCAATCCCTAAAAAACTGACAGAATTGGAGCTTGTTCTAATCTTCTACTCCTTGTTGATGTGTTGGTTCAAGATCTGGATTCTATCCAAGAGATTACTGATTTCGGGTTGGACATGAAACACCGTCTCGAACAGTTAAACTGGTCGGACTAGGGTGATTCCTGTCCGATCGGGTTACTAAGTCTTGACGAGGTTTCTATTGTTTAGCACGTTATCAAACAGTCTCGAAAACACGCAAACTACCAAAACAACCAAGGAGGAAGAAGACCAGGTCATCTGGGACAGATTGCCGTCCGATCGGACTGCCACCCGTGTCACACCCCTTTCTAAGGCGGAAGCACGAGGTGTGATCATGAAAGGTTCTCATTGCATACGAAAGGTAAACATACTACATGCTCGTAAAAATAACTCCAAATACCAAACATTTCATAACTGAAAACATATTTTATGTGTTTACATCACAAGACAACATTTTGTCTGAAAAGATTACAACTTTATTCAAAGATCAACATAAACAACATCCAAGAGCAAGAGTATGACCGCGCGCACATCCACTTTAGTTACCTGAAATACATGTGAGTTTTTGGAAAAACGTCAACATAATGTTGGTGTGAATTCATGCAATTTCTGTATTGAACGTTTGTATACTTTGTATGAAAACATGGTATGTATCTTGTATAAATCTAGTATTTCTGTAGGTATCAAGTTGTTAATGGGTTGCAAGGCCATTAACATGTGACACGACATAGGAAGCATCCAAACCATAGGCATTTTTCTAGTTGTCGATTCACGACTGAGACACAAAAGCACTACTCGGTACTAGTTTTCACCAAGAGTGTGGCTGCCCGAAAACCTATTAGATCTAACCTTTTGTTCTGTGGTCTTAGTATGTACACGATTAATGGTGCTTCTGGTACCCTATTCGCGACACAATTTCTAGTATCATTCCTTATTTCTTGTATCTATCATACCATAACTCATGTATTTTCCCCAAGTTTAAAAGTATGTAAAAGTTTAAAAGTGGGGACATAATCTCACTTTTCTGTAAACATTTAGTAACATGTACTTCACCCCCGAAGTTATAAAACTGAAAACAGTTAAAAGAAAAGGGGGAGCATGAACTCACAACTTTGCGTTTCTTGCGCCGTAAACTTCACCGGGTTTTGCTTAAATAACGTCGCGACCTATACGTGTTTTATTGACGTTAGTCACTAGACTTGTATCGCACAAGTACAAGTCACCATCTTTTATGTATTTGTTCTTGTGTTAAAAATAATTTATATTTTTAACTATGTATCTTACTTATATTATTTTCTCAAAAATAAATATAAGTTTCTTGTATTTTTCACCCGAGTTATATATTTTGTCCAAAACTTCATTTCATGTTCATAACTTGTCCAAGTTATTTAATCTATCAAGTAATATATTTTCATAAATATATTCTCTTGTATTTGTCTAAGCATGTTGTATGTGTATTTTGTATTTTCACTCCTTAGGAGTATTTATTGTATTTTCAAGTCCTAATACACTATCACATACAATACGTATTATATACACTTAGCACAAAATTTGGTGATCAATAAATATATATGTTAGGGGTCATTTTCTGAACATATATCCTGACTAATATTCTGCTTTTGATTGTTTATTTGTGATCAGGATACCGGGTCAGGATATTGGTAACATCCTGGTACGATATCCTGGTATTGACTGAATTAATCACGTGCAGATTAAGAGTTGGAAGTCTCCAACGTTCAAGAAGACTTCTTCCCTCCAAGACTCGGGCAAATCAGTTGGAATAGAGACGTTGATTCCGAAAGACCAGGACTGCAACGTTTACTTGGGAATATTCGGGGAATCTCGGTTTAATAGGAAAGTTAGTTGTTTTCGTTTAGCTATAAATAGTATGATCGGATCAAGTTAAGGCACTCACTTTCATTCGCACACTTTACCCTCTAGTTACTAGCAATCACTACACACCAACACTTATAATCAAATCACGTTGTAACACCTAGTTGATCCGCATCATATCCTGCACTGTATCCCGACATTTGAAGTAATAGAAGAACAAGGCAGCTGCGATTGTCAGCTCCCGAGGTTTTGTGCCGGCGATCTAGATTGATTAAGGGCTTTCCTCGTATATCCGGTGTCACCCTTTACCCTTTTTGCTAATTGTTTGATCATAAATACAGCTCTGTATCCTGAGCCGTATCCTCAAACTGTTTTTGCAAACAACTTAACTTGAACATTTTCGACACACCTTTTAAACACATTACCTCACTTAACTAATTTGATCACTTAATTGCTTCGGTAATTTTTGACCAAAACAATTTAGCGCCCACCGTGGGGCAAGTGGTGCTGTTTTTACTAAAAACTTTTGCAAAATCGCTAATTGGTTTTCTATTTTCAAAACTTTTTGCTACACTATTTTTAATGGCCTCAAGATCAAACATGAGCTCTTCCACCATGTCTGCTACAACCTCTGCAACAATTGGTTCGGTGCTTCCACCACCTCCTCCGAGATCTCAAACTTTTTCCCAAGGGACTGAAATTCATGTGGCTCGGGATGTTATCCCCGCTTGCAACACCTAGGGATCTGGTCCTGTTGTAGCTTGTAATGAGGAAATTCTAAATTTGTTTGGTAGTGTACAGGAACAGATGAGGCAGCAGCATGAAACTAATTAAATGCTGATGAGAGAGATACAACTCTTGAAATCCGGCTCTAGCAGGCCTGCTGAAGATACTGTCACTCCCTTGCAACCCAGGGCTTTGAACTTCAGTTCTACAGTTTATACCGAGGATAACCGAAGAAATATTGTGCCTAGCCATTCCCAGAATCATACTCTTGAGATACCCTCATCATTTAGAATATCAACTGTGAGAAGCTCAGGATATGCTTCAGGATATGGCCAGAATCCTCAGAACGGTAATGTATCTAATAATAATAATACTCTTGCTACTAACGGTGTTGGATCTTTGCAGGATGTAGGTATGACGTCAGCACTGTCTAGAGAGCTTCAGAAGCTGAAGGACATGATATCCAGTGTACCTGGGGTGGTGCAGCCAATTCTCGAAGTGTCTCAGGATAGCCACATGATATCACGGTTTGCATATCCCATTTGTGATGCTGAAATCGCAAAAAGATTTCAAACCCCCAACATGAAACTCTACGACGGAACTACGGATCCTGAGGAGCATATCGCCCAGTATAGGGAAAGGATGGAAATTAATCCTATTCCCCCAGATCTCAAAGAAGCATGCTTGTGCAAGGGTTTCGGCTCCACCTTAACAGGATCAGCCCTGAAATGGCTGTTAAACGTTCCTCCTCACTCAATTACTTCTTTTGCCCATCTAGTTAATTTATTTAATAGTCAATTTTCCTGCAGCCGAAGTTTTGAGAAACTAACCAGTGACCTTTACAGGATAACTCAAGGACCTCAGGAATCCTTGAGGTATTATGTGAATAAGTTTAGCCGGGAATCCTTAGATATCCCGCACCTTGATGTTGCAACAGCTATGCAGGCTTTCAAGATGGGATTGCAAAAAGATTCCCAGTTTTACCAGGATCTTGTAATGAATCCCTGCAGGAATCTGGATGAAGCTCGTAACAGGGCATTAAGATACATTCGGCTAGAGGATGACAAAAAGATGCAAGAAAGAATGAATTCATCCACAACCTATGAGTCAACCAACAGAAAATCAGAATCCTCGTATAAGCCATATCGCTCAAAGCCATATGGCAGAAATGATAGCAAAAAAGTCAACGCTGTTGAAGATGAGGATCCTGAGGAGTATCCTGAGTTGTCTGAATATTGTTTTTCTGTTAATATACCTGAATTAATGTATGCTATGCAGGGTTTAGGAGACAAAACCAGGTGGCCTCGCAAAAATCAACAAAAAGCTGATTGGAAGGATAAGTCCAAATGGTGTGCCTTCCACGAGGATTTCGGACATATCACCGAGGATTGCATTGCTCTAAGGAAAGAAATAAGCTACCTGCTGAGCAAGGGATATCTAAAGGATCTGCTGGGAAAAAAGAAGAATAAAGGGCAGGATCCTGAACGAGCAGCATCACCCCCAGCAGATGCCAAAATAATTAACTTTATTTTAGGAGGGTCCGATATTTGCGGGACCTCATATTCCGCAGCCAAGAGACATGCAAAGGAAGCTAAGCCAGAAAGAGGAGAAAAGCCGACCAGGATGACGACGCTCACAACTGACAAAGTGATCACTTTTGATAGTGATGACAGGGATACTATTCAGGATCCTCACCATGATGCTTTAGTAATTACTTTGTACGTGTAACACCCCAAAAATATAAAACTTTATATTAGAATTATAAAGTATAAAATAAATGAGAATAAACTGACTAGGACTAGATAACCCAGTTAGATACAACATTGTGAAACCAAATAAATGGATGGGAACTCCTAAATTAATAAACGAAACAATAATTGAGGGACCTAAGTTACAAGGTTGGAAACTTGGGTGATTATAATTAAAATAACACACACTTAGGTGTGTTTGGTCGAACAAGAACACAGGGGGCGACACAGGCTCCCCACCAAACCCTAGTGCATGTCAAACTTGATCAAATTGAGAGTTCAAATCACCTCCAAATCTATTTTCAAGCACGAATTAGTGATCACCTTGTTGAGGGGATCATAAGGTATGCAAAATTTTGATGTTTTGATCCATCTTAAATTATAGGTTAATTGTGAAAAACTGAAATTTGAGCTTGATTATGTCTTGCATGGATGAAATTAGAAGTAATATGGCATCTAGGGATAAACCCTAGATGATTTCTTGTTAAAATCTAGCATTATACTTGTGGGGTTTATAATCACCATTGTAGGTGATTAGTGAGTTTGTAGAAACTAAATAAACACTAGAATCATGGTTCTTATTTTAGTGAAATATGAATTCATGTGGTGAATCTGAAATTATTGATGTTAAAATTTAGTATTGATTTGTTAATTGAAGTGAATGTAGATGAAAATAACATGTCAAGAACCTAGTAATGGTTATGTAAAAATCTGACACGCTAGGTGTTTGTTAAAACGCCTAAGTGAGGAGTAAAACGTTAAAGACCGGACAAAAACGCAGATTTGAATATCATAATGAATTGTCCGATTTTTTGTTATAAAAGAGTTCTAAATTTGGTTGTGAATGGAACTCTATAAGTAAAGAATCCGGGTCGTCAAGTGGACAAGCCGGAGGTGATACACGCTAGAAAGGTGTGCTTAAAAGGTACGTAACCACGGTTTTGTTACGTTATGTTTGTTATGTATTTTTACTAGTAGACTTGAATTTAGAATAGAGTATGAATTTGGATGTCTAGTTGAAGTGACGAAGGTCACTAGATAAGTAAATGGGTTAAATGTTAGTTAGAACAAGTTTGGTATGTTGTAAAATGGTGGTTCCCATTAAACAACCAAACGGGTCAAATAATGGTCGAATTTTGTAGTGTTGAAGTGATTAAAACATCACTCATTAAAATTGAGTTATAAAAACGTAATCCATGGAATGGACGTGATACGCTAAGATTGACAAGCCCGGGAATGGGTAATTATGGTTAGAAACCAATGTCGATGAATTACGCAAGTATGTAACTTGATTCGTTACATTTGGTAAATTTTGATAACTAGCATATTTGTAGTTGAATTGTAGAATAGAAGTTGAGTTGATTTAAAGCGATAATGTTCGCTATACTAAATAATAGGTCAAGAATTGGTTAGACCTCGTTGGTAGTCATCATAATGGAGGATTCCTTAGATGAGCCAAACGGGTCGGATAATCAAATAATGCGTGGTTAATGCATCGTAATATGGCTACTCGGTCTTTGTTGTTGTTAATAAAAAGACATATTAGAATACGAGAATTTAGCATATTAGTTTGTTAGAATAAGAAGTCCGAGGATTCGGGTTTGGGTGAAATGTATAAATGAGACAAATAGCAAGTTTGCAGAGTCCACCGTAAGTTATGGTCTCCACCGTAACTTACGGTGGAGAATAAAAATGTTACGGCAGTTCAACACTGCCTTACGGCAGACCAAGGTTATCTAGCGTCTACCGTAACTTACGGTAGACACCGTAAGTTACGGTAGAGCCCAGAAATAATTGTTAAAACTTGCATATCCTAGCTAATCGAATCCGGTTTTTGAACGTAGCTTCGATTAAGCAATATTTCTAAGAACTCTAACACTAATTTTGTTATTAATCTCCAGTTTTCAGGTTTTGCAAATATGTGGACGATGATCAAGCATGTTTAGAAGAACCGAACACGAATTTTGAAGCTTCCGCGATATCTGAATTTAATAGACAATGTTTTTGGAATGTAAATAATTTGCTAGACAATTTATGAATGTTTGATTTAGTCGGTAGTTGACTAAAGTTTGGTCACTTTGGAACTTATCTTTTAACCTAGACACACTATATATATATATATATATATATATATATAAAATCATATGAAATTTAGATTTAAGTTGAGGGTTAAAAAGAAAGGTGTTACAGTACGTCGCTAACCATTTTGTGCGCAGGATACTGGTAGATAACGGCAGTTCCGTCAACATAATCCAGCTGGAGACGTTAAAAAGAATGAATGTATCCTCGATGGATATTACTTCGAAGTCCACCGTGCTCGTCGGGTTCAGTGGAGAAGCCAGGAATACCGTGGGGGAGATAAAATTACCAGTATATGTTGAAGGAGTCAATTCAATACAACGCTTTTGCGTCATGGACTCACTATCCTGCTATAACATTATATTGGGTAGGCCTTGGATCCATGATATGAAAGCTGTGCCATCGACTTATCATCAGTGTATCAAGATCCCTACACCTTGGGGAGTTGTCAAAGTGGATAGCGACCAGCAAGAAGCAAAGGAATGCTACTCATCATCCATGAAATCCTCTACCAAGCCCAATGCGGCATAGCAATTAAAGATGCGGGCCCAGGATATTCTGGAGGCTTCTGAGCAGGATGTAAAGAAAATTATCCTGTATCAGGATAACTCGGATATCTCAGTGCTCGTAGGAACCAATATCCCTCAGGATATTGAAAATCAATTGACTAACTTTTTGAAATGCAGGATGTCGACATTCGCATGGAAACATGAGGATATGACAGGAATTTCCATGGATATTATAACACATAAGCTTGGTATTGACATATCATTTAAACCAGTCCAACAAAAGAGAAGAAAATTTGCTCCGGAACGAAATATGATCATCCAAGAGGAAGTTGAAAGGCTACTAAAGAGCAAGATGGTTAGGGAAGTGAAGTTTCCCAAATGGCTGGCTAATGTGGTTGTGGTGCAAAAGAAAAACGGGAAATGGAAAGTATGTGTGGATTACACCGACTTGAATAAAGCTTGTCCCAAAGACCCGTTTCCTCTACCTCATATTGATTCAATGGTGGATGCTACCACTGGCCACGAGATGTTAACCTTCATGGATGCCTCATCAGGATTTCAGCAAATCCAAATGGAACCCTCTGATCAGGAGGATACTGCTTTCATGACACCCACAGGTATTTATTGTTATACTGCTATGCCCTTTGGTTTGAAAAATGCAGGTGCAACATACCAGAGATTGGTGAACATGATGTTTAAAGAGAAGCTGGGGGACACCATGGAGGTATACATCGACGATATGGTGGTAAAATCCAAAAAGGCTGAGGATCACCTCCAGGATATTAATGGAGCATTTGACATCCTAGATCAGTATAACATGAAACTGAATCCTGCAAAGTGCCATTTTGGAGTGGAGGCAGGAAAGTTTCTAGGATATATGGTGACTAAAAGAGGGATAGAGGCAAGCCTGGAGCAGATTAAAGCTATCTTGGATATCAAATCTCCTTCAAATATGAAGGATGTTCAACGATTAACAGGCCGAGTAGCAGCATTGAACAGATTTATTTCGAGATCCTCAGAAAAATGCAAGGAATTTTATAATATTCTGAAGAAAAATAAGAAATTCGAGTGGGATGAAAAGCATGAAGCAGCCTTGCAGGATCTGAAGCAGTATCTTTTAACTGCACCCCTGTTGATGAAGCCTGAGGATGGTGAACCATTATCCCTGTATCTTGCAGTATCAGGAAATGCAGTAAGTGTTGTCCTTGTAAAGGATCATGAAGGTCAGCAGTATCCTATTTACTATGTTAGTAAAAGTTTATTAGATGCTGAAACTAGGTATTCTCACTTAGAGAAACTGATATTAGCCCTAGTTATGGCGTCAACAAAACTTAGACATTATTTTGAAACACATAGGATTCATGTTAAAACCAACTATCCTGTTAAAAATGTGCTTAGGAAACCCGAAATGTCAGGTAGGATGGCTAAATGGTCAGTAAAATTAAGCGCATTTGATCTAGTATATGAACCTAGAAATGCCATAAAGTCTCAGGCTTTAGCTGACTTTGTGGCTGATTTTAGTAGTGATATTCAAAATGAAGTAGACTTAGAAGTACAACAGCTAGGAGAGAACTTAGAATCCTGGACCTTATATACTGATGGTGCATCTAATGTAAGAGGTGTAGGTTTGGGTATACTACTAAAATCTCCACAGGGGGACATATTACCCCAGGCTATTAGATGTGAGTTTCCTGCCACTAATAATGAGGCAGAATACGAAGCTTTAATTGCAGGATTAGAATTAGCTAAAAGTATGAATATCAGGAGTTTGCAAGTATATGTTGATTCTTTGTTAATTACTAATCATTTTAATGGAACCTATGCAGTTAAAGGTGAGAAGTTAATCGAGTACCTCGAAATTCTCAAAAAATTAGCAGGATATTTCGATATTTTTACACTTGAACAGGTACCAAGAGAGGATAATGCTGAAGCTGATGCCTTGGCAAATCTAGGATTATCAGTCAGGATACCGAAAGGAACCCAAATACCAATAATACACATCCTATATCCTGCGACGGATCCTCAGCATAAGGAAGTGGGATGTGTTCAGGATCCTGATGATGAGTATTCTGAGAAGGATCCTAAGTCTTGGATGGCTCCAATCATAAGATATCTCAAGGAAGGACACATCCCAAAGGATGAGAATCCTAGGGCCTTTAGAATGAAGGTATCACGATTCACTATTATAAATAATGTCTTGTATAAGAAATCTCTTGCAGGACCATATCTGAGGTGCTTAGAGGATCCCGAAACCAAGAAAGTGCTTCAGGATATACACGAAGGGGATTGTGGTAACCATACTGGGGGTAGGTCGTTATTCTCAAAGGTATTAAGAACATGATATTATTGACCAACCATGAGAAAAGATGCTGCAGAATATGCTCGAAGATGCGATGCATGTCAAAGGCACAGTAATATATTACATCAGCCGGCCGAGCCACTTTATCCTATAGCTTCCCCTTGGCCATTCATGAAGTGGGGAATGGATATAGTAGGAAAATTGCCAAAGGCTCCAGGAGGAAAGGTCTTCATGTTGGTAATGACCGATTATTTTTCTAAGTGGGTCGAAGCTGAAGCATTCGTTCAAGTTAGAGATCAAGAAGTGGTATCTTTCATAAAAAGGAATATCCTGGCTAGGTTCGGAGTACCAGCTGAAATTATTTGTGATAATGGATCTCAGTTTATAAGTAAGAGAACAACTGACTTTTGTAAGAATTGGGGAATCAAGATGGTTCCATCTACACCGGTACATCCTCAAGCAAATGGACAAGTAGAATCTTCAAACAAGATAATTGTTAACAACCTGAAAAAGAGACTAGTAGCTAAAAAAGGGAGATGGGCAGAAGAACTACCCTTTGTTTTGTGGGCTGATAGAACGACGGTGAAAAATGCAACTGGCCAAACCCCGTTTTCCTTGGTATTTGGAGCAGAAGCGGTGATCCCGACAGAAATGGTAATACATTCGGCAAGATCCAACCTCCGGGATCCTGGGAAGAATCCTGAAGTCCTATGTGAGGAATTGGATACTGTTGATGAGACAAGAGACGCATCAAGGCTAAGGATGGCGGCATATCAACAGAGGATATCTAAAGCATATAACAAGAATAAAAGGACCAGAAGGTTCCAGGTCGGAGATTGGGTATTAAGAAAGGCTTTCCAGAATACTACTAATCCTGCTGATGGAAAGTTGGCCCCAAAATGGGAAGGACCCTATGAGATTGAGTCAGAATCAGGGAAAGGAGCATATCGACTCAAGGATATGGAGGGGGATATGCTACCAAGATCCTGGAATGTTATACACCTAAAGCTCTATTTCAAGTGAGTTAGGAATCTAAATTCTAGCTCAGGATGGTATGGATTCTATCTCTTTTATTAAATTTTAATATTATTTATTGCTTTAACCCATTACTGACTTAAGCATCGGAGGGATGTTAGCCAGGCTAACACCCACCTTAGCTTGCAGTTGTTTTGCAGTATACGTTTCGGGATGTAGATCTAGGATATACATTCAGGATACTTCGAAAGATTAGAGGATTGGCCCCCTCTCTCACGTTTAAGGGATACTGATCCCTTCACAGGTTTAAAGGTATTCACCTTTCTCTCGAATTGGGTTTAAACACCCCGCCTGGAGCGCAAGTTATCTAGGAATAGTTCAAGGTGGCGGGACCAGTTCATGTAAAAGTGGCTGACAATTTCGTCACTATTGGCTATATCCTGGATTCTCAAGGTATATGAGGATTGATCACCCTCTCTCACGGAAGGGTATTTTCATACTCTCTAAGGTTTAAAGGTTATCACCTTTCTAAGTCTTGGAGTTTATAAACTCCCGCCTGTAGTGCATGAAAATTTGGGATTTTCCCCGGGATACCTATGGGATTTTCCCCAGGATACTAAGGATTTATCTCCAGTATGTTTTTGGGTTTTACCCCAGTAACACAAGAACTGTCCAAACAGTAAAAAATTGAAAATTTTCTAAGTGTTCGAAGACTTTATGCACAGGGGACATTCCTCCTAAGGCGATTGTGTAAAGCTCGAAGAATCAAATTCAATGCACTAAGTATTTCGGACTGGGGACATCTTAGTTGAAGAAGTTGCAAAAGGATTAAAAGTTCGATACTAGGGCTACACCCTATTCCTGGTATGATCTTTCCTTTGCAAGTTGTTTAAACTTTTGAAACTATGTTTAAGGCTCGAATATCCTGATGAGAATGTATCTTTAGGATATGTTCTCAAAATGTGTTTTTGGGATACGTTTTGGGATATTTGATTGGAATACTTGGGAAAGGATACTTGGGTTGAAAATAAATACTCTGGTCAAACAAGTGTTATCAAAATGGAAAATAAACTATCTTTTATTCTTTAGAAACTTCATCTAAATTGCTTGGATTATGAGAAGTTCTATTTGAGAAGAGTCTTCATAGGATACCACTGAGTATATTGATCAGGATATTTTTAAAAGGTAATAACACAAATTTTGCAAAGCTAAAATTTAAACTAAGTAATGCATGACGAAAAATTAAATAGAACAACAAATAAGTCAAAAGGTGGTCATATTATTAACAGGTCAAAAGTTGTGCTTTTGGTTTCACCTCAAACCGAGGCCCATCCGCCAAAAGCACGGTTAGTTTTTACCGTATTTATGCAACGGTTGAAGGTTTCATCTCAAAACGAGACCCATCCGCCTCCGACCGTTGCATCATTCAATACAAATTATACTAACTGATGACCAAGGGCTTCGTCCTGAAACCCAGGACCCATCCACCTTTGGTCATCATATTGTTCTAATGCAGGAAATACAAATTGTTCAAAGACAGAAAATGTAAATTGTTTAAACAGACCACAACTATCAGAATTAAAAAGTGGGCTCCGGCCTAGGCACGTACATCCATCATTGCCCACTTCACTGCTTTTAAGGGGCAGCACCCTCTTCCGTCATGACTTCATCAGCAAAGTCTTCTCCGGCATCCCTTCCAGCATCCTTCCCAGCATTCGTCTCAACATCACCACCAGCATCCTTTGAAGCACCAGCATCATCTACCTTCTCGGTCACCTTAGCGGGCTCCTCTGCAGCAGGCTTTGAAGGGGGCTCCACATGGTTGCCACCAAGATCCTTCAATTTCATCTCCCAGGCTTTGATGTTCCATGAAGGGCATTCAACGCCCAAATCCCTGGCCTCGTAAGCCATTTTCAGTCTGGCCTGGAGGAGGGAGATGATAACTGAATTCTTAAGGCTCTCCCGGTACGAAGCCATATCTTGCTCATGTTGAACCTGAGCCGCGTCGAACTTAGCTTGAGCCTCCTGGGTGATCTTCTGGATGGCAGACTGGTGATCTTGAGTCATGGCCTTGTATTTAGCTTCATAGTGTTCCGATTTGGCGGTGGCGATTGCTGCTTGATCTGCGATGGTGGCCTCGGCCTTCTTCAGTTTGCTCTCTAACATGGTGTTCAGGCCGCAGGCATCCTCATAAAGGAATACCAGGCGTTCGAGACCCTGCAAAATAAGGAAACAGGTATGAATTTCAATTAGCTTTAATAACCAGCATATGCTGCAGGATATGGGTCAGGATACTAACATGGTTAAGAAAGCCGGTCATGAATTTGCTGGACTCTATAAACCCGTGGTTCTCAAATGGGAATACATGGGGGGCAACGGGAGGCTCTGCTTCCTTTCTCTTCCGGGAGCTAGAGGCCCGGGTCCTGGATGCTGGAGGAGCTTTGGGAGCGGTAGTATTCTTCGAGCTGGTAGGTTTTGGTGTGATAGATGACTTCGGATTAGATTCTTGCTTGACAGATTCGAGGCTGGAGTAACTGTCCAACTCATCAAGTTGGAAGCCTTCGAGGTTGATAACTGGCACTGCACAAGGAAAGATATTTTCAGACTTATTATACCTCTGAAAAATAATCGGTTTAATAAATAAAGATAATTTCTGAGAATATGCTTACCAGACATGTTGGAACTTGATCTTTGACTTTGACTTGTGAGTAGCAAGGTAAAGGACCTTTCACTTTCCGGAAGCTTGTAGATTTCTTTTATCCTTCTTTCCGATTCGGCACTTGGGGGAGCTAATTCCTTGAAGTTTGCTGCAAAAAAGGAATAAACATATCAGGATATCGGTTCAGGATGTAGTCTCGGGATATGATTGGGGATATTCCTAAAACCCTAAATCCTACCAGAAGTTAACCATCTCGTAGGAAGGTTAAAACCTCTATCAATGGAGTCCTTTTTTACAAAGAAGAATTTTCTTGTCCATTTATCCTCGTTCTTGGTGGCCTTAAGAATGAGAGGATCTCTGGAAATAGAAAATAGAAGAAACCGGCTGGAACCATGAGATCTTAAACGGTAGGCCATCGGAAGATCTTCGATGCACAGATCGGGCATGTCACGAGCCTTAATCCGCTCCAAGGTGACTAACACGCGCCAAACCATGGGCATGATTTGGGCGAAGCTAAGACCAGTAAGCTCGAAGAAATGAGAAATGAAGGGAGAAAACGGATACTGAAGCCCTATGGAGAAAGGATAAGCAAAAAAGCATACCCACTCGTCGGAACAACCTCTCGGTCGAATGGACGGAAAATTGTCCCAGCGGGAAAGGCACCGGAGGCTCGTAAAGCCGCAATATCGGCATTATCGAAAGAGCAAACCTCTTTTGAGGGTTCCTTGAGTAGATTTTGTCTGTGAAAGGGGGGAACAGAGTCCGTCGTTTGGGATCTAGTGCGAGTAGCCATGGAGGATCACAACCGGAAAATAGAGGATTTAAACAGAGAAAGTAGGGAAGAGAGAGAGAAAAAATACCTGAAAATCGCTTGAAGATAGAGATGACCATAATGAGAAGTCCCTTAGTTAATATAGGCTGGATATAGGGGGAGAAGAGTAAAAGTAGCATGGGAAGTTGCACAATGTCATCTCAAACGTCACCTCGTTTTAATTGCCTCGGTTTACGAGATAAGGTTTTAAAATATATCCGTTGGATTGGTATACCAACAGATATATTTTGGGGACAATTGTTATGGGTCATTTTCTGAACATATATCCTGACTAATATTCTGCTTTTGATTGTTTATTTGTGATCAGGATACCAGGTCAGGATATTGGTAACATCCTGGTACGATATCCTGGTATTGACTGAATTAATCACGTGCAGATTAAGAGTTGCAAGTCTCCAATGTTCAAGAAGACTTCTTCCCCCTAAGACTTGGGCAAATCAGTTGGAATAGAGACGTTGATTCCGAAAGACCAGGACTGCAACGTTTACTTGGGAATATTCGGGGCATCTCGGTTTAATAGGAAAGTTAGTTGTTTTCGTTTAGCTATAAATAGTATGATCGGATCAAGTTAAGGCACTCACTTTCATTCGCACACTTTACCCTCTAGTTACTAGCAATCACTACACACCAACACTTGTAATCAAATCACGTTGTAAAACCTAGTTGATCCGCATCATATCCTGCACTATATCCCGACATTTGAAGTAATAGAAGAACAAGGCAGCTACGATTGTCAGCTCCCGAGGTTTTGTGCCGGCGATCTAGATTGATTAAGGGCTTTCCTCGTATATCCGGTGTCACCCTTTACCTTTTTTGCTCATTGTTTGATCATAAATACAGCTCTGTATCCTGAGCCGTATCCTCAAACTGTTTTTGCAAACAACTTAACTTGAACATTTTCGACACACCTTTTAAGCACACTACCTCACTTAACTAATTTGATCACTTAATTGCTTCGGTAATTTTTGACCAAAACAATTTGGCACCCACCGTGGGGCAAGTGGTGCTGTTTTTACTAAAAACTTTTGCAAAATCGCTAATTGGTTTTCTATTTTCAAAACTTTTTGCTACACTATTTTTAATGGCCTCAAGATCAAACATGAGCTCTTCCACCATGTCTGCTACAACCTCTGCAACAATTGGTTCGGTGCTTCCACCACCTCCTCCGAGATCTCAAACTTCTTCCCAAGGGACTGAAATTCATGTGGCTCGGGATGTTATCCCCGCTCGCTACACCCATGGATCTGGTCCTGTTCTAGCTTCTAATGAGGAAATTCTAAATTTGTTTGGTAGTGTACAGGAACAGATGAGGCAGCAGCAGGAAACTAATCAAATGCTGATGAGAGAGATACAACTCTTGAAATCCGGCTCTAGCAGGCCTGCTGAAGATATTGTCACTCCCTTGCAACCCAGGGCTTTGAACTTCAGTTCTGTAGTTTATACCGAGGATAACCGAGGAAATATTGTGCCTAGCCATTCCCAGAATCATACTCCTGAGATACCCTCATCAGTTATAATATCAACTGTGAGAAGCTCAGGATATGCTTCAGGATATGGCCAGAATCCTCAGAACGGTAATGTATCTAATAATAATAATACTCTTGCTACTAACGGTGTTGGATCTTTGCAGGATGTAGGTATGACGTCAGCACTGTCTAGAGAGCTTCAGAAGCGTGTCGCGGGAGACCCATCTCAATGTGTCGCGTGTCGCGGCGATCGTCGCGTGTCGCGCCCCAAGCTGAGTCCTTCGTCGCGTGTCGCGGGGGAACCCAATTTCTAGTGGGTTCATTACTGTAACCTGCATTTTCTGCCCAACTATAATTTTCAACAAAAATCAAACTTGAGATTGTCTTAACTTTTTATCTACAAGTCCGTTTTACGCGATTCCTTGTCCTACGCGTTCGTAATTTAATTCTCCATCATATGGAGTTAAAATTCAACATACAAACTAATAAAATTCCAAATTTTTAAGCAATCGGCTTATTATTCAAAATCAACATTTTGACCCGTTGTATTTAAAACCACCAACTTGATTCTTAAACAACCAAAATACATACGCTAGTGTATTTTAAGCCAAAGTATTTAGCTCGGGTTCGTAATAATAATAATTTTTTTAAATTGCGCTACTAGTTCGTAGGCTATGTGCATAAACTGTTTTTGACCCGTTTAGGGAATTTAAGCAATTTAGTCTAAAACTTGCCCTTTTCTAATGTTTTTGACCAACATTGTCCTTTTAACTATAAATCTATATATACGCGTACCTGGCTCGAGTCAATACATAGACCCGTTTTATACCTTGCTTTAACTAACTGATATTCTATGGCGTCGCAATCTACCAAATTGCTAATTGCTCCTGTTAACATATGACTTGACAACAATCATTAGCCGATATTGTCAAATGGTGTTTTCACCACCATTTGACCCATTTGGACTGTATGACCAACATTTGCATAGGTTAATAAAACATGGTTTTCAATTTCTCACTTTCACATCCGACCCATTTCGGATTTTAACTCAAGATCCTTTTTAAACTAAATTTACATTAGGTGACGCTTGACTATATTTCCATTTTTACCCTCTTTCTCATAAACCATGGTTTCTATCATTTATATTTGTTCCGACCCGTATCATTACGCGTCGGAACCCGTATTTCGAATATTAATCTTCTCGTATTCATAACTTATAGAATTTATACGTATTCTACCAAGAAGTGTAAGTTTCACTTACCTTGCATCCGGTTATGTCCTTTTTCCGCGTACTCGATCCGTTTGACCCGCTTCTTTTCCCAAGTCTTCATCTAGCTTGTCTAGAGTCAAACTATCATCATCACAATTCGTAAGACGGTTAGATTAGTCATAATCGTTTACGACTATTCCATCCTACGGGTTTTATGTCGAATTTATCATTCGACCATATCAAAATTATCATTCGATCTAATCATTGGTCGGTTTGACTTTTTAAAAGTCAATTGACTTATCAACATATTCAAATGCACATTTGGTTCATTGAACTCACTTAGGCATATCTCATCCGAACTCTTAATGAAATCAAATTTTACACACAACCAATTAGACCGCGATTTCATTTAGGCATTTCATATCACTGAAAATGGGCTGTTTTTTGGTGACTTGTTTAACCTGTTTACAAGCCTTCAAAAATTATGATTTTTTTTTGTGTGGCGTACCTCTCGGAGGGTTAGACCTTGTGTTAAAATTTCAAAATCTAACTCTTTACCAAAAATTCGTAAAAATTCATTTACTAAGCTGCAATCAGATTCGTCACTTCTGACTGCAGCTTACGGAAAAATTCATTTAAAATTCCTCGTTTATCCGATCGACGAAATTCCAATTGGCGATTCTTTTAATCACTTAAAACTATCTACAGTAAGAATTTGAGATCATAACTCAATTCCTAAATTAAGTTATGACATTCGTAATAGGCTGCAAATTTTGCCAGAAAACGCAGCTTGAACCTTTGATACGGAAAAATTCATAAAATGCTCAATTTTCGTCGAAAAAATGCGATTCCAGTGGGGTTTTAAAGATATTTCCTGGAATTACATTTTAGACTCAAGAAACACATGTTTTTGTCAAGTTTTGTTCAGGTTACAGCCAATACAAGTCGGCTGTAAATTCTGATCAGGAGCTGTTTGAATTCAGCTTTCAATTTAAGCATGTTCTTGACATCATAACACTATTTTTTTGCAATCAAAACCCTAAAAACATCTCATACACGAATTTAGTCAAAACCCACTTATCACCTTCAATGGTGATCATGAAATTCTCAAGCATTGAGCACAATTTCAACAATCTAATAACTAGGGTTTGTTCCTAGACATTATTTCACTCTAATTTCATCCAAACAACAATCATTCAAGCTTAAATTTCGAACTTCATAAATTCATCAAGAATCCCAACTTCATGAATATCAAAAATTTGACATACCTTACGATCCTTGCGACCAGGTGATCGTTTCTATGTATTCATGCATCGGTTTTGGCCTTGAATCAAGCTTCAATTTGATGATTTTGTAGAGTTTAGGGTTTGAGCCCTTTTCTCCTGCTCTGGTCGATCGACCCACACACACACCAAGTGTCTGTTTTGTTTTCTTTTTTTTTAATAAAACTAGTTTGCCCTCTTGGCAATAATGGTCCCTTATGTTTTATTTTGATCAATTTAAGCTATAATTCACTATTTATAACTTAATCACATATTACTAACTAGGTTAATTATTCCTAGTTAATTTAATGGCTTCGGGAAGTCAGAACCCGTTTTATTTTAAGTCCCGTTAACTCGGGCCTTCTATATACTTTGTTTTCTCAAAGTATTTATCCTCCTTTTATTTATTATTAAGCTTATTTATTTAAATCCTAATAATTTCCGGTTTAATCTTTTCTGCTAACGGTATTATACCCGCTGTTTAGTTTTAACGGGGTCTAATTACTAAACCCGCTTTCGGGGTGTTACAACATGTACTTCACCCACGAAGTTATAAAACTGAAAACAGTTAAAAGAAAAAGGGGGAGCATGAACTCACAACTTTGCGTTTCTTGCGCCGTAAACTTCACCCGGTTTTGCTTAAATAGCGTCGCGACCTATACGTGTTTTATTGACGTTAGTCACTAGACTTGTATCGCACAAGTACAAGTCACCATCTTTTATGTATTTGTTCTTGTGTTAAAAATAATTTATATTTTTAACTATGTATCTTACTTATATTATTTTCTCAAAAATAAATATAAGTTTCTTGTATTTTTCACCCGAGTTATGTATTTTGTCCAAAACTTCATTTCATGTTCATAACTTGTCCAAGTTATTTAATCTATCAAGTAATATATTTTCATAAATATATTCTCTTGTATTTGTCTAAGCATGTTGTATGTGTATTTTGTATTTTCACTCCTTAGGAGTATTTAGTGTATTTTCAAGTCCTAATACACTATCACATACAATACGTATTATATACACTTAGCACAAAATTTGGTGATCAATAAATATATATATTTTCCTCAAAAATATACATACTTGATATCAATTTTTATCTTGAAGAAGTCATCATTTATTAACTTGAAGTTTACATAAAAAATAGGGAAACATTGGTAAATATTTTTGGGTACATTTTTAAGGAATAAGTTTCACCAAAACTTATATTTTCTAAGTGTCAAAATTTATAGAAATTTTGACATGGTTTCCCCTAAAAAAGGAGGTTTCCCATGTTTTCAAAACATGTGTTTATTTTCTTTTCAAAATCATCATAACAATCAACAACTCATTTAACACTTACCGAGTGTCAAAATCAAATATTTTACACTATATCATGAACTTGAAGCTTTTGTAAAAACTTGTAGTAACTTACCATGTTATTTAGTAGGTTTAGCTACCCTTAAAAACATGGTTATTTGTTTGTAAATCACTTTATTAAAGGATTTGGTCATTTACAACTTGTAAGATGATTTTTCTAAAAATATTTCTCTTGTATTCTTCTTGTTAAAATATGTTTCTAGTCTTGTTTAAACACTAAAAATATGACTAGTTTATTTAGAAATCATAACTTTGTAAATCTCATAAATAAACTTGGTTTCTTGGGAAAATTATTCTTGTAATCATCTATGTACAAGGTTTGTATTTTGTTTAAATCATCTTTTCATATGAAAACCCATTTCATTATCCTAGTTCATGAAGATATGAAGCATGATGATCTTGGTCTTTCACAAGATCACCACTTTGTTTTACTAGATCATGTGTTAAATCACAATCTAGTAGTTTCCATATGATGTCTAACATCACTAACACAAATCATCATTCAACAAGAAGCAAATCAACATATTCAACATGTATTCTTATATTTTTAAGCTTATGTTAAAGTATCATGATCATGTTCTTTTGTGTTCTTCAAGTTTATCATTGTTCATCATCTTTTATTCAACAATATATGAAGTAACAAGTTACAAGGAGCTTACTACTAGCACAAGGGCTAGGGAAGAACACTTGAAGATGAAGATGACAAAGATGGTAGGTAAAAGCAAATGGAGAAGGTTCTTTAAGATTCACAAGCTCCACACTTCGTTAATCACCTTCTAGCACCTTATGTTAAGCTTGGAATGGATGAACTAAGTTTGAAGATGGTGGTGATGGGGGTGGTGGCTCACGGCCGTAAGTGGGAGAGAGGAGAGAAGAAAGTGGTGGTGTGAAGGAGATGAATGCTTATGTCTTCTTATATGCAAGATCCTCCATGATATCTTTACAAGATCACAATATATCTAAATAATATCTAATTGTATCAAAGTGGATCCAAGGAGATCAAGTAAGATCTTGGCAAATATTTGGTGGGGTCACCCCCCATGTGACCGTATACATGAAAGGGGGGGGGGGGGTAAAATGTAACTTTCAATCTCTAATTCATAAATAAGTTAAGTTTCAAGGGTAAAGTCTAGGGACTTGATGTGTTATTATGTTATAAGGGGTGTTATGGTGTTCGGGGACCATAACTAGTTCAGAAACATTAAAACAATGCTTCTAGTAATATTTTGATGTTCCGGGTAATGTCCGATTGTTCGGTTAAATACCGGTTCGTTAAAGTGCTAAATTGCACCGTTTAGTGTCCTTTAAGTACCCTCTTGTAACCCTTTTAATTCCCAACACTTAGGAGGGTATTCTGGATAATAAAACATGAATTCTGCATAATATTTATGTGTTAAAAAGCTGATTATAGCTGATTTGTGCAGAATTCTGCATTTAAAGTGCGTTTCGGGTGCTTTCTAATGCAATTTTTAGCTTCCGGGAAGTCTATAAGTTAACCCTTGTATATACTCTTGGGTTTTAATGTATTCTTGACGTTGGACCTACACCTAGGCTCCAATTCTATTGTCTGACTGCTTTCTGCAGAATTGTTGACACAATGTGTCTTACCTGTGAGTTTACTAGTATTTCTGACGCAACGCTATCATTAATGCATAAAGCAATTTTTGTAGTATAAAACGTGCATGAATTCACAAGTATAGCATGTAATTTAGATAATGTTGACATTTAAGCACATAATTGCAATCATTAAGTATTAATTAAATTGTATGGAAATTACCGGTTTCGTGCCAGTTGTCACAACCCGACCGGACTGCCACCCGGTCGGATTGCACCTTGGGTCCAACACTTAACTTTTATTTCAACATTTGAAGTTTTGAACATTGAACGAATTGCCTTCCGATCGGATTGCCATCCGATCGGGTTGCCACTCTACCATGTAATGTTTGACTTCAAACACTTAAACAATTTTCAACATGTTCAGTACGTACGGCTTGCCACCCGATCGGATAGCCATCCGATCGAGTGACCGTCCTGCTGTGAACTTGTTCTCAACCTGAGAGGCCTCGCCAATCGGATCACCGTCCGATCGAACGACCGTTCGATCGACCGACCTGAAAGGTAGAGATACTTCTCTATTTTCAAAATGCTACAACGAAAACTTCAAAGGTCAAACCATCATACACAAACACATCCATCCCAAACGAGGCAACAATCCACTCGCATGGTCATCCGATCGGATGACCATTCGAACGGATTGTCACCCGCTCGACCGGCCACCCGATCGGATTGCCACCCGATCGGATTGTTGTTCGATCCAATGACACTTTGCTTCATTTTATGCGCCACTTATCGTTTATGCTATCGTTCTGATCAGGCTGACCTTACTCCCTAGCGCTCCCTTCAATCCATCAATCGCTGTGAGTATACTCGATCCCCTTTTTGCTTTACGCACTTTTGGGTGTTACATACGTTACTTATTCTAAATCACATCGAACACACTACGCAATACTTTAAACGCTAACCGTTACCGCATGTTATACGTGACTAATGAATGCTTGTTTGTTATGTTTACACATGGAATGCTGTCTACCTGCCTTAGCAACGATTGTACTATTTGTTTGGACTCAGCACCTGTTCACTCAGGGGTTGTTAAGGACAATTTGTTACATGGCTCACAGTGGTGAGTGTGTATTACGAACTGCCTTAGGCAGTCAATCCGCAGTCATTGGTATCGATAGGTTCATGTCGATAACTAACATGCCTCATTTTACACTGTGTACATGCTGGTTATGTGTAACGATTTCGAACTCTATTATATCTATTAAACTTGTATGCTCACCTTTACACTATGTGTATTGACTTTTACTTTAACGTATGTAACAGGTGCATATGATGTTTATATGCTTGGCTTGCTGTGAAATTGAGGCTAGGAAAGGTCTAGAAACAAATAAACAATTGTCTGTATTTTGAAATATGAGTTGTCAGAACAGAACAATTTGACTAGATCTTGTCTGTAATAATTATGATATCTTTTATGACATGGTATGGGACATGTTGCTTTAAATAATTGGTAATTATAGTTGTTATGGAAACTTCTGGACAATCTGTTTCGCTCAGTGCCACGCCCCGATGTTTCCGCCATCGGTTGGGGTGTGACACATGATCCTTCCAGCATTTTACAACTTATGAGCTGTTTCCTGGTGTCATATCGCT
Source organism: Helianthus tuberosus (assembly GCA_030545235.1). Lineage (NCBI taxonomy): Eukaryota > Viridiplantae > Streptophyta > Magnoliopsida > Asterales > Asteraceae > Helianthus > Helianthus tuberosus. The sequence continues at coordinate 136,316,060 of CM060357.1, forward strand.
CCTGTCGGGCTTGTTCCTGGAACATGCCTTTCAGTTGCTGGATCATGTCATAAGCATCCATATCTTCCATGTTCTTCTGAAGACCAGGAGACATGGTGGCTTTCATAAGGCAGGGTACCTCAACGGCATCCTCGTTATGTTTCTCCAGTGCCTTGCAAGCAGTAGTAGAATTACTTTCAGGCTCGGTAGGGACTGGGCCATCTAAGATATACAACTTTTCCTCCATCTTGAGAACTATGCCACTTTTGTTCTCGAGACAGCTGGGGCACATAACACGAGAAGAAAAGTAATAGTCGTCCTAAAACGGTCACATGTGGAAGGGTCGGATGTGTCGACGAAGCCCTTGCACATTGGAAGGATAAACTAGACACCAAGTGCCGTGCTGTGGCTCCAACACTGATGGTTCGCATTATGCCCCAAGTGTTACTAGTAGTAGGATGGCATAGACAATTGATTTTAATTTTTACCAAATACGGTCGTTATAGTCGGTTTTAATTTAGATATTAAATTTGCGACATAACCAAAAGGACCCTTTCACCTCTCGGGACAATTAGTTTTAGATAACCTATAAAACTAAGTTTGTCGCGACTTGGAATAACCAATTTTAAGTTAATAGAAAACTATTAAGTTAATAGTTTTGGAAAATAAAAACTAGTTTAATTTGCAAAACTTAATTGGTTATTATTTGTTTCAAAAACAACCTTTGTTTTATAACAAAAACTTTAACAAGTTATAAAAACAATTTAGAACTTGTTTTAATGTGATTGTTTTTAATATTTTAAAACTCCTTTTAAAATCATGTTGGTATTTAGGTTGATTACGTTATAACAATTTATAAGATAAAAGCAACCACAATAGCAAGATAAATATGTAAATCCATATGGCCAAAATTGTTCGATCTTGCTAGAGCCTAATAGCAAGATCAAACGGGTCATGGGGTCAAAACACACAAAGAACCACAAGGATGGACTTGAGTGCATCTTGTTGTCTTGAGCAACTCCCACTAACTCCAAGACTCCTCTTGGCATTCGGTTTTGCTTCGGGTCTTCGTATCAACAATATTTAACAAGTAAATACAACAAAGACAAAATGCCTATCTATTACAACTTTGAACCACAAGACGGGCCGAAACCATAAACTAATCTATTACAACTTTGAACCATCTCGGTGGCTAAAATAATAATTACAAAACCAAATAAAATATACAACTACAAAAATAAGGTCGGGCCGGATTTACACATCGCACAACAATCACAAAATAAACCGGGCAATGTTTTGGTCAAGCAAAACAAATAAAATATTGACCAAAATAAAAGTGCCCATAAAAATACTTAGATCAAAAACTTTAAATAAATAAAGTTTGTGTTCTAATTCCGGTTAAAAGACCGGTACCGACTCGTATGTTGTATCCAAGGCTCTGATACCACTGTTGGGTTTCCGTGGTGATCGGTCAAAATTTTATTTATCAAAAACCGGTTCAATAAATAATAGTTAATTAATTAAGCAAGTTAATTAATAAAACGCAGCGGAAATATAAACTAATGATCAACAAAACGAAACCCGACAGGATCCAGTTACATGCAAATACGAGCACAGTAAAATATATTTAACTACCGATGAGAAAGATATACCTCGGTTAATGACTAACCGGTCGAGACACCGAGGTTCAACGAACAAGTACTAGTAAACGAACCAACGAAACGCGACGAAGGAGGTGGCGCCAAGCAGCGGCCAACCACGGCAAACAGCGGCGGCAACCGGCTGCAACAACGGCGGCAGGTGGCGGCTGGCAGCGGCGGGATGGCGGAGGCGGGGGCGGCGACGACGGCCCGCGGCGGTGGCCGGTTATGTATGTGGTGTGGTTGAGAGCATTTTTGTGTTCTACATTTTTGTTCATCCAACACTTTAAAATACAAGACCCAATTGATTTTAAAAGATATGGAGTCTTATGCATGTTTGCCAAGTGGCACACATGCATAGTGCATGTGTTGCAATTGGCCAAAGTGTTGGTGCGCGACAAGTGGCAGTAGGTGAGTGCTTGTGCGACATGTGGCGCAGCAAAGGTGCATGCGCGACAAGTGGCGTAGGTGAGTATACCTGTCTCACCCGGTCCATGTACCCGTCTCTCAGTTAATACCCGCGTATCGTTCGTAATTACCAGTTAAACAGGTTAAGTGGATTTTTTTTAGTTCGTTGCCCAAGGTGTAACTCTTACGGGTCAATACCCGGTCGGCAGCGTTGACTTATCGAACCGGACATAATATCCAACACTATCTACCTTGATTAGTTGTTTTTTTGCATGATAATGACAACACGGTCATCAAACTGTTGTTGTTGCAACCATTGCTAAAGGAGTGGAAGGAACAAGAGAGCCGACGCCTCTTGTGGAACTTCAGGCAAATGTGGCTGTCACCCGGGAACAGTGGCGAAGCTTGAAATTTCCGACCGGGGGGTCGAAAACGTATATACCCAAAAATTTCTAAAAAACCTGGGGGTAAAAAAACGTATATACCCAAAAATTTCTATACAAAACTACATATTTTCCACTACTGAGCGAAAAGTTCGGGGGGTCGGCCGCCCCCTCCCGCCCCCACTAAGCTACGCCAATGCCCTGGAACAGCTAACGCGTGAGGTGGTGGTGGCGCTTCTTATGCCCAGGGCACCTAAGATTCCTAATGAAAGAGCACCAAGTGATTTTCCCCTGGGGTCAGTCCTCTGGACCCGACCGGAGAGCGCTCTTTCAAGATGATTTTAAGGAGGATCCTGAGGAGAGACCTCTTGATGACGTGTCAGGCATGCCCTGGTAGTGGTTTTGATGATTATTTTTCTTTTGAGATGTTTGGGATTTGATACATTTGGTGTGATGCCACGTTCTGACGATGTTTACTCATTGATGACCTAGATGTTTTGATATTTTGACGTTGGCATTATGCCTTCGGGGGAGATTCTTTTTTAGATCACTATTTATTTAATGATTTAGACATCTTATTTGCATTTTGTGGTTTTGATGGTGTTGTACAACATTGTAGTTTTCTTTTGAGTCCAATGAGATTAGGTGCAGTTATGTGATGTTTGTTATGTAGTATGATTTTGTTTTAGCAATGTCTTAAGTGTATTGCATTAGCCTTAGTTGACTACTGTATGTAACCAACCAACCTCACACTCTCTGCTCTCGAACTCACACTTCTTTTTCTTGCTATTACGCACTAACAATCAACACTTATAATTATTGTACCACTTTAGCATCGATCTGAGCCTTATCCTGCACTGTATCCTGAACATTGAAGTAATAAGAAGTACAAGGCAGCCGACGATTGTCAGCTCCCGAGGTTTTATACCGGAGGATCTAGATTGATTAAGGGCTTTCCTCGTATATCCTGTGTCTATTTTTATTTTTTCAGCTCATAGTTTGATTATTGATATAGTTTCATATCTTGAGACTACATCCTGAAACTGTTTTTACAAACGAACAAACCAACATATTTTTCACGAGCATTGCTAGCACACTACCTCACAAACTAATTTGATCACTTAATTGCTTCGGTAATATTTTACCAAAACATAGACTTATTACGTGTTTGAATTTCATATGAAAAAATAATGATCTCTAATCAATTAAGTTTGTCTATTATTATGCCAAATTAATGATTTGTAATTAATAAGGTATGGGGGCGGCGTATGGAACAATGAAGAGTGGTGTTGGAGTGGCTTCGATGGGAGTGATGAGGCCGAAATTGGTGATGAAGTCGATTGTGCCGGTGGTTATGGCCGGAGTGTTGGGTATTTATGGTCTAATTATCATTGTGATTGTCAGTATCGGGATTACCCCTAAGGCTAAGTCTTATTATCTGTTTGATGGATATGCTCATCTTTCTTCTGATCTGGCGTGTGGTCTTTCTATTGGTATGGCTATTGGAATCGTGGGGGATGCTGGTGTTAGGTAATTCACAGATCTTTGTTTCTTTACTGGATCTTATTACAAGTGATTTTAACTTTTACCAATCAGTTGTTTATATTGTTACAAGTCTTGAACTGAGTTTATTGTAATTTTGTTCCAATTCAGTTTTAGAAATTGTTCCAATTCACTGATCTTTGTTCCTTTTCCTACTAAACATGGGATTGTGATTATTCTAACATAACCGTGTTGTAAATCCAGGGCTAATGCACAACAACCAAAACTTTTTGTTGGAATGATCCCGATTCTCGTTTTTGCTGAAGCTCTGGCCCTATACGGTCTTATTATTGTCATCATCCTTTCTTCTCGAGCGGGTCAATCCACAGCAGATTAGAAGAACTGCTTGTGGGTGATGTTTATTGCGATAAAGTGAGCATTTTTCTTTATCATCTCACTAGGTTATCACCCGGGACTGCTTCCCGGGTAGTTTAATTTTATTAGTTAAAAAACTTGTGTTTTTATTAAAATGTAACATTTTATTTCATTAAAATTTATGACAAAAAAGTTGAAATACTTAAACCAAACAAATAACTACCAGTTGTGAGCATTAATATTGGTAATTACGATTTTTTAGGTGCCAAAAGTTTTAATACTTAAACTAATCATCAAATACTATATAATAGATTAAAGTCATATATGGCAATACTGAAAATAAAATAAGAATGTTATGAAAACACGAAATTAGTAAAATAATTGTTTTGAACTATCAGAATTCTTCTTCATTACCTACGCTAGTTGACAATCTGAAAACACCCATCTTACTCCATGGAGCAAAACAACTCCAAAAAGGGTTATCAAAGTGGCTGGGAAAGTCAAACGAAGAATAAAACTCTAATGTAGATGAGAGGACACAAAATAGAATCTTACAACAAACAAACATTCAAAGTTGTTTACATTAAAGTTAAAGCGGTTAATAACCAAAACTGAAACATAGGAAAAAAATTAACATTATATCCTTGACCTTCGCTCTTCGTGTGGTGTTTGATTTAGATGAACAGAAAGAGGGTGTTTGGCTTAGCTTATTTCTCACTTTCAAAAGTCCTTTTCCCCCAAAAATAAGTCAGGAATTCCAACTTATTGGAAAACTCACTCACAAACATCAAAAACCCAAACACTTTCAAAAGTCCTTTTCCCTCAAAATAAGTCATAAGTTGATAAAATAAGCTAAGCCAAACACCCTCAAAGAATCCCGATCTCTCACGTCATATCCTTGACCTTCTCTCCCTGTAATGTCCAACGAACAAATCACAATACACCCAAAAGATCGGCAAAAACAATAAAAAACACAACGTTTACTGGCGTAGTGAACGTGTGTTTAAATAATAATAATTACTTAATATATATCGTATTGCATCAAAAACTGAGTCCAACGAATATAAGTTGACATTGAAATAGGTTATTTTAGAAAAAAATTAAGTATTAGATGGCAAGAAGAACTACAATCAAAATAAAAATAGATGAAGCAAAATTAAATGAAATACTACCCCATCATTCCTAGATGGATCAAGCTTCGTAAACTTCCAACTTGTTTTTCCCAATGTACCTGCATCATTGGGGGTGGGGGAGTAGCTTGCTGAAAACCGGGGTCGGATTTTGGATACTGATAGTGCCATAACTTGTACCAGTCGTTCTCTAGTAACCGCGTGTCCGTCAATGCCTTTCTCAACCTGTTTACAAAAAATATATATATAATATATTTATTTAAAAATGATTTGTAATTCTCGACTAACTATAATATTTTATCCATTTTGTTTCTAAATTTATTGTACAATAACATTATGTTAAGCACCAACCTAAGGAGTGATGTTGTACACCAAATCTTTGATTCTTCAAGCAAATTGAAAAAGTCGTTCAAATTGCTGCCAAAAATTTAAGAACATGGTCCAAGAATAGATGTCTACAATATATACTAATGAACAAAATTAGTTTTACTTGCATAGTATATAATTGATGTGTGCAAGCTTGTTCATAAGATTCACCTGCCATGTCAGCTTGCTAGACCCGCCCCACGCCCGGCTTCAAACTCCCGCCCCTTGGGCCACGCCCCAACCCAAGCCCCATACCCCATAGTCTTATATACAATAGGTTTTTTAAAATATAGCACGTAACAGTAGGGATGAGTGTGCTACCGGTACCGCAAATATAGGTACCGAAAATCGTCAAAAGTAGGTACCGGTACCGAAAATGTTCGGTACGGGACCGGTATTTGAAGATAAAAATCAATATTTTACCGGTACCGAAGAGAAAGTACCAGTACCAAAAACGCCAAAAGTGGGTACCGAATTGGTACCAAATATAATTCGTTCCAGGAAATTCGGTACCAGTACTAAGTACCAAACGCTCATCCCTACATAATAGTGCCGCCATTAGGTGCAATAAAATAAAATAAATAAATAACATCAAATACATTTTGCTAAAGGAAAAAATTAACATCCAACATGAGGGTGTCAGGGACTTTCAACGCATTGATCCAATTCCTTTGTATCCATCTTGTAGAACATGATCATGAACTTATAAGTTATAAAATTATGTGCTTACCTGACTCGTTAACCTCCCTAATTAGAGATGTTACATGTCTCTCTATTATAGATTTAAAAAGCGAACACTTGAAGGTCCTACCCTGCACCAATACACCGTATTCACTCAGCAGAACTAAGAAAAATTGTAACGTATATTCTAGTAGTTATCAGATTGCACTGGACTGGTCTCACCTGTTGACGGGTATGCTGCAAAAAATGGACCCACATATATTAGCCACACCAGGGCCAAATAACTGTTAGAAACCAACGATATAGGATGGAGAGGATGATGAGTTTATGAGAAAATGGAATATAAAGGATCCACTTTTCGAAAGTTGGGTCAATAAAATGGATTCGGATCCTACGTCACCGAAAAGCGACCCAGGATTTTCACGCCAAAACTGAATCTATAAGTCCCTAATATTGTGACACGTCTCCCAAATTATTTTCATTTTTTATATATAATAGATAATAGATTAAAATAACATTATGAACGCTTACTCTAAAAATTTCCTCATCACATAAATAAGCCTCTGCTACAGTCGTATCTTGCATGTGACTCTCAACTGAATCAGAAGGGTACAAAACAACACTAACCACAAGTCTTATATTAATTTTTTTAATATCCATCACGCTACAAAAAAAAAAAAAAAACCCATCATTATCAAGTCTGAGTAAAGATTCATGGAGTTAACTTATTGTGAATATATTTATTAAAAGCAAAGTTGTAACTACCTTTGTTGATGCAATTTTGGATACGACACTGTGTAGCACAATGGCTTTGCTTGTTAGTCATGGTTGCGGAAAGTCGGGTGCAGTTGGTCGTGCAATTGTTTGAGTTGTTGCTGCAGGATAACAACAACATGAGCTAAAATGACATGTGAAGTATAACTGTATAAGTTAACAATTTATAACTCACACTTAAAAAATGCAGCTTAGGTAACATTACCGGAGAACTCAATGCTAAAGTTGATTAGTAGACATGGACTCTCAACATTAGTAAGTTGTTCTAACATTATTTATCATACAATTCAAATTAAATCCAAACCCTAAAACCATCTTTTAGATTCAATATCAAACACACAGATGAAATATATAAATGGAAGCGGAGGTGTGATTTTCCCGAAAGAATGAGCAATTTTTTTTGAGGCCCTGTACCTCCATACATGGGACATGGGTTATGATGATTAATCTTAATGGTTAATCCATACAGGTTAAATTATCTACCCCAATCACTTTCATAAAAAAAAAACCAAACAAACTCTGATTAAAAACAATCTCATCAATTCTGAGTCAATCACGATCTTTGACTTCAAAAATAAGGTCCAATTCAAATTTCAAATCCAAACTAATAAATTAAATTTTACACAATAACTGGAAAGAAATTAATTAATGATGAAACAATTAAACGGATATGACCCGATCCATTAACAGTATCGGGTTAGTAATTGCATTCATGCCGGATCATATAAGAAACACTAATGTAAAACTTCTAAACCACACTGTAATGTAACCGTAAATATATACTAATTAAGTTAAACTATAAAGCAAGATCTAAAAATTACATATTCATAGATCTAGAAAAAAAAACTAAGATAGAAAGGAGATTTCACCTAGATCCAACGCAGAGAAAGCCAGAAAGAAATCGTCGTCACTGGACCCTAATCCCAAAATTAAGCGATTCGCGTATCGAAGAACAAACAAAACACAAATCAGTGACCCCCTTGAAATCGAGACAGAGAACATGGTTGATTAACGAACCCTAACCTGTGATTTGATTATCTTCAATCTTTGATAAAGAAATAGAGACCATGAGGATGATGAACCAGAGGGTTTGCAATGAAGGGGTGGGAGGCTAGGGTTTAGAATTGAATCCAGGATTATCGAATGAGGGGATTTAGGTTTTAGAAGGTTTATATTGGCGGGTCAAAAAAAGGGGTATGGATCAACACGCGGTATCCATATCCAAATAACATTACCCATTCGTTTTCCCGCCCAAAAAGTTGTGAGATTGCACCACAAGTTGACACGTCAGCCCATATTATTCTTGTTTATTATATATAATAGATAATAGATTAGAGTTGTGGTTTGTTCTATTTGTAGACTAGATTCTAGTTCCTACCTTCAATAAAATTGTTTTTCTTGTCATTATTTTTTTCTATTTTTTGCCCAAAAAACAACTTTTTTCAGACATGTCAAGATCTGGAAATCATGGATTTGTGATTTATTGTATTGTATAACTCATTAATAACATATTTTCCATGTAGTTGAAATTGGTTTCTTATAATAAACAGTAAGGTTGCCTATTTGGGTTCTTCTCTGAAGTGTATTTGAATATATTAACTTTGTAACTGGGCTTCTCAAAAAGCTATATTATTATTGTTATAATATTAATAATTATATTATTTTTATGAACAATATTTAACATATTTTGTTTTCTTTATAAAGTAAAAAATTATAAAAATGGGGCTTTTATGTGTGAACCTACATTTTTTACTCATGTTTTGATCGATTGCTAACTATCTTTCTTTGCATAGATCTCTTAGAAACATATAGGCGTGTTTAAGAGATAGCGTTCGCAGGCTTGTGGGTAAAACCTCACACAAACTTGAAATTGGACACATACCATGAGGGTCAAATTATTCTACAAAAGCTTCTAATTGTAAGAAGTGTAAGAAGTATTACAAGTGTCCAATATCCTAAAACTAAACCCACTATATCACCACCAAAAACCTAAACACCCACCCCCACCCCACCCCACCACCACCCAAAAACCTAACCCCCCCCCCCCCCCCCAGCAAAAAAAACAAAAAAAAACTATACCTCACCAAAAAAAACCCCAAAAAACCTACCCCCCCCCCCCCCCCCCCCCCCCAAAAAAAAACCTAAAAAAAAATCTAAAAAAAACTAAACACCCACCCCCACCACCACCCAAAAACCTAAACCCCCACCCTCTCGGAATTTTTTTTTTTTTTTTTTTTTGGGGGGTTGGGTGATGTGGGGGGGGGGGGGGGGGGGGTTAGGTTTTTTGTGGTGGTGGATGTTTAAGGGTTTTTTTTTTTTTTTGTAGTGGGGTTTTTTTGTGTAGTGGGTTTAGTTTTAGGTTATTAGACACTTGTCACTCTATAAATCCTTCTTACACTTCTTACAATTAGGATCATTTGTATTTGATCCTAATCCCCAAACGGGATATGCGGATTCTCGGGTTGACACAAACATGAGCTTTTTTTGACCGATTATCATTCTTCAAATTCATCTAATAAATGCTTCTTAAATATGTGAAACTAATCCAAATAAATGTAATCGAGTATTTTTACAACTCACTTTTTTTAGTTAACCAAGCATTTTCACAACTCATTTACTAAGGGGATATTTGGCAACTTCTAAATGGGTAAATGTTAAACTAGTACGAGAATAAGATGTCTGAACCATTAAGAGCCAGTTGTTTATAACACGTGATAAATGCAAATATCTTTAACGCGTTATTTTTTCAACGCGTGATGGCCAGATTTTGTGAGGGTAATTGTTGGTTGGGGGAAATTGTTGGGTGTGGTGGTGAGTGATGACCATTGCCACTAAAAAAAGTTGTGAGTGATGAAAAAATGGTTGATGACATGGCGGAACTTAATTAGATGCTTGTGAGTGATAGAATTCTATCACTAGTGACCACCCCCACCCCCTAATAGCGCCATTAGCGTTGTTCGGTTGTTTCTGGTTGTGAAGATCATCTTTGGTTCCCAGTTTTGGTGCATACCAAGGCTTTCTTGTTAACCGCCATGTTGTACAAGTTTTTGAACCTTTCATGAAACACTACTTCCGATAGCCATATAGTCTTGTCATACCCTACGTCACAAATGAGTTTATCAGATACGTTTTTTTTTTTTTTTGGGAAGGTGACTTTCTATGTACTGGACCAGTGGTCACCGGGTTCATGTCGAAGACAATCCCCCGTCAGCCCCGCGCTCTCGGACGCGATGTTCGATCGGGCCCCGGCTGGTGCGTAAGCTGACTTCCGCCCGGAAACCATACTGCCCTCACACGAGAGACTCGCTGGGGTAACAGCTGGGTAAAACCGGGTTGCCCTCAAGACCGCACCATGCCTCGGTATGATACGATCTATCATTGGGACCACCTCCCCCCATAATGCCACAACCGGGGATCGAACCGGAGACCGGCCCAACCAAACCCAAAGGGATTACCCAGCTGGGCTGGGAGGAGGTATAGTTTATCACATAAGTTAACATTCGTCTTTATTAAAGATATTTAATTTAATTTAAGAAAAAAAATTCAATGGAAACTACTTTATTTTTCTTCAAAATATAACGATCCATTTGAAAAGAAAAAAAAAACAATCCTCATAATGGGTTTTAAAAAAACCCATGAGCCGGTACGGCAAAAGGGACAATATATTAAGGGGGTGTTCGTGTTTGGCCTAGTTTTTTTATCTAAGCTTATAGCTTTTTTAGCTTATTTTTACAAAATAAGCACTAATGGGTGTTTGGTTTAGCTTTTTAAGCTTATGCTTATTAGCTTATATAAGCTAATTTCAAGAAGCTTATGGAACATGGTTTTTTAGCTTATTTGAATAAGCTTATTTGAAGAAGATGGTTTTTTTACTCATTACACACAATGATATTATACCCCTTCCTATAATACAAAATAACTTAACAAACAACTAAAGATTAATTATTAATTATCAACTTGTAGAATATAAGCTAATCCAAACACTTAAAAATAGCTTATCAAATGAAAGAAAATAAGCATAAGCTACTTTAAAATAGAGTAAACTTTCGTTTTGCTCCCTGTGGTTTGGTCATTTTAACGGTTTTGCTCCAATAGTTTAAAAATAGCCATTTTCCTCCCTGATTTTTCTAACTTATCTTCATTTTGCTCCCAGACTCTAACTCCATCAGGGAGGAAACTGGCGACAAACTCGAAAGATTAGGGAGCAAACTTGCGACAAACTCGAAAGAGCAGGGAGGAAAATGGCTATTTTTAAACTATTGGAGCAAAACCGTTAAAATGACTAAACTATTGGAGCAAAATCGTTAAAATATAAGCACAAGCCAAAAAAATAAAAGCTAGGCCAAACACCCCCTAAGTGTAACAACTAACAAGTAGTATCGAAGTAACCCTTATTGTTTAGGTGTGTGGCGACACCCAACAATGATATCGACTCTTGTTGAGAAGGTAAGAAATATGAGTGTGTCATAGAAATGATAGTTTCTAAGAAATACCTAGTAAAATTACTCAAAACACGATTTGAAACTATAATCACCAAGAACAATATGATTTGAAACTATAATCACCAAAAACTTTCTTATAATTAAAAATCATGATGAACCTTTGAGAATTTCTGTCATGTGTGAATAACTTTTTTTAGCATACTAGAATATGTAAGACATAATTAGACTTTTATTAATTTTTTTCTTAATTGTTATTTTTTATAACTTTTTTTAGCATACTAGAATATGTAAGACATAATTAGACTTTTATTAACTTTTTTTCTTAATTGTTATTTTTTATAAATAGTATGTTTTTATGTATTACAAGATTTATAAAAAATTATTTAAATTTAAAGGCAAAAAGTGTTTTATTAACTAAAAGTTGTATTAAATGAAACGATCTTAAGATATATTTTTTTTATGAGAGAGAACTACGTTGTAGGATAATTTTGATCTTCTGGGTAATTTTGCTTTTATATACAATAATATATAGTATAAATATAGGTTTATGAATCCTGTAATGTATTGTTTATTTGTGTTTGTGATCCAACTGTTCCCACGAACACTCCATATATAATCTCCATCAATTACCACCATCTTCACAACATTTTCTTGATTTGTTTCATCTTCATCAACTTTTTTTTTAGTTTATTTCAAATGGATATCAATCTATATCCATTAATATCAAACATTATCAACCCATTCCCACTTCAAAGACCAGTGCATTATAAGTTTGCACTGACCAAGGAAGAGATCTCTAAGAACTTAAAGTTGTCAAATTATTGTGGAACCAAAGAAGAAGGCGAAGTGTGTGTCATATGTCAAGTCGAGTTTGAAAATAAGGAGACGTTAGGTGTTCTTCGATGCAAACATCGATACCACCCCGAATGCATCAAAGGATGGTTGATCAGGCAGAATGTTTGCCCTTTGTGCAAGGCTCAAGGCTTAAAGATCACTTTGAAGATGTTTTGGATAAATTTGTTGAATCATTTGGTACAAAAACTGATTCTTTTTTCCTTTCGGGTATGTTGAAATTGTTTGATTAACGTACATATAGGCAAAGTAGTTGGGTATTCATATATACTAGTGGGAAACCCGCGCGTTGCGGCGGAGTCTTCAAGACGGGGTGGGAACATAAATTATATATAAGGTGTATATAGATAAAAGATTTGACCAGTTAAGAGATAAAAGACAACCGTAATCAACCCAATCATAAACAGAATTGAAATTCCGACCTCTATACAATACAAAAGGGCAAGTAATAATAAACCAATAAAAAATTAGAAAAATAATCATTTTTAGTATTTTAATCTGCTGATAAAAACATGTGATAAATCAAAAGATTTGAAATGCACAAAATCATGAATTCTCATCAATATTTGACATTTTTTATAATTTACTTTTTTCTGTTCATTTACCATCATATTTCCACGGAATATTACCATCACCAAACAAATTCGAATCATATAACAGTTGTTGAGGAATGTAAATTATCAGCAGAGAAGACAATTTATCAGTAAAATGGGAATTTATCTGCTAGTCATTTACCCGCACGATGCGGCGGGGAAGACAATTTATTCGCGACAATCGTTTTCCGTTAGTTTATCAATTATCTCGTAATATATATTTTATAGTACTTATGTTAGGTTTCATATTCGTAGTATCAATGTGGGTTATAATTAAAATCTAACATTTTTTATTACACCACTAAGAGTAGTTCCACAAAACTCATGATCCCAGAGCAGCTTAATTTATGTTCATATGGAAGCATATAAGTCAGAAAATGATATTCTTAACAAAATAGATTAAAAACCACACATAATTTCTTATAATGACAATACATAACACTTTATTAAACCCACCGTTGAAGGCACCGTATTAAGATGCTAAGGATACCCACAACACATTCAAGTACAGAATACAAAATAAAAACAAACAGCAGTACATCAAACTTTAAAGATTACGTTAAAAGTGTCTCCATTCGCTCCATGACATCATCGTTCTTGTTGAGACTTTTGCGCCGCATTTGCCAAATGTTCCAAAGAGTCGATAAAAAATTGCAACGGCGACCTTTTCTTTTAGTGAACAAGCTATATAACATTTAGACTCAGCAGCAACTCTTTTATCGAGTGAGCCTTAGACCCTACTTAAATTTTAGCCAGCCAATTATGTGGTCCCAAACCAAGTTGGCAAAAGAGCAATTTATTAAAGCATGACCTGCAATCTTCCAATGACACACGCAACCTGCAAAGGGATTATTGTAATATCATACCTAACTCCCTCAATGCCACAACAGTTGGAATTTAACCCTCCACAGCTCTACATGCATTAATATATTACATTTTTAAGTTGCCAACCTATTCCAAATAAAATCATTTTATAGGGTGTTCTTATCCAGTTGCCTTGCCAATTGCTGCCTGACCACTTTTACCGAAAAGTCTGTGTCCACATCAGCCTTCAAGCACAAATTTAAAGAGACCAAGTTGGGTTATTTTGGGTCATGAATAAATTTTCTATGGGTTTATATGAGCTGAGAATATAGGAAAGGAGTATGATAGAAATTACATACGTATTAGCATATGGTAATAGTGTAAGGGGGGTTAGTGTAATTAATACTTCTATAAATAAGGCATTAGTCATTAGTGAAGGTTAGGAAGAGAATTGGTATATTGTTAGGCTCATTGCTTAGGCATGAGAAGGGCATAGCCCTGGACCACTTAGGTGGTTAGATATTTTGTATTGTCTTTTTCAATTATCAATATAGTTCAGATTTACTTTCATCACCTCTAAAAAATATTCAGTCCCTATCATTGGTCCGACCTGCCATTGCTCTACTTCCATCTCCTTCTGTTTTAATCAGATCTATTTTCATTTTCGGATCTGTGTTTCAGTCGGATCTCAGATCCAATTTCCGCTTCAAAATCGTCTCAGATCCATTCCCAGATCCGCCAGTTCTACCTCCATTTCGTTTCAGATCTGCTTCATTTTCACCCTCTGTTTCGATTTCCGCTTCCACTCGTTCGATTTCTGAATCTATTCCCAGATTCCTTCTCGTATTTCATTTCCGATTTATTGTCCATTGCTCGTCTCAATTCGCTGTTAATTTCCGATTCCAATTTCACGTCAATTTCCGTTTCAATTATGGTGAATCATAATGTTCGGTTGGATGCTCATGATCAACAGATTCAGCAGTTACAAGCCGACGTTGCTGGAATTAAGGCGTCCTTGCAGGTTTTGGAAGAAGATCGTCTGGAATCCTCTGAGTTTCGTAAGGCTGTGTTAAATTGGATGAAATCGCAGGAGAAGAAGCTTGTGGATGATTCATCAGGTCCTGAATCTTCAGGTATTGTGTTCTCGACGCTCGATCCTAAACCTGACTCTTCGGATCCACCATCGGGCTTACCATGGGCTGTGAAGAAGGTGCACTTGCCTGAATTCTCTGGTTTTGATCCACAAGGCTGGATCCGGAAGGCGAACCTGTTCTTCGATCTCAATCAGACTCCTGAGGCTTCTCCTTTACAGCTTGCTAGGCTGAGTATGATTGGTGCTGCTCAACATTGGTTCACAATCATCAGTCAGGTTCATCCGTCTTTGACTTGGCTTCAATTTCAGTCCGAATTGTTGCAACGTTTCACTGGTCTTTCAATTCAGAATCCGTATGAACAGTTAGCTACTATTAAGCAATCAGATTCTATCTTTGATTATATTGATGATTTTGAGTATGTGTTATCCTTGGTCCCTCGTTTGCCGGAGTCGCAAACTATTGGCTATTTCATTGCGGGTTTGAAAGAGGATGTCAAGCAACAAGTCCGTTTACATCGCCCTATTACTTGTATGGATGCTATGTATTTGGCCAAAGATGTGGAGTTGATGCTTCGGCCTTCCAAATCCGGTTCGTTGATATCTCGTTTTCGGTATTTGTCACATACCGGGCTGCCTTCTATGGATTCGGGGATCAACCATCGTGTATGGGGTACGACGGGATTTCCAAGTGTTGGCAATGATGGGGCTGCCAAGGTGCAAGCAGGTGTCAATGATCGAGGCATTCGCTCCTTATCTCGTGTCGAGTGGGAGGATCGGAAGAAGAAGGGCTTGTGTTTTAAATGTGGACAGGTTTATAGTCCTAGTCACAAGTGCCCGGCGGGTAGTCTTCGTGTCTTATTACTTGGGGATGATGAATGGGATGAACGGAACGAAACGAGCTGACTTTGCATTCGGATGAGGGTGTTCAACACGTTGTGGGCTCTATTCACAAGCCTTGAGGACAAGTCTTGACTTATGGAGGGAGTACTGATAGAAATTACATACGTATTAGTATATGGTAATAGTGTAAGGGGGGTTAGTGTAATTAATACTTCTATAAATAAGGCATTAGTCATTAGTGAAGGGCATAGCCCTGGACCACTTAGGTGGTTAGATATTTTGTATTGTCTTTTTCAATTATCAATATAGTTCAGATTTACTTTCATCACCTCTAAAAAATATTCAGTCCCTATCATTGGTCCGACCTGCCATTGCTCTACTTCCATCTCCTTCTGTTTTAATCAGATCTATTTTCATTTTCGGATCTGTGTTTCAGTCGGATCTCAGATCCAATTTCCGCTTCAAAATCGTCTCAGATCCATTCCCAGATCCGCCAGTTCTACCTCCATTTCGTTTCAGATCTGCTTCATTTTCACCCTCTGTTTCGATTTCCGCTTCCACTCGTTCGATTTCTGAATCTATTCCCAGATTCCTTCTCGTATTTCATTTCCGATTTATTGTCCATTGCTCGTCTCAATTCGCTGTTAATTTCCGATTCCAATTTCACGTCAATTTCCGTTTCAATTATGGTGAATCATAATGTTCGGTTGGATGCTCATGATCAACAGATTCAGCAGTTACAAGCCGACGTTGCTGGAATTAAGGCGTCCTTGCAGGTTTTGGAAGAAGATCGTCTGGAATCCTCTGAGTTTCGTAAGGCTGTGTTAAATTGGATGAAATCGCAGGAGAAGAAGCTTGTGGATGATTCATCAGGTCCTGAATCTTCAGGTATTGTGTTCTCGACGCTCGATCCTAAACCTGACTCTTCGGATCCACCATCGGGCTTACCATGGGCTGTGAAGAAGGTGCACTTGCCTGAATTCTCTGGTTTTGATCCACAAGGCTGGATCCGGAAGGCGAACCTGTTCTTCGATCTCAATCAGACTCCTGAGGCTTCTCCTTTACAGCTTGCTAGGCTGAGTATGATTGGTGCTGCTCAACATTGGTTCACAATCATCAGTCAGGTTCATCCGTCTTTGACTTGGCTTCAATTTCAGTCCGAATTGTTGCAACGTTTCACTGGTCTTTCAATTCAGAATCCGTATGAACAGTTAGCTACTATTAAGCAATCAGATTCTATCTTTGATTATATTGATGATTTTGAGTATGTGTTATCCTTGGTCCCTCGTTTGCCGGAGTCGCAAACTATTGGCTATTTCATTGCGGGTTTGAAAGAGGATGTCAAGCAACAAGTCCGTTTACATCGCCCTATTACTTGTATGGATGCTATGTATTTGGCCAAAGATGTGGAGTTGATGCTTCGGCCTTCCAAATCCGGTTCGTTGATATCTCGTTTTCGGTATTTGTCACATACCGGGCTGCCTTCTATGGATTCGGGGATCAACCATCGTGTATGGGGTACGACGGGATTTCCAAGTGTTGGCAATGATGGGGCTGCCAAGGTGCAAGCAGGTGTCAATGATCGAGGCATTCGCTCCTTATCTCGTGTCGAGTGGGAGGATCGGAAGAAGAAGGGCTTGTGTTTTAAATGTGGACAGGTTTATAGTCCTAGTCACAAGTGCCCGGCGGGTAGTCTTCGTGTCTTATTACTTGGGGATGATGAATGGGATGAACGGAACGAAACGAGCTGACTTTGCATTCGGATGAGGGTGTTCAACACGTTGTGGGCTCTATTCACAAGCCTTGAGGACAAGTCTTGACTTATGGAGGGAGTACTGATAGAAATTACATACGTATTAGTATATGGTAATAGTGTAAGGGGGGTTAGTGTAATTAATACTTCTATAAATAAGGCATTAGTCATTAGTGAAGGGCATAGCCCTGGACCACTTAGGTGGTTAGATATTTTGTATTGTCTTTTTCAATTATCAATATAGTTCAGATTTACTTTCATCACCTCTAAAAAATATTCAGTCCCTATCATTGGTCCGACCTGCCATTGCTCTACTTCCATCTCCTTCTGTTTTAATCAGATCTATTTTCATTTTCGGATCTGTGTTTCAGTCGGATCTCAGATCCAATTTCCGCTTCAAAATCGTCTCAGATCCATTCCCAGATCCGCCAGTTCTACCTCCATTTCGTTTCAGATCTGCTTCATTTTCACCCTCTGTTTCGATTTCCGCTTCCACTCGTTCGATTTCTGAATCTATTCCCAGATTCCTTCTCGTATTTCATTTCCGATTTATTGTCCATTGCTCGTCTCAATTCGCTGTTAATTTCCGATTCCAATTTCACGTCAATTTCCGTTTCAATTATGGTGAATCATAATGTTCGGTTGGATGCTCATGATCAACAGATTCAGCAGTTACAAGCCGACGTTGCTGGAATTAAGGCGTCCTTGCAGGTTTTGGAAGAAGATCGTCTGGAATCCTCTGAGTTTCGTAAGGCTGTGTTAAATTGGATGAAATCGCAGGAGAAGAAGCTTGTGGATGATTCATCAGGTCCTGAATCTTCAGGTATTGTGTTCTCGACGCTCGATCCTAAACCTGACTCTTCGGATCCACCATCGGGCTTACCATGGGCTGTGAAGAAGGTGCACTTGCCTGAATTCTCTGGTTTTGATCCACAAGGCTGGATCCGGAAGGCGAACCTGTTCTTCGATCTCAATCAGACTCCTGAGGCTTCTCCTTTACAGCTTGCTAGGCTGAGTATGATTGGTGCTGCTCAACATTGGTTCACAATCATCAGTCAGGTTCATCCGTCTTTGACTTGGCTTCAATTTCAGTCCGAATTGTTGCAACGTTTCACTGGTCTTTCAATTCAGAATCCGTATGAACAGTTAGCTACTATTAAGCAATCAGATTCTATCTTTGATTATATTGATGATTTTGAGTATGTGTTATCCTTGGTCCCTCGTTTGCCGGAGTCGCAAACTATTGGCTATTTCATTGCGGGTTTGAAAGAGGATGTCAAGCAACAAGTCCGTTTACATCGCCCTATTACTTGTATGGATGCTATGTATTTGGCCAAAGATGTGGAGTTGATGCTTCGGCCTTCCAAATCCGGTTCGTTGATATCTCGTTTTCGGTATTTGTCACATACCGGGCTGCCTTCTATGGATTCGGGGATCAACCATCGTGTATGGGGTACGACGGGATTTCCAAGTGTTGGCAATGATGGGGCTGCCAAGGTGCAAGCAGGTGTCAATGATCGAGGCATTCGCTCCTTATCTCGTGTCGAGTGGGAGGATCGGAAGAAGAAGGGCTTGTGTTTTAAATGTGGACAGGTTTATAGTCCTAGTCACAAGTGCCCGGCGGGTAGTCTTCGTGTCTTATTACTTGGGGATGATGAATGGGATGAACGGAACGAAACGAGCTGACTTTGCATTCGGATGAGGGTGTTCAACACGTTGTGGGCTCTATTCACAAGCCTTGAGGACAAGTCTTGACTTATGGAGGGAGTACTGATAGAAATTACATACGTATTAGTATATGGTAATAGTGTAAGGGGGGTTAGTGTAATTAATACTTCTATAAATAAGGCATTAGTCATTAGTGAAGGGCATAGCCCTGGACCACTTAGGTGGTTAGATATTTTGTATTGTCTTTTTCAATTATCAATATAGTTCAGATTTACTTTCATCACCTCTAAAAAATATTCAGTCCCTATCATTGGTCCGACCTGCCATTGCTCTACTTCCATCTCCTTCTGTTTTAATCAGATCTATTTTCATTTTCGGATCTGTGTTTCAGTCGGATCTCAGATCCAATTTCCGCTTCAAAATCGTCTCAGATCCATTCCCAGATCCGCCAGTTCTACCTCCATTTCGTTTCAGATCTGCTTCATTTTCACCCTCTGTTTCGATTTCCGCTTCCACTCGTTCGATTTCTGAATCTATTCCCAGATTCCTTCTCGTATTTCATTTCCGATTTATTGTCCATTGCTCGTCTCAATTCGCTGTTAATTTCCGATTCCAATTTCACGTCAATTTCCGTTTCAATTATGGTGAATCATAATGTTCGGTTGGATGCTCATGATCAACAGATTCAGCAGTTACAAGCCGACGTTGCTGGAATTAAGGCGTCCTTGCAGGTTTTGGAAGAAGATCGTCTGGAATCCTCTGAGTTTCGTAAGGCTGTGTTAAATTGGATGAAATCGCAGGAGAAGAAGCTTGTGGATGATTCATCAGGTCCTGAATCTTCAGGTATTGTGTTCTCGACGCTCGATCCTAAACCTGACTCTTCGGATCCACCATCGGGCTTACCATGGGCTGTGAAGAAGGTGCACTTGCCTGAATTCTCTGGTTTTGATCCACAAGGCTGGATCCGGAAGGCGAACCTGTTCTTCGATCTCAATCAGACTCCTGAGGCTTCTCCTTTACAGCTTGCTAGGCTGAGTATGATTGGTGCTGCTCAACATTGGTTCACAATCATCAGTCAGGTTCATCCGTCTTTGACTTGGCTTCAATTTCAGTCCGAATTGTTGCAACGTTTCACTGGTCTTTCAATTCAGAATCCGTATGAACAGTTAGCTACTATTAAGCAATCAGATTCTATCTTTGATTATATTGATGATTTTGAGTATGTGTTATCCTTGGTCCCTCGTTTGCCGGAGTCGCAAACTATTGGCTATTTCATTGCGGGTTTGAAAGAGGATGTCAAGCAACAAGTCCGTTTACATCGCCCTATTACTTGTATGGATGCTATGTATTTGGCCAAAGATGTGGAGTTGATGCTTCGGCCTTCCAAATCCGGTTCGTTGATATCTCGTTTTCGGTATTTGTCACATACCGGGCTGCCTTCTATGGATTCGGGGATCAACCATCGTGTATGGGGTACGACGGGATTTCCAAGTGTTGGCAATGATGGGGCTGCCAAGGTGCAAGCAGGTGTCAATGATCGAGGCATTCGCTCCTTATCTCGTGTCGAGTGGGAGGATCGGAAGAAGAAGGGCTTGTGTTTTAAATGTGGACAGGTTTATAGTCCTAGTCACAAGTGCCCGGCGGGTAGTCTTCGTGTCTTATTACTTGGGGATGATGAATGGGATGAACGGAACGAAACGAGCTGACTTTGCATTCGGATGAGGGTATTCAACACGTTGTGGGCTCTATTCACAAGCCTTGAGGACAAGTATTGACTTATGGAGGGAGTATTGATAGAAATTACATACGTATTAGTATATGGTAATAGTGTAAGGGGGGTTAGTGTAATTAATACTTCTATAAATAAGGCATTAGTCATTAGTGAAGGTTAGGAAGAGAATTGGTATATTGTTAGGCTCATTGCTTAGGCATGAGAAGGGCATAGCCCTGGACCACTTAGGTGGTTAGATATTTTGTATTGTCATTTTCAATTATCAATATAGTTCAGATTTACTTTCATCACCTCTAAAAAATATTCAGTCCCTATCATTGGTCCGACCTGCCATTGCTCTACTTCCATCTCCTTCTGTTTTAATCAGATCTATTTTCATTTTCGGATCTGTGTTTCAGTCGGATCTCAGATCCAATTTCCGCTTCAAAATCGTCTCAGATCCATTCCCAGATCCGCCAGTTCTACCTCCATTTCGTTTCAGATCTGCTTCATTTTCACCCTCTGTTTCGATTTCCGCTTCCACTCGTTCGATTTCTGAATCTATTCCCAGATTCCTTCTCGTATTTCATTTCCGATTTATTGTCCATTGCTCGTCTCAATTCGCTGTTAATTTCCGATTCCAATTTCACGTCAATTTCCGTTTCAATTATGGTGAATCATAATGTTCGGTTGGATGCTCATGATCAACAGATTCAGCAGTTACAAGCCGACGTTGCTGGAATTAAGGCGTCCTTGCAGGTTTTGGAAGAAGATCGTCTGGAATCCTCTGAGTTTCGTAAGGCTGTGTTAAATTGGATGAAATCGCAGGAGAAGAAGCTTGTGGATGATTCATCAGGTCCTGAATCTTCAGGTATTGTGTTCTCGACGCTCGATCCTAAACCTGACTCTTCGGATCCACCATCGGGCTTACCATGGGCTGTGAAGAAGGTGCACTTGCCTGAATTCTCTGGTTTTGATCCACAAGGCTGGATCCGGAAGGCGAACCTGTTCTTCGATCTCAATCAGACTCCTGAGGCTTCTCCTTTACAGCTTGCTAGGCTGAGTATGATTGGTGCTGCTCAACATTGGTTCACAATCATCAGTCAGGTTCATCCGTCTTTGACTTGGCTTCAATTTCAGTCCGAATTGTTGCAACGTTTCACTGGTCTTTCAATTCAGAATCCGTATGAACAGTTAGCTACTATTAAGCAATCAGATTCTATCTTTGATTATATTGATGATTTTGAGTATGTGTTATCCTTGGTCCCTCGTTTGCCGGAGTCGCAAACTATTGGCTATTTCATTGCGGGTTTGAAAGAGGATGTCAAGCAACAAGTCCGTTTACATCGCCCTATTACTTGTATGGATGCTATGTATTTGGCCAAAGATGTGGAGTTGATGCTTCGGCCTTCCAAATCCGGTTCGTTGATATCTCGTTTTCGGTATTTGTCACATACCGGGCTGCCTTCTATGGATTCGGGGATCAACCATCGTGTATGGGGTACGACGGGATTTCCAAGTGTTGGCAATGATGGGGCTGCCAAGGTGCAAGCAGGTGTCAATGATCGAGGCATTCGCTCCTTATCTCGTGTCGAGTGGGAGGATCGGAAGAAGAAGGGCTTGTGTTTTAAATGTGGACAGGTTTATAGTCCTAGTCACAAGTGCCCGGCGGGTAGTCTTCGTGTCTTATTACTTGGGGATGATGAATGGGATGAACGGAACGAAACGAGCTGACTTTGCATTCGGATGAGGGTGTTCAACACGTTGTGGGCTCTATTCACAAGCCTTGAGGACAAGTATTGACTTATGAAGGGAGTATTGATAGAAATTACATACGTATTAGTATATGGTAATAGTGTAAGGGGGGTTAGTGTAATTAATACTTCTATAAATAAGGCATTAGTCATTAGTGAAGGTTAGGAAGAGAATTGGTATATTGTTAGGCTCATTGCTTAGGCATGAGAAGGGCATAGCCCTGGACCACTTAGGTGGTTAGATATTTTGTATTGTCTTTTTCAATTATCAATATAGTTCAGATTTACTTTCATCACCTCTAAAAAATATTCAGTCCCTATCATTGGTCCGACCTGCCATTGCTCTACTTCCATCTCCTTCTGTTTTAATCAGATCTATTTTCATTTTCGGATCTGTGTTTCAGTCGGATCTCAGATCCAATTTCCGCTTCAAAATCGTCTCAGATCCATTCCCAGATCCGCCAGTTCTACCTCCATTTCGTTTCAGATCTGCTTCATTTTCACCCTCTGTTTCGATTTCCGCTTCCACTCGTTCGATTTCTGAATCTATTCCCAGATTCCTTCTCGTATTTCATTTTCGATTTATTGTCCATTGCTCGTCTCAATTCGCTGTTAATTTCCGATTCCAATTTCACGTCAATTTCCGTTTCAATTATGGTGAATCATAATGTTCGGTTGGATGCTCATGATCAACAGATTCAGTAGTTACAAGCCGACGTTGCTGGAATTAAGGCGTCCTTGCAGGTTTTGGAAGAAGATCGTCTGGAATCCTCTGAGTTTCGTAAGGCTGTGTTAAATTGGATGAAATCGCAGGAGAAGAAGCTTGTGGATGATTCATCAGGTCCTGAATCTTCAGGTATTGTGTTCTCGACGCTCGATCCTAAACCTGACTCTTCGGATCCACCATCGGGCTTACCATGGGCTGTGAAGAAGGTGCACTTGCCTGAATTCTCTGGTTTTGATCCACAAGGCTGGATCCGGAAGGCGAACCTGTTCTTCGATCTCAATCAGACTCCTGAGGCTTCTCGTTTACAGCTTGCTAGGCTGAGTATGATTGGTGCTGCTCAACATTGGTTCACAATCATCAGTCAGGTTCATCCGTCTTTGACTTGGCTTCAATTTCAGTCCGAATTGTTGCAACGTTTCACTGGTCTTTCAATTCAGAATCCGTATGAACAGTTAGCTACTATTAAGCAATCAGATTCTATCTTTGATTATATTGATGATTTTGAGTATGTGTTATCCTTGGTCCCTCGTTTGCCGGAGTCGCAAACTATTGGCTATTTCATTGCGGGTTTGAAAGAGGATGTCAAGCAACAAGTCCGTTTACATCGCCCTATTACTTGTATGGATGCTATGTATTTGGCCAAAGATGTGGAGTTGATGCTTCGGCCTTCCAAATCCGGTTCGTTGATATCTCGTTTTCGGTATTTGTCACATACCGGGCTGCCTTCTATGGATTCGGGGATCAACCATCGTGTATGGGGTACGACGGGATTTCCAAGTGTTGGCAATGATGGGGCTGCCAAGGTGCAAGCAGGTGTCAATGATCGAGGCATTCGCTCCTTATCTCGTGTCGAGTGGGAGGATCGGAAGAAGAAGGGCTTGTGTTTTAAATGTGGACAGGTTTATAGTCCTAGTCACAAGTGCCCGGCGGGTAGTCTTCGTGTCTTATTACTTGGGGATGATGAATGGGATGAACGGAACGAAACGAGCTGACTTTGCATTCGGATGAGGGTGTTCAACACGTTGTGGGCTCTATTCACAAGCCTTGAGGACAAGTATTGACTTATGAAGGGAGTATTGATAGAAATTACATACGTATTAGTATATGGTAATAGTGTAAGGGGGGTTAGTGTAATTAATACTTCTATAAATAAGGCATTAGTCATTAGTGAAGGTTAGGAAGAGAATTGGTATATTGTTAGGCTCATTGCTTAGGCATGAGAAGGGCATAGCCCTGGACCACTTAGGTGGTTAGATATTTTGTATTGTCTTTTTCAATTATCAATATAGTTCAGATTTACTTTCATCACCTCTAAAAAATATTCAGTCCCTATCATTGGTCCGACCTGCCATTGCTCTACTTCCATCTCCTTCTGTTTTAATCAGATCTATTTTCATTTTCGGATCTGTGTTTCAGTCGGATCTCAGATCCAATTTCCGCTTCAAAATCGTCTCAGATCCATTCCCAGATCCGCCAGTTCTACCTCCATTTCGTTTCAGATCTGCTTCATTTTCACCCTCTGTTTCGATTTCCGCTTCCACTCGTTCGATTTCTGAATCTATTCCCAGATTCCTTCTCGTATTTCATTTCCGATTTATTGTCCATTGCTCGTCTCAATTCGCTGTTAATTTCCGATTCCAATTTCACGTCAATTTCCGTTTCAATTATGGTGAATCATAATGTTCGGTTGGATGCTCATGATCAACAGATTCAGCAGTTACAAGCCGACGTTGCTGGAATTAAGGCGTCCTTGCAGGTTTTGGAAGAAGATCGTCTGGAATCCTCTGAGTTTCGTAAGGCTGTGTTAAATTGGATGAAATCGCAGGAGAAGAAGCTTGTGGATGATTCATCAGGTCCTGAATCTTCAGGTATTGTGTTCTCGACGCTCGATCCTAAACCTGACTCTTCGGATCCACCATCGGGCTTACCATGGGCTGTGAAGAAGGTGCACTTGCCTGAATTCTCTGGTTTTGATCCACAAGGCTGGATCCGGAAGGCGAACCTGTTCTTCGATCTCAATCAGACTCCTGAGGCTTCTCCTTTACAGCTTGCTAGGCTGAGTATGATTGGTGCTGCTCAACATTGGTTCACAATCATCAGTCAGGTTCATCCGTCTTTGACTTGGCTTCAATTTCAGTCCGAATTGTTGCAACGTTTCACTGGTCTTTCAATTCAGAATCCGTATGAACAGTTAGCTACTATTAAGCAATCAGATTCTATCTTTGATTATATTGATGATTTTGAGTATGTGTTATCCTTGGTCCCTCGTTTGCCGGAGTCGCAAACTATTGGCTATTTCATTGCGGGTTTGAAAGAGGATGTCAAGCAACAAGTCCGTTTACATCGCCCTATTACTTGTATGGATGCTATGTATTTGGCCAAAGATGTGGAGTTGATGCTTCGGCCTTCCAAATCCGGTTCGTTGATATCTCGTTTTCGGTATTTGTCACATACCGGGCTGCCTTCTATGGATTCGGGGATCAACCATCGTGTATGGGGTACGACGGGATTTCCAAGTGTTGGCAATGATGGGGCTGCCAAGGTGCAAGCAGGTGTCAATGATCGAGGCATTCGCTCCTTATCTCGTGTCGAGTGGGAGGATCGGAAGAAGAAGGGCTTGTGTTTTAAATGTGGACAGGTTTATAGTCCTAGTCACAAGTGCCCGGCGGGTAGTCTTCGTGTCTTATTACTTGGGGATGATGAATGGGATGAACGGAACGAAACGAGCTGACTTTGCATTCGGATGAGGGTATTCAACACGTTGTGGGCTCTATTCACAAGCCTTGAGGACAAGTATTGACTTATGGAGGGAGTATTGATAGAAATTACATACGTATTAGTATATGGTAATAGTGTAAGGGGGGTTAGTGTAATTAATACTTCTATAAATAAGGCATTAGTCATTAGTGAAGGTTAGGAAGAGAATTGGTATATTGTTAGGCTCATTGCTTAGGCATGAGAAGGGCATAGCCCTGGACCACTTAGGTGGTTAGATATTTTGTATTGTCATTTTCAATTATCAATATAGTTCAGATTTACTTTCATCACCTCTAAAAAATATTCAGTCCCTATCATTGGTCCGACCTGCCATTGCTCTACTTCCATCTCCTTCTGTTTTAATCAGATCTATTTTCATTTTCGGATCTGTGTTTCAGTCGGATCTCAGATCCAATTTCCGCTTCAAAATCGTCTCAGATCCATTCCCAGATCCGCCAGTTCTACCTCCATTTCGTTTCAGATCTGCTTCATTTTCACCCTCTGTTTCGATTTCCGCTTCCACTCGTTCGATTTCTGAATCTATTCCCAGATTCCTTCTCGTATTTCATTTCCGATTTATTGTCCATTGCTCGTCTCAATTCGCTGTTAATTTCCGATTCCAATTTCACGTCAATTTCCGTTTCAATTATGGTGAATCATAATGTTCGGTTGGATGCTCATGATCAACAGATTCAGCAGTTACAAGCCGACGTTGCTGGAATTAAGGCGTCCTTGCAGGTTTTGGAAGAAGATCGTCTGGAATCCTCTGAGTTTCGTAAGGCTGTGTTAAATTGGATGAAATCGCAGGAGAAGAAGCTTGTGGATGATTCATCAGGTCCTGAATCTTCAGGTATTGTGTTCTCGACGCTCGATCCTAAACCTGACTCTTCGGATCCACCATCGGGCTTACCATGGGCTGTGAAGAAGGTGCACTTGCCTGAATTCTCTGGTTTTGATCCACAAGGCTGGATCCGGAAGGCGAACCTGTTCTTCGATCTCAATCAGACTCCTGAGGCTTCTCCTTTACAGCTTGCTAGGCTGAGTATGATTGGTGCTGCTCAACATTGGTTCACAATCATCAGTCAGGTTCATCCGTCTTTGACTTGGCTTCAATTTCAGTCCGAATTGTTGCAACGTTTCACTGGTCTTTCAATTCAGAATCCGTATGAACAGTTAGCTACTATTAAGCAATCAGATTCTATCTTTGATTATATTGATGATTTTGAGTATGTGTTATCCTTGGTCCCTCGTTTGCCGGAGTCGCAAACTATTGGCTATTTCATTGCGGGTTTGAAAGAGGATGTCAAGCAACAAGTCCGTTTACATCGCCCTATTACTTGTATGGATGCTATGTATTTGGCCAAAGATGTGGAGTTGATGCTTCGGCCTTCCAAATCCGGTTCGTTGATATCTCGTTTTCGGTATTTGTCACATACCGGGCTGCCTTCTATGGATTCGGGGATCAACCATCGTGTATGGGGTACGACGGGATTTCCAAGTGTTGGCAATGATGGGGCTGCCAAGGTGCAAGCAGGTGTCAATGATCGAGGCATTCGCTCCTTATCTCGTGTCGAGTGGGAGGATCGGAAGAAGAAGGGCTTGTGTTTTAAATGTGGACAGGTTTATAGTCCTAGTCACAAGTGCCCGGCGGGTAGTCTTCGTGTCTTATTACTTGGGGATGATGAATGGGATGAACGGAACGAAACGAGCTGACTTTGCATTCGGATGAGGGTATTCAACACGTTGTGGGCTCTATTCACAAGCCTTGAGGACAAGTATTGACTTATGGAGGGAGTATTGATAGAAATTACATACGTATTAGTATATGGTAATAGTGTAAGGGGGGTTAGTGTAATTAATACTTCTATAAATAAGGCATTAGTCATTAGTGAAGGTTAGGAAGAGAATTGGTATATTGTTAGGCTCATTGCTTAGGCATGAGAAGGGCATAGCCCTGGACCACTTAGGTGGTTAGATATTTTGTATTGTCATTTTCAATTATCAATATAGTTCAGATTTACTTTCATCACCTCTAAAAAATATTCAGTCCCTATCATTGGTCCGACCTGCCATTGCTCTACTTCCATCTCCTTCTGTTTTAATCAGATCTATTTTCATTTTCGGATCTGTGTTTCAGTCGGATCTCAGATCCAATTTCCGCTTCAAAATCGTCTCAGATCCATTCCCAGATCCGCCAGTTCTACCTCCATTTCGTTTCAGATCTGCTTCATTTTCACCCTCTGTTTCGATTTCCGCTTCCACTCGTTCGATTTCTGAATCTATTCCCAGATTCCTTCTCGTATTTCATTTCCGATTTATTGTCCATTGCTCGTCTCAATTCGCTGTTAATTTCCGATTCCAATTTCACGTCAATTTCCGTTTCAATTATGGTGAATCATAATGTTCGGTTGGATGCTCATGATCAACAGATTCAGCAGTTACAAGCCGACGTTGCTGGAATTAAGGCGTCCTTGCAGGTTTTGGAAGAAGATCGTCTGGAATCCTCTGAGTTTCGTAAGGCTGTGTTAAATTGGATGAAATCGCAGGAGAAGAAGCTTGTGGATGATTCATCAGGTCCTGAATCTTCAGGTATTGTGTTCTCGACGCTCGATCCTAAACCTGACTCTTCGGATCCACCATCGGGCTTACCATGGGCTGTGAAGAAGGTGCACTTGCCTGAATTCTCTGGTTTTGATCCACAAGGCTGGATCCGGAAGGCGAACCTGTTCTTCGATCTCAATCAGACTCCTGAGGCTTCTCCTTTACAGCTTGCTAGGCTGAGTATGATTGGTGCTGCTCAACATTGGTTCACAATCATCAGTCAGGTTCATCCGTCTTTGACTTGGCTTCAATTTCAGTCCGAATTGTTGCAACGTTTCACTGGTCTTTCAATTCAGAATCCGTATGAACAGTTAGCTACTATTAAGCAATCAGATTCTATCTTTGATTATATTGATGATTTTGAGTATGTGTTATCCTTGGTCCCTCGTTTGCCGGAGTCGCAAACTATTGGCTATTTCATTGCGGGTTTGAAAGAGGATGTCAAGCAACAAGTCCGTTTACATCGCCCTATTACTTGTATGGATGCTATGTATTTGGCCAAAGATGTGGAGTTGATGCTTCGGCCTTCCAAATCCGGTTCGTTGATATCTCGTTTTCGGTATTTGTCACATACCGGGCTGCCTTCTATGGATTCGGGGATCAACCATCGTGTATGGGGTACGACGGGATTTCCAAGTGTTGGCAATGATGGGGCTGCCAAGGTGCAAGCAGGTGTCAATGATCGAGGCATTCGCTCCTTATCTCGTGTCGAGTGGGAGGATCGGAAGAAGAAGGGCTTGTGTTTTAAATGTGGACAGGTTTATAGTCCTAGTCACAAGTGCCCGGCGGGTAGTCTTCGTGTCTTATTACTTGGGGATGATGAATGGGATGAACGGAACGAAACGAGCTGACTTTGCATTCGGATGAGGGTGTTCAACACGTTGTGGGCTCTATTCACAAGCCTTGAGGACAAGTATTGACTTATGAAGGGAGTATTGATAGAAATTACATACGTATTAGTATATGGTAATAGTGTAAGGGGGGTTAGTGTAATTAATACTTCTATAAATAAGGCATTAGTCATTAGTGAAGGTTAGGAAGAGAATTGGTATATTGTTAGGCTCATTGCTTAGGCATGAGAAGGGCATAGCCCTGGACCACTTAGGTGGTTAGATATTTTGTATTGTCTTTTTCAATTATCAATATAGTTCAGATTTACTTTCATCACCTCTAAAAAATATTCAGTCCCTATCATTGGTCCGACCTGCCATTGCTCTACTTCCATCTCCTTCTGTTTTAATCAGATCTATTTTCATTTTCGGATCTGTGTTTCAGTCGGATCTCAGATCCAATTTCCGCTTCAAAATCGTCTCAGATCCATTCCCAGATCCGCCAGTTCTACCTCCATTTCGTTTCAGATCTGCTTCATTTTCACCCTCTGTTTCGATTTCCGCTTCCACTCGTTCGATTTCTGAATCTATTCCCAGATTCCTTCTCGTATTTCATTTTCGATTTATTGTCCATTGCTCGTCTCAATTCGCTGTTAATTTCCGATTCCAATTTCACGTCAATTTCCGTTTCAATTATGGTGAATCATAATGTTCGGTTGGATGCTCATGATCAACAGATTCAGTAGTTACAAGCCGACGTTGCTGGAATTAAGGCGTCCTTGCAGGTTTTGGAAGAAGATCGTCTGGAATCCTCTGAGTTTCGTAAGGCTGTGTTAAATTGGATGAAATCGCAGGAGAAGAAGCTTGTGGATGATTCATCAGGTCCTGAATCTTCAGGTATTGTGTTCTCGACGCTCGATCCTAAACCTGACTCTTCGGATCCACCATCGGGCTTACCATGGGCTGTGAAGAAGGTGCACTTGCCTGAATTCTCTGGTTTTGATCCACAAGGCTGGATCCGGAAGGCGAACCTGTTCTTCGATCTCAATCAGACTCCTGAGGCTTCTCGTTTACAGCTTGCTAGGCTGAGTATGATTGGTGCTGCTCAACATTGGTTCACAATCATCAGTCAGGTTCATCCGTCTTTGACTTGGCTTCAATTTCAGTCCGAATTGTTGCAACGTTTCACTGGTCTTTCAATTCAGAATCCGTATGAACAGTTAGCTACTATTAAGCAATCAGATTCTATCTTTGATTATATTGATGATTTTGAGTATGTGTTATCCTTGGTCCCTCGTTTGCCGGAGTCGCAAACTATTGGCTATTTCATTGCGGGTTTGAAAGAGGATGTCAAGCAACAAGTCCGTTTACATCGCCCTATTACTTGTATGGATGCTATGTATTTGGCCAAAGATGTGGAGTTGATGCTTCGGCCTTCCAAATCCGGTTCGTTGATATCTCGTTTTCGGTATTTGTCACATACCGGGCTGCCTTCTATGGATTCGGGGATCAACCATCGTGTATGGGGTACGACGGGATTTCCAAGTGTTGGCAATGATGGGGCTGCCAAGGTGCAAGCAGGTGTCAATGATCGAGGCATTCGCTCCTTATCTCGTGTCGAGTGGGAGGATCGGAAGAAGAAGGGCTTGTGTTTTAAATGTGGACAGGTTTATAGTCCTAGTCACAAGTGCCCGGCGGGTAGTCTTCGTGTCTTATTACTTGGGGATGATGAATGGGATGAACGGAACGAAACGAGCTGACTTTGCATTCGGATGAGGGTGTTCAACACGTTGTGGGCTCTATTCACAAGCCTTGAGGACAAGTATTGACTTATGAAGGGAGTATTGATAGAAATTACATACGTATTAGTATATGGTAATAGTGTAAGGGGGGTTAGTGTAATTAATACTTCTATAAATAAGGCATTAGTCATTAGTGAAGGTTAGGAAGAGAATTGGTATATTGTTAGGCTCATTGCTTAGGCATGAGAAGGGCATAGCCCTGGACCACTTAGGTGGTTAGATATTTTGTATTGTCTTTTTCAATTATCAATATAGTTCAGATTTACTTTCATCACCTCTAAAAAATATTCAGTCCCTATCATTGGTCCGACCTGCCATTGCTCTACTTCCATCTCCTTCTGTTTTAATCAGATCTATTTTCATTTTCGGATCTGTGTTTCAGTCGGATCTCAGATCCAATTTCCGCTTCAAAATCGTCTCAGATCCATTCCCAGATCCGCCAGTTCTACCTCCATTTCGTTTCAGATCTGCTTCATTTTCACCCTCTGTTTCGATTTCCGCTTCCACTCGTTCGATTTCTGAATCTATTCCCAGATTCCTTCTCGTATTTCATTTCCGATTTATTGTCCATTGCTCGTCTCAATTCGCTGTTAATTTCCGATTCCAATTTCACGTCAATTTCCGTTTCAATTATGGTGAATCATAATGTTCGGTTGGATGCTCATGATCAACAGATTCAGCAGTTACAAGCCGACGTTGCTGGAATTAAGGCGTCCTTGCAGGTTTTGGAAGAAGATCGTCTGGAATCCTCTGAGTTTCGTAAGGCTGTGTTAAATTGGATGAAATCGCAGGAGAAGAAGCTTGTGGATGATTCATCAGGTCCTGAATCTTCAGGTATTGTGTTCTCGACGCTCGATCCTAAACCTGACTCTTCGGATCCACCATCGGGCTTACCATGGGCTGTGAAGAAGGTGCACTTGCCTGAATTCTCTGGTTTTGATCCACAAGGCTGGATCCGGAAGGCGAACCTGTTCTTCGATCTCAATCAGACTCCTGAGGCTTCTCGTTTACAGCTTGCTAGGCTGAGTATGATTGGTGCTGCTCAACATTGGTTCACAATCATCAGTCAGGTTCATCCGTCTTTGACTTGGCTTCAATTTCAGTCCGAATTGTTGCAACGTTTCACTGGTCTTTCAATTCAGAATCCGTATGAACAGTTAGCTACTATTAAGCAATCAGATTCTATCTTTGATTATATTGATGATTTTGAGTATGTGTTATCCTTGGTCCCTCGTTTGCCGGAGTCGCAAACTATTGGCTATTTCATTGCGGGTTTGAAAGAGGATGTCAAGCAACAAGTCCGTTTACATCGCCCTATTACTTGTATGGATGCTATGTATTTGGCCAAAGATGTGGAGTTGATGCTTCGGCCTTCCAAATCCGGTTCGTTGATATCTCGTTTTCGGTATTTGTCACATACCGGGCTGCCTTCTATGGATTCGGGGATCAACCATCGTGTATGGGGTACGACGGGATTTCCAAGTGTTGGCAATGATGGGGCTGCCAAGGTGCAAGCAGGTGTCAATGATCGAGGCATTCGCTCCTTATCTCGTGTCGAGTGGGAGGATCGGAAGAAGAAGGGCTTGTGTTTTAAATGTGGACAGGTTTATAGTCCTAGTCACAAGTGCCCGGCGGGTAGTCTTCGTGTCTTATTACTTGGGGATGATGAATGGGATGAACGGAACGAAACGAGCTGACTTTGCATTCGGATGAGGGTGTTCAACACGTTGTGGGCTCTATTCACAAGCCTTGAGGACAAGTATTGACTTATGAAGGGAGTATTGATAGAAATTACATACGTATTAGTATATGGTAATAGTGTAAGGGGGGTTAGTGTAATTAATACTTCTATAAATAAGGCATTAGTCATTAGTGAAGGTTAGGAAGAGAATTGGTATATTGTTAGGCTCATTGCTTAGGCATGAGAAGGGCATAGCCCTGGACCACTTAGGTGGTTAGATATTTTGTATTGTCTTTTTCAATTATCAATATAGTTCAGATTTACTTTCATCACCTCTAAAAAATATTCAGTCCCTATCATTGGTCCGACCTGCCATTGCTCTACTTCCATCTCCTTCTGTTTTAATCAGATCTATTTTCATTTTCGGATCTGTGTTTCAGTCGGATCTCAGATCCAATTTCCGCTTCAAAATCGTCTCAGATCCATTCCCAGATCCGCCAGTTCTACCTCCATTTCGTTTCAGATCTGCTTCATTTTCACCCTCTGTTTCGATTTCCGCTTCCACTCGTTCGATTTCTGAATCTATTCCCAGATTCCTTCTCGTATTTCATTTCCGATTTATTGTCCATTGCTCGTCTCAATTCGCTGTTAATTTCCGATTCCAATTTCACGTCAATTTCCGTTTCAATTATGGTGAATCATAATGTTCGGTTGGATGCTCATGATCAACAGATTCAGCAGTTACAAGCCGACGTTGCTGGAATTAAGGCGTCCTTGCAGGTTTTGGAAGAAGATCGTCTGGAATCCTCTGAGTTTCGTAAGGCTGTGTTAAATTGGATGAAATCGCAGGAGAAGAAGCTTGTGGATGATTCATCAGGTCCTGAATCTTCAGGTATTGTGTTCTCGACGCTCGATCCTAAACCTGACTCTTCGGATCCACCATCGGGCTTACCATGGGCTGTGAAGAAGGTGCACTTGCCTGAATTCTCTGGTTTTGATCCACAAGGCTGGATCCGGAAGGCGAACCTGTTCTTCGATCTCAATCAGACTCCTGAGGCTTCTCGTTTACAGCTTGCTAGGCTGAGTATGATTGGTGCTGCTCAACATTGGTTCACAATCATCAGTCAGGTTCATCCGTCTTTGACTTGGCTTCAATTTCAGTCCGAATTGTTGCAACGTTTCACTGGTCTTTCAATTCAGAATCCGTATGAACAGTTAGCTACTATTAAGCAATCAGATTCTATCTTTGATTATATTGATGATTTTGAGTATGTGTTATCCTTGGTCCCTCGTTTGCCGGAGTCGCAAACTATTGGCTATTTCATTGCGGGTTTGAAAGAGGATGTCAAGCAACAAGTCCGTTTACATCGCCCTATTACTTGTATGGATGCTATGTATTTGGCCAAAGATGTGGAGTTGATGCTTCGGCCTTCCAAATCCGGTTCGTTGATATCTCGTTTTCGGTATTTGTCACATACCGGGCTGCCTTCTATGGATTCGGGGATCAACCATCGTGTATGGGGTACGACGGGATTTCCAAGTGTTGGCAATGATGGGGCTGCCAAGGTGCAAGCAGGTGTCAATGATCGAGGCATTCGCTCCTTATCTCGTGTCGAGTGGGAGGATCGGAAGAAGAAGGGCTTGTGTTTTAAATGTGGACAGGTTTATAGTCCTAGTCACAAGTGCCCGGCGGGTAGTCTTCGTGTCTTATTACTTGGGGATGATGAATGGGATGAACGGAACGAAACGAGCTGACTTTGCATTCGGATGAGGGTGTTCAACACGTTGTGGGCTCTATTCACAAGCCTTGAGGACAAGTATTGACTTATGGAGGGAGTATTGATAGAAATTACATACGTATTAGTATATGGTAATAGTGTAAGGGGGGTTAGTGTAATTAATACTTCTATAAATAAGGCATTAGTCATTAGTGAAGGTTAGGAAGAGAATTGGTATATTGTTAGGCTCATTGCTTAGGCATGAGAAGGGCATAGCCCTGGACCACTTAGGTGGTTAGATATTTTGTATTGTCATTTTCAATTATCAATATAGTTCAGATTTACTTTCATCACCTCTAAAAAATATTCAGTCCCTATCATTGGTCCGACCTGCCATTGCTCTACTTCCATCTCCTTCTGTTTTAATCAGATCTATTTTCATTTTCGGATCTGTGTTTCAGTCGGATCTCAGATCCAATTTCCGCTTCAAAATCGTCTCAGATCCATTCCCAGATCCGCCAGTTCTACCTCCATTTCGTTTCAGATCTGCTTCATTTTCACCCTCTGTTTCGATTTCCGCTTCCACTCGTTCGATTTCTGAATCTATTCCCAGATTCCTTCTCGTATTTCATTTTCGATTTATTGTCCATTGCTCGTCTCAATTCGCTGTTAATTTCCGATTCCAATTTCACGTCAATTTCCGTTTCAATTATGGTGAATCATAATGTTCGGTTGGATGCTCATGATCAACAGATTCAGTAGTTACAAGCCGACGTTGCTGGAATTAAGGCGTCCTTGCAGGTTTTGGAAGAAGATCGTCTGGAATCCTCTGAGTTTCGTAAGGCTGTGTTAAATTGGATGAAATCGCAGGAGAAGAAGCTTGTGGATGATTCATCAGGTCCTGAATCTTCAGGTATTGTGTTCTCGACGCTCGATCCTAAACCTGACTCTTCGGATCCACCATCGGGCTTACCATGGGCTGTGAAGAAGGTGCACTTGCCTGAATTCTCTGGTTTTGATCCACAAGGCTGGATCCGGAAGGCGAACCTGTTCTTCGATCTCAATCAGACTCCTGAGGCTTCTCGTTTACAGCTTGCTAGGCTGAGTATGATTGGTGCTGCTCAACATTGGTTCACAATCATCAGTCAGGTTCATCCGTCTTTGACTTGGCTTCAATTTCAGTCCGAATTGTTGCAACGTTTCACTGGTCTTTCAATTCAGAATCCGTATGAACAGTTAGCTACTATTAAGCAATCAGATTCTATCTTTGATTATATTGATGATTTTGAGTATGTGTTATCCTTGGTCCCTCGTTTGCCGGAGTCGCAAACTATTGGCTATTTCATTGCGGGTTTGAAAGAGGATGTCAAGCAACAAGTCCGTTTACATCGCCCTATTACTTGTATGGATGCTATGTATTTGGCCAAAGATGTGGAGTTGATGCTTCGGCCTTCCAAATCCGGTTCGTTGATATCTCGTTTTCGGTATTTGTCACATACCGGGCTGCCTTCTATGGATTCGGGGATCAACCATCGTGTATGGGGTACGACGGGATTTCCAAGTGTTGGCAATGATGGGGCTGCCAAGGTGCAAGCAGGTGTCAATGATCGAGGCATTCGCTCCTTATCTCGTGTCGAGTGGGAGGATCGGAAGAAGAAGGGCTTGTGTTTTAAATGTGGACAGGTTTATAGTCCTAGTCACAAGTGCCCGGCGGGTAGTCTTCGTGTCTTATTACTTGGGGATGATGAATGGGATGAACGGAACGAAACGAGCTGACTTTGCATTCGGATGAGGGTGTTCAACACGTTGTGGGCTCTATTCACAAGCCTTGAGGACAAGTCTTGACTTATGGAGGGAGTATTGATAGAAATTACATACGTATTAGTATATGGTAATAGTGTAAGGGGGGTTAGTGTAATTAATACTTCTATAAATAAGGCATTAGTCATTAGTGAAGGTTAGGAAGAGAATTGGTATATTGTTAGGCTCATTGCTTAGGCATGAGAAGGGCATAGCCCTGGACCACTTAGGTGGTTAGATATTTTGTATTGTCTTTTTCAATTATCAATATAGTTCAGATTTACTTTCATCACCTCTAAAAAATATTCAGTCCCTATCATTGGTCCGACCTGCCATTGCTCTACTTCCATCTCCTTCTGTTTTAATCAGATCTATTTTCATTTTCGGATCTGTGTTTCAGTCGGATCTCAGATCCAATTTCCGCTTCAAAATCGTCTCAGATCCATTCCCAGATCCGCCAGTTCTACCTCCATTTCGTTTCAGATCTGCTTCATTTTCACCCTCTGTTTCGATTTCCGCTTCCACTCGTTCGATTTCTGAATCTATTCCCAGATTCCTTCTCGTATTTCATTTCCGATTTATTGTCCATTGCTCGTCTCAATTCGCTGTTAATTTCCGATTCCAATTTCACGTCAATTTCCGTTTCAATTATGGTGAATCATAATGTTCGGTTGGATGCTCATGATCAACAGATTCAGTAGTTACAAGCCGACGTTGCTGGAATTAAGGCGTCCTTGCAGGTTTTGGAAGAAGATCGTCTGGAATCCTCTGAGTTTCGTAAGGCTGTGTTAAATTGGATGAAATCGCAGGAGAAGAAGCTTGTGGATGATTCATCAGGTCCTGAATCTTCAGGTATTGTGTTCTCGACGCTCGATCCTAAACCTGACTCTTCGGATCCACCATCGGGCTTACCATGGGCTGTGAAGAAGGTGCACTTGCCTGAATTCTCTGGTTTTGATCCACAAGGCTGGATCCGGAAGGCGAACCTGTTCTTCGATCTCAATCAGACTCCTGAGGCTTCTCGTTTACAGCTTGCTAGGCTGAGTATGATTGGTGCTGCTCAACATTGGTTCACAATCATCAGTCATGTTCATCCGTCTTTGACTGGGCTTCAATTTCAGTCCGAATTGTTGCAACGTTTCACTGGTCTTTCAATTCAGAATCCGTATGAACAGTTAGCTACTATTAAGCAATCAGATTCTATCTTTGATTATATTGATGATTTTGAGTATGTGTTATCCTTGGTCCCTCGTTTGCCGGAGTCGCAAACTATTGGCTATTTCATTGCGGGTTTGAAAGAGGATGTCAAGCAACAAGTCCGTTTACATCGCCCTATTACTTGTATGGATGCTATGTATTTGGCCAAAGATGTGGAGTTGATGCTTCGGCCTTCCAAATCCGGTTCGTTGATATCTCGTTTTCGGTATTTGTCACATACCGGGCTGCCTTCTATGGATTCGGGGATCAATCATCGTGTATGGGGTACGACGGGATTTCCAAGTGTTGGCAATGATGGGGCTGCCAAGGTGCAAGCAGGTGTCAATGATCGAGGCATTCGCTCCTTATCTCGTGTCGAGTGGGAGGATCGGAAGAAGAAGGGCTTGTGTTTTAAATGTGGACAGGTTTATAGTCCTAGTCACAAGTGCCCGGCGGGTAGTCTTCGTGTCTTATTACTTGGGGATGATGAATGGGATGAACGGAACGAAACGAGCTGACTTTGCATTCGGATGAGGGTGTTCAACACGTTGTGGGCTCTATTCACAAGCCTTGAGGACAAGTCTTGACTTATGGAGGGAGTATTGATAGAAATTACATACGTATTAGTATATGGTAATAGTGTAAGGGGGGTTAGTGTAATTAATACTTCTATAAATAAGGCATTAGTCATTAGTGAAGGTTAGGAAGAGAATTGGTATATTGTTAGGCTCATTGCTTAGGCATGAGAAGGGCATAGCCCTGGACCACTTAGGTGGTTAGATATTTTGTATTGTCTTTTTCAATTATCAATATAGTTCAGATTTACTTTCATCACCTCTAAAAAATATTCAGTCCCTATCAGAGTATTAGGCGGGTCAAAATAGGGAGCAGCTAAACCTCGCCTGGGCATTTCATCCTCTTAGTTGACCAACTAAGAACCGGTCACAAATAAGGGACCAACGGACAACCAAGTAAACGACTCTCACTCTCCCAGTACAACCTCTAGAACTCCACCTACCGACAATCACTCTCACTGCGGCTGCGCTAGCTGAGCCGATGCGGCTGCGTTTGCTGCGGCTGCGCTCGCTACGGCGTTGCTCAAAGCGGTGACACATTAGGTAGAATTCATACTAACAATAGAAGGAGCGACAAAAGAAAAACAAAAGAATAAATTTGAAAACGAATATACCAGCACATCTGATGCGTATGACGCCTTTGAATCTTCCTCATTGGCAGCATTCTTGTTAAGTCCAACAATTTGAGTAGGATCTGCAGCTGAATCTTGGGGCAGGCTTTGCTGTTGCTCCATCTAATCAACATATTTTCATAAAATAATTATATTTAAGCAATGTTTGCAATGATCTAGATACATAAAGACTCACCTGTTGCAAAAGAGGACTCTGCTATGCCGAGAATTGTTTATGGTTTTCAGCAGAAATCAGAGCCATTTGTATTACTCTGAGTTTGTTGCTGCACTTGCTGGAAACGCTATAGAAACTTCTCCCTCTAATCTGCTACAATTTCAGGTCTCCCACATGCCTGTACCCATAACACAAACAAATAATAACCATTCATATAAACCATTCAACTTATTGGCTAAACATCTTACCAGTAATCGTTACAGGAACACGCACCTTGTTTAAAATGATGAAACCGACTTCTATCTCACGATTATTTCCCAATCAAAAACTTTGAAATAAGTTTACTCGGCTCATGACAGTCTTCAAGAAAGAATAATTCATGATGTCAATACGTGACCAATATCCTTCAAAAGCTACCTGCACCTTCTGAAATCCCCCGCCTGTTTTTGGAAACAACCTTGCACTTACGAAATGCTGCCACCATCTTCTTCATCTTTTCGATGACAGTTGTTAGATTTTTGATTCAATGATGTAATGATACAAATGACAAATCTTTCAAGCGTCATTGTACCGGCGAAAACTTCACCATCATCACTTGCAATTTGTTTCGCCTAAAACCCGGTGTCGTCGCCATCCATGGTTGCCTTCAACAAGTACCTGGTGAGAAGAAAAGAATGATAAAACTGTAAATTTGTACCCGTATTTAAGGCAAACGGGTCGACAAGCGCCTAAATTGTAATTATTTAAAAGTTTTTCTTGACTTCATTAGCTTATTAAAAATCTCAAAATTTTTTACCAGAAGTGTCCAGGGTCTACATATAACAGATAATTCTGTACAGCCAATACAGAATTATCTGCCAATTATCAGCAGAGAAATTCCCATTTTACTCCTGTCGACAGCTGAAAGAATCTGCTGTTTCGGATTGTTCCATCAATCCTATCTTCAAATAAAGTACCCATATTGGTGCAACCTGCTCTTATAGGTCCCTTTGTGGTACATAGGCCACCTCATAAGAGCCTGATAAATCAACTTATGTGGCTTCCTCCGATTCCAACCAAGGTGGACTGAGTCAATAAATGTGCACCAAAAGCTGTCCCAACCCACAACCTAACCCATCCTGCAAAACAACTTAGAAACAGTAGCAAGGTTTAACGTAACGGTTTTCAAAGAATCAAGATCCGAAGCCCTCAGATTCTCCATTTCGGTTTGTAATCTTTTGATCTCGGACGTCGTTTGCTCGTGTGAAGCTAGTGCGAAGATAGTAGAGATCAGGAACGATATCATTATGGCACTGAGCCCAAACAAAAAGAAATAGACGAATACCAATGTTTTATCACTCTACTGAAACAGTGTGCCCATCATGCACACAGTGATGATTGCTGCTGTAATCGCAAACTGTTAAAAAATCATTAGAAACAGATAATATCATAATAATTTCCTAAAATTAACAATTACAAGAACAGTAACGCGTTCTTAAAGACTAAATCACCTGTATAGCGTAAGTAATAAACCAAGAAAGATAAAATATCTCATCCTTCAGTCCCATCATATAGAGGCCTTCTTTAATGATTAAGAGAATACGGTCAGGATCGTAGACAAATGAAAATGATATGTAATATTTATAAAACATTAATTAAGGTATGGAGGATGCATCACAAAGTGGTGCTCTATTTCACCTTGGTATTTTTTATAACCTCCTTATCTCTTTATTCATCACAACCCAGTTACTTTACTGGAAAAATATAACCAATTTTTTTGTTGTTACAATCAGCAAATAAAAATTAATAATGATTAAGAGAAAAATGTTCATATAGGTTATAACCTTGAGGCTCTTGTTAAAACCTCCCCTGTTTTATAATCACAAAGCAGCCAATCACGGCGCATACCGTTTTTATCATTTGGGGCTACCCAAGTATCTACTTGAACAAGATCTCCCCTGCAATAGATTTTAGAATGTAAAAAAACATATGGCAGTGTCAAACTTCAAGAATTTGCTCTCAAGAAAATACCCACATCATAAAAAACATTAAAAAGCATTACAAGATTTGGATGGAAAACCAACTTACCTTTTTTTTCAAGTTTGTTATAGCCCTAAAATTACTAATCTTTCTTTAGAAGCAGAAGTGACCATCTTTGCTCAATCTCATATTCTCATAAATCTCTTCAATGGGTATGCTTTCCTGCAATAAAAAACCACTCAAAAGTAAAAAATAAATTACAAAAATCCAAAATGAGAAGCACATATCCATAATAATATGTTACTAAATCTATAGCTTCCTTCAAACCTGTAGAAGCAAGGAAACGTTATATCAAGTAATGAAACTATTGAAGAGATTTATGAGAATATGAGATTGAGCAAGTGGCAAGTGGCAACTACTAAAAATCAAGGAACAAAGATATCACCGGCAACAACTAAAAATCATCCATTCATTGAAAACGATTTGATGATTATTCAATACCTTGCCCTAAATCTGTACAAAGGAAAGCAACACAACAGCATACCTGAATGTTGTCTCTGATTCCCTCTTGACTTAATTTTCTGATATGTAGTCGTGGTTTCAATCATCGCCAGAGCAACCACACCATAGGAGCACCACCATCACAGTTTGGATCAGAGAATATAGAGAGGGTAGGAAGATGAGAAATGAATTGTAGTCTCCATTTTAACCACCACTGTTTAATAGCCATAAAGAAAGAAAGTGAAGAGGTGGTTATAAAGACAACGAAAACGGCATTTAATAGGGTTGCAAAATCTCAATTCTAGCCCTAGAGGCGTCTTAAAAATAAATCCAGATCCCTAATCTATTGGCTTGCCTAATCTTGTATATCTTGTTTCAAAACTTGTACTTGTGGTAAAATTACAATTACTAGTGGGGAACCAGCACGTTGCAGCGGAGTGGACAAGTTGCGGCACTATAATCGTTTTCCGTTAGTTTATCAATTTTTTTATTGCGCGTTGTGGCAGAGTGGATAAATTGCGGCGTTGTAATCATTTTCCGTTAGTTTATCATTTGTTTTATTTTATGTTAGGTTATTAATCACTTAAAAGTAGTAATTAACAATTTCGTAACATGAGTACATGACAAGCGGATTATTTTTGCATTAACACGTAGTGGTAATGTTTCGTAAATAGAGGTCCGAACGTGCTAAGCTACTTGAGTTGGGCTAAAATAAAAAGCTTGAGAGGAGCCGAGCTTTAACGAGCACGAGCCTAAAAGTAAGCTCGTTTAGTAAACGAGCACGAGTTTCAGGTTCGCTTATAGAGCACGAGATGGCTCACGAGCGTAAATGAGCTCAATGTTTGTATAATTTTAAGTCAACACATTAAACATATATTTAAATAATACTATTTATATAATCATGAAAAAATTTACCAAATTACATATTAACTAATAAAATAACAAAAAACTTGAGCTTAAAAAACTACCTGATAGCCGAGCTCGAGGTAGGGTACAAGTAAAATTGTGGATCAAAACATCCAGGTAGGGTACAGATCCTTCATCCTTAACATAACAAAATTCAAAAATCTAATATTCGATACTTAAATGTATTTCCATTTGGCAGGAATTTACGTAATATCAATTTATTTGTATTTATTATATTTATACACTTATAATTAATTTAATTGTAGATGGTGATGCTCTCTGAAGTGGCTGACAAAATTCCATCTATAAAACAAGTAAACAAGTTATATAACTGTTTCATGAATCTGAATGCACCCAGTTAGTTCTTTCTATATTTCAGTGCCAATTTTAATAACAAATTGATGCTAAGCTAAACTTGTTGATAGTTTTGCCCTCACAAAGAGATTTTTACTCCCCGTGTTTTAACAGAGAGAGACCCCTGTGAGTACCTAAAGTGGCAAAAAGGGCGGGTCCGGTAAGGGCTCAAAACGAGCCATTCCAACAAACAGGTCATGGTCTGATCGGATTTGACAACTAAGTTTTTCACATTCTTTCGAATTCCATAACGACCAAACAGTGAGCGTATTACTAAACAATAAAATTGTAGCCTCAGAAGTATTAAACTAATTGCCATGGCCATGTAATGGGTCAAAACATAGGATTATTAGATGCTTAAAGT
This sequence comes from Helianthus tuberosus, assembly GCA_030545235.1. Lineage (NCBI taxonomy): Eukaryota > Viridiplantae > Streptophyta > Magnoliopsida > Asterales > Asteraceae > Helianthus > Helianthus tuberosus. Next base: position 136,359,346 of record CM060357.1, read on the forward strand.
TTTTTCTTAAATCATTTTCTTTAAAAAGTAAATATTATTAGCATGATAGAATCATCTCACTTGTTCTGCTTCTCTTATCTTTCAGGTGGTTTCCTTACTTTCATCACATGAAGTCCCCATATCTAACAATCCGAGGCTCTCGACGCACAGAGTCGGAACATACATGTTACAAGAAGCATTCGATCCCACATATCTCGTTTGTGTCGGTGTCTCAGGGTTATAAATTGTGATCCAACAATGGTTTTGTTTGATCATGATCAAAATATCATTGGAGGTAACTTGAAAAACATTTAATACATGTCCAAATATATGCGGATTAATTAGTTTATAAGCTACTGACCAAGAAGCAGTGGTGTTACTCCTCACCGAAATCCATATGTCAACATGTTTTGAAGATAACACAGCTAGCGAACCATTGATGATTGTCACTTGATTGGTTTCCCAACTTGGTTCTGGTAGCTCGATGGTAGAAAAAACCTCGGAGCTCCAATTGAATGTTAATATATAACTACAGAAATCATCACCTGAATCGGTTAAATCCCTCCTTACCACCCAATGCAATACTCCATTAAAAAGACATTAACGGAGTAGTCGGAAAAGCAATCTCACGCCAAGATTCTGTCTTGATGGTGTAAACAAACGTACTTAATACATCTCTCTTTTCAGGTCTCATCAAAATCTTGTAATCGTCAATGATTGGGTCGAAACCAAACCCTAGTGGAATATATCACAGTCCATAATCACTCCAATAAGGACTAACATGTACGGTTACTTTGCGCCTAATTGACGGGTTCCATAGATGAATACCAGGCTTATATTTTTCATAAACACACAGAATTCCATTACATGAACCAACAATAAAGCTGGGATACTCGACTAATGGTATGCCGGTAAGGTGAAAACCACTGCAAAAAAAAAAAAAAGAAAAAAAAAGTAAGGGGATTAACAGTTAACAGATTGAGTTGGCTAGTTCTACCCAACATTAACCGCAATAATATTAAGTGATTGATTTAGGTTCTAATACACAAATACCTTAGGGATGTAAATGAACTGGGCCAAGCCCGAGCCTTTCACTACACGAGCTCGGCTCGTCATGATTCTCTTCGGTTCAAGTCTACGTATTTGAGCTCGAGCTCGGCTCAAGCTATTTTGTCAACAATCACAAATGAGCTAAAAGTTCGGCCCGAGCTCGCTTCGAGATCCCGACTACGCTTATTAGGATTGGGTATTTGGGTTATAATCATCTCTATCATTATATTAACAATGTTGTTTGTCACTGTAATAATCTACCGACAAATAACAGATCCAAACACTTTTTTCTACAGCTCGTTTGATTCGAGTTGGTACCTGATTCTGGTTATTTAATTACAAATAGGCATTTTCAAAACACATACCCAAACACACCTTAAAGATTATATGCCATACCTCAGAAGCCCATAGGCAGTCTCGGGCCCTACGGAGAATTATATGCGGAACCAAGAACAATAACAAGATAATCAGTTAATGTTTATAAAATGTATATAAATGAATAATTTGACTTTTTTGACATAGAATCAGGGAAACCCTAGTTTTATTTCTTGGTTATTCCTACTTACATGAAATATAACTTGCCCTGCATCCACACCACTGTTGACTAACAAGTTGAATGAATCTGAGAGTTTTATTAGAATTGATGTTAAAAGTATTATAAGAAAAAGATGAGCAAAATAAAACATTGTAAGATTAGCATACAAACATCACAGAAGCGTTACCTTGAAATAAATTGCTTGCACAGGGGAACAACCAGTTAGCAGCGAATGGGTCGATGGCAATGATTCAGGTTTGAAGGGCGAATGGTAGAACACACGGAAGTGGGCTTAAAGTAGGCTTCAATTGAAGCGGATAGGGGATTCAATCGCGGGTAAATAGAAAGGGTAGGGTAATCTGAAGCGACGCAAGTGAAGCACTCAATCGCTAGTGAAGCATTCAATCTGGTATTCAGTTGCCAACATGGTGAAGCATTGAATGTCGCATTCAATTGTAGGTGTCGATGAATGAGGGTAATATCAGAAGAATTGGGGGTAACTGATGTAGCGACATTGAATGACCTGGTGATTCAGAGGACGGGAGTATTCAATGGCCTTGTTAATATGACTACAGGGGTTTAAGATTAGGTATAAGTTGAGGGAGAGAGGGGTAGGATGGGAAGAAAAAGTGTTAAAAATGAGATTTGTTCTTGCCTTTTGGACTCCCATCTTAAAATTTTATTGAAAATTACTATTTAGTACATAGGAGGAGATGCTTTACTATTTAGTAAAATTTTATTGAAAATTACTATTTAGTACATAGGAGTATTATAGATATAGATATTATAGATTATAGATGTATTGTCTTTAATATAAGAGAATGATTCAAGAAAAAAAATTAATAACACTTGGTTATAATTGAAGAGTTAATTATACAAATAATCTTTGTGCTTTACTCAAAATAACGTCTTTGGGGTCTTAAGGGTTTTAAGTTGAAAACCAAATAATATGTTGAAAACCAAATAATATGTGGAAACCAAAAAATATGAAATTAATGAAGAGCAAAAACAGATTATTAATGGAAGAAAGTAAATATTTCATGTGGAAATCACTATGATTAAGTTTGAAAACCAAATAATATGAACGAATGTTAAACTGAAGGTGGAGAAATATAGGTCCAGAAAGGGGAGTTGGTTTTCAAGTCCGGCACGTGATGAGTGAACCCTAGACCCGGTTGGCAATATCCGACACCACAAGAACACAACATATAAATAATCAGATTTTAGGTTGTCAAATCTAACATGTTTAATAATTCAGATCAATTGGTTTAATCAAACAAACTGTATTAGGGTTGACTAGTTTAACACATAGGTCGATCCGCTAACTTGCTTATGCCGTTAACCTATTTTTTTAACTCACCAAAACCCAATTAACATATTTACTACTTAATTACTACTCATCAATGTGTTTGACACATTTAGATAAACGGGTTAAAATGATCGTGTTTGGGTTACTTCATGTTACGTGTGTGTGGGTTAGGGTGATATTTGAACATGAATAAGGATGTGGTGTTTGGGGCGACCAATTCTATTGTTAACTGACAAGATTGAGACTCGTAGACCATAGTACTATCTATCAACTTAATATTTGTTAACTAACAAGATTGAGACCCGTGGGCAGTCATTTTATAAGAATTTAAAGGAGTTAAACAAATTTCTAAAACCTAAGTAGTAAATACATAATTATAATTAAAAGGAAAAATTACAAATAACCATTGACCAAAACTACTTTCAAATTTAGCAACCTCACGCGTCCTTGGAGCGGCGCATCATACGCGGTATGTGTTTTTCAAGCATGGGATGCGTCTTTGAAGCGAAACCCAATAAAAAATGGACACGTGGCAACGGGATGCGTCCTTGGAGTGAAGCACATGCATGGGATGCGTCCGACGAGTTTTCCGAAGAGTTGCGGGTTTCCGGCGAGTTTCTGAAACGTTGTCCGACGAGTTGCAGGTTTCCGACAAGTTTCAAAATTACAAAACCTTCTGCCAATCAGTTCGTTTACACTCAGTGGCTAATAAAATACTCATCACCACCACCATGTCTACCGCCACATCAAACCGCTAACGTGCCACTACCATTACCACACTATAGGACAACAAACATAATAGACAATTTCAGAGATACGCAAAGCCTATACAAAAACGAAAGTTTAAAAACCAGGTTGGCTCAAATTTGCAATTTTAAGCCTCGTCAGACGCTTCAGAAACTCGTCGGACGCATCTAGTGCATGATGCCTCACTCCAAGGACGCATCCCATGGCCAAGTATTCATTTTTTATTGGGTTTCGCTCCAAAGAAGCATAACATGCTTGAAAGACGCATCCTGCGCCGCTTCAAGGATGCGTGAGGTTGCCAAATTTCAAAACAGTTTTGATCAATGGTTATTTTTGTAATTTTCAAAACTTATTAGTTTTCTCCTTCAGAGATCTGCTAGAAGTTCACGAGCATGCTGGATTGAAAGGAAATAAAAGTTCTAAAGGGGATCATCAGGATAGGGTGTTGGAGTATATGGAGGGCTAGGAACGGAGTCAAATTCAACAATAAACCGGTAAAGTTAGTAGATATCATTAGCGAGTTGAAGTATGTGGGTTTTCTATGGTTTTCGACTACGAGTAAAAATGTTTCTATCTCATGAGAAGATTTGTGTAAATATGTAATTTTTGTATTGCTTTCGGTCGCCTCAGTTTGAGGTGGCTCTTGTTCTAATAAAGTTAACTTAAAAAAAAAGAGCCATACTCTTCACAATTGGTGCCATGTTGATTTATTTTCTTAACCAATGATTATTGTTATTAAACCTTATATAATTTATCAAAATTTACTTCCCTCACATACACACTACTCAATTTCCTTTATTTTCATTGGTGTTTCAATTCACTCTATAGTTATATGCTCACACTTTTTTTCTTGTTTCTTCCTTTTATATCAAAGGTTTGATGTTCCCTACGTATTAATAAGCTAATTTTTTTAGAAACTAATATAGCTTTATACAAATTATTTTTGTTTATATTAAAGGTTTGATGTTTCCTATGTATTATATAAGCTAACTTTTTTAGAAATTAATAGATTTATACAAATTATTTTGGTTTAATTTCTTTAGAAAATTACAATATATTGTTTGAGTATGAATGTTCTAAAAATAAAAGTATAACTTATGTTTAGCAATTTTATAACTAACTTAGTTATTTACTTTACGGTTTTTATAAACCAAATTCTTAAATTATAAATTAGTAACTTCCAAAGTTTTATTTTATCAGTTTGACTAAATACAATTTTGTGACATAACAGTTATACGTTCTCTTACGTTTCAACCATCACTATGAAAACCAATATTCATTTATCGAGTGTTAGTACCATGTTAATAACTTACAAATTGAACCAAACTGGTAGTTACCGAAAAACATAATGATGGCAACTGATAATGACTGAATTCCGTCACAAGATAATGTTTTACATTTCGGTATAAATTTGCGCGAGTAAACACTATTAATGTGTGTGTGGTTTAACATTGTTTATGTCTATTGTTTGCTCGTTTTAAGGACCCCGCCGTAACGTACGAGTCCTAAAAACTCATATAGAATTATTTTATACATATTTAGTTATGTGCCACATTGCTTTTATTGGTTGTGTGCCACGTTGCTTTTATTGTAATTTTCTAACAACTAGTTTATTTTCCACCCGCGCGTTGCGGCGGGGACCCAATAACTGTAAAACGCGTGTCAACAACGGCAAGCAAATACCGAATATCAAAATATAAATAAAAATGACGTGGTAAGGATAGTCACTCCGTCCTAAAAAAATGATTTTAAATAACCTAATATATAATAATAGGACCCACACGTCTTACACGTTAGAATTTCGGTTGTTTTCTGTTAAGTTATTACGGTGCTAACACGTTAAAATATGGATGAGCTCGGTACCGATAACGGTACCGAAATTACCGATCCGAAAAATCTTGAAATTAGGTACCGGCACCGAAATTACTCGGTACAATACGGTATGGTATTTGAAGGGTAAGATCAACAAATACAGGTATGGTGCTAGACCGGTGTCGAACCGAAAGTAACGATTCTGAAAACGCCAAAAGGTGGATACCAAATTAGTACCGAAAATGATTTGGTATAGTAAATTTGGTACCGATACGATACCGGTTTGATTACAGGATTTGATACGATTTGCTCATCAATAATCTAAATATCCAAGTTAATTTTACATGCTACAATTCATTCATTAAAAAAAAGGACAAAAAAACAAAATAAGTTGTTGTGTATATAAAACATCATTCAAACGAAATACAGTTTACTTATCGTGTGTATGAAACATGCTACAATTCATTCATTAAAAAAAAGGACAAAAAAGCAAAATAAGTTGTTGTGTATATAAAACATCATTCAAACGAAATACAGTTTACTTATCGTGTGTATGAAAAGTAATCTAAACGGTGCAATTACTTGCATTGCTACAGGATTTGATGAGCTCGGTACCAACCGGTACCGAAAATACCGTAACCGAAATCCCCAAAAGTGGGTACAGGTACTAAATATATCTGGTACGGTACGGTTCGGTAAAACCTCATTCAAACGAAATACAGTTTACTTACCGTATGTATGAAAAGTAATCTAAACGGTGCATATACTTGCATTGCTACAGGATTTTCGAGGGTGAATACCGGTGCCGAACCGGTACCGAAAATACACCCGGTTTAATAAATTTAATACCGGTATCGGTACCCGATACTATTTGCTAATCACTTAGTAATGTTACTATTAAATTATATTTTTTAAATTTAATATGTTATGTTACTGTTCATTCATTTGGTTTTTTAATATATAGGGTAATTGCATTGCTACAGGATTTTCGAGGGTGAATACCGGTGCCGAACCGGTACCGAAAATACACCCAGTTTAATAAATTTAATACCGGTATCGGTACCCGATACTATTTGCTAATCACTTAGTAATGTTACTATTAAATTATATTTTTTAAATTTAATATGTTATGTTACTGTTCATTCATTTGGTTTTTTAATATATAGGGTAATGTTTGTTTTTTGTTACTTTAATATTAAAATTCTTTTAATACATATTTAGTTTTGTCATTAAAACATCATCTTTTACAAAATTTTGTATATACTATTGCGACGTACGTTTCAATATAAATTTTATTAGAAATTGAGTATGCTAAAATATAATACTTTTATTTTAGTTTTATTTTTAAATACAACTTGGTTTTTTCCTTAATTCCGACCGAATAATATTGGTACCGGTTGATACCAGAACCGTTGCCGGTATCACCGGAACAATTACCCGTGTTTGTTTTTTATGGATTCTGATTAATATAAAACACTTGTCGATATTCTTTTGGACATATCATGACTTTAATCTATACGAGTGTTGGTACCGTATTGGTACCGGTATTCGGTTTTATAGGTTTTGGTTGATGTAAAACACGTGACGATTTCGTTTTGGACATATCACAACTTTAGTTTTTAGGCTCTCCGTTTTAGTAACTAAAGTGAGTGTCGGTACCATAAAAAACCAAACTGATACCGACCGAATTCTACTAGTTAATAACTAATGTACCAAAAAAACTAACAAATTCATTATCTTATTGCACGTGGTAGCTAACACATTTCTTAGAAGATTGGTTGAGAAATATAAGAGTAATGAGTCTAAGTTCGGGGTCATTTAACTTTAAAGATCTCGAGAGTAATCTCAGTATTTGATCGGCTTGAGATTTATTGTTTATTTAATTATTTTATTTATACCCATGTTTAGTTATCTATATGTACATAGATATTCATAATTTTTGTACATATTCATAATTTTGATTATATATATGTCGACTTCTAGGTTTGGTAAGATAACACACTTTTTAAAATTTTTATCCTTAAATGATAGTCAATTTCCCACAAGTTATTGATATGTATTTTAACAATGAATGGTAAAACTTTACTATTCATTGTTAATGCGGAATGAGGTTGTATCCTATTATACATGTTTTACATGATTTACATTATGCTGTGTCACTCTGATCACTTTCTTGGTACATGTGACTTCTTTTTTTCTATATTCTATTTGTCTATATTCTTTGACTTGATGTGTTGGTATGTTGTTCGTCTTGGAGCCGAGGGTCTCTTCTGGAAGCAGCCTCTCTATCCCTAGGGATAGAGGCAAGGTATGTCTACATCCCACCCTCCCCAGACCCTATAAGTAGTGATGACGGGGGTAGCCCAAGATCAAATAAAATGATTTAAGTACACATACGCTCGAAAGGTTAAATGGTTCGAAGGTTAAAAAGATGTGAGGTAGGGAAAAGCAATACGGAAACAGTAACCAGTCACATCCCGGGATTGCTTCACCAACCCACCAGCCGTAAAAGCAATGCAGGTCTGCAGAGCACACGCTATTATCCAGGGGTCAAAAGGCTTCAACCCCCGAAAAGGGCAAGCCCCTCACTGCAAGCAAGGTCACTAGTCAAAAGCATTCTTCTTTGGGAGATATCTTCTCCTATATATTTGACACTTCATTTACTTCAAGGGACATTCCTGACCAGCCTGATTCCTGAAATCTCTGGTCATTCACTTCGAGTACTTGCTTCATGCGAGTCATTCCCTTTCACATCCAACACACACATTCTATTTGCTCTTTCATCCGAATCTGAATACGATTCAGAGGAGGACCTTTAGCAAATAACAAAAATAAACTAGTGAACCTCCTTCCACGTCTTGCAAACGTGTGGGGACCCCACGACCTGCGTTAGGCAAATTTGAACCCTTCAACCCTTTTGCCTAACCAGCCCAGCTACTATCTTTGGTCTATTATTTGTTGCATCAACAAGTTGGCGCCCCCCGTGGGGCTACGCCGCTATTTCTCCTCAAAAAGACCTAGTAGTGTAGCTCTTGTCTCTTGAAACCGCCATGTCTGAAGGTGGATCCCCGGGTGAAGTAAATCAGGTTCCAAACACCTCGACCCCGGGTAGTAGCCAAGCTCATGTGGCTATACCAACTTCTTTCTCAACTCCGGGGAGCACTCCCGAGTTTCTCACCTTCAACACTCCAACTCCGTCCAGATCCGGAGTTCCTTCCCCAAATGTTGGTGTTTCTGACACCCCAGCACGTGTTGAACTTACCCCTGAGGGAGTTGCCAACAATTTCCTTGAGTTGAGGTCTCTCCTTAACCAATATGTGAATAGAGAAAGAGACAAAGGAGTGAGGATTCGTCTAGACTATGACGAACCAGAACCAACGCTGTCTCCCGGACCTCCTATCCCTCCTTTTACAACTAGGAATGAGGCTGGTCCCAGTAATCCTCCAAACCCTCATCCATATCTATCCACAATGACGAATCCTACAGTACATCCTATCTTCTCTTCCCAACCAGTTACAAGCGGTGCTCCTTTGGGGCATGAGCTGACCCTTGACCAGCTCCTGCAGTCCCCAGTAACAAGCCTTCCGGCTTCCACAACAACTTCATGGGAACAAGCTCTGTCCGTGCTCCCCTTGGCACGAAGTGCTGTTATGAGCACCCCCCTTGGAGTGAGCTGCTCAGTTGCACCTGGAAGCCTTCAAGGCTTCAACTACATGCCCCCGATGATGGCCCAGATGATGGCCAGCTTCCCATGGCAGCACTTTATTAATCAAGTGCTAGCCACTCAGGGAAACAACAGCAATGGCAATAACATGGGTGCAAGGGCTGAAGAAGATTTGGCCAAACCGTATAAGCCAAGTAACCTTTCATGCTTTTCACAGCAAATAGTTGATTATGATTTTCAAACTAAGATCAAAATGCCCCCTCACATCAAAACATACGATGGGACTGAAGATCCTGAGGACCATCTTCAGATCTTTACCGGTGCAGTAAGAATAGAGAAATGGTCAAACGCAGAATGTTGCCTAATGTTCATGCAAACCCTTGTTGGATCAGCCAGGATTTGGTTCAACGACTTACCTGCTCGAAGCGTTCGAAGCTTTGACGACCTCAGCAAGGGTTTTCTGGCCAATTTCTCCCAACAAAGGCGATATGTCAAAGACGCTACAGTAATCTTTCAGATAAAACAACGCGATGATGAAAGTCTTCGAGCATTTATCGAACGATATAAGAAGGAAGGTCTAACTTATGTAGGGGCAGATGAGAAAATGAGAGTAGCTGGTTTTATGAATGATATCACCTCAAAATATCTCACAAGGGATTTCAACAAAGCCCTGCCCAAGACCTTGGAGGAAGCTCTCGAAAGGGCAGAAGCCCATATCCGGGGAGAGGAGGCAGTAGATATTAAAGAACAAAGGAAAAGAGGATCCAGCTGGCGAAGCAATAGTCCAGCTAGAAAAAGGGGAAACTTCAATTCTTATGACAGAAGACCAAAGGGTTCAGACCATCGAAGGTCTGAAAGTCGGAACCCCCTCGCCAGAGAGAAAGGCATAAGTTTCACACCCCTCACAAAAACTCCTCAAGAAATCCTTGCAACGGAAGAAGTCAAGCAGAACTTTCGGCCTCCTAGGCCTCTCCCAAAGAGCAGAAAGAATGAAAACTCCACACAATATTGTGAATTTCATGAAGAAAAAGGACACCATACCAATGATTGCTTCCAACTTAAAAAGAGGATTGAAGAAGCCGTCAAGTCCGGGGAACTTGCTCACCTGGTAAAAGGAGTAAGGGACAAAATGGCTGAAGGAAAAGGCAAGGAAGTCAATATGGTAGATTTTGATGGAAGGGTTCCACACAAAAGACAACGGTTGGAAGCTTGGGAGCTTCAGTGTGTTTGCTTTCCCCCAACGGAAAAAGATCCTCTTTCAAGCCCTCTTGTGGTCGAGGCTACTGTGGGAACGATACAAACAAGCAAAGCCTACATAGACACTGGTGCTGCCACTGAAATCATGTTTGAGAAGTTCTTCAACCGTCTGAGCAATGAAGAACGTTCAAGGCTTCAACCCTCTGGAACCTCCATAAAAGGTATTGTCGATATCCCTCTCAAGCCTTTAGGGCAACTGACGCTTGATGTTCGTTTCAGCGAAGGACAGAAGGAAAGAATCCAACCCCTCACCTTTGTGGTCATCAATATTCCCTCAAATTATGACGTGATCATTGGGAGACCGGGACAGTGTGCATTTTACATGGCTGTGTCTGTTGGCCATGGCACTGTCAAGTTCCCCACCGAGAGGGGAATAGCAACCCTTCAACCTTCCCAGGAGGCCTACATGGTTGAAGGTGAAAGCTCCAAAAGTGAAGAGGACAGGCAAAGGCTTGCTATAAATCCTAAGTACCCCGAGCAGAAGATAAGAGTCAATCCTAGCCTTTCGCAAGAAACCCTGTCATACCTTGAGAAGCTGTTGAAACATTACAGTGATGTCTTCGCTTGGTGCCCTGAAGACATGACAGGCATCCCTCGGAACATTGCTGAGCATGAATTAAGAATACCACCGGATGTCAAGCCCATGGTCCAAAAGAAAAGAAGCCTGGCACCTGAGAGAAGCATGGCTGCTTGCCAAGAAGTTGAAAAGCTTGTGTCGGCCGGCATTCTCCGAGAAGTCAAGTACCAATCATGGGTTGCAAACCCTGTTATGGTTAAGAAACCTGACAACTCTTGGAGGATGTGCATAGATTTCAAGGACCTTAACAAAGGTTGTCCTAAGGATTGTTATCCACTACCGGAAATTGATCTCAAGGTTGACTCCCTCACCGGGTACCCTTTCAAGTGCTTTCTTGATGCTTACAAAGGGTACCATCAAATACTCATGAAAGAAGAAGATGAAGAAAAGACAGCGTTCCACACTGATAAAGGAATCTTTTGTTACCAAAAGATGCCTTTTGGCCTCAAAAACGATGGAGCAACCTACCAACGTCTAGTGGACAAAGCCTTTGCAAGCCAAATTGGTAAAAACATGGAGGCGTATGTCGATGACTTGGTGATCAAAAGCAAGACGGAGTATCAAATGCTCGATGATGTTTAAGAAACTTTCAAGAACCTCAAAAATGTTAACATGAAGCTCAACCCTGAAAAATGTTCATTTGGGTTCGAGGAAGGAAAGTTCTTGGGTCACATTGTTGGGAAACAAAGCATCAAGGCTAACCCAAACAAGGTAAAAGCTGTTCTTGAAACCAAACCGCCAAAAACCAAGAAGGAGGTTGAAAGCTTAAATGGAAAGCTTGCAGCCTTGAAATGTTTTACCTCCAAGTTGGCTGAAAGATCTCTGCCCTTCTACAAAACGCTCAAGAATTGTTCTGATAAAAAGGACTTCAAGTGGACCGATGAGGCTGAAGAAGCCTTCAACCAAATGAAACAACATCTTGCCTCCTTGCCTGACATTGCAGCTCCAGAAACGGGGGAGTTGATCTCGGTGTACCTTTCAGTCGCTGAGGAAGCCATAAGTGCGGTCCTCACCATTGAGCGAGAAAAGGCCCAGGTACCCATTTATTTCTTCAGCAAAACTTTAAAATTAGCTGAAACCAAATATCCTCCCCTTGAAAAACTTGCACTAGCCCTAGTTCAAACAGCTAGAAGGCTTCGAAGGTATTTCCAAGCACACCCTATACAAGTGGTCACCGACCAACCTATTAAGAGTGTGCTTGAAAAACCAGAAAACTCGGGGCGACTAGCCAAGTGGGCAGTGGAGCTAGGTGAACACAACATCACCTACGTCCCAAGAAAAGCTATTAAAGCCCAAGTCTTGACTGATTTCATCAAAGAAGTCCCAAAGCAAACAATCACCGAAGTAAACTCCACCACCACTGAACCTTCAGATCTTGAAGCCTGGAAGCTTTTCACTGATGGGGCTTCAAGTGTTGAAGGGTCAGGGGCCGGTCTCATTTTGATCAACCCAGAAGGGTTGGAATTCACATATGCTCTCCGTTTTGATTTTCAGACCACCAACAACGAGGCTGAATACGAGGCACTAATCGCTGGCTTAAGGCTGGCTAAAGAAATGAAGGTTGAAAAGCTTGAAGTGTTCACAGGTTCGTTGCTGGTCTCGAGCCAAGTAAATGATAGCTACATTGTTAAAGACCCCACATGAAAAGATACAAAGAAAAATCCAAGGAGCTGATGAGTACCTTCCAAGCATGCAACATCAAACAGATTCCCAGATCTCAAAACAAAAAGGCTGACGCCCTAAGTAAGCTTGCATCTCTCACTTTTGCCCACCTTACCAAGAAGGTGTTGGTAGAAGTGTTGAAGGCTCCATCAATCGATGAATTGGAAGTTCAAGACGTAGTCACCGAGGAAGATCCAAACTAGATGACTCCCATCAAAAAGTTCCTTAAAAATGGTGAACTACCCAATGATCAAGTAGAAGCTGAAAGGGTTAAAATCAAGGCAAGGCAGTACGTACTACAAGGAGAAACCCTTTACAAAAAGGGTTACCTTGCCCCCTTGCTAAGATGTGTTGGTCCTGAGCAAAGTAAGTATTTGATCAAAGAGGTTCACGAAGGCATATGCGGAGCTCATTTTGGAGCTAGGTCGGTGGTTGCAAAACTCATGAACCTTGGGTATTTCTGGCCCTCAATGCATCGTGATACCACTGAACAATTGAGAAAATGTGATGCTTGCCAAATTCATGCACCAATCCCAAAAAATCCCAAGCATGACCTTGTCCCAATAACCTCGGCATGGCCATTCCATAAATGGGGAATGCACATTGTTGGTCCATTTCCCCCAAGCAAAGGAGGAGTAAAATTCTTGCTGGTGGCAATAGATTATTTCACCAAGTGGCCCGAGGTTAAACCACTTGCAAAGATTATGGGCAAACAGGTCATCGACTTTGTTTGGGAGAACATTATTTGCCGTTATGGATTGCCGGGAGTAATTATCACTGACAATGGAAAGCAATTTGCTGAGAAGCCTTTCAGCGTTTGGTGCAAAGAATACAGAATCAACCAGGTTTTCAGCTCAGTGGCTTACCCGCAATCAAACGGTCAGGTTGAAAGGACGAATCGGAGCATAGTGGAAGGCATCAAGACAAGATTGGGAAGATACGAAAACAACTGGCTTGAAGAATTGCCTAGTGTTCTATGGGCAATAAGAACGACCGAAAAAACAAGCCATAAGAAAACACCCTATAGCTTGGTATTTGGATCCGAGGCTGTGATCCCCGCCGAGATAGGAGTTGTAACCCAACGCATTGTCAACATGGATCCCGAAACAAACAAAAAAGAGACCATGTTGAATTTACAACTCCTAGAGGAAGCACGAGATCAAGCTGCAATTCAAGAAGCCAAATACAAACAACAAATGGAAGCATACTACAACAAGAAAGTCAAGAACGAACGTTTCAAGCCAGGGGACCTGGTCCTCAGAAACAATGAAGCTAGCAAAAAAGAAAATCAAGGAAAGCTTGGCCCAAAATGGGAGGGTCCATATGCCATCCTCGAAGCACACAAGGGTGGATCCTACAAGCTAGCAGATTCAGAAGGCAAAAGGCTTCCAAGGCATTGGAATGGCAAAACCCTGAAAAGGTTCCATGTTTAGACAGAAAAGATTGGTTTGTATCAAAATGTATTTCGAGAACAGCACTATGAATACCTTTTGTAAAAAGCAAGTATTGCTTGAATGAATGAAGTTGTTTTATCAAACTTGTCTTTCTATCCTAAGATCAGGTTGAGAACCTAGCAAAAAACTCCATGGCAAGGGCCATGTAAGGGGATGAGCTCCCAGGCCACATCGCTTGATAGGTTCAAGGGTTGAATGAACCTATATAAGGGGTGGGTTCCTAAATCAATACAACTCCATGAGACTTATTAAGTAAAAAATTGTCTCATAGACGGGCCTGAACAGCCTACACCAAATGTTCCTTAAGCCTTAGAAATATAACCAACAAACAGGCTTATGAAGTCAAATGAAAAACAAAGAAATGATAAAAAGGATAGGTGCTATGTCTTCTTGTTAAAAATACCAAGGCTAAGTGACTGCAGCACTGAACCCTTTAAGGTATAAAAAACATAAAGGTAACACAAACTCGACAAAGAAAATGTTACAAGAAAACAAAAATAATCTGAAGAATAATACAACTCAAACGAAAAATACAAACCAAATCAAGAAGCCTTCAAGGCTTCAAGCCACCTACGTGACAACTCCAAACCTCAAAGGCTTCAACCTACCTACGGATAGCCAAAAAGCTTGAAGGATTAAAACCAACCAAACTGCCTTAACAAAATAGGCACAAGTATAAAAACATAACACAAAGAAAATAGTTAAACATCATATAATATCAAAGAAAGCCCTAAAAGACTTTCAAACACGAGTTAAGGCAAGTCCTAGTGACTTGCAAGTTTAGATATTGTTCAAACGGCCATACAGGCCTAAAACACAACCAACAGGAACCTTAAGGGTTCCTAGAAACCTAATATTGTTCAAAGTTAACACTACAAACCACAAATTGTTTTTTAGTGCTAAGAAAGCTACGAATTAAGCATCAGCAGGGGACTTGGAAACCCCGGAACCTTCACCTTTGACCTTTTTTGCTTTCTTCAGCTTCTTAGCTTTCACACCTCCATCACCACCTACCGCTGAAGCCTCCAAGCTTGCATCCTTTGGGGCATCCAGTTGACCTGAAAGGGTGTCATCACTATCTCTCGAGTAGGATCTCTTCCTTGAAAGAGAACCCAAGATCTCAGCACAGACCTTTTCATTAAGGCCCTCCGGTTTTAAGTCCTGCAACACAGTAAGAGGCTTACCAAAACAAGCAGAAACTTGATGAATGTAAGGGTAAGTCAGCCACTCCATTTGTTCAACGGAGCCTTTGAAAATATCGGAAGCCTCGGGACGAAACAAGGTAGACTGTTCCAAAGGATGGCCAGATTCATGAAGCCTATAACCAGCGATGAGGCCTTGGTGTTTCCCCAGGTTGAGCAACTTAGTATAAACTTCACCAAGGGCAGAGTTGAACTCCTTGGAGTGTAGAAGGTAAGTAACAACCTGTTGAAAACCCTGCTCAATTAACCACTGATTGTCGATGGTAGATCGAGCAACTGAAGCTTTCAACCCCTCATTTTCCTCTTCAAAATCCCGCTGTTGAACAAATAAAGTTTCCCTGTCATCCTTAAGCTTCAACCGATCAGCCTCAAGGCTCTTCTTCAAATCACTCATCTCAACTTCATGCACTTTAGTCAGTTCACTAACCTTCTTGTCCCACGCTGCTTCTTTCTCAGCAAACCCGGCTATCTCCTTCTTCATCATTGCCATTGAAGATTTCATTTTCTCTTTCTTCTTAGAGAAATCTTCGTATTCCTGCATCCTTTTACGAAAACGAGCAACCCCTTGAGGAAGCATAGCAGCAAGATTGAAAGTGCTCAAAATCATGCGGGATAACATCAAGTCGTCATCCATCCCAGCAATAGTGTTGTGGACTGAAGGAGGAGCAATGTGACTTAGAGCATCCTCACAAACGGCAGCATCCTTGAAGCTGTCATCATTCTTCACCGACCAACCAGGCACATAAACTTCATCCGGATCCAACCCTTCAACATCCCTGCTTGAAGAACCCTGAACAAGAGTAGCAATAACCTTTTTGGCTGAAGCCTTCTGACCATGAACAACCAGTTCCTTCTCCTTTTCAGCACCCACCTCAACACCTTGATCCTCAGAAGCTTCAATATCATCACTCAAATACACTGGTTCAGTAGAAGTGGATTGAGGACCAGCCTTCAACAAACGGCGGGTAGATCGACGGGTTGAAGACTTGGGAGCATGAGACTTAGAAAAGCCTTTGACATTGGAAGTACTAATATAACCCGAGCCCTCAAACCTTTGATCAGCAGTCCTAACCACAACATTTTCACCAGGAACAGATGGGATATCCCCAAACACAACATCAGAAGTGTCGTGACTCTTAATGAAATCCAAGGCAGACATGACTGCATATAACAAAACAAAAACAAAAAACATAAGGCGTAAGTCAAGAAAAATGCAAAGAGGGCAAAAAAGGAAAACGCATACTCGTGCCACTCCTCATTAGAACCGGATCCCGATCAGCATTTTCCCACAATTTACTAACCCCTAAAAGAACTAGCAAATGTTCAGGAAAGGGACGAACCCTCGAAGGGCACTCCCGGATGGCTTTGAGAAAAACATCATTTAACTCAGATTTAGGGGGCTCCGGTTCATTGAGAACGGCATCCGGGTGCCTCCACACCATTTTAAATGGAACAATAGAATCGGAAACCCAGAAAAAGCGGTCCTTCCAAGTACCAAGTGTTGTAACCATAGACGAAATAAGGCAAGAATCAACCTTGGATGTTTCAAAGGTGAACCAATCACCATTTTTAGCCAAACGAAAAAACCGGCGAAAGAGCAACAAGGAAGGATCATATCCAAGGGCACGGCACAAAACCTCAAAGTGCAAAACCCTAGCCATGCCCTTCGGATGAACTTGCCCAAAAGAAACTCGATAATATTGCAATAGATTCAAAACAAAGAGAGAAAAGGGATAGCGAAGGTTTGAAAACTCAAAATGACGGCAATACAGAGCAATCGAACCAGGGGTTGGTTTATCAATAGGAACATCACAAGCAGGAGCGGTCAGTTTAAACATTTTACCAATACCATATTCCACACAAAATGAGTCTACCTCTTCTTGTGTTAATCGGGAAAAGGATTTTGCTAAATCCTTACGAGCACCCATTTTTGCAAGAAAATACGAAGAATGCAAGGAAAATATAAAGGAAACCGAAACTAACCTTGGAGAAGAGGAAAGAAATTGCAGGGAAGGAACTTGATGGAATTATGTGGAATGTGAATGAAAAAATGTAAATATAAAAGAAAATAACCTAAAATAGGGGTGATAATTGCAAACAGTAACTTCTGCAAAAACCGCCGCCCTATGAACTGCCACACATCAATCAAATCGGTTGTCAGTTATTTAAAATTCAAATATTAACTGCCTACAACCCTTTAAGCCTTCAAGCATTGAACCCTTGAAACCTTCAAGCAATAAAATACATGTATAAAAGTCAGAAGTCTTTGAGCTCATTCCCCAAAAACCTCTGACTTGGGGGGCTGATGACGGGGGTAGCCCAAGATCAAATAAAATGATTTAAGTACACACATGCTCGAAAGGTTAAATGGTTCGAAGGTTAAAAAGCTGTGAGGTGGGGAAAAGCAATATGGAAACAGTAACCAGTCACATCCCGGGATTGCTTCACCAACCCACCAGCCGCAAAAGCAATGCAGGTCTGCAGAGCATACGCTATTATCCAGGGGTCAAAAGGCTTCAACCCCAGAAAGGGCAAGCCCCTCACTGCAAGCAAGGTCACTAGTCAAAAGCATTCTTCTTTGGGAGATGTCTTCTCCTATATATTTGACACTTCATTTACTTCAAGGGACATTCCTGGCCAGCCTGATTCCTGAAATCTCTGGTCATTCACTTCGAGTACTTGCTTCATGCGAGTCATTCCCTTTCACATCCAACACACACATTCTATTTGCTCTTTCATCCGAATCTGAATACGATTCAGAGGAGGACCTTTAGCAAATAACAAAAATAAACTAGTGAACCTCCTTCCACGTCTTGCAAACGTGGGGGGACCCCACGACCTGCGTTAGGTAAAGTTGAACCCTTCAACCCTTTTGCCTAACCCGCCCAGCTACTATCTTTGGTCTATTATTTGTTGCATCAACAAGTAGCTTTGCTATTTGTGGGATTTACTGGGTATGGTTGTTGTTGTTGATGAAATAGTAAAACTTTACTATGAACATGATATTTGAAAAATACATTCCTCACCTCCCATTCAAAGGAATCATATCGTAACTAAAACACTTGAACATAATTTGTGATGGTCGTACCAAAATCCCACAGATTTCTCACCATATCGTACCCAAAACACTTGTAGACAAGTTTAATAACCGTACGGACATCCCACCACAAAGTTTAGTATAAATAGAGTCCAAAACAAACTTAAAAGCATGCAAAATACTTTCCTACCTAACCTTTGGTTTCCATGGGAGATAAGGAGGTTGATGAAATTGTGTTGGAAAGTGACTATACTGAGGGTTTTAGTAGCGGCAAAGACAGTGGAGGATTGTTGCCTGAACCGGTTAGGGGTGTATGTTGGTTATCAGCCCAAGATCAAATACACAAAGTTTATTACTTTAATTCTTACTTAAATAAAAATGAGAGTACACGAGAGACAAATTCTACGTACTACTGCTAATGCTATTTATAATGAAAAACATAAACAAACACATGTTAAAATAAACCCATGTTCTCCTGTTATTTTGGAACAAACCCCATGTTCACTTCCAAACGTCCACTTCCAGGAAACTCGGTCAACATGGACTAATTCCATACATGCGACCCTTTAATGATGCTGACCCATGACTCGTTTGCTAATTAATGATCCATTTAAACAAAACCGGTACCCGACTTGACCCATACTCGACTCGTAACATCAAGATTAACCCAACAGTGTAACCCCTATTTTTGTGACCAACCTCTAGAAGTCGGTCAGTAATAGAGACATCGACTCCATCATCTCATGGGTTTCGAACCCGGATGTTGCTCAAGTGCAAAACCTAGTTTCTGGTGGTGCTACAAGTTTTGCTATTTGGAATGAAGTGGACTTATACAGACGGAAATGTCAGAGTTTATGAAAGCTGACCAGAGCCATGATTCTAAGGGGGAAAGCACTCCCGGTCAAACAGGTTTTAATGGATAGTATCATGTCTTGGAACATAAGGGGATTGAACCGTCCCCTGAAACAAAGTGAGGTTCGTCAAGTTGTTGCTGAAAATAAGTTAAAGGTCTGTGCCATTTTAGAGTCCCACGTGAATGTTGCTAAATTGGGTACCATTTGTCATAAGGTTTTTCGTAACTGGAATTGGACTTCTAATGGGGGATTGTGTAGTAGGGGAACCCGAATCATATTGGGATGGGATCCAGATGTGGTTGATCTTATGGTGTTGTCTCAAACTGATCAAGTCATCCATACTCAGATGTTAGTTAAAGCTGATAATAAAGTTCTTTTCGGCTCCTTTGTGTACGCGGAAAATAAGTATCAGGATCGAAGAAGTCTTTGGGAAAGCTTATGTAACCATAAAAGCTTGTGTCACGATAAACCATGGGTTGTTATGGGGGATTTTAACTCAACACTTCAACTTCAGGATTCGCTCTACGGATCATCCAAAGAAACGATAAGCATGTGTGAGTTTAAAGAGTGCATTCATTTCTCGGAGCTGCTAGACATTCAAGGTCATGGGCTTCATTATACATGGAATCAAAAACCTAAAGAGGGAGTGGGCCTTCTTAAGAAGATCGATCGTGTCATGGGTAATGTTCAGTTCTTGGATATGTTTCCGAATGCTTTTGTCATGTTTCATCCTTTTCGTGTTTCGGACCATACGCCATGTATTCTGAAATTGGGAGCCGTGATTGACAAGAAACCCAAACCGTTCAAGTTTCCTAATTTCATTACATCCAAGCCGGATTTCATGAAGTGTGTGGAGCGTGAATTGCTGACCTTAACCGGTCTCACTAACTAGACTTATTAGTCCAGTTACTTTTTACCGCTCACTTGGTTATAATGTGATTCTACTTCACATTGTATTTCTTGACCGTGATCGTGTCACATCATGTTTAATTTATATCAACCTTTCATTTTCGAAAATATCACTTTTCGAAAATATCACTTTTCGAATATATCGTCTTGCGCCTATCAGTGTCAAGACTTGAATCTTTCATGCTTACTATTCAAATTCCTATCAGAATTTATATTTGTAAAAACGTTATTTCTTACTAAAACCGAAGTTTTAGTTTTAGGATCTTTTCTTTAACTTTTGTCAATTATCCATACCAGGATATTGACAGTCCATAATTTATTCTTTTACAGTCTTAGTTTTATGCGGGGATTCTTAACTGATTCCCTCGCTTTATCTAATTTAACCCGTAGGTTTTATCACTTAGCCTTATGGGCTATTTTGATTAGACTTCCACCTCTTTAGGGCGAAGTCCTTATAATTTCTTTCTAATCATGACCCGTGGGTCGTTTTAGTCTCGTAGACCTTTCATAATCTCTTCGCTTTAACCCATTCAATTAACTTAGCGAAACCCATCACTTAAATACTAATCTTACCTCCCGTTATCATTTTACGTGGGGAGTTATAACCAGTTTTCTTGTTTTACATTATTAACCCGTAGGTTATGATGATCCCGTAGATCATACTTTATTCGAGTTTCTATTCAAATGAATATATGTTTATATATGTACATGGCGTCGAAGCACCCCTTTTTATGTTTAGAATTATTTACTTTTGCATTTTTGGATTTCATTTGACCTTGACCGTAGTCTAGGGCTACATTTGTTTTCTTTCGAATTATCTTTCCGACTTTATGATTACTAACGTCGTTTACACGTCGGTTTGTCTTACGCTTACCGTTACCCGGTTCTTACCTACACTTCTTTACGACCCGTTACCCGGGTTCTTTATTCTTCGCGCTTCCATTATTCGGTTTGCGCTTACTTGCACTACCGAGTTTTTTTTTATACTTTATTTATCTCATTTGACTTATTCGTGTGAGGTTTCATCACTTATATACGTCAAACTTCATTCTTTATTCGACCCGCTCAACTTTAAAATAGTTGAACGTAGTTATCAAAATTTCTGTTTGCAAATTCTCATCTTCTTTTAGTCATGACTCCTAATCCGAGTCTTTTGACTTTCTATTTCGCGTTCCCGTCTCTTGGTTTACGCATACTTTCAAAATCCTACCCATCTATCGGGTATCTTACCGAAGTCACTATCAAAGTAACTGTCCCGGTAAGTATTAAGACTTCGTTTTAATTTATTTAATCGTATTAGCGAATCCCATCGCTTTTATTTTTATATTCCGACCTTGTCCTCAAGTTTGACGTTTTACAAAAACGGCCCGTTAAGAGGCATATTTGCATTTTCCGGGTTCGAGTGCAAGTACACTCCCTCCCAAAGCATATCCTAATCATTTTACATGTTTGCGTTCTCCGGGTTCGAGTGTAAGTACACCCCCTCCCAGTGCATATCTAAATCGTTTTACATGTTTCTTTGTCCCTTCTCTCGGGCTCATTATCCTAATATAATACGCTTCCGTCACTCGGCTGTGCGTTTACATTATGATCAGATATTTTGCTTATCTGATTCATTTGGGTACTTTTAATTTGTCCCACTCACCTCGTCCTTACTACATCGGGTGTAAGCGTGTCCATCATAAAAAGTTCATGGTATCATGTGTTCACTACCTACTTGGCCAGAGTAGGCGATCAACACATGACATACATGACCCTTTTATAACTTTCACATCACACCCCATGTAAGTAACACCTCTATTTATTTCTCTTGGAAACAATATCCTGGATAGGTATTCTATTCAGGGTTTTTTTTCCAAGTTTTTGATCTACATATGCAACTATCAGTTTCTACATATTTGTTGCATATTTCTATTCATGAAATAATTTAAATGTGCACCTGGTAAATGCTTGCTCTAACAGGCTTTCTTGCCGTTACTTATTTGCGATCGTTAAGCAATTTAGGTCCTTGATGAGTATGCTCTTCTTGTCATATCTCGGACCGTTCCATCATCATATCCACAATTCGTTCAACTCTCGTCATCTTCAGACGCGAGTGTCCTTCAATTAAAACATTCACAAGAGTTAGTAATGCCAACTTCAATAATCGCCCGTATTATAATACAAGGCTTTTTCTACTATACACGTCAACGCGCGTATTTTCGTCAACCCTATCAATCCTTTTAATTGGGGTAACGTGTATCACACGATAGCCCTATGTGTTGTTTACAACACTTTAGCATACTAAACTATTAACATACTTGTACTTACCGGATTTGCGATCAAGCCTCGAACCGAACACCAATCTTTATTAAGAGCATAAGGTTTAAGTCCAAGCATAGTTTTCCCACCATACTTGAATCTCTTAAACCAAGGCTCTGATACCAACTTGTAACAACCATAAATTTGTTTTGAGATTTTCATAAAAAAATCACAATTACTGAGTATTTATATTTAAATGTACATGCTAAATACTGGATTATTAAAAACTTTTACAATTTAAGGTGATACATCGTAATGTGGTTTAATTCATCGTTTTAGAATAACGGCGAAACTATATTTGCGAAAGCTTTGTTTAACGTGTGTTCGGTTCTTACTCGATGCTTGATCTTCATCCGGGACCCCCGACATTCACCTGTGATCAAAACCAACTTAAAAGTCAGTTTTGATAATTAAATAACTAATATAATAAGGAAATTAGGAAAATCCAACATTGATATCTTGATCCAAAAACAATATACTTGAATCTGGCCTCCACCGTAACTTACGGTGGACACCGTAAGTTACGGTGGCCCCTGAATTAAAAATTTTCCCACCGTAACACAGGTGGAAATCACCGTAATGATTTCAGCCCCACCGTAACTTACGGTGGGCACCGTAAGTTACGGTGGCCCCTGTATCATACCTTTCCATTTTGCCGTTTTTGACACGAAAACTTTCGTATCTTTCAATCCGCTTGTCCGTTTGACCTACCGTTTCTTCCTACATGATTGTAATTTGATTCTCCACATTATGGAGTCAAAATCCAACATTTGATTTAACAAAATTTCAGACTTTTAAGTCTTCGGCTTATTACCCTTTTTACCAAATTTTGACCCGTTCGATATTTATCAAACAAACGTATTTGTTGATCCTTAAATCACATACACTTCTTCAAATTAATGTTATCTACCATTTTAGGTTCTAATCACGGGTTTATTACACAATTTAAACCCGTTTTCGCTATTATGCTTATTTTGACCCGTTAAGGGTATTTAAGCACTTTAAAGCTTGAAATCGCTTTCATTCATTTCTAGCATCTTATTCCTACATTTCTTATCAAGTAATCTTCAACTACAACTCTATGTGTGTTGGATTTAATGTGGATATCTATATGTTCCGAGTTTTACCCTTCGGATTATTATTTTACGGCAAGACTCAAATAGAGCCATTTGACTAACGTATTACATCTTTCAGCTTCTATACTTATTCTAAGTATTTACCTAGTCATAAAACTCGTTTCCAAACAACCTTTAAAGGTTGTTTGTTTGAATTAGCTAACAAGGGCATTTTGGTCCTTTTTAGTCTTTCAATTACGACAAGGTCTTTTGAGAGCATGTTTGACCCATAATTCTTCTTTTGAGTTATGATCTTGTTCGAAAAGTCATTATGCTTTTCGAAACGCCACGACCCTCTTTTTAAAACATTCGGTTTACCCATTTAAGTAACCCATTGTCTATCTAAGACTTCATTTAATGCTCATTGAACCTTACGTTCTAAATGGATAATTACTCTATTACACATACCGGGCTCGGGTCAATGTATTGACCTGTTTTAATGCCTTGCTATAATAATCGCTAAGTAATAGCGATGCAATATATCATTTCGACATTTATTCCTGAAATCATATAACTCGACAAGAATCATTAGTCGCTTTTATCAAAAGGTGGTATCTCCACCCTTTGACCCGTTTGGTCTAAATGACCGATTATCTTTGCGAGATGTTATTTAGTACCATCTCATCTACAAGACTCGCTTCGGTTTATACCGTATAGTATTTTTACTTATAAATCATTTATTGATTCTTTTGACCCATTATAACTTACGCTATAAGGTGTCTTTCACGAGTAATGGTTATTATCAACAAGTGACCAAAATACCGTTTTACCCTTATTATTTGCAATGGTTTACCTTATAAGGTAACCATTTAAAACTCATTACCATTTAGTCATTGCATGACCAATTAATCGTTTTAGCTCCTTTTAACCATTATACATGGTTTATTACCCTTGTCTTTTGTTCCGAACCGCACATGACGTGTCGGAACATCATAATTCAAACATGACTTTCTATGATTCATAACCTATAAAACAAATAGGTATTAAATAAAAGGTGTAAGTTTTGACTTACCTCGCATCCTAAATACGCTTTCCTTCATACTTGACTCGTTTGACCCGCTTCCTTCCCAAGCTTCCATCTAGCTTGTCAAGCGTCAAACTATTATCATAATCCGTAAGACGATTAGATTAGTCATCATTACTTATGACTATTTCATTTTACGGATTTCATGCCGAAACTACTATTCGAATTCATCATTGGTTAGTTTGACTTTTAGAAGTCCACTACCTTTAATCATATCGTAGCCATAATTAAGTTAAATCATCGTTATGATTAGAATCCGTTTTAACCCATATTTCACGCAATTAGTCAAACTAGCCAATTACGCATGTCTCTCATAAAATCTTCATTTCAATATTCATTCGGGCATTTTAACAAACATCTTGTAGGCGCGATTTTGTAAACATATTTTATCTAATTATGGTCATCATTTTAACCAAGTTTTAGTATCAAAATCATGCCTCTATGTCTAGTGTACATGAACTACACCTAGAACTAGCATCACTACTTCAATGTTCATCCATTTAACACCTTAATTCAAGTGTTCATCATATTTCTACAAAACCCATTTAACACATAAATGGATGGTTATGAACTTCATATCTATGAACACTAATTCAACAAATTATTGACCAGGGTTTGTTCCTAGACATGATTTCATCCTAATTTCATCCAAACTTCAATCATGCAAGCCAAATTTTCAATTTCATATGTTCACCAAGAATTCAAGATGGAACTAAATAATGAAATTTGGCATACCTTATGATCCCTTCATCGAGGTGATCACGAATTCGTGCTTGGATTTCGATTTGGGTTGGATTTACCCCTTCAATTTGCTAATTTTATGCTTGTTAGGGTTTGAGCTTGAGAGCTCTTCTTGTCTCCTGTGTTTTGTACGACCAGAACACACACAAAGGTGTGTGTTTTGGTGTTTTTAATTTAAATTAATAAAAACTCATTTTCTCACTTTAACCATTTTAGTCCCTCAACTTTACCCAGGTTTATAAAGGTTACTACATCAAGTTCCTCATTATTTTTAAAACACTAGACTAACTAGGTTGACATTCCTAGTTATTTAGTGGGTTCCGGGAGTTATAACCCGTTTTATTTTAAATCCCGTTAACTCGGGCTCTTATAAACTTAATTCCTTAAAACTTTGATTCGTTTGTATTTAATATTAGGATTTCTTATTTAAATCCAAATATTTACCGGGTTATTTTTACTACTAACGGTACGTTACCCGTCTTTTAGTATTAACGGAGTTTGATTACCAAACCCGTTTTCGGGGTGTTACAGTCCGGATGGTTATACGTCAGCTTTTTTCAAGAAGACCTGGGATATTATTGGCAATGAAGTTACGGATGCGATTCTGGATTTTTTTGAGAATGGTAAGCTCCTCAAGCAATTAAATCACACGATCCTTGTTTTGATTCCTAAGAAAGATATTCTGGATTCAGTTTTGGATTATCGGCCTATCTCATGTTGTAATGTACTCTATAAATGTATTAGAAAAATCATAACGGATAGGATTAAAGGGAGTTTGGGGGCTCTGGTCAGTATTAATCAATCCGCGTTTGTGTCGGGAAGGAAAATATCAGATAATATTCTCCTAACTCAGGAGCTGATGCATAATTATCATCTGAGTAGAGGCCCGGCGAGATGTGCATTTAAAATAGATATTCAGAAAGCCTATGATACGGTTAGTTGGTCTTTTTTGAGAGCTATTCTTATTCGTTTTGGGTTTAATCATCGAATGGTTGAGTGGATTATGACATGTGTTTCCACGGCTTCCTATTCGTTATGTGTTAACGGTAATCTTCACGGGTTCTTTAAAGGGAAGATGGGTTTGAGACAGGGAGACCCGATGTCGCCTTATTTATTTACTCTTATCATGGAGGTTCTCTCGTTATTACTTCAAAAGATAGCCAACTCAAATTTGTCATTTAAATTTCATCATCAGTGTGCTAAGCAGAGAATTATCAATGTTTCTTTTGCGGATGATCTGTTTATCTTTGTCCATGTTGATACTTACTCAGTTAAGAGGGTTAAAGATGCTCTGGAAACATTCACTAGTTGGTCAGGGTTAGTACCGAGCCCATCCAAGAGTACGGCCTATTTTTCGAATGTTTCTTCTTTGGTGAAGCAGGAGATTCTTTCTTTGATGCCTTTCCAAGAAGGTAGTCTTCCGGTTCGGTATCTTGGGGTGCCCCTTATATCTACCAAGCTTATCTTTAAAGATTGTCAAATCTTGATTGATCGTATGGAGAGCAAGATAACAAGCTGGATTTCTAAGTCTTTGTCTTTTGCGGGTCGTCTCCAGCTTATAAACTCAGTGTTATCTTCTATGCACATTTACTGGGCGTCTGTTTTCATTCTTCCAGCTCGTGTCATTTCTGAATTGGAGAAGAGGATGCGTCGTTTCTTATGGAATGCTGGTTCTACTGGCAGAGTTCGAGCTAAAGTTGCTTGGTCTGATGTATGCTTGCCTAAAAACGAGGGTGGTTTGGGTATTCGAAACATTATGGATGTTAATAAGGCTCTCATGGCAAACCATATATGGAGTATTATCTCGAAGAGGGATTCTCTCTGGGTTCAGTGGATTCATTCTTATAAACTTAAGGGTAGGAGTTTTTGGGAGGTTCCGTGTACGGGTAGCATGAGCTGGGGATGGCATAAGATCTTATCAATCAGAAACCTGGTGTCAATATGCAGTCCACTCTTCGAGTTATCTCCAATGCTGGCTTCAATATGCAGTCCACGGTTGCTGATATAGTTGATGATTCAGGCCAGTGGAAATGGCCGCAAGCTTGGTATGATTTATTTCCGGTCTTGATAAATTTACAGGTCCCAACTCTTGTCCAGAATGTCACAGATAAACTTACGTGGAAAGACTTGGAAGGCAATAATACCTACTTCAGCTCAAAGGAAGTTTGGAATAATATTAGGAGCCGAGGTGTTACGGTTCCATGGTCCGATATGATATGGTTTTCTCAGTGTATTCCGAGACACTCATTCCATATGTGGTTGGTCATCAGGAACAAACTCAAAACTCAGGATCGTCTGACTAGTTGGGAAGCAGGAAGTGATACGAATCTAAGGCTTATGTGTTGTCCGCTGTGTTGTTTTGATCGGGACTCGCGTGATCACCTTTTTTTCCAATGTAGCTTTGTGTCTAAAGTCTGGAATAATGTGAAAACTATGGTTAATTTGGAGAGTGTAAATGATTCTTGGGTATCCATTTCTGCTTGGATGGAACAAACGGCTTCTTCGAAGAACATGGATGTCATTGTCGGTAAGATTCTCATTGCAGCTACAACGTACTTTATATGGCAAGAAAGAAATAATAGATTGTTTTCTCACAAGCATAACTCGGCTGAATCGGTTATGGGGATGATCAAGAACACGGTCAGGTTAAAGCTTATGGGGTTCAAGTTCCGTGGGAATGCTAGCCGAAACAGATTGTTAACGGCTTGGAAGATTTACTCTAATGACGAGGAAGAAGATCCGGGCTAGAATTCTAAGTCTGTAGTTGTTCGTGTTTTGTTTTTGGTTGTTTGGTTTTGTGGCTGTTTTTTGTATGTTGCGGTCTGGTTGTTTTGTGTTTTTGTTTCCTAGTCTTGGTATGCCAAGTCTAGTAGGTGTGTTCGTTTTGGCACACCCTTGTACTTATTTGGTTGATTTATAAAATTTACCGAGGTAACCCTTTACCAAAAAAAAGTAATAATTTTGATAGCTTCATTACCCAAGTACATAATTATGTAAGAATTCAACCTTAATTTCCGATTATTGAATTATATATAGAAAAAATGTGAAAGTTAATAACTTGATATTAAGCCAAACACTCTCTTTATTAAATCATCTAATAGTTGTAATGGATTAACTCAACTAACAATTCTTATATGAATATATAAAAATGTATAGGGATTCAAGAAGGTCTCAAGGGATCATCGCGAGTATGCAAACGAGTGGTTCCAAGAGGGAAAACCGCATTTGTTGAAGCACATCAAGAGAAGAAACAAGAATAATTCATCTGAGAAGGAGAAATTGGAAAATGAAATAAAAAAGCTTGAGAGTGAATCCAGTGATGTTGATGATGAGTTATGTTGATGCAACAAATACTAGACCGATGGTAGTAGCGAAGCTGGTTAGGCAAAAGGGTTGGAGGGTTCCAGTTTGCCTAACGCAGGTTGTGGGGTCCCCCCACGTTTGCAAGACGTGGAGAGAGGTTCACTAGTTAGATCTTGTTGTTTGCTCAAGATCCTCAGCCGAAGGGTGTTCAACTTCGGATGTGAGAGCAGTGGAAATGTGTGTGTTGAAGGTAAAGAATAGAGACTTGCATGGAACAAGTACTCGAGATGAAAGACCAGAGATCCCAATGGAATCGGAGCTGGTCGGAATATCCTTTGGCACTAAATGAAGTGTCATTTTATAGGGGAAGGCATCGCCCAAAGAGGAATCCTTGGACTAGTGAACAATGCTTGCAGTGAGAGACTTACCCATCTTGGGGTTGAATGGTTTGGACCTGCAGGTAAAAGGGAGCTTCTTGTGCATGTGCTCACTTTTACGGCTGTGAGAGGGCTGGACAAGTAATCAGTGAAGTGACATGCTACTGTTTATGTTCTTTTTGCTGTTCACCATAGTTCCTGGGTTATGAAGCTTTCAACCTTTTAATCTTTTAAGCTAAACGTGTTTTAGTCATTTTGTGAGATCTGAGCTTCCCCCGTCATCAGACCCCCCAAGTCATGCTCAATTGCTTCTGACTTTTTCGTCATTTTTATTGCCTGAAGGCTTCAAGGGTTGAGAACGGTTGAGAATTTTGAATTTCAAAACTGACAACTGATGTGATGTGATGTGATGTGATGTGATGTGATGTGATGTGATGTGATGTGTGGCAGTTTTTCAGTCGGCGGTTTTATACAATAGGTAATAATAACCCCCTATTTTATTACTTTTTCATTTATTAACGCCTTTTGGTGATATTTTTTCACTTATCTTCTTCCAAGAATTCCGATTTCCTCTTCTAAACTCAGGTTAGTCCCCATTTCCTTGTGTGTTTTACTTGTTCTTTACTTTGATCATGGGTGCATAGAAAGATCTTTCCGTTAGTTTTTCACGCCTTACTCAAGAGGAAGTGGAGAATTTTTGTGTGGAATGGGGCATTGGTCTTAAATTTAATCCGGTTGCACCGGGTGGTGATAAATCCGTTGATCAAATGTCCCCCCGGTTCAGTTGCTTTGTACTGCCGTCATTTTGAATTTTCCAACCTTCGTCATCCTTTTTCACTTTTTGTATTGAACGTTTTGGAGTACTATCGGGTTTCCTTTGGTCAAATTCATCCGAAGGGCATGGCTAGGGTTTTACACTTCGAGGTTTTATGCCGGGCTCGTGGTTATGACCCTTCGCTGTTTATTCCGTCGATTTTTTCGCCTGGCGAAGAATGGCGACTGGTTTACCTTTGAGACATCCAAGGCTAACGTTTTTCTAATCTCTTCCATGGTTACCATACTCGGTACCTGGAAAGATCGATTTTTCTGGGTTTCTGATTCTATTGTTCCCTTTAAAATGGTGTGGAGACACCCGGATGCCGTTCTCAATGAACCGGAACCTTCCGAGTCTGATTTGAATTAAGTTTTTCTTAAAGCCATCTGAGAGTGCCCTTCAAGGGTTCGACCTTTTCCCGAACATTTGCTAGTTCTGTTAGGTGTTAGCAAATTATGGGATAAGGCTAATCGGGATCCGGTTCTTATGAGGAATGGCCAGGGTATGCATTTTCCTTGTTTTGCCTTTTTTGGGATATCTTTATTTGGTAGCTTATGTGCTTTTGTTTTAAAATGTTTTGCAGTTATGTCTGCTTTGGACTTTATCAAAAGTGATGATACATCTGATGTTGTCTTTACGGATGCTCAAGCCGCTGAAGGGGATGCTGATGTTGGTAGGGGTGTAGAACAGAGATTTGAGGATGCTGGCTATGTTGGTGTTTCTAACGTCAATGGTTTTACTAAGCTTGTTGTTCCCAAGGCTTCAACCCGTCGTTCTGCTCGTCGTTTGTTAAGGAGTGCACCTCAAACTACTTCTTCTGATCTGGTGGAATTAAGTGATGATATTGAGGCTTCCGAGGGTCAAGATGTTGATGCTGAGAAGGAGAAAAAGTTAGTTGTTCATGGTAAGAAGAAGGCTTCGTCCAAGAAGGTTGTGACTACTCATGTTCAGGGTTCATCAAGCAGAGACGTTGAAGGGTTGAACCAAGATGAAGTTTATGTTCCTGATTGGACTGTGAAGGTTGGTGATAGTTTCAAGGATCCGAATGTTTATGCTAATGTGCTAGCTCACTTTGCTCCTCTTGGAATTCGTGGTGCTATATCTGAAATGGAGGGTGACCACTTCATATCAAGGTTGATGTTAAGTTCCTGCAACCTTTCTGCCTTGGTAGCTGAGGGTGTTACTCGTTTTCAGAAGGGAATGCAGGAGTACGAGGAGTTTTCTAAGAAGAAGGAAAAGATGAAGTCTTCAATGGTTGTGATGAAGAAGGAAACTGATGGGTTTTCAAAGAAGGAGGAAGCTTGGGTCAAGAAGGTGGGTAAATTGACAAGGAGACATGAAATTGAGATGAATGATCTCAAGAAAAGTTTCGAAGCTGACCGGTTGAAGTTGAAAGCTGATAGAGAAGCCTTGACTATTCAACAGAAGGCCTTTGATGAAGAGAAAGAAGGTCTGAAGGCTTCAGTTGTTCAAGCCACTGGTAATAACCAGTGGCTCATTGAGCAAGGCTTTCACCAGTTTGTCACCTATCTTCTTCATTCCAATGAGTTCAACTCTGCCCTTGGAGAGGTCTATACGAAACTGCTGAATTTGGGGAAACATCAAGGCCTTACTGCTGGTTTTAAACTTCACGAGTCTGGTCAGGCCTTGGAACAATCTCCCCTTTTTCATCCTGATGCTTCCGAAGTGTTTAAGGCATCTGTCCAGCAGATGGAGAGGTTGACTTACCCATATGTAAGTCAATTTGCAAATTGCTTTGGTAAACCCCTTTCTGTCTTACAGGAGCTGAAGCCGGCTGGGCTTAATGAAAAAGTTTGTGCTAAAGTGTTTGATTCCCTGTCCAAGAAACGTTCTCGTTCAGGAGATAGTGTGGAAACTTTTTCAGAAGATGCCGATGTCTCCAAGGAAGCAAGCCTCCAAGGTTCAGCCGTTGGGAGTGATGGTGGGTCGAAGCCTAAGAAGTCAAAGAAGGCCAAGAAGGCTAAAGGTGATGGTTCCGGGGCTTCTAAGCCTCCTGTTGATGTTTAAACAATATTTGTAGCTTTCTTAGCACCCTAAAACAATTTAATGGTTTGTATGTTTTTCAAACAATTTAGGTTTTGCAGAAACCTTAAGGTTTCTGTTGGTGGTTGTTAGCCTTAATGGCTGTTTGAACAATTCTTATGTTTGCAAACCGTTAAGGTTTGCTTTAACTTGTTTGGATGTTTGGAAGCCTTTAAAGCTTCTTACCTTATGTTATTAAGTTCCTACTAATTGCCTTGTGTTGTGATTTCTTGTGCTGGTGCCTGTTTTGTAAGGCAGCTTGGTTGGCTTGAAGCCTTCAAGGTTTCTGGCTTTTTGTTATTTGCTGCTTTATCTTGTATTTTTGGTCCATAGTTGCTTACAACTTTTGTTGTCTTTTATAAGTTTTTATGTCTATGGAATTGTCTTTGTTGTGTTTGTGTTGCCTTTATGTTTTTCATACCTTAAAGGGTTCAGTGCTGCAGTCACTTAGCCTTGGTATTTTTAACAAGAAGACATAGCACCTATCCTATTCATTATTTTCCTTAGTTTGATTTTAGTTCGTAAGCCTGTTAATAATGATTTGAATTTTTGGAATTTTTACAAGGCTTAAGGAACATTTGGTGTAGGTTGTTCAACCCGTCTATGAGACAACTTTGTTTTTGATAACTTCATAAGTCTCATGGAGTTATATTGACTTAGGAACTCACCCCTTATATAAGTTCATTCAACCCTTGAACCTATTGAGCGATATGGCCTGGGAGCTTATCCCCTTACATGACCCTTGTCATGGAGTTTTTTGCTAAGTTCTCAACCTGATTTTAGGATAGAAAGACAATTTTGATAAAACATCTTCATTCATTCAAGAGATACTGTTTTACAAAAGGTGATCATCGGGCAACTCTTGAAATACAACATTTGAAATACAAACTACACTTTCTTGATCAGACATGGAACCTTTTATGGGTTTTGCCATTCCAATGTCTGGGAAGCTTTTTACCTTCTGTATCGGCTAGTTTGTAGGATCCGCCCTTATATGCTTCAAGGATTGTATATGGCCCTTCCCACTTTGGGCCATGTTTTCCTTGGTTTTCTTTTTTACTAGCCTCATTGTTTCTAAGCACAAGGTCTCCTGGCTTGAAGCGTTCATGTTTGACTCTTGTGTTGTAATAAGCTTCCATCTTTTGTTTGTACTTGGCTTCTTGAATTGCAGCTTGGTCTCGTGTTTCTTCTAGGAGTTGCAAGTTCAACATGGTCTCTTTGTTTTTTGCTTCGAGATCCATGTTGAAGGCCCTTTGAGTTACAACTCCTATTTCAGCTGGAATCACGGCTTCGAATCCGAATACCAAGCTATAAGGTGTTCTTTTGTGGCTTGTTTTCTCCGTTGTTCATATAGCCCATAAAACATTTGGCAATTCTTCAAGCCAATTGCTTTCATTTCTTCCCAATCGGGTTTTGATTCCTTCTACTATGCTTCGATTCATCCTTTCAACTAGGCCGTTTGATTGTGGATATGCAACTGAGCTGAAAACCTGGGTTATTCTGAATTCTTTGCACCAAATGCTAAAAGGCTTCTCAGCGAATTGCTTTCCATTATCGGTGACCAGCACTCCCGGCAACCCATAGCGACAAATGATGTTTTCCCAAACGAAGTCAATGACCTGTTTGCCCGTGATTTTTGCAAGTGGTTTAACCTCATGCCATTAGGTGAAGTAATCTATGGCCACCAATAAGAACTTCACCCACCCTTTGCCGGTGGGAATGGGCCGACAATGTCCATTCCCCATTTATGAAATGGCCAGGCTGAGGATATCGGGACAAGGTCATGCTTGGGGCTCTTTGGGACCGGTGCATGGATTTAACAATAATCACATTTTCTCAGTTGTTCAGCGGTGTCTCGGTGCATGGAGGGCCAAAAATACCCAAGATTCATTAACTTAGCAACCACCGTTCTTGCTCCAAAATGGGCTCCGCAAATCCCTTCCTGAACCTCTTTGACCAAGTACTGGCTTTGCTCGGGACCGACACATCTCAGTAAGGGTGCAAGGTAACCCTTTTTGTAGAGGATTTCACCTTGCAACACGTACTGCCTAGACTTGATTTTAACCCTTTCAGCCTCTGTTTGATCAGCAGGTAACTCACCGTTTTTAAGGAATTTTTTAATGGGAGTCATCCAATTGGTGCCTTCATCGGTGATTACATCTTGAACTTCCAATTCTTCAATTGATGGAGTTTTCAACACCTCTACTAATACCTTTTTGGTAAGGTGGGCAAAGGTGAGAGAGACGAGTTTGCTCAAGGCATCAGCTTTCTTGTTTTGAGACCTGGGAATTTGCTTAATGGTACATGTTTGGAATGTGTTCATCAGCTCTTTGGATTTTTCTTTGTATCTCTTCATGTTGGGCTCATTTGCAACATAATTGTCATTCACTTGACTTGACACCCGCAATGAGTCTGTGAAGACTTGAAGCTTTTGAACCTTCATTTCCTTGGCTAACCTCAAGCCGGCTATCAATGCTTCGTATTCAGCTTCATTTTTTGTGGTCTGGAATTCAAATCGAAGAGCATATGTGAATTCTAAGCCTTCAGGGTTGATTAAAATGAGCCCGGCTCCTGACCCTTCAACACTTGAAGCTCCATCGGTGAAGAGCTTCCAGGCTTCAGGGTCGGAAGGTTCAGCCGTGGTTGTATTAACTTTTGTGACAGCTTTCTTTGGGACTTCCACAATGAAGTCGGCCAAAACTTGGGCTTTGATGGCTTTTCTTGGGACATAGGTTATTTTGTGCTCACCCAATTCCACAACCCATTTGGCCAGCCTTCCTGAATTTTCTGGTTTTTCAAGCACACTCTTTATGGGTTGGTCGGTGACCACTTTTATAGGGTGTGCTTGGAAATACCTTCGAAGCCTTCTAGCCGTTTGGACTAGGGCTAAGGCAAGCTTCTCCAGAGGAGGATACTTGATTTCTACCAATTTTAGAGTTTTGCTGAAAAAATAAACGGGTACCTGAACTTTGTCTCGTTCAATGGTTAAGACCGCGCTTATTGCTTCCTCAGCAACCGAGAGGTAGACAGAGATCAGCTCACCTATTTCCGGGGCTGCAATGTCAGGAAGTGAAGCCAGGTGCAACTTCATCTGGTTGAAAGCTTGTTCTGCTTCTTCAGTTCATTTGAAATCTTTTTTGTCAGAACACCCTTTAAGCCTTTTAAAGAAAGGCAAAGATTTTTCAGCCAGTTTTGAGGTAAAACGCTTCAGGGCCGCGAGCTTTCCATTTAGACTCTCAACTTCTTTTTTACTTTGTGGAGGCCTGGTTTCAAAAACAGCTTTCACTTTGTTTGGATTGGCCTTTATACTTTGTTTTCCCACAATGTGCCCCAGAAACTTACCTTCTTCAAACCCAAACGAACATTTCTCGGGGTTGAGTTTCATGTTGACCTTCCTTAGGTTCTTGAAGGTTTCTTGGATGTCATCAAGCATTTGGTATTCCTTTTTACTTTTGATTACCAGATCATCGACGTATGCTTCCATGTTTCTACCAATTTGGCTAGCAAAAGCTTTATCAACTAGACGTTGGTAGGTTGCACCTACATTTTTAAGGCCAAAAGGCATCTTTTGGTACCAAAAGATTCCTTTGTCCGTGTGAAAGGCGGTTGTCTCTTCATCTTCTTCTTTCATGAGAATTTGATGGTAACCCTTGTAAGAATCAAGAAAACACTTGAAAGGGTAACCAGTGAGGGAATCAACCTTAAGATTGATTTCTGGCAGTGGATAACAATCTTTAGGACAAGCCTTGTTTAAGTCCTTAAAGTCGATGCACATTCTCCAAGAATTATCAGGCTTTCGGACCATGACTGGGTTTGCAACCCAGGATTGATACTTGACTTCTCGGAGAATTCCTGCTGAGACAAGCTTTTCAACCTCTTGGCAGGCTGCCAAGCTTCTTTTGGGTGCTAGGCTTCGTTTCTACTGGACAACAGACTTGACTTTGGGTGGTATTCTCAGCTCATGTTCAACAATGCTTCGAGGGATGCCCGTCATGTCTTCCGGGCACCAAGCAAAGACATCACTATAGTGCACTAGCAGTTTTTCAAGGTACAAGAGTGTTTCTTGAGAAGGGCTTGGATAAACCCTTATCCTTTGTTCAGGATATTTGGGGTTTATGATCAGCCCTTGCTTGGTGTCTTCATTTTTTGAACCTTCCCCTTCAACCATATAAGCCTCTTGAGTAGGTTGAAGGGTTGCTATCCCTCTCTCGGTAGGGAACTTGACTGTGCCATGACCAACAGAAACAGCCATGTAGAATGCACATTGTCCCGGCCTTCCTATGATGACATCATAGTTTGAAGGTATATTGATGACTACAAAAGTGAGAGGTTGGACTCTCTCCATCTTGCCTTCACTGAAACGGACATCAAGGGTTAGTTGCCCTAAAGGCTTGAGGGGTATGTCGGCAATGCCTTTTATAGAGGTTCCGGAGGGTTGAAGCTTCGAACATTCCTCATTGCTCAAACGGTTGAAGAACTTATCAAACATAATTTCAATGGTTGCACCAGTGTCTATGTATGCTCTGCTTGTCTTTAGTGTACCCACAGTTGCTTCAACCACAAGGGGGTTTGAGAGTGAGTTCTTTTCTGTTGGAGGGAAGGAGACACACTGAAGCTCCAGAGCTTCCAACCGCTGCCGTTTGTGGGGAACCTTTCCATAAGAATCCACCATGTTAACTTCCTTGCCCTTTCCTTCGGCCATCTTGTCCCTTAACCCCTTACTAAGTGGGCAAGCTCCCCTGACTTGACGGTCTCTTCAATCCTCTTTTTGAATTGAAAGCAATCATTAGTATGGTGGCCCTTCTCTTTATGAAATTCACAGAACTGGGTGGAATTTCCATTCCTTTTGCTTTTAGGGAGAGGTCTGGGAGGTCGGAAGCTTTGCTTCACTTCCTCTGTAGCAAGAATCTCTTGAGGGGTCTTGGTGAGGGGTGTGAAGTTCATGCCCTTCTCCCTGCTGGAGGGGTTCCGGCCTTCAGAACTTCGTTGCGCTGAACCCCTTTGGCGTCTGTCATAGGAATGAAAGTTTCCCTTTTTTTCTAGCCGGACTGTTGCCTCGCCAGCTAGATCCTCTTTTTCTTTGCTCTTTTATGTCTACAGCCTACTCTCCTCTGATGTGGGCTTCAGCCTTTTCGAGAGCTTCTTCTAAGGTTTTAGGTAGGGATTTGTTGAAATCTCTTGTAAGATATTTGGATGTAATGGCGTTCATAAAACCGGCCACTCTCATCTTTTCATCTGCCCCTACATACGTGAGACCTTCTTTCTTGTACCTTTCTATGAACTCTCAAGGCTTTCGCCATCCCTTTGTTTTATATGAAAGATCACCGTAGCATCTTTGACGTACTGCCTTTGTTGTGAGAAATTGGCTAGAAACCCTTTGCTAAGGTCATTGAAGCTTCGAACGCTTCTGGCTGGTAAATCGTTGAACCATATCCTGGCTGATCCTACGAGGGTCTGCATAAACATGAGGCAGCATTCAGCATTTAACCATTTCTCAATTTTAGCAGCACCAGTGAAGATCTGAAGATGATCTTCTGGATCCTCGGTTCCGTCATATGTCTTGATATGGGATGGCATTTTGATCTTTGTTTGAAAATCATAATCGGCTATTTTCTGTGAGAAGCACGAAAGATTACTTGGCTTGTATTGTTTGACCAAATCCTCTTCTACCCTTGCACCCGTGTTGTTGTTGTTATTCCCTTGAGTGGCCAGTACTTGATTAATAAAGTGTGACAACCCGCACTAAACCAGGTATCCGTACGACTTAATTAATGATTAATTACTGCTTAATTACTGTGCTTGCTTGTACTAGCTGATGAACTGCTACTTGAATACTGATACATGTACTTACTTGCATCATACTTGCTTGCTGTCACTACATTATTTACATACGGCACCTTAGTGACAAACATGATGCACAAAGAGCACAGTAGCACAATACACGGATAACCTATTGAACATGCTGATAAAGCCAGCATCAGGCAAACATTGCCTCCAAGGCCTATAAGAGCCTGAGATATTTTGCTACACTAGTAGTGAGTGTAGGATACAAGGGTTGTGGAACTGCGTCTCTAGGAATAAGATACAATGACTGGATGTGCCTGAAACGTACTTTAAGTACAAAACACAGCACTTTAATAAATAATCCAGCTTCTAGCTGACTAGTAAAGTGCCAAAACATGGGGAAAATACTACTGGACACTTTCCAAAGTGTTGGAAACAAGATGTGTCACTAAAGATAACAATAACGACACTTTAAAGCTTTTGTAACGCTTTAACGGATTACTATCCAACCGAACAACCGGACTATACCCGGAACATGAAAGTATTATTATTTTCACTATTTATATTTTTCTGAGCCAGTTAGGGTCCCTGATTACCCTAACACCCGTTGTAACATACTATACACAAGTAACTAAGTTAAATACTTAACTAACCTAATTAACCTAACCTTTATCCTAATTACCTAGTTGATTTAGAACTAGTACCCCCCCCCCCCATCCTAACCGGCCCCAAACCATGGGGAACACACTAGTACCATCCTTGGATTATTTTAATCAATTGCCTAAAATCTAGAGAACACAAGAACCATGGGTTAATACACTATGTTTTGTCTATAAAACCTAAGCTAAACACATGAGATTATTATCACTTTTCAACTTCACAAAAATCACTCTCTCCCTCCCTTACTCATTCTCGGCCGAACCCCACTCCCACATCCATCCATCTTTCAAGTTTGATTCTTGTATTTCCATCATCATACAAACATTAAGGGTTGCATATTAGGGAGTTTGGAGCAAACGGAACGCGGAGGACCACCTTCTCTAGCTTTTATCCACTCGTTTTTCGCCAAGAATCTTCCCTAGCCTTGAGCTAGAGGTATATTGTTTACAACTCATTTTTGAACTAATCTAAAGTGGATAA
Organism: Helianthus tuberosus; assembly: GCA_030545235.1. Taxonomy (NCBI): domain Eukaryota; kingdom Viridiplantae; phylum Streptophyta; class Magnoliopsida; order Asterales; family Asteraceae; genus Helianthus; species Helianthus tuberosus. The sequence goes on from CM060357.1 coordinate 136,398,036, forward strand.
AAGGAATTATGTCGGTTAAATCTCGTTAAAATGCAAGAAGATGCACAAAAGTTCACTAAAAACATGAAAAATGGTGGTTAATAACATTCAAGTTGTGTAAAAGTTGTAGTATTTGAAATATGAGGTTATTGAGACCCGATCTATGATGTGGTAGCTCGGATCACCATTTAACCCGGTTTGGTAAGATCGTTGATCTTAACATAAGCTTGTTTTGGATAGTACAAGGGTTAAAAGGTGAAACTCTACCACACATGAAACATGAACTTGTGTAAAAATGTTTTATTTGTGTAAAAGTGATTTAACTTGTACAATGGTGTTTAAAACTAGCGGATCTACGTATCTGCAAGTGGTATTTTCAAAGAACCACACATCAAAGAAATCATGTATTTTAAAGAATGGATCTTACACAAACAAACATGATATTTTATAAACCACAAGTGTGTAAACACTTGTGAAATGAAAAGATCCGACAAAGAACTAGTTTTGTCACTTGTTACTAGAAGTTGTAAAGACAGATTTCTCTAAACACGAGGTTTTTACGAGATTAAAGTTACTTTATATAAAGATCTACAAAATATAATGGGATTTACATTATAGATGCGGAAGAACTACAAGTTCATGCGATTATGCAATTTACATACTTGTCGACTAGTTTGATGTGTCGGAAATTGTTTGATTGAATAAAGAAGTTGTTGAATTGATTTGTTAAAAGAAAATGATACGCTTGAAAGCGTGGCCACCTCCAGTTACAGAGGAAACTCTGGCGAAATTTTTCTAAAAACCTAACACTTAGAATTATTTACACAACAAGTGTTAGAACTGTTTTTGACATATTTTCGAAATATAAATTTCGCCATGACTTTATTACTAATATTCGGAGGTGGGATTTTCACAAAATTTAACGTGATAAATATATATATTGTCACAACACTGTTTATGATTATTTTGTGAAAATACATAAATATTATTTTTAGAGTAAAAATAATATTTACAAACGTTAACGATCCAAAATAATACAAACGCTTTCACATGTATATATAAGTTACACCGGTAATTATATTACCACTCGATTATTAAAACGTAACTTACGCACATGTATTGAATCCCCCATCCTTGGGAAGGAAATTAACTACCAAGTATATACAAAATGTAAACACGAAATAGTTGTCTAACTATTTCCCAAAAACTTAAACTATAAAGCTAAGGCACGGCCGTCCGTCTAATAGAATTAGCACTTGTAGGTCGTCGCACAGCTTTCTGATTTGGAGATACTTGGTAGAGACGCTTCACTGTGAGTTCATGTCCCCCCTTTCTCTAACTGTTTTCAGTTTTCTTAACTGCGGGGGTGAAATACATGTTACTTTGTTTACAAGTACTTTATATACGGTATGGTTAGCGTAAGGAGGTGTTTTATTCCAATCATGTGAGTGGGTAGGAACAATATGAGGCCATTAGTCCTCATGTCGGGACCGAGGGACAGGAGCGGTAGATCTATCTGGGTGTAGCGAGCCCAGCCCCAGGCCAAACTAGAAACGGACCTTGGGGTGACTTTGTCCACATACAAATGCCGTGGCGAAATCTGCTAGGTTTGAGTCTCCCTATTTGCACTTCACATATATCAGTGGCCTTGCAAACCATTGGTGATCACAAGTCCCCTTATTGGCTACATACCACGATTATTACTATACTCACAAGTGTTTTACATACTCACTTACACATGAACTCGCTCAACATTATTGTTGATTTTTCAACTTACATGTATTTCAGGAAATTAACGAGATCTGGCACGGTATGGAACGTTTTCCGCTGCACTAGTTTCCGAGGTCATCCGGGGTTTAGGGGATGTGTCTCTTTCCTGGACAAGACACAATCCTTAAACCATGTTTATGTTATGTTTCAAGTTGTAATGTCTGTTGAACAAGGTTATGGTTGTTAGGGTATGTTCCCGTTAAAACAATGGTACTGTATTTGGTTTTCAAAACTTAATGGATGATCTTGCATGTTTTTAACTCATATAGCTTTGTTATGATTAAGCTATGGTATTAAGAAGTCACACCAAATTAACCACGCTTCCGCAAAGCCAGGGTGTGACAGCTTGGTATCAGAGCTCTGATCATAGCGAACTAGGATTCTTTCTCGAGTCTAGACTATGATCACTAGGGCTCTCACGAAAACATTTTACTGCATACCACTTAAGTCCAGATCCAAAACTTTTTACAAACAAATGTTGAGCACATTTTATTCATTATTATAGGCTTAGTCTGAGAGGCTGAGGCTCGGTCTGAGAGGCCGAGGCTCGGTCTGAGAGATCGAGGTAGTTGGCTAGTGAGACTAGGAGAATTGGCTAGTAAGACTAGGAGAATGATTTGAATGTTTACGTGGTGACTACGTGTTTATATGACTATATGACTGATTATTATACGTGTGTTTGAAACGTCATGCTTTCATCAAGTACTAGAAAGATGGACACTACGAATCCCATGGCCATAAGTATCAGACGACATAGTTTAATCGAAGCACGAGGTGTACATTTCCGATACTACCGGCACAGACAATGACGACTTTCAGCCCTTTTGCGCTGCCTGAAGTCGTAGCAGAGCCTACTGATGGCCATCTTGTTGGGAACTTGCCACTCGCGGTGATCCCTGCTCCTGTGCCCCTTGCCGCTTATCTCGTTGTTGATATGCCCCCGACGTTGTCTCTGAAGACGATGTCGAACTATTAAGAGGAGGACCCACTTGAGGGCAAGGCCCTATTGCTGCTGGTATTAGACTACTGCATGCGGACGCTCCTGTAGGGGAAACTCATGTCCATTCCCCTATCCCAGACTCATTTGAGTTTCTAACATCCGCATCTTCGCACATACAGGGAATGCAGCACCACTTACACGACGCCGACCCTGATATGGCATCATCAGCTGCACCGGATCCCGCACACAGATTTGAGTTTGATCGCGATAATGAGGACAATTCTGTTTTTCCGCCTGGTGTTGATCCAGACCATGACATTGAGTTCATGCACTTAGACCAGCCCTTGGGGGATCCTGTAGCCCTGTCGACCCCTGTGTTTGTTGATCCAGCTGATTTTGAGATGGAGTTTTTTATTCGGAGCTAGCCGTGGCCCCTGAGCCAGGCGTTGCTCCTGACCCCGCATTGGAGCATGACCCTGTTCATGCCGATGCACCTGCTGTTGCTCCTTGATTGATCATCTGCTTGGATGAGAGAAAATTTGGGGTAACTGTGCAAGACAATTTATTATTACGGGGGCCCACGTAATAACGATTTGTAGTGCACAGGAATCCTGGTGGACTCTGCAGGTCAAGCTAATGATAACCAATGCAGCAGGAAATAACTTAACCACGAATGACCCAGGGCGATGCAGCCTCGAGTTCATTCTATTACGAGCAACAAGCCAAATTGGCAGGCCTATGTGAAGGCTCAGAAATTTACTTCCCCACACATACAGTGAGTATATTTGCGTGTGAAATTGGGTGATTACATGATGGCTTATGTTGCTATATACACCTTATAGACAATTGAAACGTTGTCTAACCCGCTTCACACCACTTCGACAAAAGGGAATGTCACCTAGACATGACACAAACACCAGTACGTTGCCAAGGACAGAAGCCGAGCTGCAAGAACGCATCTCACCGATAAATGCACGACATGAAGCCCTCCGCTCTAAGTACAACGATGGCATTACTGGAAATAACCATCCAACTGGCTGCACCTATAAACAGTTCCTGAACTGCAAGCCTTTGAACTTTGATAAAACAGGAGGCATCGTTGCATTTGTTCGTTGGTCCGAAAAGACCGACTCCATTCTAAGGGTGAGTAACTGATCGCCCCAACAGAGTGTTACCTACATCTCGGGGATATTTCTAGATGGCACACTCTCTTAATGGAACCTCCAGGTTCAGACCCTTGGCACAGACGCTGCTTATACACTGAGCTGGGACGAGCTCAAGGAAACGATTGAGAAGAGATGTTGTTTTAGGACTGAAATTTAGAAGCTTGGGGTGGAGTTCAGGAATTTGAAAATGGACGAACCAGAAATTCCTGAACATGTCCAGCGATCGCACGACTTGTCTAGGGTCGTCCCCTACTAAGTCATTGATGTTGTATGATATAGTGGTGTACTTGTAAGCTTTACATTGTGGTCTCGAATTGTGGCAATACAATCGCAGTATTCTCATCACTTGTGATGATTCAATCTATTGTTTATGTCCTATAACATAAGATGTTATGTGATTGATTTGTTGATAGCATGAGATGTTATGTGTTGGTATTGTTGAATGCATACGTACACTTCACTTGCTATGACCTAACCTATGTGAAACATCTTTTAGAAGATGCAGCCAAGACGCGAAATGCGCATGCCCACCTCTGAGGCAGAACCTAAAGAGATAATTGCTACAGCTATAGCACAGCACGAGGCCCTACGCTCCGAACCCAGCAAAGGCACCTCAGAAAATAACGGTTGTTCCTACTGGCACTTCCTCAACTACAAGCCTCCGAAGTTCGACGGCACTGGAGGTGCCATAACTTTTGTAAAATGGATTGAAAGTATGGAATCCATCTTTCGAATGAGTGGCTGTACGCCAGAACAACAAGTCCCATACGTTTCTGAGTTGTTTCAAGATGGAGCTCGATTATGGTGGAATCTTCAGGTTCGAATAATGGGCCTAACTACAGCATACGCGTTAACTTGGGATGAGTTGAAAGGAATGATGCATAAGAAGTATTGCCCCCAAACGGAAACCCAGAAGTGGGGAGATGAATTTCGGAGCCTAATGATGGAAGGTCCGAAGGTATTGGAGTACGTGCAAAGACTTCATGATTTGTCACGAGTTGTTCCGTACCTGATAAAACCAGAATTAAAGAAATTGGAACAATTTATTTGGGAACTGGCGCCTCAAGTCTTGAGCTTGATGACAGCATCTACGCCACCAACGACTATTGCTGCAAGTAAGATGGGTTTGGCACTCGTCACGGAAGCAATTAGACTGGAAAAACTTGCAAACCCCGACAAGGAGACGCAGGTAGAGTCGTCTGGAAAGAACAAAAGGAAGCTTACCGAAGATACCCAAACGAATAACGATGATCAAAGATCTATTCGAGGTTGCTTTGACTGCGGGGACAAAGGGCATTTCAAGAAAGATTGCCCTAACAACAAACAGGCCAATGATAAGATTTACTTAGAAACTAAACCAAGATGTGCTGGGTGCGAGTATCACCATGATTGTGGATGTCAGAAGCCTAGGAACGGGAGGAAAGGACACGACAAAGGAGGTTGTGGGATGAAGAGTCCCATACAAGGAGAAAACAGTAACAACGCTCTAGGTAGAAATGGGAAAGGAAATGGCCGAATGCTAGGATGCTTCCATTGTAGGGACGTTGGACATTTTAAGAGGGAATGCCCGAAGTTGAAACAAGACCGCGAAAGAAGATCCAACATCGGAGCTTGTGAGGCATGCCAGGATCCAGGTGTGATTTCTGGTACGTTCTCTAACAACCAAAACTTTTGCATCTAATTTGTTTGATGCTGGTGCCGATTATAGCTTCGTGTCATTAGAATTTAGGAATATACTTGGTTTAACCACTAGTAAGTTAGATATTCCTTACTCAATCGAATTGGCTAATGGGAAGTTAGTAGAAGCCAATGAAGTTATCAGAGGTTGTGTGATCGAATTAGGAGAACGTGAGTTTGCGTTAGATCTACTACCAGTCCAGTTGGGGAGCTTCGACGTGGTGGTAGGAATGGATTGGTTATCAGGCAACAAGACAGAGATAGTTTGGCATGAAAAGATTGTTCGTATCCCAACCGAAGATGGCAAAACAATTGTGGTTCACGGAGAGAAGCGTGACACGCCGCTAAGAATTATCAGCTGCCTGAAAGCGCGAAGGTGTTTGCAGAAGGGATGTGTTGCCTTCCTGGCACACATCGTGGATAAGGAGGCTGCTGAGCCAAGAATCGAAGACATCCCTGTCATAAGGGAGTATCCAGAAGTCTTCCCAGAAGACTTACCTGGACTGCCGCCTCAGAGGCAAGTAGAGTTTCACATTGACTTAGTTCCAGGCGCCGCACCTGTGGCTAAGGCACCGTACAGACTTGCTCCGTCTGAGATGCAAGAATTGTCGACACAACTTCAAGAGTTGTTAGACAAGGGTTTTATCTGACCAAGCTTCTCGCCCTGGGGAGCTCCGGTCCTGTTTGTCAAGAAGAAGGACGGTAGTTTTCGAATGTGCATTGACTACCGGGAGTTAAACAAGCTGACGATCAAGAATAGGTACCCTCTGCCAAGAATCGATGATCTGTTTGATCAACTGCAAGGTTCAAGCTTTTATTCAAAGATCGATCTTCGATCCGGATACCATCAGTTAAGGATACAAGAGGAAAGCATTCCGAAGACAGCCTTCAGAACTCGTTATGGGCACTACGAGTTCCTCGTTATGCCATTTGGTTTGACAAACGCACCGGCGGTATTCATGGATCTAATGAATAGAGTTTGCAAGCCATACTTGGATAAGTTCGTGATTGTATTCATCGATGACATCTTAATTTATTCAAAGACGAAGGCTGAACACGAGCAGCATCTTAGAGCCATTCTAGAGCTGCTAAAGAAGGAACAACTGTACGCCAAATTCTCCAAGTGCGAGTTTTGGCTACGCGAAGTCCAATTCCTTGGGCACGTGGTTAATGGAGATGGAATCCACGTGGACCCAACAAAGATCGAGGCGATCAAGGATTGGGAAACGCCAAAGACGCCAACCGAGATTCGGCAATTCTTGGGTTTGGCTGGCTACTATCGAAGGTTCATCGAGGATTTTTCAAAGATCGCTCAACCATTGACGCTCCTCACGCAGAAAGATAAGACGTTTGATTGGGGAATCAAACAGGAAGAAGCATTCCAGATACTGAAGGATAAGCTTTGTAACGCGCCAATCTTAGCTCTACCAGAAGGTACTGATGATTTTGTGGTATACTGCGACGCATCGCGCCAAGGATTGGGCTGCGTGTTGATGCAACGCCAAAAGGTTATTGCTTATGCATCGCGACAACTGAAAGTGCACGAAAAGAACTATACCACACATGATTTGGAACTTGGCGCAGTGGTTTTTGCACTAAAGATCTGGAGACACTACCTTTATGGTACGAAGTGTATAATCTTCACAGATCACAAGAGCCTACAGCACATATTCAACCAGAAGGAGTTGAATATGAGGCAAAGACGATGGGTTGAGTTGCTAAACGACTACGACTGCGAGATAAAGTATCACCCAGGGAAGGCGAATGTAGTCGCCGATGCCCTAAGTCGAAAGGAAAGGATCAAGCCCATAAGGGTTAGGGCTCTAGAAATGATTATTCGAACCGATCTTTCCTTGCGCATTCGTGCTGCACAAAAAGAAGCCCTTAAGGAAGGAAACCGTGAAGAAGAATATCTCCGTGGGATGGAGAAGCTACTGGTACCAAACGAGGAAGGAACGTTATGTTTTGAGAAAAGGATTTGGGTTCCTCTGTTTGGTGATTTAAGGAAGGTTATTTTCGAAGAAGCTCACAAATCACGGTACTCTATCCATCCTGGAGCGGATAAGATGTACCAAGATCTCAAGGATTATTATTGGTGGCCTAGGATGAAAGGCGACGTTGCTGTCTATGTGAGCAAATGTTTAACGTGCGCTAAGGTTAAAGCAGAATACCAGAAGCCTTCAGGACTTCTACAACAACCTGAGATTCCCAAGTGGAAATGGGAGCAAATCTCAATGGATTTTGTTACGAAATTGCCAAGAACGCCAAGAGGCCATGATATGATTTGGGTGATAGTTGACCGCCTAACAAAGTCCGCACACTTTCTGCCAATCAGAGAGAAAGACAGTACTAGTAAACTTGCGGAAATTTACACGAGAGAGATCGTCGCACGTCATGGAGTGCCTCTCTCAATCATCTCTGATAGAGACGGAAGGTTTGTGTCAAGAATATGGCAATCCTTCCAAGAAGCCTTTGGCTCACAGTTGAATCTGAGCACTGCGTTCCATCCGCAAACTGACGGCCAGAGCGAGCGAACGATACAGACTTTGGAAGACATGCTGAGAGCATGTGTTATGGATTTGGGCGGTAGCTGGGACAAACATTTACCTTTGGTCGAATTCTCATACAACAACAGCTACCACACCAGTATTGGTGTCGCGCCATTTGAAGCCCTTTACGGACGCAAGTGCCGATCACCCCTATGTTGGTCTGACGCAGGTGATAGGCAGCTTGCTGGTCCCGAGATCGTCCAAGAGACAACAGACAAGATCGCGCAAATTCTTAAACGCATCGAAGCAGCTCGCCACAGACAAAAGGCCTATGCGGATCCAAACCGAAAACATGTGGATTTTCAAGTTGGAGAAATGGTGTTATTGAAAGTTTCACCCTGGAAGGGGGTGGCACGCTTTGGAAAGCGTGGGAAGTTAAATCCACGCTACATTGGTCCTTTCAGAATTCTGGAAAGAATAGGACTAGTAGCATACAAGTTGGACCTACCTGCTGAACTGAATGGTGTTCACGATACATTTCATGTATCCAATCTAAAGAAAAGTCCAACTCAAGTTGACGTTGCCATTCCCATCGACGAGATTCATATTGACGACACGCTCCACTTCGTTGAAGAGCCTGTCGAGGTCACAGATTGGAAAGTTAACAAGACCCACCGGAGCAGTGTCAAGCTCGTCAAGGTTCGTTGGAATGCCAAACATGGTCCTGAGTTCACCTGGGAGCGTGAGGACCGGATGAAAGAGAAATACCCCCACCTTTTTCCTAAGAACCCTGCTTCTATAAGCAGAACTTAAATTTCGGGACGAAATTTATTTAACGGGGGGAGAATGTGACAACCCGCACTAAACCAGGTATCCGTACGACTTAATTAATGATTAATTACTGCTTAATTACTGTGCTTGCTTGTACTAGCTGATGAACTGCTACTTGAATACTGATACATGTACTTACTTGCATCATACTTGCTTGCTGTCACTACATTATTTACATACGGCACCTTAGTGACAAACATGATGCACAAAGAGCACAGTAGCACAATACACGGATAACCTATTGAACATGCTGATAAAGCCAGCATCAGGCAAACATTGCCTCCAAGGCCTATAAGAGCCTGAGATATTTTGCTACACTAGTAGTGAGTGTAGGATACAAGGGTTGTGGAACTGCGTCTCTAGGAATAAGATACAATGACTGGATGTGCCTGAAACGTACTTTAAGTACAAAACACAGCACTTTAATAAATAATCCAGCTTCTAGCTGACTAGTAAAGTGCCAAAACATGGGGAAAATACTACTGGACACTTTCCAAAGTGTTGGAAACAAGATGTGTCACTAAAGATAACAATAACGACACTTTAAAGCTTTTGTAACGCTTTAACGGATTACTATCCAACCGAACAACCGGACTATACCCGGAACATGAAAGTATTATTATTTTCACTATTTATATTTTTCTGAGCCAGTTAGGGTCCCTGATTACCCTAACACCCGTTGTAACATACTATACACAAGTAACTAAGTTAAATACTTAACTAACCTAATTAACCTAACCTTTATCCTAATTACCTAGTTGATTTCGAACTAGTACCCCCCCCCCCCCATCCTAACCGGCCCCAAACCATGGGGAACACACTAGTACCATCCTTGGATTATTTTAATCAATTGCCTAAAATCTAGAGAACACAAGAACCATGGGTTAATACACTATGTTTTGTCTATAAAACCTAAGCTAAACACATGAGATTATTATCACTTTTCAACTTCACAAAAATCACTCTCTCCCTCCCTTACTCATTCTCGGCCGAACCCCACTCCCACATCCATCCATCTTTCAAGTTTGATTCTTGTATTTCCATCATCATACAAACATTAAGGGTTGCATATTAGGGAGTTTGGAGCAAACGGAACGCGGAGGACCACCTTCTCTAGCTTTTATCCACTCGTTTTTCGCCAAGAATCTTCCCTAGCCTTGAGCTAGAGGTATATTGTTTACAACTCATTTTTGAACTAATCTAAAGTGGATAAAAGGAATTATGTCGGTTAAATCTCGTTAAAATGCAAGAAGATGCACAAAAGTTCACTAAAAACATGAAAAATGGTGATTAATAACATTCAAGTTGTGTAAAAGTTGTAGTATTTGAAATATGAGGTTATTGAGACCCGATCTATGATGTGGTAGCTCGGATCACCATTTAACCCGGTTTGGTAAGATCGTTGATCTTAACATAAGCTTGTTTTGGATAGTACAAGGGTTAAAAGGTGAAACTCTACCACACATGAAACATGAACTTGTGTAAAAATGTTTTATTTGTGTAAAAGTGATTTAACTTGTACAATGGTGTTTAAAACTAGCGGATCTACGTATCTGCAAGTGGTATTTTCAAAGAACCACACATCAAAGAAATCATGTATTTTAAAGAATGGATCTTACACAAACAAACATGATATTTTATAAACCACAAGTGTGTAAACACTTGTGAAATGAAAAGATCCGACAAAGAACTAGTTTTGTCACTTGTTACTAGAAGTTGTAAAGACAGATTTCTCTAAACACGAGGTTTTTACGAGATTAAAGTTACTTTATATAAAGATCTACAAAATATAATGGGATTTACATTATAGATGCGGAAGAACTACAAGTTCATGCGATTATGCAATTTACATACTTGTCGACTAGTTTGATGTGTCGGAAATTGTTTGATTGAATAAAGAAGTTGTTGAATTGATTTGTTAAAAGAAAATGATACGCTTGAAAGCGTGGCCACCTCCAGTTACAGAGGAAACTCTGGCGAAATTTTTCTAAAAACCTAACACTTAGAATTATTTACACAACAAGTGTTAGAACTGTTTTTGACATATTTTCGAAATATAAATTTCGCCATGACTTTATTACTAATATTCGGAGGTGGGATTTTCACAAAATTTAACGTGATAAATATATATATTGTCACAACACTGTTTATGATTATTTTGTGAAAATACATAAATATTATTTTTAGAGTAAAAATAATATTTACAAACGTTAACGATCCAAAATAATACAAACGCTTTCACATGTATATATAAGTTACACCGGTAATTATATTACCACTCGATTATTAAAACGTAACTTACGCACATGTATTGAATCCCCCATCCTTGGGAAGGAAATTAACTACCAAGTATATACAAAATGTAAACACGAAATAGTTGTCTAACTATTTCCCAAAAACTTAAACTATAAAGCTAAGGCACGGCCGTCCGTCTAATAGAATTAGCACTTGTAGGTCGTCGCACAGCTTTCTGATTTGGAGATACTTGGTAGAGACGCTTCACTGTGAGTTCATGTCCCCCCTTTCTCTAACTGTTTTCAGTTTTCTTAACTGCGGGGGTGAAATACATGTTACTTTGTTTACAAGTACCTTATATACGGTATGGTTAGCGTAAGGAGGTGTTTTATTCCGATCATGTGAGTGGGTAGGAACAATATGAGGCCATTAGTCCTCATGTCGGGACCGAGGGACAGGAGCGGTAGATCTATCTGGGTGTAGCGAGCCCAGCCCCAGGCCAAACTAGAAACGGACCTTGGGGTGACTTTGTCCACATACAAATGCCGTGGCGAAATCTGCTAGGTTTGAGTCTCCCTATTTGCACTTCACATATATCAGTGGCCTTGCAAACCATTGGTGATCACAAGTCCCCTTATTGGCTACATACCACGATTATTACTATACTCACAAGTGTTTTACATACTCACTTACACATGAACTCGCTCAACATTATTGTTGATTTTTCAACTTACATGTATTTCAGGAAATTAACGAGATCTGGCACGGTATGGAACGTTTTCCGCTGCACTAGTTTCCGAGGTCATCCGGGGTTTAGGGGATGTGTCTCTTTCCTGGACAAGACACAATCCTTAAACCATGTTTATGTTATGTTTCAAGTTGTAATGTCTGTTGAACAAGGTTATGGTTGTTAGGGTATGTTCCCGTTAAAACAATGGTACTGTATTTGGTTTTCAAAACTTAATGGATGATCTTGCATGTTTTTAACTCATATAGCTTTGTTATGATTAAGTTATGGTATTAAGAAGTCACACCAAATTAACCACGCTTCCGCAAAGCCAGGGTGTGACATAAAGTGCTGCCAAGGGAAGGAGGCCATCATCTGAGCCATCATTTGAGGCATAAGGTTGAAGCTTTGAAGGCTTCCAGGTGCAGCAGAGCAATTTACCCCCAAAGAAGCACTCATAACGGCACTTCGTGCCAAGGGAAGCACAGACAAAGCTTGTCCCCATGTAGTTGTTGCTGAGGGTGGAAGGCTTGCCACTGGAGATTGTAGGAGCTAGTCCAAAGTCAGCTCGTGTCCCAATGGAGCACCGGTTGCAGCTAGTTGGGAAGAAAAGAGAGGGAACGTCGTTGGATCTGGCCTTGCGTATATGTATGGATTAGGATTTGGAGGTGGGTGGCTGGGACCAGCCTCGTTCCTGGACAGGGTTGGTTGTGAGCTTGTGAAAGGAAGAGCTGGAGGTCCAGGAGATAACGATGGCTCGGGCTCGTCATAGTTCAACCGAATCCTTACCCCTTTGTCCCTTTCCCTACTCACGTATTGGTTGAGGAGAGACCTCAACTCTAAGAAGTTGTTGGCGACCCCTTCAGGAGTAAGGTCAACACGTGAGGGGGTGTTAGAGACACCGACGTTAGGGGATGGAACCCCTGATCTAGACGGAGTTGGTGTTTGGAAAGTGAGGAACTCGGGGTATGTTGCTCCAGTAGGAGTGCTTCCCGGTGTTGAGAAGGACGTTGGTATGGCCACATGAGCTTGGCTAGTGCTTGGGGTAGAGGTATTCGGGACTTGATTTACCTCTCCCGGAGATTCACTTTCCGACATGGTAATTTTGAGAGAATGGAGCTACACTACTAGGTCTTTTGGAGAAAATTAGTGGCGTAGACCCACGGTGGGCGCCAACTTGTTGATGCAACAAATAGTAGACCGATGGTAGTAGCGAAGCTGGTTAGGCAAAAGGGTTGGAGGGTTCCAGTTTGCCTAACACGGGTCGTGGGGTCCCCCCACGTTTGCAAGACGTGGAGAGAGGTTCACTAGTTAGATCTTGTTGTTTGCTCAAGATCCTCAGCCGAAGGGTGTTCAACTTCGGATGTGAGAGCAGTGGAAATGTGTGTGTTGAAGGTGAAGAATAGAGACTTGCATGGAACAAGTACTCGAGAGGAAAGACCAGAGATCCCAATGGAATCGGAGCTGATCGGAATATCCTTTGGCACTATATGAAGTGTCATTTTATAGGGGAAGGCATCGCCCAAAGAGGAATCATTGGACTAGTGAACCATGCTTGCAGTGGGAGACTTGCCCATTTTGGGGTTGAATGTTTTGGACCTGCGGGTAAAAGGGAGCTTCTTGTGCATGTGCTCACTTTTACGGCTGTGAGAGGGCTGAACAAGTAATCAGTGAAGTGACATGCTACTGTTTATGTTCTTTTTGTTGTTCACCATAGTTCCCGGGTTATGAAGCTTTTAACCTTTTAACATTGTAAGCTAAACATGTTTTAGTCATTTTGTGAGAACTGAGCTACCCCCGTCATCAAGTTACATGCTTATGTAGATAACACTATATCTAACCAGCAAAAAATCCTTCAAGTCATAGCAAATACTATGAAATTGATCTTTGAGCATAATCGTTCTCATAAGGAGGTTGTAATCAGTGATAATAGCGATAATGACACAAATGATTTGGCTTTGGTTGGGCAAAAATGTCACGAAACGAGCAAGCTAGGTGAATCAAGCTTTACTCCAAGTAGTGAAATTCTGACCGAAATGGTGAACACAAATTTGCAATGAACACATCAAATTTACCTTGTTTGAGGCTGTACTCTGGAATTCGTGTATATGTAAGGGTTTAAGCTAGTTTAGTAACGAGGTTAACGTTTCTTCTTCGAATTTTATGTGTTTTATTTGAAAAAAAATATATATTAACACATATTTACCAAATCATCGTTATTTATTTAGAACTTTATACGTAGATAATATATTGGGGTTCATTATTTATTTAGAAGTATCACTTCAATCCAGGGCAGTTCTGTCTCTGAGAATTCGAGTGCCCACATGGCCCTATACAAGTAGAAAAAATAGACCCCTAAATATAAACTTATATATAAAAAAATCATCAACATGACAATATACAAGTAGAAGAAATAGACCCCTAAATACAAACTTATATATAAAAAATCATCAACATGACGATGACGATGATGATGATGACGATGACCATGATTGTGATAGCAATAAACAAAACAAAACCATTATAGCATAATGATTTATTGAATAGTTACATGAATAAAGAAATAATCAAGTGGATTCAAACCTAATCGAATAATCCTAATTCGAAAATCGATTTAAGTAAATAAGTGGTATTCAAGTGTACAAGGGACTTGGGTTTCCTTTGAAGGATTTAATAATTGTTTGAAATATCAAACTCTCTGTGTTTGCATTTCAGTGAGGGTATAATTTTTAGTGTGCCCAATTAATTTAAAAAAAAAATACCCCTAAGATTCCTAATGAAAGAGCACCAAGTGGGGAGGTGAAATGGAAAGAAGAGGACTGTGACTATAGAACGTGATTTTCCCCTGGGGTCAGTCCTCTGGACCCGACCGGGGAGCTCTCTTTCAGGATGACGTTAAGGAGGATCCCGAGGAGAGACCTCTTGATGACGTGTCAGGCATGCCCTGGCGGTGGTTTTGATGATTATTTTTCTTTTGAGATGTTTGGGATTTGAGACATTTGGTGTGATGCCACGTTCTGACGATGTTTACTCATTGATGAGTTAGACGTTTTGATGTTTTGACGTTGACATTATGCCTTCGGGTGAGATTCTTTTTTATATCACTATTTATTTAATGATTTAGACGTCTTATTTGCGTTTTGTGGTTTTGATGGTGTTGTACAACATTGTAGTTTTCTTTTGAGTCCAATGAGATTACGTGCAGTTATGTGAAGTCGTGTTATTGATTTTGTTTTAGCAATGTCTTTAGTGTGTTGCATTAGTCCTTAGTTGACCGACCTGTCGATCCTACAAAGAGTATAGTGTGAAGTATTGTGTTGGTACGCCCACTTAGATGTGGGTGGACTAGTATAGACATAGATGTCGTTTTGCCTAGACTCTTGGTTTGTATGTGCCTTCGGGCGTGTATGGATGTCTTGTAGGACGCTAGGTGTAAGGTTACTTGATCGTAACCTATAAAGGATGTGTAGATGTGTCTAACTTGCTATGCTAGATGAACCCGCATGAGGGTATGATAAGTGGCTAGGCCAATAATGAAGTGGACATTTTCCCCAGATTCAGGACTTGAGACTGTGATGTATGAGGGTAGTTACTCCATTCACCGATGGACAAATTCTTTATGATTCACTAGAGTTAGAATTTTGGTGTACTATTGTGGATGGTTTTTATTAAGACATGTTTCTTAAGTATTATAGTATACCTAATATGTTGATTGCCCTAGCCGTAAGTTGGTAGTAATCACCATATTTAGTTTATTCTTCAACACGTGTAATACATGGGTTACTAATCTAGTTTAATAGGAAGGAAAATATCACCGACCCAGTCTTTTGAAGAGGATCCCAAATCTAAGAAACATTCATTCCCAAACGGTCAAATGATCCCATTTTTTTAAGAAAATTTTTTGATTCTCAAGATTTTATTCATAGATTATCATTCTTAAAACAACTCTTATTGTGCTATTTAATACCTAACTCTTATGTCCAATTTAATACCCTTCGATCACCACCATATTTTCACCTTCTTCTTTCACTGCTGTTCACAACTTCTTTGTTTTCTTTGGCCATTGACAACCCGCAACTTGTCTTCTTCTACTAAAAGATTTCAACTTTTTTTCTAATTCAATGGAATGTAATTTGCCGTGTTGATTGGAATGAAAATTGGGTTTAAAAAAAAAAATCAATGGATATTAATCCATACCCACTACACACACATTACTATCAATCCATGCCATACCAAACCATGATTTCAAGATCATACCTGCCTCTTCCATATTCATATACATGGTATGTATACCAAAATCGAGCAATCATTATCAATGTTACTGACCTTTACAACAGATATGAACAAATTCAACATGTGTATGGAGGTCATCATCCATATGTCGATCTGGAGATTGATGATGAAGTTATGATACTCGGTACTTATGATCATGAAACCGAGCATTACTGTTACTATTACAATTTTAATGGACTAACCAAGAAAGTTGTAAATAAGAATTTGAAGTTATCAAGTTATTGTGATAATAGAAAAGAAGGAGAAATATATATAATGAGTTTAAAACAAATAAAATATTAGGTGTTCTCGAATGCAAACATCTATACCATACGTCATGCATCAAGGAGTGGTTGGAATGTTTGCGTTGTATCATGTATGCAAAGCTAATGCTTTAATGGTGTAGAGTTATATAAATCCCATAGTCACTACTACATAGAACTCACATAAGATCATGGATCATGTATGCATATAATATAGAACAACATAAAATCCTATAAATGACAACCGGAATCGATTTGAGTTTGTAGATGATCCCGAGTCACCAAACGGGTTGACTTACTGAGTTGAAGTTCACATCAACATATTTATAAATGTGAGTGGTAACTCTAAATCTGGCCGGTTAGTAAACTCAACTGGCCAGATGACCCGTTTTGACCCGCACATATTGCTTCACCTAAAATAAATGATTAACCAAAAGAGCCCAAATTGACCCATTATTTTAGAAATAGTTTGGTTTAATAACATGTAGCTGGGTAAAAGAATTTTCATGTATAATGAGAAATTCATGATTCTCACTCATCCTACTTCCCACCTGATTTTCACCATGTTCAAAAGATTTAACTAGTATATATAGAGTTGTTTAATCCAGGATATGATTAGCATGATTAAAATGAAAAGTTAATGTTTGTTTCAAAACCTAGATTATTATGATAATTATTTAGGTTTTTTAAAACATCAAGCATATGTAAAATTCAAGAAAGCAAAATGTGAAGAAGTATTTGTGGGTAAGGCCGACCCTTTTGACATATTCTAACAATATAAAAATATAACAGTTTTGACCCGTTAACCAACCATCCCATTTTAGCTAAAATTTGTTTCGCAAAGATGACATTACATGTTTCCTTCATTGACAATTGTTTCTCTTGTGTTTTCCCTTCAACTCTATTAAAGATTTTGGCAGGTCATTGAAAACGTCTGGGGCACAATCATATTGTTCTTAAGCAACAATCGCCGCCTTATATATCGCCGTCTGGGGCTTGTTTTCTACATTGCCATCACATAAATACACCACAAAGATGAAAACTATGAATTGCAGCAACAAATATGCGTAGAAATGTAAATCCCATTCAGGAAAAGAATGATCATGTATCATGTATGCAAATTCTTGTGTAAATAACAAAATATCAACATGAATTCCTACTAATGAAAACCAAAATCTATTCAAGTTTCTAGATGATTGTGAGTCACCAAACGGGTCGACTCGATAAGTTGAAGTCACATATATAGACGTGAGTGAGAAACTCTCAAGTCTAACCCATTAGTAAACCCGTTTTGCCATCGTTAGTTTTGTTAATGGCTTCCAAATGAGCCTGAAGCCATGACACGTTAATGTCAGCCTTCTCTACACTTGACATTTGGTTCTCAATTTCTTCCATTTTGTCAATAACTCCATTGGTTTCGGTTTCCAACTGCTTGACAATGTCACAAACAAGCTCTAGGAGGGATGCTCTAACAGAAGCCCCTTGGAATACACATTTGGCTGCAATGTCACCGTGTTTATTGATAATGGCTTCAAGAACCGGCGCGACACTCCGTTTCACGTTGTAGCCATGGACGCGTACAGTGTCAGGTAGCGTGTGTTCGAGCTGTACGAAACAGAATTTAGTTTAATAACATGGAGTTGAGTTAAAGAAAATTCATGCATAGTTATTAAAGCGAGCGCCCAGACAAATAAGGCCCCGGGCCCAACAAATCGCGCTGAGTGCGCCTCGCGCCTTTAATCTTCAGGTTAGTTCATGTATGCCAATAATCTTCTGCATAGTTAGCCCCTCTTGCGGTATGCACATATAATATATATATGTGTGGACGCTCGGGGGGCAAAAGTGAAAGTGCACTAATTTTAACGTTATTTTACTAATTTTGTGAAAATAACGTTCAAAGAGGGGGATGGTTAATCATGCATCATGTGATGGCGTTGATAGCCGAAAGACAGAAGGGTACATGCACTAATCGGCCTTTGTCCCAATTGTTGAAAGTTATGTGCCTTGTGTCCAAGGCTTGATGCAAAACTACTATTGAGCCGGGGGTCTCACGGGAAGCAGCATCTCTATTCCTACGGGGTAGATGTAAGGCTGTCTACATCTTACCCTCCTCATACCCTACCTTAGCTTTGCTATTGATGGGATTTACTGAGTATGATGATGATGATAGTTATTAAAGCGAGCGCCCAGGCGCGCTTAGGCGCAAATAGGCCCCGGGCCCAACAAATCGCCCTGAGTGCGCCTCGCACCTTTAATAACTATGAATTCAAGTATAAAGAAAGAGGGAGATATATACAGAACCCGGCACTGCAGATGCATATTCTAACAACTTCCATTGTTGACGCTTGAGGTTTATAAGTTCTACATCACCATCATCATACAATACCTAAGAAGATAATGTTAGTCAACATAAAAAAATATATAGAAAATGATAATCAACACATTGTATATAGAAAATGATAACGTTTTTGTCAACATCACACCTTATGCCTCTTCTTTTTGAAGTCAAAAAACGTAACAACTCCAGGATAATACCTACGTCAGAAGATATACACGTTAAACGAGCCATAAAAAATTCATAAATCTCACTCAAGGGCTATGATGCTTACATTCTATCTGCAGGCCACCAAACTTCTATCCTGCTCCCCACCAAATTTTCACCATGCTCAACAGATTGGGCCTGAATTAATAGACACCATATTAGGAAGTGATATGTATTTCCTTGTAATTCTCCTTGACAGTTGTATAGTTGTCTAGAATAGGAGAATATGTAACAATATTTATAGGGATTGATTGGGAATGAGAAGGCAAGCAATTATACTCACTTTCTGTCGACAAACATGGTATCACGCCAACCAAGGAACCCTACCCTCTAGCCACCATAAACCTCCTTCTCATTCTTTTGTCTCTACAACACAGATCCTAATTTTTTTTCCCTGTTTCTTCCTCTACACTACTTTCATGGAATCAAAACTTCACCCAGCCACCACCGTCTCTAACATCAAGGCCCTCATTCCGGCCACGTTAGAGATGGAATCCGCACAATACACCACATGGTCGGAACTTTTCCGTATCCATTGTAGGGCTTTTCTTGTCTCCGATCACCTGCTTCCAAAAGCCAAACCCGCTGCTGCCTCGGCCTCTTCGGATAAAGATAAACAACCTCCTTCTGCCGCAGATTCCTGGGAACGGTTAGATGCAATTGTTCTCCAGTGGATTTACGGTACAATCTCTACCGATCTACTAAATACAATTCTCAAAACCAATACCACCGCCTACGACGCATGGCACGCCCTTGAATCCATATTTCAAGACAATAAAGCAACCCATGCGATTCATCTCAAGCACAAGCTCTCGAACACTCGTCTCAAGAATTTTCCGAATGTCTCAGCATATTGCCAAGAGCTTAAAATACTTGCTGACCAACTATCCAACGTTGACAGTCCGGTAGACGACAAGTCTCTCGTCCTTCAGATGATAACGGGTCTTACCGAACAGTTCGATGGTATTGCCACGATACTGCAACAATCCAAACCTCTGCCCACATTCTACGAAGCCCGCTCTCAGATTTGCCTTGAAGAAACCCGCAAAGCCAACCAAGCCTTACATGCAGCATCTGTTGCCGGGTCCGCTCTACAAGCCGCTTCGCAGAAAAGCACAATTAACCAAAGTTCAAACCCACCCCCAACCCAGACTACAGACTCTCGTTACGACTACAATGTTGACCGCGGTCGTGGACGTGGTCGACACAAGGGACGGGGCCGCAGGCGTAACTCATGGGGGTGGGGTCGTGGCTCAAACGGTGGTGGACAACCTCCAGTGTTTGGCTACCAACCTTGGGGACCAGGTAACCAGTGGGCCGGCCCACAGTGGCCACAGTCACCTACACCACCTTGCCCTTATCCCACAATCTCTTAGCCCAATAATATGCAGGGGGTAACGGCATTTTGGGCCCACGACCCAATCAAGCCCACGTCGCAGCATACACTCCAACAAACATTGAACATGCCCTCTACAACATGTCCCTAAACTGTCAGGACCCCAACACTGTTATGGACACTAGAGCTACAACGCATATGCTTCTACATTTCCACCCTCCTTTTAATAACAGCATTTCTCATAAAATTATCGTTGGTAATGGTCAAACTATTCTGGTTACTGGACAAGGCAATCAACACCTCTCACCACCCTTCCCACCTTTGAAATTAAATAATATTCTCTACTCACCTCATCTAATAATGAACCTTATTTCCGTGCGTCGTCTTACTACTGACAACAATTAGAGATGGCAATCGAACCCGATGGGTAAACCCGAAACCCGACACATCTGGGACGGGTTTGGGGTCGGTTAATCGGGTTTGGGACTGGTTTTTATTTTTTTCGCGGGTTTGGGAGTTGGTGATATACCCGTTTACCCGACCCAATTACCAGATAAAGTAAACCCTTTTACCCGATTGTATACCCGATATAATTTCTTTTATATTTTTAAATATATAATACATCCTTTTTTCTATACATATAGGTAGTTTATCCCGTATACATTATAGTTATTTGATATATTTCTTGAGTGATAATACTAAATGTAAATGATTAGTAGTTACCCGATGGGTTTTGGGTCGGGTATACCCAACTGGTAAACTTTTTAAAATTAATGGGTTACCCGAAACCCGCATGTATACCCGATACCCGATGGGTATTTACCCGCTAGAAACCCGGCAGGTTTTGGGACAAACTTATCTAATCGGGTTTGGGGTTGGGATTACCTAAACCCGTCCCAAACCCGACCCATTGCCATCCCTAACAACAATATTTCAATCGAATTTGATCCTTTTAGTTTTCTTGTGAAGGACCTCAAGACCCGGATCCCTATCCTGCGGTGCAACAGCAGCGGTGATCTTTATCCTCTGCTTCCTCCACTACACTCTCAACAACAGTCACACTCAACATTCGTTGCTCTCTCACAAGAACTTTGGCATCAACGTCTCGGCCACCCGGGACCCGCTTTATTATCTTCTTTAAAAAATTCTAGTTCTATCAATTACGCTTCTTTAAATAAAAACATTTGTCAGTCATGTGTTTTTGGCAAAAGTACTCGCTTACCTTTTATCTCTTCTAATACCATTACGTATTTACCATTTGACATAATTCATAGTGACCTTTGGACATCCCCGATTGTTAGCACTGGGGGTCATCGATATTACATATTATTCCTTGACGATCTCACCAATTTTTTATGGACTTATCCAGTAGCAAAGAAATCACAAGTGTACTCAGCTTTTTGTCATCTCCATAACCTGATAAATACATAATTTGAAAGAAAAATAAAAAATTTCCAATGTGACAATGGAACTGAATATGTGAATAACTCTTTCAAACAATTTTGTGACCAAAATGGCATGCTTTTTCGACTTACATGCCCGTACACATCATCACAAAATGGCAAAGCGGAACACAAAATCCGCTCTATCAACAATATCATCCGCACCTACCTATCTCACGCTCATCTCCCGCCATCATTTTGGCATCATGCTCTCGAAATAGCCACCTATATCCATAACAATCTTCCAAGTAAACTTCACAAACACAATACCCAACTCCTTTATCATCGAACCTCATCTTATGAGCACTTGCGCGTTTTTGGATGTCTTTGCTACCCATTAATACCATCCACCACTACACACAAACTCGCAAACCGGTCTCACCCGTGTGTCTTCCTTGGATACCCGTCACATCACCGGGGTATAAGTGTTTTGACTTAAACACCAACCAAATTACTATCTCCCGACACGTATTTGATGAGACAATATTTCCTTTCGCTCATACCAACTCACCTCGCCCCGTCTGCGATTTCTTATCCGCTCCGCTACACCCACAACAACTATGGCCCCATCCCACACCTACTGGCGATAATCCCACCCCAATAAACTTTCCCTTATCCTCGGCCCATAACACCCCCTTCACTTCACAACAACACACGGCCCCAATCCACCTTCCCTCACCCTCGGCCTATAGCACTCCCTCCACCTCACAACAAAACACGACCCAAACAGCCCACCCAGCTCAGCCCATAACTCTCCTCCGGCCCACTCCTCCCCCTCGGCCCAAACCATCTCAGCCCCCACACCATCTCTTCAACAATCTCCTGATGCAAATATTTCCCCTAACACCTTTTCCTCATCTCTCACCAAATAACCCTCCCTCCCCTACATCTACTACTCCACAGACCCTACCACATCACAATACTACACCACAACCACCCCCTCACCCTTCCACCGTGCCCACTCGCACAATGCGAACCCGAGCAATGGATAGCATTCTAAAATCTAAACAATTGTTTAACCTCCACTCAACAACCATTGTACCCATCCCGAAAAACCCAGCCTTTGACTTGTCTACATCGGAATGGTCCAACGCCATGCTAACCAGGTATAATGCTCTTATTAAAAACGAGACGTGGGAACTTGTACCGCGTCACCCTCAGATGAATGTTATACGTAGCATGTGGCTCTTTAAGCACAAGTTTAAGTCAGATGGCACGTTGGAAAGATATAAGGCTCGGTTAGTTTGTGATGGCCATCTACAACAAGTCGGTGTGGATTGTGGTTATACGTTTAGCCCAGATGTTAAACCAACAACCATTCGGACTGTTTTAACCATCACTATCTCTCAGTCATGGCCGGTCCAAAAACAGATCACTGGCAAGCTCTAAAACGGATCATACGATACCTTAAAGGGACTGCATCATACGGCCTTACTCTCGGGAAGTCCTCCGCCCACTCATTGCTCGCCTATATGGATGCAGATTGGGTCGGATGTCCGGATACTCGTCGCTCCACCTCCGGGTACTGTGTTTATTATGGTGATAATCTCGCTTCTTGGTCTTCGAAAAGACAAGCTACCATCTCTCGCTCAAGCGCCAAAGCGGAGTATAGAGGTGTCGCAAATGTTGTTTCAGAAATTTGTTGGCTCCGAAACCTTCTCCTTGAACTTCAACGACCACTGTCGCAAGCCACCATGGTCTACTGTGACAACGTAAGTGCCATATACCTCTCTGGTAATCCCGTTCAGCACCAACGCACAAAACACATTGATCTTGATATACATTTCGTACGCGAGCAAGTGCAACGGGGCCACATCAGAGTTTTGCATGTTCCGTCACGTTATCGACTTGCCGATATCTTCACGAAAGGTTTACCACGTGTCCTGTTTGACGACTTTCGTTCCAGTCTCAGCATTCGATCACCTCCCGCTTCGAATGCGGGGGTATAATAGACACCATATTAGGAAGTGATATGTATTTCCTTGTAATTCTCCTTGACAGTTGTATAGTTGTCTAGAATAGGAGATTATGTAACAATATTTATAGGGATTGATTGGGAATGAGAAGGCAAGCAATTATACTCACTTTCTGTCGACTAACATGAATCAGTATAGAATTGTTTCCAAAATTAGATTCAAATATAGTATTTTATGTTGAATCTGTATGCTCAAGAAACAACATATAAACAACATTATTTTTGGCATATGATTAAAAAGGGTCGCACACTGCAGCAATGTTAATCAAGTATGTGCTTAAATGGGTTTAAGCGCAATCTCACAAGTGGGGGTGAGTGACTTCTGGTTCCTACCCTCCGGACCCACGAACTCGAACCATATTCAAGAACCTTATAAGCCACATGGGTTGGTCCAAGGTTCTGAGATTTCATGGCTAGACGGTTCCGGGTAAGACCGAACCTTTCTGATTATAGTTTAAATTTAAAAAAAAAAAACCTAGTTCGTCCAAGTTCACCTTTCCAATTAATCAATATATCATCGGCCTTTTAAAGTATAATTCAATCTCATCTTCTTTGTTAACCAAGAAAGAACCGATTACCTCATCTTCTTCGTCCAAGTTCATTTTCTTCATCCGCCAAGAAAGACTAACATGTATGTATCATTAAGTTCTTAATAATCTGTAACCATTACGATATCATCAAGTTCTTCGTTTGCCAAGTTTGTTATAACATGCAATTGTTACGATATCATCGAGTTCTATTTTTTGTATATGTGTGTGAATGTATGTATACAGCCATTCTATTGTTCGTACTAACCTGCAATTGTTACAATATCAACAAAGTTCTATTGTTTGTATATGTGTGTCAATGTATGTATGTGTATGTATGTTATTCAATTGTTCTATTGTTTGTATTTGAGTGTGAATGTGAATGCATGTATATTGTTCTGCCAAATCGTCGCAATGAGGGGCATAATTCACTCGTCAGCCCGACCCGATATGGCATGTACTAGAAAATAATTGTTTTGACCCGTGAACCAACCCACCCAACAACCCCATTTTAAATAACATTACGTTCACTAAGAAGAAGGCATTACCTGTTTCTCATTAACTGTATGCCGAATTGCATCTTGACAACTCTTTAGTGTCTCTGGACACTTAAGTTTTATCTTGTGAGTTGTATATGGAATAGTTTCTTTAGCCTCCTGGAAATTATGGCATACGTTAACAACCCCACATCAGCATATGTAACCTAAACAAATTTGAGTGGTTAAATCTCTTTGAAATTTATAAGATTTATTATATGACTGAAGTGTAACTAAACAAAATTGAGTGACTTAATTTGTTTCAAAATTTTGAGATTTACTATATGACTAAAATATAATCATTGGCACATGTCAACAACACCACATCAGCATATGAAACCTTGAAACAAACTTCAGTGGTTGTATCTCTTTGAAAAAGTTTGATTTATCATGACTGCAGATTTAAATGTTGCATTCTACAGAAACCCTTTTCATTTGGTTTTGAATTTTTTATTTACCATTGTGGTGGCCCATAGGCTCGAGAGCTACTTGGGATCGGTTCGGTTAAAAGCTCGAACAAGCCGAACCTTAACGAGCCCGAACAAAATTTTAGTTTTTTTATATATGTTATAATGATAATGATGATTATAACCAAATCCTAAAAGCCCAAGTCGGTTTCAACATAGGCCCATATGATTTAAACTAATAACATTGACGAGCCGAGCTCGAACCGAGCTTTGGCTCGTTTAAGCGATATCAAAGCGAGCTCGAGGCAAGCTTTTAGCTCATTTGAGATTGTTCTCAAAATAGCTCGAGCCGAGTCGAGCTCGAGCTTAAATAAGTAGACTCGAACCGAGCTCAACTCGAGCTTCATAAAAACATGACGAGCCGAGCTCGCGTAGTGGAAAGCTCGGGCTTGGACAGGCTCATTTACACCCCTAGTGGTTGTTAGACAATATATTTTAGATAGTATTTTTATATTTACTATTCTTAAGGGTATCTAAGTGTAATATCTTTTCCTATATATAGGACATCTTGTAATTGTTTTTACGTAACAATAACAAACATTATTCTGTGTTATTATGGTATCACAGCTAGGTAATTAACCTAACCCTAAACCCTACCTGCCGTCAGCCAATTTTTTTTTTTCATAACACCCCTGCAGTCGATCAACATCCTGCAGTACTTTATCCCCCACATCCCTGTAGCTGCTGTAACCTTGCTGTTGTTAACCCTTCTTCAGCCATATTCCAGCCGCAACCCTACAATTTATCCCAATTTCTGTTGCCTTAACCCTGCTGCCAAAGCAGTCAATACCCATCACAACCATGGCTATGATCTCTGCCTTCACAACCACTGAAAAGACAGGCCACAATTCCCATAAGTTTGCTTTTAAACTCACACCCACTAACTATGGATTCTGGAAAAATATGATCCATCCATTCTTAGTCACCAACTATCTATTCGGTTATATAATGGAACAATTCCCTGCCCACCATCCCGTACTGCTGCCACCACTGACACCGCATCTATGGACAACCCTAGTTACTCAAATTGGGTTGCCAATGATGCTAATGTCAGAATGCTTCTTATCTCTACTATATCTGAAGCAGCAACCTTCCAACATGTTCAAGGCCTCACCTCTCGTGATATGTGGCTCTCTCTTGAATGAGCATATGCACCACACAATTCTTCCAGAGAATACACACTAAAAACTCAGCTGTTAAAGCTTGAGATGAAGGGTGATGAAACTTCTTCCGATTGCCTTACTCGTGCACAGGAATACGCTACTGCTCTAGCCAATACTGGCGAACCTTTCAAAGACAAGGACTTGGCTATGCTTGCTGTTGCAGGCCTACGTGAAGAGTATACCGGTTTAAAACAGAATCTTCTCGCACGCTCTCCACCTGTGACATTCAATGAATTGTATGGTTTGCTAAGTGACCATGATTACATTATTACTCGTCACACCACTGCTGCTCCTCAGGCATTCACAGCTGCCTTTGCTGGTCCTGCACCTACACCCTCAGGTAACCCCCAAAACTCACAATTTGCTGTTGTCCAACAAATGGCAGCCCAATTAGGGTATCAACTCAGCCCTCTAATTCAGCAAACCAACCAATCTCAGGCCTTTATGGCAAGTCGGTCATTAAATAATAATCGTGGCAATTCGCGAGGCACCTACCGTGGCAATTATAACAAAAATCGGGATGACTCTCATGGAACCGGTGGCCAAAATCGCCAACCATCTTTTGCGTGGGCATCTACGCAAAACACAGTCTATGGTCATTGTAACCGATGCGGTATAGGCCACATCCCAGCTCAGTGCCCCAATAAATCTGGTTCCCCCTCCACAAGTGGTTTATCACAGCAAAGTTATGCAGCAGACTATGCAGCTTTCTCTAGTATTGGCTCCCCATATGGTTCAACCGACTGGAAACCTGATACCGGGGCCAATGGCCATGCCACTCCAGATTTAACAAATTTGGATCACTCAGAAGCTTATAATGGTAATCACTCACTTCATGTTGGCGACGGTAATCCCCTTCCCATCTTTCATGTTGATTCTTCAAAAATCTATTCCCCTAACAAAACTTTTAAACTCTCTAATGTTCTTCATGTACCCGCACTTAAAAAGAACTTACTATCTGTACAACAATTTTG
Organism: Helianthus tuberosus; assembly: GCA_030545235.1. Taxonomy (NCBI): domain Eukaryota; kingdom Viridiplantae; phylum Streptophyta; class Magnoliopsida; order Asterales; family Asteraceae; genus Helianthus; species Helianthus tuberosus. The sequence continues at coordinate 136,425,347 of CM060357.1, forward strand.
CTTAGATAATGATGTTTTCTTTGAGTTTCACTCGTCTTTTTTTGTTGTGAAGGACGAGTCTACACGTACCATCCTACTCACGGGTCCAAGTGATCAAGGTCTTTACACGCTTCGCTTGGCTCAATTAAAGTCTCTTCCGTATGTTTCTTTCACAGCCACCAAAGCATCCTCAACAATTTGGCACCATCGTCTTGGACATCCCCATGCTCGTGTTTTTAATTCTATTATTTCTAGCAATTCATTACCTGTTTCATCCCATTTATGTCATAATTTGTGTTCTTCTTATCAAATGGGGAGTCCTCCAAATTGTCTTTGAAGCTTTCAAATTTTTAAGTAATAATATATTAGATTTGGTTTATTGTGATGTTTGGGGTCCTGCTCCATCACTTTCTTTTTATGGACACAGATTTTTTATGTTGATCATCACTCCCGATATATGTGGTTTTACCCTTTTGCTCAAAAATCTGATGTTTACTTAACTTTTAAATCATTCGTTCTTATGGTGGAAAGACAATTTAACACTAAGTAAAAATGTACAAACAGATTTGGGGGGGGGGTGAATTTCGCAACCTTGCACCATTCTTCTCTTCACTTGGTATTATCCATCGACTTTCGTGCCCACACACAAGTGAACAAAATTGGCATCGTCGAGCGTCGAAACCGTCACGTTGTTGAAATGGGCCTTGCCCTTTTGGCTCATTCTAACACTCCGCCACGTTTTTGGAGCTTTGCCTACGAAACGGCGGTTTTCTTAGTCAATCGTTTGCCCTCTCGAAATAACTCCAACAAATCACCCTTTGAACATGTTTTCAAACGACCACCTGATTACTCCTTTCTAAGGGTATTCGGATGTCAATGTTTTCCCTATCTACGACTATACAATCGACACAAAATGGATTTTCGTTCCACTCTTTGTGTCTTTCTCGGCTATAGCCCATTACATCATGGGTATCGGTGTTTGGATCTAGACACCGAACGCGTGTACATTGCGCGTCACGTTCGTTTCAATGAAACCCATTTTCCTTTTCAACCTAAAATCCCTCGACCTACCACTGAACCTACCCCTCCCTACTACTCCACCTTCCCTGACATACCTGGCACAATCCCCACGGCTGAAACAACCTTGACGGCTGATACAACCCCCACGGCCACCCCAACCCACATAGCCACAACCACACCCACAGTCGCTACTGCCCCCACGGTTACCCCAATTGAACCCGTGTCTTGACCCACCTCCTAACCTCCATCTCCTCCACCCTGCCCTCGTCCATCCAACCTTTGTCAAAATCCAAAACCTACAATCCGCTATAATCCTTCAGCCTACCACACTTCTACTCATCCTTCTGAACCTTTGGAACCGTCCTCTTTTACTGTTTCCAACAGATCTCCGAAGTGGCGTCAAGCCATGGCTGAAGAGTTTGATGCTCTTGTTAAAAATGAAACATGGTCTCTTGTGCCTCAGGTTCCCAATACTAATATTATTGATTCAAAGTGGGTTTACAGGATTAAAAAGGATGCAAATGGGCAGGTTACTAGGTACAAAGCACGTCTTGTTGCAAAGGGATTCAATCAAAAATCGGGTATCGATTATCAAGAAACATTTAGCCCGGTTGTCAAGGCTACTACTATTCGGGTACTTTTGTCTTTTGCAGTTACAAGTCAATGGCCGTCGAAACAAATCAATGGCCACTTCGACAGTTAGACGTTCAAAATGCCTTTCTCCATGGTGATTTAAAAGAAACTGTCTATCTTCGCCAACCACAGGGTTTTGTTGATACATCCAGACCTGATCATGTATGTTTACTACACAAGTCACTATATGGTCTCAAACAGGCACCGCGAGCATGGTTTGAACGCTTTTCTACCACGTTACATCATCTCGGTTTTATTGGCTCTAAAACTAACCCATCTTTATTTATCCTCAAGCAACCGGGTACCTTGGTGTATGTTCTTGTTTATGTGGACGATATTATTGTTACAGGAAATAATCCAGCAGCCATTACCGACATCATCAGCAAGTTGGGAACTGCGTTTGCAGTTAAAGACCTCGGCACTTTGCATTATTTTTTGGGAATTGAAATTATACCTACCAGCAAGAATCTCAATCTTCTCGGCGAAAGTATATTTGTGATTTAATCACCAAAGCAGGTTTAGCTGAATGCAAACCTGTTCCATCTCCTATGAGTAGCTCGCAATCCTTGGTTATTGCTGACAGCCCTTTGCTTGTTGATCCTACCAAATATCGCCAAACTGTCGGTGCTCTTCAATATGCCACTCTTTCCCGACCCGACATAACCTTTGCGGTCAATAAAGTGTGTCAGTTCATGCACTCTCCCACAGATAATCACTGGTCAGCTGTCAAACGAATCTTACGATATCTTCAAGGTACATCTAACTACGGTCTTTTCATTCGCCAGAACTCTGGTTCTACTCTTCAGGCATTTACTGATGTCAACTGGCAAACTACCTTGCAAGCTTATTCTGATGCTGACTGGGTCGGCTGTCCTAATGACCGTCGGTCCACGGGGGGATTTGCCATCTACCTAGGTTCCAATCTTATCTCGTGGAATGCTCGCAAACAAAGAACGGTCTCACGATCTTCAACCGAATCAGAGTATAAAGCACTGGCTGACACAGTTGCAGAAATAACTTGGCTACAAGCTCTCTCTTAAATGAACTTGGTGTTATCTCCAAAGTCTCACCTACACTTTGGTGTGATAATCTAGGTGCAACATATCTCTCTGCCAATCCTATTTTTCATGCCTGCACTAAACATGTTGAAGTCGATTATCACTTTGTTCGTAAACAAGTTACCCCAGGGAAATTGACAGTCCGGTTTATCTCTACACATGATCAGATTGCCATCACAAAGGTTCCTGCTGTTAAGGTCCAAGTTGCAGGTCGTTCCCCGCCCTTAACTTGCGGGGGGATGTTAGACAATATATTTTAGATAGTATTTTTATATTTACTATTCTTAAGGGTATCTAAGTGTAATATCTTTTCCTATATATAGGACATCTTGTAATTGTTTTTACGTAACAATAACAAACATTATTCTATGTTATTAGTGGCCTAGTGGCAAAGGCAACGCCTCTAGGAGCACCATTTAAAGGGGGGTCTCAGGTTGTTCAATCCTGGACAAGTATAATATTTGGTGTGTAGTTTAGGAGTAGGATAAAATTGTTCAAAAAATAAATAAATTTATATAAAAAATTGGGTTATAATTTTGTATTTCCGGGATTAAGAGATTGAACCAAATGCTTTATAAGATACGAGAAAGAGTAACAAGCACCGTAATTTCATTTTCTAATGCAGTGTCACAAATGCGTGCAACCATTTTGGAATAATCATAAAGAGCTATGCTCATATCTTGTCCCATTTCTGGGAGATTTGGCATGCGATGAGCAGCATAGTTCATTAGAACTTTTTCACCTAGTTTCCAACAAACGTGCGAAGTAATCTGCAAAAGGAACAACACTTAGTATAGGACATAAATGTAGTTACATGGATATTAAAAGCCCTCGCTATGCGCCTAGTTACTAGGCGCTCACTTTAGTTCTCCAAGCACACTAAATGCCATTTTTTATTATCTAATATAAGTTTCGACAATACCGACTACCGATTGAATCAACTTTCATTTCTGATCCAGTTTAGAACTTTCAAGTTTTGGAATCACATTTGAATCTTCACTATTTTAGAACTTTTAGTGCTAATTAAATGATATTAAATGTTAAGTAATAGCAATTTTTTTCTCAGGCCCTCGCTTTTTTGCGTCTTGCACCTAAGCCCCAGGCAAGCCCTATGCGCCTAGCACCTTTGATAACTATGTGTAGAGATCAGCATTTGGTACCGGTACTGAATTTCTTGTACTGAATCATTTTTGGTACCAATTCGGTTCCCACTTTTTGGTGGTTTTCAGGAGCAGTACCTTAGGGTTCCGTACGGTACCGGTATTTTACCGATTTTTACCTTCAAATGCCGGAATTTTGGCGATTTTTTTAGATTGGTACTTTCGGTACCGGTATCGAGCTCACCCCCAACTATCTATAATTAGTGAGAATTGAAAGTCAGGAACACAATGATCACCTGATTATCACGTTCCATGGTTGTAACTATGAGCCTTAGAAGCTCAGGCGCGAGCTCCTTATTTTCATCAATGATCATGGTCATAATTTTCTCCATCTCGAATACGATAGCAGAGGAATTGGAGCTTAAAACCCAAAAGAAGAAGAAACCGAGTTAAGCATTAAAGTCTTCCACGAAACAAGAAACTTAGTTGAGTAACATTTTACCGGATTACTAATTCTTTTGGTAATCATGAGAACCCGTCAATGCCTTGCTAACAAACAAGAACAGGTAAATCGCACCTTAAAACATATTATATATTTTCTTTGGGGGGGGGGGGGGTGATAGACATTTTTGCGTACAAAATACCATATATTTTTTAAGGGGCCGCCCACCTTAAAACAACAACAGCCATACCCAGTAAATCCCACACATAGTAAAGCTATTGGCAAGGTCTGGGGAGGGTGAGATGTAGGCTGGCATACCTTAACCCTATCCCTATGGATAGAGAGGTTGCTTTCAGAGAGACCTCCGACTCCAAAACAAATAGCATGCAAATAAACAAAACTAAAGAATGTATACATAAAGAGCTATCAATAATAGAATAAGAGTTGTAAGTGCTAACATGATAAAAATAGCCAGATACATCAACAAAAAAGAACATATGTGCATAGAAAACAGGAAGACCATCCTATGTAAATTCTCCAAAAGTTTAGGGAAAAACGAAGCCCCCAAGACAAAGTAAAGATACACCAGTACTACCTAAAAGTCCTTAACCTTAATCATACGTCTCCACGAACTCCTGTCCTGGACCATGTCCTCAGAGAGGTGCAACTCTAGCAACTTAGAGAGGTGCCCGCCTTAAAACATATGTACAAAAATATAATATAATATATTATAAGGGAGAGGATCATTAGAAAACTACTTAAAGGTGAGAAAACTAAAAAACTACAAAAAAAAAAAAAACACCAAAAATGTTTAAAAAAATTGGTGTCTTTTTTAAGCTTTTTTGGGAGTTTTTTAGTTTTCTCATGATCCATCCCCTATGATATAAATGATGATGATGATGATGCATCCCCTATGATATAAATGGGTTAAACGGGTCAATCCGTCAAGGTTGACATGAACCCGACACGTTTAGCTAAACAAGTTCAACCTGAAACTGACATGAACCTGTTTAGACTAAATCCAAACTCGCGAATTTCGTGTTAGGTTCGTGTTGTCATAAATCCAACCACAGATTACCAGTTTAGCATGTCATTTTTGTCTTTTTCTTTGGAATATTATTATTTATAGATCTATTTTTTTTTTTTTTGTTTGGATTGGAGCTGAGGGTCTCTCTATCTCTAGGGATAGAGGTAATGTTTGCCTACATCTTACTCTCCCCAGATTATGCCACCCTACAAGTAGCTCTGCAATTTGTGGGATTTACTGGGTTTGGTTGTTATTGCTTCAGGATATTTTTTAGTTTCTAATTGTAAAGAAATAGATTAATAATGCTAAGTATTTGTCATTTGAAATAAAAAGAAAAGTCCACAAAAATGACCTGCTAAACCAGTGATCAGGTGAAATTTTTGCTAATTTTGCAAAATAATAATAATAACAAGGGAAATTGGCCTGTAATAATCTCACCTAGACCTTATTGGCCATTAATAATCCCACCTCAGAATATTCCCCCCACCAGTCCCACCTTTTACCTATTTTTCCTACAATGGTCCCCCGTTAAAAAACCTTAACGGAGTTAAGCTTTTTTCCAAATTACAAACAAATTTTTAGGGCTTTTGATCAGAACGATGATACAAGTCCATTGATGTAAAACTTACTTCGAAATGGTGCTCCAAGTGACTTGATTTTGGTTAATTGAAAATTTAAACACCCGAATTGAAGCACCGTTTTCATCGTTTGGAGCACCGTTTCGAGGCAAGTTTTACATCAATGGACTCGTATCGTCGTTCTAATCAAAAGCCCTAAAAAATCTGTTTGTAATTTGGAAAAAAGCTTAACTCCGTTAAGTTTTTTTAACGGGGGGGGCCATTGTAGGAAAAATAGGTGAAAGGTGGGACTGGTGGAGGGAATATTCTGAGGTGGGATTATTAATGGCCAATAAGGTCTAGATTGGATTATTACAGGCCAATTTCCCTAATAACAACAACCTGAAAATTGGTTACATTCTACTAAATCATAAGTGCAAAGAAATAGAGTGTTTACTTGGCAACTGTTAGAAATTGTTTAAACAACCGTACTATTAGTCCGTGTCCATCCAGCTTGAGGTCCAACATCAGCACCCACAATCTGATAGTGCTAAATGTTTTTAGAACTTTACTCATCTTAGCATAGCATCCACCATTTGAAAAAGATAATTTCTCAAAGGTAATTACAACCATTTCAAACAAATCCTGTGACCCACAAACAAGAAAACAAAACAGTTACTTTTAAAAGGTTAAATTAAACCATCATTCATATGTTTCATACCTTCATTTGTTCATCATTGTAGGGGTTTTTTGGTGACATGATTCTCATGATCTCACATATGCAGCATGCAACTGAGATGTTTACATTCATGTCAGCATGTCTCACAAGTTCTTTAGCAAAGATTCCCTCAGTTATTGGTTTCAGTGCATCGTTTATCGATTTCGAAGGCGACTGTTGCACCTTTGACAAAATTTCCTCCAATTGCTATTACAAAAACCAAATATGAGCATAAATGGAAATTTTGTTGAGTAATCACTTCATTTGTTGGACGTAATTCCTGGATTCAAGCATATGAGGCGGGTTGGGCCGAGTAATTCGAGTTATGGATTAGTACGGTTATTTGGTTAAGTTAATTAGAGATATATTAAATGAGTTATATTTAATTTATAATAGATAGGTTAGATAAATATGGGGTTTATATTATTATCTAATTAGGAAGTTGTGTCCTACTCTAATGGTAACCAAGTAATGTCCTAACTCTTATGTAACCTGATCAAAGTTGTGATAAAGGTTAAGAGAAGAGGAATCAGTTTTGAGTTATTTTCTTATTAATAAGACTGAGAGTTATTCAATATAAATTCTTTTCTTCTATTTATCTATTCGGTTTGATTGTCGATTGGACTTGATCATTAATGCTAAAGACCAGTGGCGGAGCTTGACCAAAAGTTTCGAGGGGGCGTAAAGTCATGGGACCCAAAAAAAAATTCCTATCGTTATGTTTCGGGTCGGGTCGGGTCGGGCCGGCTATTCGATTCGGGTCGGGTCAAATAATAATAGTTCCAAATAAAACTAAAAAAATTTTATTCACTCAAAGGATCCGTTCTTACCTATAAAAAACTAAATATTGTTTAACAAACAAAAGACTAAATATATATATAATGGTACGAGATAAATGAAACCTAGACGAAGAATCACAACTCAGCCCGACGACCTTTAAGATTTAAAGTGGTAACAAACTTTACTTTGATTTATAAATTGTATAAATATTTAGGCAAAATAATTGTTGGGGTGGTCGTATATAATTTTAAAATTTTCGGACGAAAAATCGAAAATTATACACTTCTAACCGAAAATTGGAGGGGGCGGGTGCACCCCCCAGGCACCTACTAACCTACGCCCCTACTAAAGACTAAGAAAACTTCAATGACCATATTAAAACAAAAGATTCTTAGCCAGCCGATTATTACATATATTTTAGGAATAGATTGTTGTGGTCATATAGAGATAATCTTTTGTATTTATTGTATATATCGTTTCCTTATTATTTGGTTGTACTCTTCCCTATATATAGGGCCTTTGTTTATCAATAAAGATCATCGAATATTTTACAGCCATATTACTTTTAAAGATAGCACACGAATGGAAATAGAAACATGAGTAAAAGTTGATATCGAACAAAATTACAACAGCAGCAACAACTGTATCCAGTATATCCCACAAATGGCAAAGTTATTGGTAGGGTCTAGGGAGGATGGGATGTAGGCAAACCATACTTCTATCCATGGGGATAGAGAGGTTGCTTCCAGAAAGACCTAGGCGCTAGTAACAAACAGTAGACAAGCAACCAAGCCTAAAAATTCAGAAAAAAAGAGCTACCAAAAAACAAAAAGTCGGTGGATGAGTAACATGGTAGTATAGGAACATATATATAAAGTCATAAGACCACATATAGACACAGATGTAAAAAGACAATCACATGCAATGTCCACCTAAAGTTTAGGAATATGTCATTACAACAAAGCTAAGACACAAATGAACCCTCTCCTAAAGGTCCTATCTTCGACCATGTCCTCATAGAGGTGCAACTTGCTTAATCCGCTCATCCCAAGTCATTTTGAGCCTGCCCCTACTCCTCCCCTCCACAGTTAAGAGTTCCATTGCTCTAACTAGTGTTATCGTTTGCCTCTTCTTCACATGCCCAAACCATCTCAATTTGACAAACTAGTCACACCTAGTTTTTCCCTAAAAACCTCAATTCTTATCCAGTCTAGGTTGTATGCCCCCACATACACCTTAACATCCTCATCTCCGCTACCTCCATGTTACGAGCATGTGCCTTCTTAATGGCCCAACAGTCTATCCATACATAATTCACGAAACTTAATCATACATGTTTCAGAACCCTAGTTATCGAGAAAAGTGAAAGTTGATATCATGACATTTGGCAAAATTGCATGAAGCTTAATCATACATGTGTTGAGTATGGAGCAAAAATCAACAGTGATTGCAATGAGTTACTAGAAAAATATGAAACCCTAACCTTGAGAAGATGGAGAAGGTCGGCAGTTGAAGACGGAAGAAGTGAGAGCTTCTTCGTAGCGTACTGAAGCTGGATCATGGTCTTTGTGAGTGAAGCCATTGTTCATAGACTCACCGAGCTACAGCTACAGCTTCGGTTTCAAGTTGCATTGTCACTTTTGCTGAGTTCAAGTGTGTCACTCTTGCTACCCGCGGTAGCGTAGGGATCAAGTTTGAACCCAACTAAGGGGCTGTTTGGCTAAGCTTTTCAAAACTACTTATTTGCTTTCTGAAAAGCAAATAAGTAGTTTTGAAAAGCTCCGTTTTAAAGCTTTTCAAAACTAATTATTTGCTTATTTGCTTTTTAGAAAAGCAAATAAGCAAATAAATAGTTTTGAAAAGCTTAGCCAAACAAGCCCTAATTTTGTGTTCCAGAGTTTACTAACGGAAAGGAAAGGAAACAAAAGGAAAGTAAAAATATTTTGTGTTCCAGAGTTTCATTTAAGGAAGGAAATGACAGGAAAACTAGGCTAAATTCTTTAATTTTTCTTTCCTTCCGATTTGGGAGGAAACGGTGGGAAAGACATCTTTTTTTTTTCCTTTCTCGTCCTTTCCTTTCTCACTTTTGCTTTCTTTTCTTATCCCTCATTAAGTTAACTCGGGAACAGAGCGTTAAGGTTGGTTCGGAATATTATTTAATAATTAAGGGTTTTTGGATTTTATCACCCCCAACTATCGGCCTTTGACCGTTGCCACCCTCAACTAACACTTTGACACCCGGCACCCCCAACTTGACTTTTCGTTTGCAATGGCACCACCCAATTAACCAAACACTAACTTACTTAATTTTCTATCCTACGTGACACTCCATTTCCTATGTAGCAAGATGAGGTTGATTATTTGGAGACTTATGTGTATATTTTAATTACTGTAATTAATATATACATATATAAACTATAATTAATATATTAATATATCTAATATATACATAATACATAATGTTGCGGAGAAAAAACACACAGTTTGTGTGTGTTTATGTCCCTCACCCTCTCCACACTCCACCACCTACATCAACCACCACCCTTCACAGCCGTCATCAACCACCACCGCCCCGCCTACACAAAACTGATCCCTCTCTCTACCCCCTCTCTGTACATCTCTCTATCTCTCCCTCCCACACTCCACCGTCATCAACCACCACTGCCCCACCTGTGGTTAACTTGAAACCAAAATACCGGTGCCGGAAGAGACGACGGTGGTGCTTATGTTCAGAGGAAATGATTTCAGCAATGACGGCGGGGTTCCAACAAATCTTTGGTCAGTTCAGATCGTCTAGATTAGGGCTTTTTAATGGTAGTTAGGGTTAGATTAGGGGGGTGGTTGTGGTGGTTTTGATGAGGGTGGTAGATCTGAGTCGATTTCAACAAAAGTGGGTTTTGAAGAGGGCGGTGGTGGTGGATTTTGAAGAGGAAAGAGGGTGGCGGTGGATTTTGAAGAGGAAAGAGGGTGGCGGTGGTGATGGATCTCGAAGATGATATATAATTTGAAAGTTGGGTTTTGCGGCTTATATAGAAATTAGATTTGGGATGAAGATGATATAGAATTTGTATGTTTTAATTTTGTAGAATGATATAGAAATTAGATTTAAGTTTTGTTTTTTTTTTATTTGTTCTTGTTCATGAACTTGCAGATGAACTTTGAATGTAATGAATGATATGAACATCTTGAATGTTTGAAGATGTTCTTGCATGATGAAACTGATATGAACATAGTCCCAGATCTTCAAAATGATGAAATTAGAATTTAGGATTTATTATTGTTTTTTTTAATATTGTAAAGAAAGAGATGAGGTTTAGATACACATCAACGTCACGTAATCATCTCCAACTCGGCAAACCTGTGCCACATCGGACAAAAAACTAACCAGGTTAGTGCAGATTTAACTGGGTGGTGCCATTGCAAACGAAAAGTCAAGTTAGGGGTGCCGGGTGTCAAAATGTTAGTTGGGGGTGACAACGGCTAAAGGCCGATAATTGGGGGTGATAAAATCCAATAACCCAATAATTAATAATAGAGTTTGGGCTAGGCTTCTTTTCATCTTGTTGGTTGTTAATTGTTATTATTAATTATATTTGGTATTTCTCAAATTTATCTAATTTTGGTTGGTTCTCGAGTAGTTTCTACTCGTTTGGAAAGAATAGTTAGACCAAACTTCGGTTTACTATCTCAGGGTCGGTGTAGACGAATTACAATCAAATTGAGAGCTTGAGTATTTATCAGATAGAAGAGACTTGAGGTTTTATCCTCTATCCTTTGCAATAATAACAAGGGTGGAATGGGCATTATTCGGTGACTCCTTCGGTGAGTGCATATGCCGATCGGGGAGGCACCCCTTGGGTGGATTCGGTGTTTGGTGAAATGAGTAGTCACCAAGTGGATAAGAGGACAGAGAAGGGAGAGAGGGGGGTTAATGGTGGGCTCCGCCCTCTTTCAACCAATCATAAATTTATCTTTTTAAAAAAAATGTTTACCTCTCTTTATGTGTTTGAACACCCCTAATGTTTGAGAGCAAAATGGGAAGTGAATGGGAAAGTTGACATGACATGATATTGTTGGTTAGAAAAAAAGTTTACCACTCCCCATTTAACAATCACCCTTTCCAACCTAAAAAAAAGAGTCATGGATGCTATATATATAAAGGATTGGTTGTGCTCAACATAACTAATATAATTGGTTATTAAATTATATGAAGAGGACGAGCTATGGCAATTAAATTAGAATTATAAAATTCTGTTTAATTGAGGAACACATAAAAAAACTTAATTTCTAAATCGTTTATCACTTGTAGAGATCGCATACGAACCCAAAACCGATGGACAAAAAGACTTGTTCATAAAGGAGTCAAATTTTATGAATTGACGTTCCACATATTAAAAAATGCATCATGTTAGTGTTGACGTGGGGATTACACCACACCCCTAGTAAGAAAGAGGGGCATTGGTAAGGAGGCAACATATTACCTGTTCATGTAAAAAAAAAAAAGATTTTGAAGTATTATGGAATAGAAATCTAACGTTGAGGTGGGGAATGAAAGAAAACACCACACCCCTAGTACGAGAGAGGGGCAGTGGTAAGGAGGCAATGGATTACCCATTCATCACACGAAACAAAATTTTTTTGAAGTATTGTGGAGTAGAAATCTAACGTGAAAGTGGGGAATGAAAGGAAACACCACACTCCTCACCCTCTCTCATCTCAAAACCATAACACGTGTCCTAAGAAGCAGTGGCGGACCCATAATTTTTTTGCTAGGGGATGCGGAATATTTGTAAAGATTTTAGGCCACTAGCTATATAAAAAGAATCGGTTCATAGCACGTCAGATCGGGTCGGGTCATGTAAGACTAAAGAACATTAAACTAAAATTTATATAATCATCAAAAACACGTCAAACGTCATTACAAACGTATTTAAAGTTGTGCCCTACAGGTTTTCATTTTTTGAAATCTATCCAAAACATCATCTAGAGATACTAAACAATCCATAAGTTCGTTACATTCTTACTCATGGTTCCTATCACATATAAATTCCTCCATAAGTTCATAAAACAACCTTAAACACTTAAACAAAATAAACAATCATATTCAACCATAGTCTATAATTTTCAAACATTCAAGCCCTAGTATTAAATGTTGATTACTTGTAACTAATCATTTAAATAAACAAAGCTATAAATAAAACAACAAAATCATTTAACTACAAGTCTAGAACAACCAAAAAAACATCAAAAAATATAAAAAAGATCAAACACTTATACGTCTATATGTTCTCCTAATCATCATATAAAACAAAAAAATCAATAAAGAAAACATACTACTTTTGTATCGGAATTCTGGATCAATATGAGTCGGTCTTGCTGGATTTTTGGTTTTTCCGGCAAAAAAAAGTCGTTCGGTCGTGAGCAGTGGCGTCAAATCGCTGGGATTTTTTTTTGGGGGGGGGGGGGTGGATTTGGAATTGGAATGGGTGGATGGGTTTAGGTTATTTTATTTAGTTTAAATTTCTTTGAGTTGGGTTTGAGTTTGGGTTAATAAAATTAGATTGTAGATTGGGCTTTGATTGGGTTAAGTAATTAAGTGAATAAGTGGTTAAAGAATAATTATATAAATTGTTGTTATTTAGTTATATATTAAATAATAATCAGTTTTTATTTTTTATAAATTAATAATATTTTTTTTTCTAAGTGGGGCGGTTGAAAATTTTCAAGGGGTGCGGGTGAAAATTTCCAAGGGATGCGGTCGAAATTTCCGGCAAAAAATAACACTAAAATTATTTTTTCAACGGGTGCGCCCGCCCACCCACGGGTTAGGGTGGGTACGCCCTTGCTAAGAAGTCAAAGTTGGTAAAGTGATGTTTTACAACACCAAAAAGTTTACACGAAATCTACATCAACAAAAGTTTGTTCATGTAGCCTTCACATAGATAATAATGTTGTGGCGTTGTGCTAATAACCAAAACTATTGTTAAATACAAATGTATATCTATGCTATATATATAAGCATATCCAAGGGACTACTTAAGGTAATTTGCCATTTCCCTTAAAACACCTTTAAAACATGATGTACAAATGCTTAAAGCACATGAAAATCAAAATTGAATTTACTTTCCAATTATACCCTTGGGTCACTCAAACAAAACACGCGAACACAAATTAGGGTTTCTAGATCATTCATTCCTCAGATCTCACATTTTCAAAAACCTTAGCCACCCCCTTTTTCTCTTTGGCGATTCAAGAACATGAAGGTGATTTCACCACGATTTCACCATGATTCACCAGATCATTGAAGATTGTAAGAGATTGATGAAGAATCTGACCTCACGGTTCCGATTTAGGGCTTTTTTATTACACATCTTATTAGGGTTTGATAAGAGCTCAAGATCGAGATACTATTTTAAAGTTAGAAGGTATACTCTTTCAACTTGTTCTTGCGTTCATATGTTTTAGTTGTTGCAATAAAGGTTTGTAAGAATTCCAGATAGATCTATTGTTTTGTGGTTTAGGGTTCCACCGGATCTAACAGCGGTAACGTCGTTAAGATCTGGAAATGGCTGCACACTACATTGCTTACAAGAATGGCACCGTTAAAGTTCAGATCCACTTCAGATCTGGAAATAGTTCGATTACTCAAATATTTCACTTATTTCTTACTATAATAAAAGGTTTATTACGTTTTTAAGTCATTTTTTATTTTGTTAACAGAAACGACGACAAGATCTGGAAATGGTTGCACACTACATTGCTTACAAAAATGGCACCATTAAAGTTCAGATCCGCTTCAGATCTGGAAATGGTTCGATAACTCAAATATTTCACTTATTTATTACTCTAATCAAAGGTTTATTACGTTTTTAAGTCATTTTTTATTTTGTTAACAAATTATGTCGTTTGATTTCGTTTGTTGAGGATTTGAAGATCAATATTTTTTTATATGTGCTAATGATGATCATATGTTGTGTTTAAGGTTATGTGGGTTGGACTGTCTTGTGTATTGTATATAAAAGCACTAAGTACACGTGTTTATACGTTTTTCTGCATATATGTTAAAGTTGTTGTTTTTATCCATCTTTGTGAATCTTGAAAAGTGAAATATGAAATGAGTTTTAACATGAATTTGTTAGTTTGATAAACGAAGTTACAAACAATTTACATGGAATAAAATAATTAAAGATTTTGGAAAGACAATGTACTTTTATGGAGAAATTTTAACATCATAGGTAAAGGATAATGCAGGTCTTGACAGATAGTGTGATTCATCATGTGTTTGGTGAGTGAAGTTTTTATAAGAAAATGTGATTACTGAATTGAGTCCCATGTGATGTTAGGATACTAAAATATTGACCAAATTTGTGCATCACTATGGATGTATTGCTATAATGATGAAAGATTTAAAATTATTAGACATATGTGAAAAACATTTTAATTTTTAAACGTGGTTGGATTTACTCGTTAGTTTTTGTTATTTGATTCATATGTCTCATAAACTTCGTTTGGTAGCTTTTGATCCATGTTATCCTTTTTCCTGCTTTTATAGTCATTTTCAAGATTCATGAATTTGGTCATTATATATTAAATTTGTTTTCTTGGAAGAAATAAGATATCTTATACTAATTAGGGTTTTTGTTTTCTTGAGATATTAATTTCATGTGGGAATTCAAGTTTAGAAGGAACTGCAACTGAAGATGTTCCGATAAGTAGCCGAGAAGGTAAGACCTGATGTTTGGCAGAGAGCTTAGTTTCTTTTTTGTATTTGTATTTTTGTCCTTATTAGAACTTGAATGCATTAGGTTCTTTCACTCTCTGTTGAAATCAATCTAGACCTGTTACAAACAATGGTTATTCAAACATTTCTTTAGCTCGTATTTTTTTGATTGATAATTATTCGTGTAAGGTTGGAATGGTGTTCGCCTGCATTTTGAAAGGTTCATTGAAATTCTCAAGGTGTAATTTTTATTTATTTATTTTTTGTTTGTGTTGTAGAACTTCATTCTAAAGTTTATGCCAGCTTACGAAATGTTTTATCTTTATATAGCTTGGTGATCTGGAGAAAGCAAAACTTGGTTTGGGCCACAATTATAGTAGGGCGAAGGTCAATTTATGTGGTTTCTTACAGTTGCATCAATATTTTGGCAACTCAACTTGAGTTTGATTTTTTTCTGTTGCTTCTTTGTTGCAGTTTAATCTTTAATCACGACAAAAAGTTATCAACATCAACACAAAAAAACATGGGTCGGGCCAGTCATGTTAATTTTACACAAGACCCTACATGATATACCAAGATGGAAGAAGGTTTTGGTTGTTCGGTGAAAAGGGAATGTGGCGTATGCTTCTATGACTTGTACCTTTCTGGTGCCAGCTGTGCGTGTTCACCTGATAAATACTCGTGTCTAGAACATTCAAAGCAGATATGCATGTGTCCATGGAGTTCAAGGTTCTTCCTTGGTATAACCAATAACAACCCTCCTAAAAATATTTTTGGACACCAAAAATGTTCCTAAATATACCTCGTACGTGAAAACCGGACTCGGAATATCCCTACACTTGTAAAAATCAAGAAAATCAAGATCCAGCAGTCGCTCGCGGGCCGTGACGGAGATCCTTTGATCTGTCGCGGGGCGCGACATCCTCATTCTTATCCGAACACGTGGCGTGCCACGTGGCACCAGACTCAGCAGGCATACCCCCTGACTCAGCAAAGCTATAGACGACATGTGGTCGCTCGCGGGCCGCGAAGGCCCTAGCCTTCTCTTTCACGGGGCGCGACCAAGTGGTCGAACAACCTATATAAGGGGTGCCAGGGCTCATTTGATAGTAGTTCATTTCTGAATTCTCTCTCAACTTTCTAAATAATAGGAATTCTGCTCGAGCTTAATACCCACTATGTAGCGAAGCTCTGCCTCGTTGTAAGTACTATAACCCTGCTATTACCCTACACGATCGATTTAGGATTCCGTAATGCATGTCGGCTCTGCCCGACTCAGTCATTGGAATTTTGTCTCATGTGTACACCCGATTGATTTAAAATTTCTGTAATGCATGTCGGCTCTGCCCGACTCAGTCATTGGAATTCTGTCTCGAATGTACAGTTAAATTGAATTAGGTTATTTTACTAACACGTGTGCAATATTTGATTTAATAGATAATAACTAGGAGATTCTCGGGAAGCCTTAGTATTATCTAAACTTGCAATGTGAGTTCATCTGCTTTTTATAAATTGTTTTTATAAAAACCTCAATTGTTTTAAATTATATTTAACAGTAATTGAGTATTTGTAAGTCTTCAATTACTGCCGGTATGTTGGGGTTTTGTATACAAAATTTGTGAGATGTTACCATTGGACAACGAGTTAGCCAATGAGTAATATGACCCACAAGTCGGGTTGACAGTACCATTTGGTAATTGATTAGATCAAGCAAATGCAATTGTAGGTTGCACTCAATTTTGTTAAAATATTAAAACTGTTTTGATTAAACTGGGATGCACTCACCAGTATTTCTTGCTGACAAAATATTTTAAAAACGCGTTTCAGGTAACTAAATGTGAAAGCCCAATAGAAGCCAGCTAGAGAGCACTGAAGACTTGGAATAGTGGCTATAAAAGTTACCTAAATAAACAAGACATTTTATTTTCAATAAATAGGGTTTATCCCAATAAACATGTTTGTAATGGAAACTTGGGTTTATCCCAATATATTTATTAATAATAAAATGAGGTGTTTTACTCTGATACAATATTTCCTAACTACGGTCCTGATGTATTCTGCTGCCAAATTAATAAACACCGATACCACCCACTCTGAGTAGCTCGCGGCCACCCGCTCCCGGGCAGGGGTCGGGGGTTGCGACAGAAGGTGGTATCAGAGCTACAGCCACTGATTTAAGCCAAAGAAGTGTTCTGCTGACACTGGAATTTCAAATTCTGTGTTAGGAAATAAATTATGTGATTATGTGTTATTTGACTATTTGTTAGTTTACAGTATGAGTGATCAAGGAACATCGGACGCTTATCGTCATTTAGATAGTTCACGAAAAATGAGGGAACCTCATCTCAGCCTGATCCCACAAGATATTCAGCCGATACAGAAGAGGGAATATTTATTTTTAAGGCACAATCGGAGGAACCTTTTACTACTAAGAAAAGAGGTTGGTTTAATAGAGGAGCTCATGAAAGAAGAAAAAGAATGAAAAAGTTACAGCAACAGAGAGCAATAGCCATGGCCAATAAGGAGGCGGATGCACAGATTCAGGAAGTAACCAGTAGATCACCTTGGGAGGAAGAATTAGATAGACAGTTGGCCAATTTCCATATGTTAGCCACTACAGCCGTAGATAACAACCAAAACCAAGTAGCCGAACCTCCAGACCACCCGATGCTAGAATCCCACTCCGAGAACCAATTCCCGATACCTGCATTTAACCCAGACGAATCACCTAGAATCCCAACTCCACATCCTCTAGGATATGATCCATGGGTTGATGACAATAGGTCATATTCGACCTTATACCCTCCTGAAGAAGAACTAAAACCTTTAGAACTTGATCCGTGGAAGGAAATCGATAGGACATTTTTCGAAATGAATAGCGGAGACCCCTACGAGGAACCCGTACCTCCATTGAACCATTAGATCCACAAATGAGTCAAAAACAGGTGCAGGAACTCCATCAGTATGGATAAGATTTAGTAAATGAGGGGAATAGAATCAGACAGACAGGGGAACGACTAGTTTGGAAATATGATGAGCGGGAAATGCAATATTGGATGAACGGCACTTAGTGCATAACTAGATATACGTGTCGTTTTGTACTATAATATATATATATATATATATATATATATATATATATATATAAGTAGGGATGTATAATATTTTTCATTTCCAGTTGTAATTTGTAATAGATGCATCTATATATAAAAAAGAGTAAAAGTCGCAATGATCGACATTTTTGACCAACTTGTTCGTGTGATTGTGTATAAATAATTGTATTCAATTCTATTCTGTGATAATTAAATATCTGATAAATGTTTACGATTCAGATGGACAACGAAGTAAATCAAGAAAACTAGAATAATGAGAATAACGGAAACCAAATAGATAACAGTGCCATTTTACATATAGTGGCACAAGGAAATATAGATGCCATGCCTTATATTATCAAGACTGTTAAAGAAGCAGATAAATCTGCAAATGGCAGTAAACGTCAACACACTGAACCCAGTCACAGTGTGAATAATGACAATGGACCTATTATCCAAGCTCCAATTCCTAAAAGAAGAAGAACTGCTCCATACGGTTGTTCTTTTAAAGAATTCTTGGCCTATAAACCAATAGAATTCTCAAGCAATGAAGGAGCCATTGCTACCTTACGTTGGATAGAAAAGACGGAAGCAGTCATAAAAATAAGTAAATGCGCAGACGAAGATAAGATTATGTTTGCTTCTAATCTTTTCAAAAATGCAGCCTTAGAATGGTGGAATACTATTCTCCAGTCTAGAAGAAGTGACATGGTTTATAATATGGAATGGATCAACTTTAAGGAAATGGTTGAAAGAAAATTATGTCCTCCTAATGAGAAGGAACAAATAGCCAATAAGTTCCTAAATGTCACACCCCAACCGATGGCGGAATCATCGGGACGCGGGACTAGGCGAATCAGATTGCTCAAGAGAATCCATAGCAACTAAAATTGCGATAATATTTAATGTGTTCATTATCCCATACTAATAAACAAATACAATCACATAAGCTGTCATGAATTTCATGTTCTCTCAAACAATACAAATCTGACAACCTAGGTTTTAGGTGTGTTTCTAGACTTCCTAGCTTGATTTGATGTAGACTGCGACTAAACCTGCAACATACGTTAAAACGACGTCAATACAAAAGTATTGGCCAGTATACAAGTTTTGATAGAAAAGCATAGTAGATAAAAGTGTTGCGAATTACCACATACAAAAACGGGATACCTAACATATACACAAGACAGTTACTACTAGCTAGGTCGCTCGAGCTGCGATTGCGATTGCTATTCATCCTAACTAGACCCCGTCGGGTACTATAGTACTATACTAGTTAAGGCGGGACGTCGCGAGTAAAAGTCCTAGCACATATGTAACTAGCATCACGTGTTAATATGTAAGTCAGTCATTCGCAAGTGGTAAATAGTTTGATCATTCGATTAGTTTAGTTTGATAGAAACGTATGTTACACCCAAAAATGCGATAAAAAGGGGGTTCGAGCATACTCACAGTCGGTGCTCAACATAACTTGGTTGGATTGAAGGGAGCGCGTCTGAGATTAGCCTGATTACAGTATGATGGCGTAAGCGTTGAGCAGTGCGTTAAACGGTGGCGAGTGAACCAAGTGTCGAATGGTAATCCGATCGGATGGCCAGTCGGTCTAATGTCAATCCGTTCGGATGGTCATCCGATCGGATGGCCATTCGATGGGATTGACATTTGTTTGGTAAGGATGTGTTTGTGTATGATGGATTTGAAGTTTTTGTTGTAGCATTTTGAAAACAGAGAAGTATCTCCACCCTTCAGGTCGTCGATCGAATGGTTGCTCGATCGGATAGCGATCCAATTGGCAGGACACTTAGTGAGAACAAGTCCACAACAGGATGGTCACTCGATCGGATAGCTATCCGATCGGATGACAGTCCGTTGGAAACTAATGATCTTTGAAAATTATAAAAAGGATCAAGTGTTGGAATCCAAAATGTCAAATAGTCGGATGGTCGTTCGATCGAATAGCAATCTGATCGGACGGCAATCCGTTCGACGTTCAGACCCTCGAATAGTTTGAAAATGTTTAAGTGTGGAACCAAGTGCAATCCGATCGGATGGCAGTTCGATCGGATGGCTATCCGATCTGGCGGCAATCCGTCCCATCGAACCAGATCGTCTTGAACTTGATTATTTTTGAAAGTTTTTGCGGTTTGATAGAGATGGTATGGCAACGTATTAAACAATGGAACTCCACCGAGGCCAAGTCTTCAGATCGGATGGGAATCACCTTGTCCGATCATTTAACTGTCCTTGACGTTGTTCGTGTTCAACCAGTTAACCAGTCATCTCGTCGATAGTAATCAGTTCCCAAACCGACACTTCACTTGAGAATGAGTAGAAGGCCTGAACGAGCTCCAATTCTATCGGTTTTGAAGTAAGAAAAGTTAAGAAAGTTTGATGAAAGCTTGAAATACTTAGATTCAGCTTAGATCTAGGTGAGATTAGTGCTTACACGTCGTGGAATCCATTAGATCTGAACTGTTCTTGATGAGATGAGGTCACACTTCCTTGTTCCTAAGAACTCTATGATGACATCACCTTAGAACGCCCCAAATCAGAGGATTTACGGTGAAAAAGTGAGATTTGATGTTGGAAAAGATGAAGGAGTGCGTGTAGATCATAGAAGTACAAGATTTGAGGTAGAAACTTACAAGAATTGCGAGGAATCGAGAGAAAATAGCCCCAAAGCATGCTGGTCGAGTGAGAGTTGTCACATCCCTTGAACAGTGATGTGACAAGTGCTATTTATAGGTGAAGAGGAGAGGAGGTGATGGAGTGCAATGGATCGGATGGCAATCCGATCAGATAGCCATTCGATCGGTTGGTCACTCGATCAGATGCTCATCCGATCGGATGACCATTTGATCGAATGGTCGTTCGATCGGTGGTCTCTGGCGAGTTGTGTTTCGATGTTTCGTTTTGTTCGTTAAGCGTTGCGATGGTTTGATTACTCATTTTCATACACATATTCATACATTTATTATAATTAGTCACAAAGGGTCGTATAAATATCCATATTTCAAAGTCTGCATTGCGGTAATCGAGTTGCGCTTTTCGAATATGCGTTGCGTTACGACACCTCACGGCTATCGAGGAGGGTAGAATAGGTCCTCGCTCAACGTCATCGCGAGTGTTAGTATGTGGGATGGGATGTGTTATAGCGATAAAGTATGTGAAATATGAGATAATATACTGCAAAGTAGCGATGTAAGCGATATAGTTACATTATGATCCGAATCTCCAGTGCTAGGTGTAACGAGTATAGCGAGTAGTAACATCGCACGTACGTGCGGGTTGTTACACTAAATCACAGAATGACTGGAATAGACTGCAAGGGTTACACTACCATATTCTTCGAATATGCTAGGATAGTACCATCCTTAGCCTCACCCGAACCAGTATTAATCTCCCATTACATTTGGGGATTAATTGGTGAAATTAGACATGTAGTCAAGGCAGCTAGACCGCAAACCATAGAAGAAGCAGTAGAATTAGCCAATACCTTGACTGACGAACTGGTACGTACACAAGAAGAAAACCAGAGGAAGAACCTAGCTCAAAAGCTTACACAGGAATTTCGTCCTAGTAATTCCTACCGTGGAAAGGGGACAGGTTCTTCTGCACCCTATTGTAAGAATTGCAAAAGAAAGCATTTTGGAAAATGCTCTACATATTGCAACTTTTGCAAAATCTCTGGACATAAGAAAGAAGATTGTAGGAAGAAACCAGGTAATGTGATATGCTTTAATTGTGGAGAAAAAGGACACATTAGACCAAATTGTCCGAAACTAGCTCTAGCCATGCCCAACAAGACTAAGACGATAGAAACACCCAAGAAAAATGCCAGAGCTTTTGTTCTGACAGCTGAGGAAGCCAAGATGATTCCGGATGTGATCGCCAGTATGTTTTTTTGTTAATGACATATTTGCCAAAGTATTGTTTGACACTGGTGTAAACCAAAGTTTTATCAATACTTCTTTCTACCAATTTCTTGACCAACCCTTAGTCAAACTTCAACAAGATTGTCTGGTAGAAACGGCCAATGGAGAATCTGTTAAGATAAGTGAAATCTTGCAGGGAGCAAGAATAGAAATCCTAAACCATTGTTTCCTTGCTAACCTTTACCCAATGAATCTGGCTGGTTTCGATGTTGTATTAGGAATGGATTGGTTGGTAGCCAATCGTGCCAGTATTTTATGTGATCAAAATTTAGTACAAGTAAGTACACCAAGTGGTGAAAAGATCACAATTAAAGGAGATAAGCCAACTAGATCGACGAAATTCATCTCTGTGATGAAAGTTACAAGTTATGGAAGGAAAGGATGAATAGTATATATGATTTCTGTAATCATTAATACTAAAGGAAAAGAATTAAAAGACATTCCTATAATATCTAAATTCGAAGACGTTTTTCCAGAAGAGTTACCTGGATTACCGCCTGATAGAGAGGTTGAATTTAGAATTCACCTAATACCAGGGACGACGCCAATTGCCAAAGCACCATATCGATTAGCACCAACGGAAATGCAGGAACTGAAGAATCAATTGGACGAACTTCTTAATAAAGGTTTTATACAACCAAGCTCATCCCCATGGGGAGCACCGGTGTTATTTGTTAAAAAGAAAGATGGATCGATGCGTATGTGCATTGACTATCGAGAATTGAACAAAGTCACGATTAAGAATCGGTACCCACTACCGAGAATCGATGATCTGTTCAATCAACTTCAAGGAGCTCGATTCTTTTCTAAGATCGATTTACGCTCTGGATATCATCAACTGAAAGTACAGGAAGAGGATATTCCTAAAACTGCTTTCAGAACAAGATACGGTCATTATGAATTTACCGTCATGCCATTTGGTTTAACCAATGCCCCAGCCGCATTTATGGACATGATGAACATGATATGTGAACCATACCTATATAAATTCATAATTGTCTTTATAGATGATATTCTAATTTACTCTAAGAGTAAAGAGGACCATGCAGCCCTTCTGCATACGCTCCTCACATTGTTGAGAAAAAAGAAGCTTTATGCTAAATTCTCAAAATGTGAATTTTGGTTACAATAAGTGCAATTCCTAGGACATCTGGTTAATCATGAAGGAATTCATGTGGATCCCACAAAGATTGAGGCGATTACTAAATGGAAAGTCCCTGAATCACCAACAGAAGTACGAAGTTTTCTTGGACTGGCAGGATATTATAGACGGTTTATCCGCGATTTCTCTAGAATAGCCATTCCATTAACTAAACTGACCTGTAAATCAGTTAAGTTTGAATGGGGACCAAAACAGGAAGAAGCTTTCAAGATTCTTAAGCAAAGGTTAACCAACGCACCCATACTTGCATTACCAGAAGGAACTGAAGACTTTATAGTCTATTGTGATGCATCTAAGTTAGGATATGGATGTGTGTTGATGCAACGTCAAAAGGTTATAGCCTATGCATCTAGACAACTTAAGAAACATGAAGACAATTACACAACCCATGACCTAGAATTAGGAGCCATAGTTTTTGCCCTTAAGATTTGGAGACACTGTTTATATGGAAATAAATTTGTTGTCTTCACCAATCATAAGAGTTTAAGGTATATTTTCGGGCAAAAGGAATTAAATATGAGAAAGAGACGCTGGATGGAAGTTCTTAGTGATTATGATTGTGATATCCAGTATCACGCTGGGAAAACCAATGTAGTAGCTGATGCTTTAAGTCGAAAGTATCATGAAAAACCAAAGCGAGTACGTTCTCTCAGATTAAATCTACAAGTAGATTTAAATGAACATATTAGAGAAGTACAGGAATCAGTAATCAAGGACAATGTTGAAAATTGAAGGGAATGATTAAGGAATTAGAACAAGGAATAAATAGAATTTGGAAGTTCCATAAGAAAAGAATATGGATACCTAAACAAGGAAACCTACGTTATAGAATTCTAGAAGAAGCTCCTAAATCTAAGTATACGATACATCCTGGAAGTGATAAGATGTATCAAGATCTAAGAAAGAATTTCTGGTGGATAGGAATGAAAAAGGATATAGCTAATTATGTTGCTAAATGTTTAACTTGTTCTTAAGTTAAAGTTGAACATAAAAAACCAGCAGGATTATTGCAACAGTTAGAAATGCCCATATGGAAATGGGAATTGATAACAATGGATTTTGTTACCAAATTACCCAAGACAAAAAAAGGAAATGATACAATCTGGGTGATTGTAGACAGATTGGCTAAATCTGCTCATTCTTACCCATGAAGGAAACTTTCAGTATGGAACAATTAGCCAAACTATATGTAAATGAAGTAGTTTCATTACATGGAATTCCTTTATCTGTAGTATCCGATAGAGATAGCCGTTTTACTTCACATTTTTGGACAAGTTTCCAAAAAGCGATGGGAACCAAGTTGAATCTAAGCACAACTTATCATCCACAGACGGACGGATAAAGCAAAAGGACAATCCAGACTATGGAAGATATGCTTAGAGCTTGTGTAATTGATTTTGGAGGAAATTGGGACGACCATTTACCATTAATAGAATTTTCCTACAATAACAGTTATCATACTAGCATTAATACTGCACCAGTTGAAGCACTTTATGGACGAAAGTGCAGAACTCCAGTCTGCTGGGCAGAGATTGGAGAAAAACAATTATCTGGACCAGAAATAGTGCAGGAAACGACAGATAAGATAATTCAAGTCAAGGAAAGACTAAAAGCAGCACGAGATCGTCAAAAGAGTTATGCTGACAATAGACGAAAACCAATGGAATTTCAAGTAGGAGATAAAGTATTGTTAAAAGTTTCTACTTGGATAGGAGTAGTCAGATTCGTTAAGAGATGAAAGCTAAGCCCTATATATGATGGACCTTTTGAGATTATTAGAAGAATAGGACCTGTAGCTTATCAGCTACAACTGCCAGAGGAAATGGAAGGAATACATGATGTATTTCATGTAAGTAATCTCAAAAAGTGTTTAGCAGACGAATCGTTAGTAATACCTCTTAAAGACGTAGAGGTAAATGAGAAACTCAAGTTTATCGAGAAACCTGTTCAGATTGAAGATAGGAAGATCAAGAATCTCAAACACAAGAGATTAGTTCTGGTCAAAGTGAAATGGGATTTCAAAAGAGGACCAGAATACACATGGGAACTCGAATCAGAAATGCAAAGGAAATACCCACACCTGTTCCAGTAGATCTCGAGGACGAGATCTAAAACAAGATGGGGAGGATATAATAACCCTCCTAAAAATATTTTTGGACACCTAAAATGTTCCTAAATATACCCCGTACGTGAAAACCGGACCCGGAATATCCCTACGCTTGTAAAAATCAAGAAAATCAAGATCCAGCGGTCGCTCGCGGGCCGCGACGGAGATCCTTTGATCTGTCGTGGGGCGCGACATCCTCATTCTTATCCGAACACGTGGCGTGCCATGTGGCACTTGACTCAGCAGGCCTACCCCCTAACTCAGCAAAGCTATAGACGACACGTGGTCGCTCGCGGGCCGCGAAGGCCCTAGCCTTCTTTTTCGCGGGGCGCGACCAAGTGGACGAACAACCTATATAAGGGGTGCCAGGGCTCATTTGATCGTCGTTCATTTCTGAATTCTCTCTCAATTTTCTAAATAATAGGAATTCTGCTTGAGCTTAATACCCACTATATAGCGAAGCTTTGTCTCGTTGTAAGTACTATAACCCTGCTATTACCCTACACGATCGACTTAGGATTCCGTAATGCATGTCGGCTCTGCCCGACTCAGTCATTGGAATTCTGTCTCATGTATACACCCGATTGATTTAGAATTTCCGTAATGCATGTCAGCTCTGCCCGACTTAGTCATTGGAATTCTGTCTCGAATGTACGGTTAAATTGAATTGGGTTATTTTACTAACACGTGTGCAATATTTGATTTAATAAATAATAACCAAGAGATTCTCAGGAAGCCTTAGTATTATCTAAAATTGCAATGTGAGTTCATCTGCTTTTTATAAACTGTTTTTATAAAAACCTCAATTGTTTTCAATTATATTTAATAGTAATTGAGTATTTGTAAGTCTTCAGTTACTGCCGGTATGTTGGGATTTTGTATACAAAATTTGTGAGACGTTACCATTGGACAACGAGTTAGCCAATGAGTAATATGACCCACAAGTCGGGTTGCCAGTACCATTTGGGTAATTGATTAGATCAAGCAAATATAATTGCGGGTTGGCCTCAATTCTATTAAAGTATTAAAACTGTTTTGATTAAACTGGGATGCACTCACCAGTATTTCTCGCTGACAAAATGTTTTAAAAAAGTGTTTCAGGTAACTAAATGTGAAAGCCCAATAGAAGCCAGCTGGAGAGCACTGGAGGCTTGGAATAGTGGCTATAAAAGTTACCTAAATAAACAAGACATTTATTTTCAATAAATAGGGTTTATCCCTATAAACATGTTTGTAATGGAAACTTGGGTTTATCCCAATATATTTATTAATTATAAAATGAGGTGTTTTACTCTGATACAATATTTCCTAACTACGGTCCTGATGTATTCTGCTGCCAAATTAATAAACACTGATACCACCCACTCTGAGTAGCTCGCGGCCGCCCGCTCCTGGGCAGGGGTCGGGGGTTGTGACATAACCTGTAGGGTCTTGTGCAAAATTGGTAAGGCAACCGAATCGACCTCCGATCTGGTCCTGACACCCAAGCTCCAGTGGTTGAGACTAGGGTTCAGGCGAATGTAAAGCGATCGGAGGCTGAACCACCAATGCAGGTATCATCTTCATCATCGAAGGTAATTTCTTAATGGTGTGTTATGGTGTAGGTCAATTTCTGTGGTTTCTTATAGCTGCATCAATATTTTGGCAACTCAACTTCAGTTTGATTTTTTATGTTGCTTCTTTGTTGCAGTTTAATCTTTAATCACGACAATATTGTGGGTGTGTTGGCAATGACTGGAAAAGGTGTTATTTTTTTGCTCCTTTTTGAAATGCCCTTTCAGTTTGAATTTTGAATATTTTTTGCTGTAATATCTTAGGTCAACTATTGATTCTTAGTTTTTGAGTTTCTTGAATCTCAAAACCCTAACTGATTTGGTTTTGTTTTAGGGAGATTTTGTTTTGAATTTCTCGAATCTCTACTTAATCTGCTCAAGTCAAACATTGGTGCAACTGGTAGGCCAGAAAAGAGTCACAAGCGTTGCAGTCTTTTGGCTAAAGAAACATGGAAATCGATTTGAGAATGCTTGTTACAAGAACAAGGTCCTCTCATGGTCCTAGCGTGTAAGTATCTTTTAAATCCACCTAATATTGATTGAATTTCTATTCCTAGAAAAATTGTTTGATATTAGGGTTTATTATGTTAGGGTTCTTGATTTGGAGACTTGGGTTCTTGATTTGTAAGAAAAAGAAAAAAATGTGTGATTTTTTATTTTTATTTTTATTCTATTTTTTCCATGTTTGTTACATTTATGATGCCTCGATTTAGGTTGGTGAATTGTGAATGAGCAGGCCTTCAAGGAGCCCAAAGCCAAAGCTCAAAAAGGAGCTTTGGGGGGTACTGGTCTAAAGAAGAGTAGCAAGAAATGTTAGCCAACCTTTCTGATGGCGTTGCTATACTCCAGGTGTGTCAATTTTTCAACTATTATTTAACTTATGATTAGAAAGGACCCGTGTTTATGTGATTATGACAGGCAACCAAGATCTATCCAAAAATGGATTCCCCCCCCCCCCCTCTCTCTCTCATCCGCTCCGGTTGCCTTCAACCGGTTCAACTTCACACCCCATTATATTCCTTTGATTTTGCAGTGAACCCCAAACAACAGCAATGGTGAACCAATGGTGGCAGTTAGGGTTCGATGGCTGAGAGTAGGTGGCTACGTGGTGTTGACAGTAGTATTTTAAGACCAGATCAAAGGCCACTTATTCAGGATCAAGCGGTTTGTAAGGGGTATATACTTTGTACTCTTAACACTTTTAACAACTAACACTATTACAATAATATCCACAATTTAAAATTTAGCAGACTTAATTTTTTATTTATTATGATAAAAGTGTTCGTATGTTGATCTCTTGATAGTGCCCTCCAGTATTTTTTGATGGGTGGGTGTTTGGTGTAGTATGTAAGTCGTAAGGGTGTTGGGTTTTAGCATGTATTTGGTGTGAGTTGGGAATACCGTGGGTGCACTCAAACAATTAATGGAAGATTAAGGGTATACACGTGCATTCAAACAAGTAAATCTAACCCTGCTCATTTACATATGAATGTACTGATTCGGGTTAGAAATATTAAATAATGGAACTAATGCTAAAAAGAAACAGGCCAAGCGGGTCAATATCAACCAAATTGTGTCTGTAATTCTGATAAAATTGCTATCAACATATGACGTTAACTTGAAGAACGAAAATTCAGATGATGCATTGGACGCCTTTCTGGACTGTCAACCTGAACATGACAGTCATTTTGGGTAAGAAACAAATATAAGAATCACTTTGTTCGTGTTTGTATTTCTATTAACATTTACAAAACATACTGCATGTCTAAAACATTTGTAATATTTTACTGGACTTGAATATAACGCGAGATGCCCTGCCGACTACGCACTTTGGCATATGTTATGTTGTATCTCAAGTAAGCATCTCTACTTCTGCCATGGGAATATGGTTTGTTGTCTAACTATGTAGTTTGATTTTGTTATGTGGTTTGATCTTAGTAGGGGAGTTGCTAAAACTGAGATTGATTCACCGTCCTCCCTTCAGAACATGAGAGGCTCAGTCGAAGGATCCGCGGCCTGCTGTTTTGAAGCCAGCAGTAGATCCCTAGTCACCAAAGGCCAGCACCCTTACTGAAGTAAGTGGGGCCAATTAAATTGATTTATGTTGAGTGTTAATATCTAATATTGTTGTATTTCAATGGTAACTGTAGTTAGAATCATTGTCACTCTTCTTATTTTTGCGTATCTTTTTTCTTTCAAATTGGATTGAATTGAATATCTAATCTAATTGACAGATATACCCCTCGTGGTATATCTAATCATTTTCAACTCTACAAGGGTAACTTTTTCTGCTGTTTAATTATCAAATAATTATAATATCAAGAATTATCATCATCATTATATTGTTTATAAATTTCAGGTGGTTAGTTCTAGGCACTGGCCTCTAATATCTCGCTACCAATAACAAGCTATGTAGGCTGTGGGTTTAAGTTGTCGTGCCTTTGCATTTGCTGAAATGGGGCTAACCCATTCAACATGTCTATCACTTAGAAGATTAACCATCTTGAATCGGTTCCTTTAGAGCAAACAGAGGATGTTGTTTTTATCAGGTTTGTAAAATATAATTTCTTGATTAGTTATAAAAAATTTCAGGGTTTGTGTTAATTAACCGTTATCTATACGTTTTTTTTCGTTTGGCAGGAAGTAGAAATTCAAGGGAAGATAGCTTAGAAAGTTTCATGCTATCAAGGAGTGTTCTATATTTATGAAACATGTGCCTTGTAGAGGGTTACTTGCTGGTACTATCGGAGCCGCAGCGAGCGCAGCCGTAAGAAAATAATAACAAACAACATCATCATGTCCGGTTCTGCGTTGAAGAATCAAATAGCATTAAAATAGCACCCATTCCGAGATGAACAGCTGAAAGCGAGCGCAGACGCAACGAGGGTTTTCAGCCGTTCATCTCGGAATGGGTGCTGTTTTAATGCTATTTGATTCTTCGACGCAGAACCGGACATGATGATGTTATCGGGCCGCAAGTAACCCTCTACAGCCATGCGTTTCATCTTTGTAAGGGGAAAACAGGTTATTGTCTCCTAGGGCATACAATTGGTGGCAGCCCGCCATATTTAACATATAAAAAAACTTTATATGTTAAATGTCACACCCCCAAAATCCACCATGCGGAGTATCACCGCTTGGAGGCGTGACATGACCAGGATCGAGCCACCAATCATATTGAACGACATAATTAAGTAAATAAAACCAACCACAATACAATTGGTGACCAAAGCTAGTTAACCAAGTTCAAATTAAACAGCGGAAGCATTGAAGGTAAAAACCCAAAACATAAGTCCATAGTTCATAAGTTTAAAGTCCAAAGCGTAAGTTTAATAAGTTCATAAGGATTTAAATATTAAGCACGGAACATAACAGACTGTATCCCACAACGGCCTCCTCCTCGTGCAAACTCCATAAGCATCTAACGACCTGTAAGGCATGTAACAACGAGTCAACAACAAAGTTGAGTGAGTTCACGTTTGGTTGTTTAGTTTTAAGTTGTTTCCGAAAACTTGGTTTGTCTTTCGCTGGCTTATTTGCCGTGGGGGTTACCCCATAGTTGAAAGTATGATTAACCAGTTCCTTCTTTATTACCCAAACCATATCCAAAATCAGTGGGGGCTTCCCCATGTGAACCACTAGACCGTTACCATATCGACAACTGACGAACAATAGTTGTGCCCTACGTCAATGTCTATCATCATTGACAGTTTGCCATAGTCCATTAGTACACGCCCGTCCGAACGGCACGGTGTGAGGTTTGTTAAACCTAATAGCGATATTAACTAATGACCCGCACGCCATTGGCCTCGGCGATTAAGTCGATATAAAATGAGGGACTTAATGATAGAGTTTTGTCTAGTAAGTTTTAAGGTTGTTGTCCTACCCAAGGAGGACAAACGTACGTATTCTACCCAAGGAGAATACGCAGGATTAATATTGGCATCCTACCCATGGAGGATGGAGGTACATATCCTACCCAAGGAGGATATGTAGGTTCCGTTTTAATTCTTTAACCCATTCCCAACCACCGGGAATCCCATGCCTTAGAAAGTGTGTGAACTCACCTGGGTTTGCTCGGTTACATTAGTTACTCTAATAATCAGAAATCAAGCACGTCCTAATAAAGTACAGATAACAATCAATTTCTCATGCATGCATAACACGTATCCTACGTACGGTTTATCTACCCATTACTTCTATCACACACCACATAATTCAAACGTCAAGGTACTTTGTTAAGTTACATTATTTTACCCTAAAATAATATAACTATCTCACAAAATAAACAAGTATCCACACAAGTGTTCTAGTATAAAATATATATTCTAAATATATATTTAACCACTTTATTTATAAAATCAACCTCCGACACTTTGTATTTTTGTCACAAATATTATGGCGAAGTTTATATTCGAAACGCAAGTTATAAAATATACTTGTAACGCTTGTTTAGAAAATATTTTCTAAGTGTTGGAATTTTTAGAAAATTTCGCCAGAGTTTCCTTTGTAAACGGAGGCATCCATGCTTATTAGCATATCATTTTCTTTTCAAAAATTCATCCAACAATCATCAATAAAAAATATACAAATTTTTACTTACCAATCTTGTTAAAAACAAGTTATAAACTATCCTTTCATGAACTTGAAAATTTATAAAAATGTGTAGTAACTTACTAGTGTATTTAGTAAGTCTTGTTACCCTTTAAAGTGTGGTTGTTTCTTTAAAAAACTCTATTTTTAAAGAATATGGATCGTTACAACTTATGTTTGTTGGTGCACTATATGTCTGCTGATTACGTCATAATCAAGTCTTATGTCTAGATAGAGTGTATGAATGTGAAATAGTAATAGAATTAGGGTTTAGTTTTGATTTAGGAAGTGTTTAAAAGGGTTCCGTTTGAAACAGCCGTTTGAGATGAGGGTTCCGTTTGAAAAGATGAGGGGTTCTGTTTGAAACCGTCGTTTGAAATAAGGGTTACGTTTGAACCAGGATATGTTAAGTTCAAACGGAAGGGTCTATGTCTATATATAGGAGTGTGTTAGTCTCATTTCAAACGGAACAGTGGAACGGTTGTGTGTGTGAGCGAAGGTGCTGCCAAATTTTGTTAGAAAACATTGTAAAAGCTCATAGTTGATAATAGAAAGAAAGATTAAAGGATACAAGTTGTTTTGGACATTGTTTAGTTTGATTCCGCCTTAGTAATCGATGTTGAACTACCTTAACTGACTTTCAGGGTCACGTACACGATCCAACAAGTGGTATCAGAGCTCAGGACGAGGAGTTCATACCAAATACAGCTTGAAATCATCGGATTATCTCACTTCTACCTTTCTTTTCTGATTTAAACTAGTTGTCGCGGTTAAAATGGCTTGAAACGTTCACATAGCAAACGAAATTTACTATTAACTAATCCTTGAAATTTTGAAACCAAAATTCGACCTAAAACTGATCGAAATCATTCATACCGTTTGAAAATGTTCGCGAATTGCTGACGTCATATCGTTTGAAAATGGATTCTGTCGTTTGAAATTGTCGTTTGAATTTGAACCATATCGTTTGAAGTGTGACCGTTTGAACCATATCGTTTGAAGGTGATCGTTTGAAAACATCTGTCGTTTGAAACTATTGGTATTTCAAATGGAACAGCCCATTCCGTTTGAAAACATCTGTCGTTTGAAACTATTGGTATTTCAAACGGAACAGTCCATTCCGTTTGAAAACAACTAGTTCGTTTGAACCATTGTTTGAACCATTCCGTTTGAACAGGTTCCTATATTTTTCAAAATCAAAATTTTTCTAAGTGTTGTCTGATTTTACAGGTACATTCACGATGGATGATATTTTCTTAAACCCGTTTAGCGACATGTACGCGTTCGCTGGAGATTCCGGAAACGATAATACTTCGTCAAGCAATGTGAATGATAAAACGCCAAAAGAGAAGAAAAAGGAAGCTTGGGAGTCGGAAAGTGCTTTCGGAACGTTTAATAAACCTCCAAAACTTATGGCTATTGAGGAGTATAGTCGGTGGTCCAGAAAGTTTGAAGACTGGTTGATGGCATTCGCATTTCCTAGCTGGAAAAGTTTGAAAAATGGTTATGCCAATGGAAAGAAACATGGTGAAACTTTAAGAGCAGCCGAGGAGATTGACTCATTTGTAGCTGAACAAAAGTGTGTGGCATTGTTATTTCAGTCAGTCCGGGAAGACATAATCTCATTGATCGATTATTCAAACGCAAAAGATCTTTGGGAAAAGTTAGAAAAGAAATGTTTAGGTAGTACTTAAATCATAAAAAAACAAAAAGAAACTTCTTAGGAAAGAGTTTGATCTGTTTGGTTGTCTTAAGAATGAGTCAGTGTGTAAAATGATAGAAAGGTTTGGTCATCTGAAGCTGGAATTAGTAAGACATGATATCAACATTCCTGAAGAAGATCTTATCGACAAATTGTTTGATTCGTTACCTGACGAGATGGATTGGAGATATTATGCACTGATGCTGAAGAATACCATCAAAGAACCAGAAAAGCTGACATTAGATTTGCTGATTGAGAAACTCGAGAGTCACGAGTTGGAGTTGAAAAAGACGTACAAAGTTAATCATTCATCTTATCAACAGAATCTGGATCTATACTATCCAAAAAGCATGATGCCAAAAGCAACTTCACCAAAAACTGCTTTTTCTGCTGAAAATGTGTCGACAGCTGGCAAAGAAAGTCAAAGTGGTCAAAGTAGTGGAAGTCACAGTGGTTTTCACAGTGGATCTTCATCTTTTGGAATTTCTGATGCAAAGAATCGTTTTCAATGTAACATCGCAATAGATTTGAAGAATGCTCAAAATTTTGATGAAGAATCGGCCAAGCAGCAGATGATCTTTCTAGCATCAGTGTTGGAATCGTATGAAGGATTGGTAGCTGGAAAGATTGGCAATACAAATCTGACGAAAGAAGATTACGATCAGATTGATCCGGAGGAAATGGAACTGATCGATATTCGTTGGGCTATGGCAAGTGTTGTTCGTCGTGCACAAAGATTCATGGAAATTACTGGCAGAAAAACAATTGGTGGTGCTTCTACCAAGCTGGGGCTCGATAAATCGAAGGTGACTTGTTTTAAGTGTAAGCAGAAGGGTCACTTCAAACGAGAATGCCGAAACGCTTATGCTGATGAGTCGGAGAACCCTTTCAGAGATGATTACTACAAGAAGGCGATTTATCACCAGAATAAATCTGAGCCGCCTAGATTGAAGCAGGTTGAAGATAACAGAGAGAAATCTAGAGCTCTTGCGGTGATTTACGATGATGAGGGTTATGACTGGAGTCAAGAGGTTCTACCAGAAGAAGATGCGGTTGGTTACGCATTCATGGCGAAAAATGACGATCCTATTCCGTGGAAAGACGATCGAACTGAAGAGCAAAAGTATAGATACAGGAAAATGATAGCTGAAAACAAAATCATTAGAATATCTCGTATCTATCTGGAAGCAAGGAGAGCCAATAGATGGGATCCAGATAGAGAGTGCTATCTTGATGAGTATGGAAATATTGCAATTGATGATAGTACACTTGATATTGAAGTCATAATTCAGCAATACAAAGAAGATGATGAGTACTGGCAACACAAATGGTGGGGAACTCCAACTTCGAAAATGATTGAAGAAGAGAAAGAGACAGAGAGAAAGGAGAAAGAAGAGATCGAGAAAGCAAATCCAACTTCGAAAATGATTGAAGAAGAGAAAGAGACAGAGAGAAAGGAGAAAGAAGAGATCGAGAATGCAAAGAAGATTGATACTGGAGTTATTGACACAACGCATGAGTTGACTGCTGAAAATCTTGGAAGAATGGCTGACAAAGTGCTAGCTGCTAAGGCACTTGAGGTAGACTCTAACTCCGTGTCTGAGTCAAAAAGCCAGGTCAGTTCAGATGTGTCAACAAATGTGTCAGGTAAGAAAATCGATGGAAATGCTGATTGCAAAAATTGCAACAAAGAGTGCAAATTTTGTAGCACAGTCACGTGTCTCAACGGAAAGAAAGTTGATGATCTGACAGCCAAGGTCAGAAGCGTTGAGAACCAGATTCTTGATCGTGACAAAACAGTTAAAGCTTCAACTGAACGGATAAGAGAATTAACTAAACAAATTGAAAATGATAAAATTAATCATGACAAAATTAAACAAGAAAATGAAAAGTTGATTCTTGAAAACCGTCAGATTTCTGAAAAATTTAAAAAACTAAAAAGCACATTGAAAGATTGTGATGATCGAAATGGTAAAACTTTTAAAGAAAATGAACATCTAAGAGCAGTGCTTAGAGTCAAAGAAGAATCAATCAATCAACAACTGGATGAAATCGCTAAATTGAAACTTAAAGTTCAAGAGGTTGTAATCGAAAATGAGCGAATCCAGTTGAAGCTTAACAGTTACAGCTCCGCAAGCTTTGTTTTGCAACATATCATTCCCAAACCCATCGGGAAAGACAAAGCGGGCGAAGATGTGTATTGTGATGGAACTGGGGTGGGGTTTCATCAAGTTCCACCACCTGTTCTTGATAACTATACGAAAAAGCAATCTGGGTTGGTTGAAATTGAGGAAGAAAAAGAAGTTAAACTTCCGGAAAATATTGATGTTACTTTTACGTCATCTGATGATAGTGTTCAGACAGAGATTGTTAAGAGTACAGCTGAAAGTGTTTTGATGTCTGATTCAACTGAAGATGATGGGTGTTTCTTGGACAAATACATTCAGAAATCAAAATCCAAAAACAACTTAAGTGATGAACCGGGTCTTGTGATGTATAAGATGGCTGGATCTGATAAGTTGTATTCGGATTCTGAATTTCCCATTGAGAATGTTAATGTGAAAAAGTTGACAAATGTTTTCAAGTTAGTTGAAGTTGAATTGTCAGAAGTGAACAGTTTGAGCCAAACAAAAAGGCAAATGAATTTTGAGAAAGATAAAGCTTACTACAAAAAGCCTGTTGTACCACCATGTTTTTATAATAACAATCGAAACAATTGGTCGGGTGGTTATAGGGATGGTAAGAGTTATCAGAAGAAGAGTTTTCAAAACAAAAGGTTTGCTGAAAAGAAAGTGTTTGTGAATGGTTCAAGTTCATTTGCTGATGAAGAGAATGAAATTTTTTCAAAATCAAATAAAGAGTTCTTTGAGAAGAAGGTTTCACAACCTCAGTCTGAAGGCATAAGTCGAGTTGTTGATACTCGTACATGTTTTAGATGTAACAAAGTTGGTCACATTGCAAGAAATTGCACCAACTCCAAGCCTAAGACTGAAGTTATTGACAGATGGTCCCAAAAGAAGAAAGTTGACATGAAGGGTAAAGCACCAATCGTTGTTGAGAAAAAGAGTGTGAAAAATAATAACATAAAAGTGAAAAATGAACCTGTAAAGAAAGTGGTAACTAAAAATGACAAGTTTTATAAACAGGTTGCATTATCTCAACAAGTTTGGAAACCAAAAACTGAAATGAAAATTTCAACTTCTGAAGTGAAAAAGGCTGAAGAATCAATTTCGGTTGATTATGATGCAAATTTTCCACCTTTGAAGGCTGAAAATTTCAAAATTCAAATTGCGAGAGTCAAGGTTACACCTAAGGCTGATGAGGCCTGGGTGGACACTATGTTCGAATAAGCAGTTTGAATGGCCGGAGCTTCCTGGATCGCGAAGCATGAATCGGCATCTTTCTTAAAAGTTGGTTAATTTGAAGTTTGTTATGTGCAGGATCTTCCAAGAGCCATTTCAAGATGGATCATGGATAGTGGCGCATCTCGACATATGACAGGAAAAACTGCATTATTGTATGATGTGAGGAATATCAATGGTGGTTATGTGGGATTTGCAGGTCATGAAGGTGGTAGAATTGTTGGTGAAGGAACGTTATCCAATGGGATTGTGACGTTTGAGAGAGTTAACTACATCACTGAGCT
This sequence comes from Helianthus tuberosus, assembly GCA_030545235.1. NCBI lineage: Eukaryota > Viridiplantae > Streptophyta > Magnoliopsida > Asterales > Asteraceae > Helianthus > Helianthus tuberosus. The sequence continues at coordinate 136,462,171 of CM060357.1, forward strand.
GGAGAACAATCTGCTTAGTATCTCGCAGATTTGTGACAATCAGTATACTACTCACTTCACTGATAAAGAATGTTTGATCTTGAAACCTGGTTTTGTTATTCCTGAAGAATGGATTATCATGAGGGCACCTAGAGTGAATGATTTATATGTGTTAGATATGTCTGTAGCAACTACAACTACTGGTCAAGCACATTGTTTTGTGTCTAGAGCAACTGAGAAAGAATCGAGATTGTGGCACCGAAAGATGGGGCATATTCACCTAAGGAAGATGAATCACTTGGTGCACAATGATTTGGTATTGGGTGTTAATATCAAAGGTTTTCATCTGGAAGGGGAGTGCATTAGCTGCATCAAAGGCAAGCAGAAGAAAAAGTCACACCCTACAAAGCAAGTCAATTCAGTTTCAAGACCGCTGGAAAGACTTCACATGGATTTGTTTGGTCCTGTGAATGTCAAAAGTATTACAGGAGATTACTATTGTTTGGTCGTTACTGATGATTATTCCAGATTTTCGTGGGTTTCTTTCTTGAAGACGAAAGATGAAACATTTGACAGTTTGATGGGGCTGTTCAGGAAGATTGAGAATTTGTACCAAAGGCGTATCAAGAGAATTCGAAGTGACAATGGTACTGAATTCAAAAACAGTAAGATGGAAGAATTTTGTGATGAAAGAGGTATTTTGCATGAGTTTAGTGCTCCGTACACTCCACAGCAGAATGGAGTCGCAGAACGCAAAAACCGGACACTAATCGAGACGGCTAGAACTATGCTCGCAGATTCAAAGTTACCGATTAATTTTTGGGCTGAAGCTGTTTCTGGCGCATGTTATACGCTCAACAGGGTTCTCACTGTCAAGAAGTTCAACAAAACATGCTTTGAGCTAATCAATAACCGCAAACCGAATTTGAAGTATCTAGAACCGTTCGGGTCACCTTGTACGGTTATAGAGCCTCATGGAAAGTTTGGTCCGAAGAGCATTGAGGGAATATTTGTTGGTTATTCAAATCCGTTGAGACGTGTCTTCGTTCCAAGTGAGAAGCGGATTATTGAAGCTGCAAATGTTGAATGTCAAGGTTATACTATGCCACCGCAGAATCCTGGTGATTCATGGCGTTATCATTATGACAAACTTTGGGATTCGTTTGACATGAGAGAAGAATCAGAGGATGATGAAGATTTCTTTGATGAGTTGGATATTTTGCGTGAATATGAGTCACAGTTAAGGTTCCCAGCTGAGTATTCGAGGAGACCACGGGAAACTTCAAATGATGATGAAGCAGATCCAAGTAATGCTGGTGAACACGATGATGTCCAACAGAATGAAGTTGCTCAGGATAATCAGTCGGCTCAGAATGATAATCTAGAAGCTGAAAATATGCCAGTCTTTGATCATGGTGATTCAGATTCTGAGGGGGAGCAAATTCAATTTTCAAGTCAAACAAACCAAGTTGGTGAACAAGATGCAGAGCAGAATGTTACTAATCTGGAGGGAAATGTAGATGTTCCAAGCGAAGTGATGCCGCGAACTTTTTCATACCATCCAGAGGAGTTGATCATAGGAGAATTGCAGACAGGCGTTCGCACTCGAAATCAGATTGATAAAGGGCTTACATGTTTTTATACAAAAGTTGCTCCTTTGCAAACTGAATTCTCATTAAGTTGTTTTATCTCGCAGGTTGAACCAAGAACTTACAAAGAGGCGCTTACTGAAGACTCTTGGGTCAATGCAATGCAGGAGGAACTTAGTCAATTCGAGAAATTGGGAGTGTGGAAGTTAGTTGATTTGCCGGATGGTCAGAGAAAGATTAACACCAAGTGGGTGTTCAAGTGTAAGAGGGACGATAGAGGAGTTGTCGTAAGGAACAAAGCTCGACTTGTTGTTTAGGGATTTAGTCAACAGGAGGGAATTGATTTTACCGAAGTCTATGCTCCTGTAGCACGACTAGAGGCTATCAGAATTTTCCTAGCATTTGCGTCTTGGAAGAACTTCAAAGTTTATCAGTTGGATGTTAAATCGGCGTTTCTTTACGGGAAGGTTAAAGAGGAGGTTTATGTCGGTCAGCCACCGGGCTTTACCGATCCAATCCACAAAAACAAGGTCTACTTATTGGACAAAGCGCTGTATGGTTTACATCAGGCCCCGAGAGCCTGGTACGAGACTTTGTCTCAACACTTACTAGCCAACAAGTTCATTCGTGGAAAAGTGGATGCCACTCTCTTCACTAAAGAGGTCGATGGTCATCTTCTGATAGTTCAGATTTATGTGGACGATATAATCTTTGGGTCGACAAATGAAAATCTATGCAAAGATTTTGAATCAGTGATGAAGCAAAAGTTTGAAATGTCATCAATGGGGGAGATGAAATTCTTTCTGGGTTTACAAGTTGAACAACTTCCTAAGGGAATTTTCATTCATCAATCGAAGTACGTTCATGATATCTTGGAGAAATTCGGGATGTCAGGATCTACTCCAGCTGCTACCCTACTTGCAACAAATCATGGGATTCACCTAGATCTCACCGGAGACAGGGCTGATGAAACGTTTTACCGATCCATGATAGGTTCTTTAATGTACCTAACTGCTTCACGTCCTGATATCATGTACCCAACGTGCCTCGCAGCAAGATTTCAGTCTAACCCGAGAGCATCGCATATGATCATTGTGAAGAGGATATTGCGCTACCTGAAAGGAACTCCTTCATTGGGGTTGTGGTATCCTAGGAAAGGCGACTTTACGCTCGAAGGGTATTCCGATTCGGATTTCGGATGCTGCAAAGTCAATTCAAAATCAACAACTGCAGGATGCCAGTTCTTTGGTCCTAGATTGGTTACATGGCAGTGTAAGAAACAAACGTCTGTGGCGTTATCTACATGTGAAGCGGAGTATGTTTCTGCTAGCAGTTGCTGCTCTCAGATTTTGTGGATACAGCAACAGATGTGCGACTACGGTTTGCAGTTTCTTAACACACCTCTTTTTGTTGATAATGAGGCCGCAATAAATATAACAAAAAATCCAGTACATCACGCTAAAACTAAACACATAGAAATTCGTCATCACTTTATTCGTGATTGCTTTGAGAAAAAGTTGATACGAATTGAGAAAATCCACACTGATGAACAGAAAGCTGATTTACATACCAAAGCTTTTGATAAAAATCGGTTTAAATATTTGTTAAAACTGAATGGTATGAAGCTTCTGTCGGTGTCGGATGGCATAATTGGCGTTGATGAGAGTACTGTTGCGGATGAAGACGAGAAACAATCTGCAATGGTTTGTCGAATTTTTACTTGTTTTGGTATTTAGGGGGAGTAGATGTTTGTACATAGTTTATTTTTAGAAAATACAAAAACAGTAAAAAATGCAAAAATACAAAAACATGATAAAATCTGAAAAAGAGCTTGTGTATATAGGGAAAATGATAGTACATCAGCTAGACGATTACAGTATGCTAAAGATTTGTAAAGTATAAAAGAGTTAAACAATCTTACTGATGATGTGTCGATAGGTTTTCGCACACTTAGTAAATTTATTCGGGATATAAACCTAAATTCAAACTTGTGAATTCGTGGGGAACACTACTTGGATATATAGGTAACCCCTGAAATCTCGTTTGAAAGGTCTCTTAATCTGATATACTAGGTCTTTATACTCAATGATGTCTGGGGTATTATTCCGGGACTTCTGCTGAACGGTAGTTCTGACCTACTCCTTGGCTAATACTTGCTGCAATGCTTGAAACACAGCATTAAACCCTCAGCATGCTGAAACAATAAAATTGATAAATGCTGCTGTTGTAAGCAAAAAGATCCTCTAAAGGGGACACACCGAAAAATCGAAGCTGATATCTCTCTGCGTATACGGAAGTATCGACCTGAGATCCCTCGGCCCTCGCATACCTAATTTATATACAGATATCATTGTAGTATTCTCATCTGTAAGACTGATTATTGAGATTCTGGATACGGGAGTATATTCAAGAGGTGGGACACATGAATGATCTAAGTTCTTAATTCATCTAATTCATATCCTGAGTAAATTGAAATGTGTGTGAGAATTTAAGATGGATCAGTATATTGACAATCAATGTGAATTGTTTAAGTCTGAGTATGAAATGAAGCTTAATGGTACTTGTGATTTGTCTAAAAAGCTGATATGATTCCCTAACACGCTTACCAAAAATATGTTTGTAAATAGTTTACTTTGTTTACTTTCTGAAATTTAAGTTTTCTGTATTTCATTTCTTAGTTTAGAACACTTTGATAAAATCCAAAAAGATTTTATTTCTGCTTTATTTTTCTGACAAACCAAAGTGGAGAGTTGATTGTTGGATTCTCAGATGTTTGAAGCAGATGCAGGAGATTCTGGACTGAAGAATGAGGAGAGCTTACTTTGAAGAAGTTTGTATTGTTTGAAATGATAAAAACAAGTTCATTAACTTGATACTTGTTATTTTCAGAAAATGTTTGAAATTGTTGTTTTAAAATCAGTATTGTTTCGTCAAAAGATCAACCAAGGTCATTAATTTGGACTTGGTAGATTAATCAAGTGATCAGGGTCATTAACTTGGACCTGAATACTTGAGTGGATTTTTAAAACTGATTGAGTTTGTGTTTTTGTGGTTGAAAAGATAGAATTGTAATGTTTGTTGGTTGAGTAACAGGTTTGGGCTTCATTATTCCCAACGGAAGCTAATTGTCAAAGCTTGAACCAGATATCTCAGATTCAGCATATCGAGAGGGGGAGTCAGTGAAAGGGGGAGTCTGGATCAACGGTCAAAGGGAAGATTGAAGTTTAAAATTGAAGTTTAAAGATTGAAGATAGGAATTGAAGAAAGTTTTTACAACGTTTGAAGAATGATAAAGACAAAGACTTGAAGCCAAAGACTTCATCAACATCCAAGGGGGAGTCTGTTGGTGCACTATATGTCTGCTGATTACGTCATAATCAAGTCTTATGTCTAGATAGAGTGTATGAGTGTGAAATAGTAATAGAATTAGGGTTTAGTTTTGATTTAGGAAGTGTTTAAAAGGGTTCCGTTTGAAACAGCCGTTTGAGATGAGGGTTCCGTTTGAAAAGATGAGGGGTTCTGTTTGAAACCGTCGTTTGAAATAAGGGTTCCGTTTGAACCAGGATATGTTAAGTTCAAACGGAAGGGTCTATGTCTATATATAGGAGTGTGTTAGTCTCATTTCAAACGGAACAGTGGAACGGTTGTGTGTGTGAGCGAAGGTGCTGCCAAATTTTGTTAGAAAACATTGTAAAAGCTCATAGTTGATAATAGAAAGAAAGATTAAAGGATACAAGTTGTTTTGGACATTGTTTACTTTGATTCCGCCTTAGTAATCGATGTTGAACTACCTTAACTGACTTTCAGGGTCACGTACACGATCCAACAATGTTCATATTTTCTAAAAATGTTTCTTCATGTATTTTCTTGTTACATATGTGTTTACCAAAGTGATGTATATTTTTGTAAGAACCAAGATTTAGTAAAACTTGTATTTTAACTTGGTTTCTTTAAAAATCATTCATAAATATTTAGATCTATGTGTTTAACCACTTACTTTGTTTGTTACTTTTCAAGAAAACAAAGTTGTTCTTTCAAGTTCAAGACTTTAGTGAGGATGATCCATAACCTTTAACATGTTCATCCTCTCATCTTGCTAGATTATGTTTTTAATCATAATCTAGCAAGATTACATGATGATCAACATCATTTCTTCAACAACAATAATCAACAAGTATATCAACACTACAACAACATGATTTCTTTATATTTAAAGCTTATGTTTAAGTTTCATCTTTATGTTCTTTAGTGTTCTTGATGTTCTTCAAGATTAACATCACATATTCTACTTTAACCACTAAGATGAGATGAAATATGAAGAGATTCATGTTCTTACCACTAGCTCAAGGCTAGGGAAGTTCAAGAGAAGAAAAGTGATGGTTAATAGCAAACGAAGAAGGTCCTTGAACTTCCGAAAGCTCCAAGCTTCCTTGTGCACCTCCTAACACCCTTGTATATGTGTGGAATGGATGAGACTTGATTGAATGATGGTGGTGTATGGGTGGTTGTTTTCGGCCGAAACAAAGAGAGGGGAGGAGAAAGAAGGGTGTTTTGGTGAGAATGATAAAATGAAAGTTATAACCTTCAAGTCTTACTTATAATCCAATTTAACACTTTAACCCTTGGTTCTTATGCTCAATATGGGGAAACATGATCTAATAAAGTATTAAAACAAATCAAGAGGTGGGGCACATGTTGGGGCCGCCCATAGGTGGGGGGGGTATGGCTTAGGTGCTAACTAGTTTTGTTACAATCTAGTTCAATTTCAAATGTAAGTTTTGTTTCTAGTTAGTTGATATTTTTATGAGATGTTATAGTGCTTAGGGAATATAACTAGCTCAGAAAAGTGAAACAATGTGTTTAACAATATTTTTGTGTTCCGGGTAATGTCCGGTTGTTCGGTTTGATACCGGTTCGTTAAAGTGCTAAGTTATCCCGTATAGTGTTCTATATATATCTTTTTGTAACATTTTAAATTCCCAACACTTAGGAAAACATACAGGACCATGTAGTCAATTTTCTGCACAAGACTAGTATGTTTACAAGCACATGTAAGTATGACACAGTAATCAGAAAGCAGTTAAGTAATTCAGCACAGACATCAAGCACTTTAATTAACATTAATTAATCGTACGGATACATGAAATTTTGAGGGTTGTCACATTAAATATGGCGGGCTCCGGCCAATAAACTATATCTTGTATGCCCTATGGAGGGAAGCGCCCATCTTCCCCCTACAAAGATAAGAAAAATTATGAGATGGTGCAGTTTGAAATACAGAAGTTGCTTGATACCTGTGTGAGTATATGCTATGCCATATTTCTTATTTTCACATTTCGTATTTCATAAGCATAAATTAGTTATGATCCATGTAAACTCATTTTCCAGGCTCATATATTTCTCGGATGATCATAGTCCCTTCTGAGTTCCTTATTTATGAATTGCTTACAGTTGAAGTTTGTTATCATTTTCACATATCCAACAATCATATATATGGCCTAGGTTACGACTTATGTATATTTTTTTACTTTACGCAGGAGATGAAACGACAATGTGACGACAAGAGGTGCGCCCTATCATTAACATTAGATTTAATCGAACCTGGGAACGGGTTTTGTATGTAACAACTTGACGCCTATTAAGGTTAATTCTTATGATTCGGGTCAAAGACACGTCATCAAACACCAGCAACACTCGACTCACATTTGCTGACCAAAGGGTAAATATGTATTATGTTTTTTTTTTAAATTAAAAAATCTGGTATTTACTTTATATGTTTTGAAACAGGAGAAAACTTTTCTATGATGTCGGGAACTAGCATCGTTGCACCACATATAGTCACGATAGTAGCTTTGATAAAGCAAAAGCATCCTCATTGGAGTCCTGCTGTTTGTAACGCCCAACGTTCTGATACTTTTGGATACCCTAGCAAGTCTTATCGTACTTCCTATCCGATTATGCTTGTACTCTCGAGACTACCGATCATAAAGATAATGAGACTATTTTTTTTATCATAATTGTGTTAAACTATGTGCAAACTATTACTCTATGTGATGCTTCTTATATGACTCTTGACACTTGTGATGCTTTTGTATATGTGAACGATGTATTTACCCTAGATCTTGACACTTGTTATGCTTTGATACTTGATGAATGAGAGACTAATTTAGACACGAGCCTGAACACGAAGTTACTCTTGTATTTATGCTTTTTTGAACGCCTAAGTGTAATAATACTATATGTAATGGCTACTCATAATAATACGCAACGCAACACTTAACCTCGCTCGCAAAACGAACCAAAGTCGGAAAACTGACAAATGCGAACTGGCTGTCCGAATGGACATCCGATCGGATGACCATCCGCCCGGATGACCATCAGACCGGATGTCCATTCGACCGAACGCCATCCGACAACCGTCACTCGCCACCGCCTTAAGCCATCCGATCGTGACCAATCAAATGAGCCTGTCACTGTCACCTATAAATAGGGGACTTAACCTTTCATTTTCACCTTTCACTTGGACCATTCGCTCCCAAGCCCTTTGTCGCTATTCAAGGGCATTTTGTAAGCCTTTCTTCCTAAATCTTTTCTAATCTTCATCTTTATTCACTTCTACTCCATCTTCTTCATCAAAATCACACGAACACTTCAACTTTTCCTCAAAAACCAACTGATTTGGATCTCTTGAAGGTGGTTTCCACTCGGTTGCTTATGCAAACTGTTGTGGAGCACCATTTAACCAAGATTGGTTCCAGATCTAAAGGATTTTTACAATTTTTATACAAGATCTAAAGGATTTTCACATTTTTATACCAGATCTAGAGGATTTTCACATATTTTCGGCTCAGATCTGATAAACTTTCACGTTTTACAAACTCATTTCTGAACTTCTCTCTGATTTTTACAAAACACCGGTGAAATCGGACCCAAACAGACTCTCGACTCGTCTTTTAGTCGAGAGTCGGCTTGAAAACTAATTTCCACCGAAAAGATGGACCGATTAACAGGTCAAACATGAAATATCACCAAGAACAGCTCGTCTGTCCGAAGGGGTGGTACCCATCCGACCGACTGAACTGGATTTGGTATATTTCCGTTGTTTAACACGTCGTTAAGGGTGTAAACAAGCCTAGAGGCTCGAGAGCTACTCGTGATCGGCTCGGTTAAAAGCTCAAACGAGTCGAGCCTTAACGAGCCCGAGCCCGAGCTCGAGCCTGAAATAGTGCTCGTTTTGTTATCGAGCCCGAGCTCGAGCCTGAAATACAAAGCTTGTGTAGGCTCGCGAGCCTAAACGAGCCCATACAAAATTTTAATTTTTTTATATATAATATATTAATAATGATCATAACATTAATGAGCCGAGCTAGAGCCGAGCTTTGGCTCGTTTAAGTGATGTTGAAGTGAGCTCAAGCCGAGCTTTTAGCCGTTTAAGGTTGTTCTCAAAATAGTTCGAACCGAGTCGAGCCAAGCTCGAGCTTTGGGTTTTACTCGCGAGCCGAGCTCGAGCTCAAAGAAGTAGGGTCGAACCGAGCCGAGCTCGAGCTCGAGCTTCATAAAAACCTAACGAGCCGAGCTCGAGCCTGGTTGAGCTCGGGCTCGGCTCGGCTCGTTTACACCCCTACACGTCGTCACGCCGACTCCGTGAACTCGAAAACTTTTACTTAGACAATTGTTGGTGCATTTTATGTGACAACAGCGTTGAATTGGTCTTTGGATATTAAACGAGTTTGGGCCGCGAAGACTTATGAAGACTGAATGGAATTCGAGTTTGTTAAAGCCCAAATCATGTCCAAGTTCAAGTTCAAGTTCAAGTTAAAGTCCATCTAGTTTAGCCCGAATTGTATCTAGAATTCATATGGGCTTGGCCCAGTTCGAATTGTATGGTTGTGTGTATATAAACAACCTTAAGCTAGAGTTTTAGGGTTAGACTTTTAGACATTGTGGGAGAGCATTCGACTTTGAGAGAATACAAAGAAATCGGCTGTGAGGTTCTTGGAGATCTTGAGTTTGTAAAACGTTTGGTTTGATAATCATAGAAGATCGATTTAAAAGAGTTCTTGTGTTCGTGTTCTTATTCATCTACATATTCTTGTTTCTGTGTTCGAAGATTAATCAAGGAGATTCCGCATCCTTGATTAGTTAGCAGTCTTGTTACGATCCATACGGGATTACGGGACCTACAATTTTACGAAACTTCAAACACTGACCATCTGTCCGAATGGCCATCCGATCGGATGACCATCCGTCCAGATGATCTGCCAATGATAACTATCGTTGTTTACTTTTATAGGACACTTGGTCGAAATATCGAAAACTTTAACAGTTCACAAATACCCACACACTGTTTGAATGGCCATCCGTTCGAATGAAACATATGATAGGTGGATTGAAGAAAAGTAATGACAAAACAAGTGTGGGCTTCCATGGTTTCAATGAAGTTCCACCTCCTGTTAGTCATGACTATTCTTTCTTGCCTGATGAAAATGAGCTCATAGACTTTGTGTCAACATCACCAGGTACTTCCACATCAAGTCAAGGTGATGTGTCTAAAAATGATGATGCTAGTGTGAAGAAGGAAAATAACTGGGAACCTGTTTTGAAAAAGAAAAATTCACATCCTAAGAATAAAAATCCAACTTTTGTTAAAAAGGTTACTTTTGTTCAAGGAAGTGACATGAAAAACGAAACAACCGTTATTGAAAATGAATCAAATGTGGAGTTTGTTAAAAATAAAAATATAGAAAAATCTGAAACTAAGCAAACTGAACCAAATCCTTCTAAGGCATCATCATCAAAACCATAATCTAGTTCAAAGGATTCAGATAAGAAGTCTTCGAAAAAGAGATCGTGCTTCAAGTGTCACACCAAAGGACATGTAGCTAGCTGCTGTCCTAACAAAAAGACTGAAGCACAAGTGAGTGAGGAACAAAGAGGGAAATCACCAGAGAAGAAAGGTGATAATGAGGAGAAAGTCTCAAATTCTCCAAAGAAATCTGCTCCTAAGCAACAAGAGGGTGTTGCTGGTGGTGTAGATAAGGCTGAAAAAGGAACTCCACAAGTTCCTCGTTTTTAAAGAAATCAACCAAGATTTCAGCCTGAATATACACCAGGCAGATATGAGAGACCTAGAAGTAGTTCACCAAGAATGAACAATCATAATTCAAATAATTTCAGAAGTCAAGGTCAATATCAAAATCGATACCAAAATAATGGTGGTCGAACTTTTTATAACAATGGCTTTAGAAATTACAACAATCAAGGTTCTTGGAATCAAAACTCATGGTTTCAAAGGTCAAATAGTCCAAACACATATAGGAACCCTCAGGACCTAATACCTTATGGAAATCAAACCCCATTTCCATCAATAGGTCCAAGATCCAAGACTCCAGTTAGGAGTGATGGATATTGGATAGATGTTCCTGTAGTTGGTGAATCTGGACGACCCAAGACCATTAAGGCTTGGGTCCCTCAATCTAACTAATTTTTTGGTTGGTGTGTGCAGGAGCTGCTAAGGAGGATTATCAACTTATGGTATGTTGATAGTGGCTGCTCTAGGCACATGACGGGGGATGCGAGGTTGTTTTCTGAATTTGAAGAATATGATGGTGGACAAGTAAATTTTGCTGGTGCTAAAGGTGGTAGGATTACCGGACGAGGAAAAGTGACGAATGGGAAGATCACTTTGGACAAAGTGAACTATGTTGAGCAGCTTAAACAAAATCTGATGAGCGTATCACAATTCTGCGACAAGGGTCACTCGGTCCATTTTACTAAGTCTGAGGCATTGGTGTTGAAACCGGGTTTGGTTATTCCGGACGACTGGATAGTGATGTGTGCACCAAGGAAAATGATACTTATGTCATGGACATAGGTGCCAAGGATCCGTCGGCTGTGGTGGCATTTTTACTGTCAAAAGCATCTGAGGCTGAATCAATGTTGTGGCACAGATGCATGGCCCATATTCACTACCGCAAAATGAATTACCTTATTAAAAATGAGCTAGTGAAAGGGGTTCCAATGCAGAGGTTTCATGTGGAAGATAAAAGTCTTCCTTGTCAAAAGGGAAAACAACACAAGAAACCTCACAAGTCTAAAATAGTAAATTCCATAGATGCCCCTTATGAATTACTTCACATGGATTTATTCGGTCCAGTGAACGTGAGGAGCATAGGTGGAAAGTACTACTGTCTTGTTATCACTGATGATTACTCACGGTATTCATGGGTTTTCTTTTTAGGTACAAAAGATGAGACAACGGAGATGCTGATAGATCTTTTTACAAAATTGGAAAACGTCCATGATGCAAGGATCAAGAGGATAAGGAGTGATAATGGCACGGAGTTCAAGAATCAGATTCTGGACCTCTACTGTCTTTGAAAGGGAATTGAACATCAATATTCCGCTCCTTATACACCTCAACAGAATGGAGTCGCTGAGAGGAAAAATAGGACGTTGATTGAAGCCGCTAGGACGATGCTTTCAGATTCAAAGCTACCAGTTCTTTTCTGAGGAGAAGCTGTGAATACTGCTTGCTACGTCCTAAACAAAGTTTTAACTGTTAAACATTTTAACAAAACTTGTCATGAATAGATGTTTAACAAAAAACCAAACTTGGAAGGCTTTGAACCATTTGGATTACCCTGCAACATTGTGCGAAATAAAGATAAACAAAAATTCGGTGAGGTGGCTGACGAAGGCTACTTTCTAGGTTACGTACCTGGCACACCGAATAAAAGGGTTTTTAATCTACAAACTGGTAAAATTGAGGTTGTTTTTAATGTTGAAATTATTACATACAAACCTTAACAATCAACAAACGGACCTGCTATATTATATGATTATGAAAGCGTTTTTAAATCATTTAATATTCCTGAGTTTTCCAATGCAGATGATTCTCAGTTGATTCAGACATTGATAAGTGAAGATGATGAAGGCGAGTTCATGCCTAGATCGAATGTTGATATGACAGATGCTCCGGAAACTTCCTCAGGTGCTGCAGTTTATGATTCAAGCGATAGTGAATCGGAACCCATTCAGGGGGAGGATTTCATTATTCCGTTTGCAAATCAGGACATTTAGGGGGAGGTTGGATCAAACCTGGGTGACAATCTAGAAGTCGATGCTGTTGCTACTACACGAGCAAATAGAGATCATCCAGTTGACATGATACTCAGAGATCCTACTGCAGGTGTTCAGACGAGAAGAAGCATAACAACGAATTCTGGGTTATTTGTTTCGATTGAGAAGACTGGGATAGTGAACGAGTGCTTGTATAGTTGCTTTATTTCCCAAGAGGAGCCGAAGAACATTCATATGGCTCTAAAAGACAATTCATGGGTTGAAGTTATGCAAGAGGAATTGGCCCAGTTTGCAAAGTTGAAGATTTGGGAGTTAGTGGACCTTCCTAAAGGCGAAAGAGATTGGCACTAAATGGGTATTTAGGTGCAAAAAGGATGAAAGAGGAATTGTCACGCGCAACAAGGCTCGATTGGTGGTCAAAGGTTTCAATCAGCAATAGGGGATTAATTACAATGAGGTGTTTGCACCAGTGGCAAGGTTGGAAGCAATTCATTTGTTCCTAGCTTTCACTTCATTCAAGGGCTTTAAAGTTTATCAACTAGATGTGAAGAGTGCATTTCTTTACGGGAAAGTTCAAGAAGTGGTGTATGTCTCACAACCAGATGGGTTCGTTGATCCAGATTATCCAGATCGAGTGTACAAACTTGATAAGGCTTTGTATGGATTACATCAAGCTCCCAGGGTATGGTATGAGACACTGTCTACACATCTGATCAAGAATGATTTTGAAAGAGGTCAGATTGACAGTACACTGTTCATCAAGAGAAAGAAGGAAGATTTTCTGCTAGTACAGGTATACGTGGATGACATCATCTTTGGGTCATCAGATGAAAACATGTGTAAAGAGTTTGAGAATGTGATGAAGAGCAAGTTCGAAATGAGCGCTATGGGTGAGCTGTCTTACTTTCTGGGATTACAAGTTGATCAGAAGGAGGATGGGATGTTTATACATCAGACAAAGTATGTGTATGACATTTTGAATCGGTTCAAAATGAATGATTGCTCTACTTTCAACACACCCATTTGCAAAAATCACAATCTTGGCCCAAATCATGAAAGTACTGAAGATGTTGATCCTACTCAATACAGGGCAATGATTGGTTCTCTAATGTACTTGACTGCTTCAAGACCCGACATCATGTTTGTCGTATGCTTGTGTGCCAGATATCAGGCTAATCCGAAAGAGTCACACATGAAAGCGGTGAAGCGTATTCTTCGTTACTTGAAGGGGAAACCTAAAATTGGGTTGTGGTATCCAGCTGATAGTGATCTGAATTTTGTTGCTTACACTGATTCAGACTTTGGAGGTTGCAAGTCGAACAAAAAGTCTACAACTGGTGGATGTCAGTTCTTAGGAGGCAGGATTGTGTCTTGGCAATGCAAGAAGCAATCTTGTGTGTCTACCTCTACGTGTGAAGCTGAATATATTGCTGCGGGAAGCTGCTGCTCTCAGGTTCTCTGGATTCAACAGCAGATGCGCGATTACGGTTTGGATTTCACTCGCACTCCTATTATGATAGACAATAATGCCACTATTTCAATCACAAACAATCCCCTAAAGCATAGTAGAACTAAACATATTGACATACGTCATCATTTTATACGGGATTGTGCTGAAAAGAGACTAATTGAACTACACCGAGTTGACACACTAGATAACCTTGCTGATCTTTACACTAAAGCTTTTGATAGAGTTCGCTTTGAACATTTAGTCGAACTCAATAGGATGAGGAATCCTGAATAACATGTTTTTCATAAGAATTTTTGTAAATAGTTTACTGCTTTCTTAAAAAAAATATAAATAAAAAAAATACAAAAAACATTGAAAAATATAAAAAATACAGAAAATCAAAAATGAGTTATCACTGTGTGAAAAAGAAGAAATGATAGTACATCAGCAAGTTAGACTGTCACACACAAACTGAATTAAATTGCTTAAGTGTGATAGCAGCTTCATCATATGATGTACCAGTAGGCAAAAAACATGAAATAATCAACTTAACAATGTGATATAAACCTAAATGAACTGAGTATGGGTGGGTAACACATCAGTGGTGTATGGTTTAATGACCTTAAATCTTGCATTGATAGATTGCCAAAATCTGAGGTTTTGGGTCTTTATACGGCTATTTCATCCGAGGATATCAGGGTTGTCCTTCTGCTGCATCCAGATACATGTTGACCTAGGCACAACCAGGATATCTTAAAAGAGCTAAAAATGCCAAAACCCATAAATGAAGAAGCTCTCCTAGAGAGTCATTCAAAAGTGCTAAAAGTATAAATCGTACCAAAAATGGTATTTGTCTTAGCCCTCGTTAGATATTTTGGTCTCTTTGCTGTACGGAAGTACTGACCTGATCACCAATTATCTAAACGTTGAAAAATGAAACGGACGAATTCAGTATACTCACCTACTACGATGAATCTTTGTGCATACCTTGATCGTGGGGGTATATCCTGAAGTGGGACACACTAATATATCAGTAATAAAATTACCTTAACGTATCATACGGTAATGGCACTTGAAATGTTCATGCATTTTGTTTAGATGGACAAACATACTGGTAATCGTCTTGAACTGCTTTTCACGAAAAATTAAATAAAGAATTATCTAATAATGTGAAAACAGTTTGATTGTGCTGATATGATCTTCTTACCGGTGATTCTCACAAAAATAAAGTGTTTATTGTTTTTAGTATTTATTTGCTTTCATAAAATACAAAAATCCAAAAAATAGTGTCTTTTTCTGTTAAAATTCTTAATGTACGAAAAACTGTTATTCTTGGAGGAGTTGTTACCGATAGGGGGAGACGGTGTTAGAAAGTGGGTTCAAAATTTTAAGTCATGCAGGTTATAAGGTGTTTGATTAAATTGGTTGCGTGTTGGTGTTAAATTGAAAATGCTTAATCTGTGATACAGTTTAATTATCTCTTGAATAATAGTAATTATTTAACTTATGTTGAAAAATTCTTATGGTTTCTCAAGATGTTTGTTTTATATTATACAGATTGAAGCAGTGTGTTGCTGAAGAGTTGTTGTGAAGAGATAAGGAGTTTGTTGCTGCTTGGTAGAATCCTCCTTCTACAATGCAGAATGGATACTGTGAAGACTTACTTGGAATGCTGAATCAAAACTTGGAAGATTTGGTGATTGGAGACATCAGCTTAGGGGGAGTCTGTTGCTGACAGAATTTATGTTGAAGCTGACGCTATCCAAAGACCAAAGACTGTGATATTCTGAAGACTAAAGTTTCCTTTGCAAGCTATTGTCAAGGGGGAGTTTGTTGGTGCATTTTATGTGACAACAGCGTTGAATTGGTCTTTGGATATTAAATGAGTTTGGGCCGCGAAGACTTATGAAGACTGAATGGAATTCGAGTTTTTTAAAGCCCAAATCACGTCCATGTTCAAGTTAAAGTCCATCTAGTTTAGCCCGAATTGTATCTAGAATTCGTATGGGCTTGGCCCAGTTCGAATTGTATGGTTGTGTGTATATAAACAACCTTAAGCTAGAGTTTTAGGGTTAGACTTTTAGACATTGTGGGAGAGCATTCGAATTTGTGAGAATACACAGAAATCGGCTGTGAGGTTCTTGGAGATCTTGAGTTTGTAAAACATTTGGTTTGATAATCATAGAAGATCGATTTAAAAGAGTTCTTGTGTTCGTGTTCTTATTCATCTACATATTCTTGTTTCTGTGTTCGAAGATTAATCAAGGAGATTCCGCATCCTTGATTTGTTAGCAGTCTTGTTACGATCCATACGGGATTACGAGACCTACAATTTTACGAAACTTCAAACACTGACCATCTGTCCGAATGGCCATCCGATCGGATGACCATCCATCCAGATGATCTGCCAATGATAACTATCGTTGTTTACTTTTGTAGGACACTTGGTCGAAACATCGAAAACTTTAACAGTTCACAAATACCCACACACTGTTTGAATGGCCATCCGTCCGGAGCACCTGTTAAACACTTATCTCGCTCGACACTCTGTTCCCGACCGGGTCAACACTTAGAGGACTTATGCTCTGTTCCCCGCACGCAGGTTGATCCAGCACTCCCTTCGATCCAACCCGACTGTGTTTAGGATCTAAGCACCCACTGTGAGTATACTCGATCCCTTTTTTGCTTTTAAACACTTTGGGATGCAACATGACACTTGAAACTTGTTTTGAAACATACTATGTCCGTTTATAAAACATGAAAACATGATACTTGTGATACTTGTGAGTCTTATATGCTATGTGAACGTTGAATCTTATGTTTAGCCACCTTGACAATTATAGCGCTATAGGGTTAACGCACCGCCCTTGAGACTTGGGGTATTGTTAAGTTCGATTCTTTTACCTCCTCTTCGTGGCAACGATGTAGGAAAGGCACAGTTAACGCGTTGGAGACTTAGGTTAACATATTGATTACGCTAGCTAGCATGTTGAAACTTGTTATATGTTATCATGTTGGACACGAGTTTTAAACTATATATGCTATGTATTAAACTTGTATACTCGCCAACATTTTTGTTGATTTTATTTTAATACATGTTGTAGGTTGATAAGTGAAGGAAAAACAGGAAATCAAGCTAGGATGAACCTAGAAACTCATCTTAGAAAAACAATATTTTGAACATGTTGAAATTTTGATAATGTTTTTGATACAATTTGTTTTGGTTGATTATGTGTATGACATTTTGATACTTTTTATGAAATCTGACTAATCTATATCGAAACAAGTAGCGTTATGATGCTTTGAGCGATTTGTTTGTCCCGCCCCGATGTTTCCGCCATCGGTTGGGGTGTGACACCGTTGTGCTGCATTAAGTCAGCCTTGATGACAACCTCAAACACGCTTGATTGGGAAAGGCCCAAGTTGGTCCTGTTCGGGTTTAAATCACAACTAGAAGACCAGTTTGGTTGGTTACAAGGCCTAAGTTGCTGCTAGCTGGAAGAAGACCGGGGTGTGGATTAGTGTTCCGGGCCCTCATTTCTGCTTTTGTAATTTGCGATTGATAAATGCCCACTTTGGTTCCCTCGAGTGTATTTGTGAATGCATCAAGTGGTCCTTGAAAAGTCCCATTCTGCAGCCTTGGAAGACTGCCATTTATGGTCATCTATCCATTACGTTTGCTGATATAGGATGGGGTGCTACAAATGTTTTAAGTGGGAAATTCTTATTTTGTAAGACGGGTTCTATATGAAAATAACCCCCTAAGATAGTGTAATATTTGGTTTTTTGTTTTATAAAGATTGCTGGGCTAAGCCCTTTATCCATATAAAGTATGGTTTTTTAGTTGAAAAAATAGAGATGGTTGGATTTGAGTGAATCTTTTTGTTTATGTACATGGGTCATATGACCTGGGTAGCTTTTGGTGATCCAGATCGAATGACCAAAAATCATATATTTGAATAAACACTTGATTTGCGTCATATAACATATACAAGTTAAATGAATATGATGACTTCTAATGTAAACAAGCACACTAGCATTTGAATTGGTCGGTGTGTGTTACAAGACTATGTGATTATTATATGAGTAATCAGATTTTTTAATCATAACATTTGGCTTTTGGTTGGAACAAACTTTATTGTTTTGGTTATGGCTCAAAACCGAACCACCTCGTACAAAACCCAAAACTCACCAACCTAAGTGATATGTTTCATGCCGCATCGCGCGGGTACCAGCTAGTGTATCTTAAACATGTTTAACGAGTTTAATATATAAAAAATGGAATAAGAATGTTTTCAACATATAAAATATTATTTTTAACATTAACATATAAGTTAAACAATGATATTATAACTTTTAGTAGTAGTCTAGATATCATCACTCCTACACCAGTCCAACAACACACTTCAATATTTTCCGATGCAACCTCTCAGCCACCTGAGAACCGTCATTTGCGTGCCGTTTACCACCGCATCGCCACCGTCAAACCCTAAAAACCACCTCATCCCACACGCCGTGAGCGGCGGACCTACCAGCAGCTTCTCCGCCAGCAAATGGGCCAACCGACTCTTCGCCGACTTCCAATTCCTCCCTACAACCACCAATGCCGACTCGCCGGATGTAACCGACACCTCTCTCACGCCGCCGTACACTCCGCCGCCCTCCGACCGCCACGTGGCTATGCCGATTGACTTCTACAGAGTTCTCGGAGCGAAGGAACACTTTGTAGGTGATGGAATTGTTAGGTGTTATGAAGCTAGGGTTTCGAAACCGCCTCAGTATGGTTATAGTGAGGATGTGTTGATTAGCCGGAGGCAGATTCTTCAGGCGGCTTGTGAAACCCTAACGAACCCTAGCTTGAGACGTGAGTATGATTTAGGGTTTGTGGATGATGCGATTGTTACTGATGTTCCGTGGGATAATGTAATTCTCTCATCTTGCTATTTACTTGTTTTTTTTTTCTTATATAGGTTAGAATCCTGTCTCATCTTGCTGTTAATAGTTTTTATGGCTACTGTAAGTTTGATCTCTAGAGTTGTGGTTATGCAGAGTTATATATGATTACACTAGAAACAATTAGGGAAGAATAACAACTAAATAGGAGACTATGAATTAACTTACTAGCTTGGTATTTAAAGGCGTAAGGCTTTAGTTATTAAAAAAAATACTAAAGATTGTTTCTTTGGTTTAAAAAAGCGCGCCTTAAGCGCAAAGCGCATCTAGGCGCAAGCCCCATCGCCTTGTGTGACATAAGGCGCACGATGTACAAGAAGCGCAGCTGAGGCACGCTTTTTAGGGTGAAAATCGACCTAAGGCGCAGCTGAGGCGCATGCTTTTTGTACATGGGGTGTTTCTATGCTTCCGAGTGTTGTACAACAGGCTTTTTATGCTGTACATTTATGTTTTTTTCATTTTAAAACATATATAAAGCTTAATTATAGCTAAATCATAGGTATTGGATGCTAAACACTTATGGGATATAAAATAAATTATATAATCACTTTGCGCTTTGCGTACGAAAAGTTCACCGCTTTTGCGCTTCACTTTTTAAAAATCGGTTTTAGGCCTCATCGCTTTTGTGCGCTTCCCGCTTTTTTAAACCAGGGATTGTTTGTAGATAATATTTTAACTTGTTAACATTTAAACACTAAAATATAGGATATTCTTTTTATCTCTGGTTAGATTTGTTCAATTGATGATGGTCTAATTTGTTCAAATTTTCAATCCCATTGCTCAAATGATTGTCATATTTGTTTAAGTAGATTTGAAAAACTCAGAAGTGGTGTAATTTGTTCAAATACTGGTCAACTACATAAGACGCTGCAGGAGACCGCATCACATGCGCATCATGGAACCGCATGGCATCAATTGCAACGATGCGTTTCCATTGCGCATCAGGTGCAGTGCACATTATTGTGCGCATTATGCACTGATTTTTAAACTAAGTTTAGTGGCCTAAAAGTATGATTTTTGTGAATGAAATTTTTCAAGGTGCCGGGAGCTTTGTGTGTGTTGCAAGAAAGTGGTGAGGATGAACTGGTGCTTCAAATTGGTGAGAGTTTACTGAAAGAGAGACTACCTAAATCATTCAAGCAGGATGTTGTGTTGGCAATGGCACTGTCCTATATCGAAATCTCAAGGGATACGATGGCGATGTCTCCACCTGATTATATCAAGGGTTGTGAATTGCTGGAAAGAGCGCTTAAGTTATTGCAGGCAAGAATTTTAATTAATTCTTGAAAGTTTACTTCCATTGAAAATTTTCTTTTGTGTCTTCTATACATTAAAAAAGCAAAGAAAACGGTTGGTTGAGTTCTTGAAATCTCATAATTTCATGAGTAAAGACTTAAAGTGCACAGATGGTCCCTGTGGCTTACCAAAATTTTCGATCTGGTCGCTAACTTTTCAAAAGTAGACGGGTGGTCCCCTGTGGTTTGCACGTTGTAACGTAATTAGTCCCAACCAACAAATCTAAAGGTTTCATCAGGTCTAAGTTATAGGCCAAATGTGTTACAAAATGCCAACTACAAGGACCACCCATATATATTTGGCAAAGTTGGGGACTGAATGTGTTACAAAGTGCAAACCACCCGTGTACTTTCGAAAATCTAGTGACGGAATCCAGAATTTTGGTAAACTACAGGGACCATCCCTGTACTTTACTCTAATTTCATCCTGTGTACTAAGAATTATTTGTTTTTTATATATTTCTTTGCTTTCTTTCAGGAAGAAGGTGCAAGCAGCCTTGCACCGGATTTGCAAGCACAAATTGATGAAACTTTAGAAGAGATAAGCCCACGATATGTGCTGGAACTTTTGGCGTTACCTCTTGATGATGAATACCAAACAAGAAGGACAGAGGGTCTTCAAGGTGTGCGCAATATTTTGTGGGCTGTTGGAGGTGGTGGTGCCGCTGCTGTTGCTGGCGGATTTACACGTGAAGATTTCATGAACGAGGCCCTCTTACGGATGACTGCAGTGGAACAGGTAGCATTTTGATTATTTCAATATGCTTTGTTTAAATTATTGTTTCTAACTTATTATTTTTAAGATTGAACTCTTTAGTGCCACGCCAAAGAACATACCGGCAGAAAGTTTTGAAGTTTACGGAGTTGCTTTAGCACTTGTAGCACAAGCTGTCATGGGCAAAAAGCCTCATCATATTTCAGATGCCGAAAATTTATTTCAAGAACTTCAACAAATCAAAGTAACATCCTTGAGTGATCCATCACTTACATACAGCGTAAAAGAAGTTCGCCAGATAGATTACTCGTTAGAACGGGGTCTCTGTTCACTTCTTGTAGGTGAAGTTGACGAATGTCGTTCATGGTTAGGTTTGAACAATGAAAACTCACCGTACCTAGACCCTTCCATTGCTACTTTTGTTCTTGAACATTCCGGAAACGATCCCGACAACGATCTTCTTCCGGGCCTTTGTAAGTTGTTGGAAGCATGGTTGACGGCAGTTGTTTTTCCTAGGTTTAGAGATACAACGGATGTTAATTTTAAGCTTGGGGATTATTACGATGATCCTGTTGTATTGAGATATTTAGAAAGGCTCGAAGGCGGTGGTGGTGGTTCGTCGTTGGCGGCAGCCGCTGCCATTGCGAAAATCGGTGCTGAAGCTACTGCGGTTCTCGATAGTGTTAAATTAGAGGCAATTCAGGCGTTACAGAAGGTTTTTCCACTCGGTCAAGAGTCAGAGAGCACTGTTAGACGTTATGATAACAATAACGACGAGTTTGATGATTCTGATGTTATTGAGAGTGATAATTTAATCACTGTTTCTGAAGAAAATAGTTTAAATAATAGTGATGAAAGTAAAGAAGAAGAAACGATAACTTACCAGATAAAAGATGCGGCTGTGAAGATTATGTGTGCTGGTGTGGTGGTGGGATTGATGACTTTGGCGGGCTTAAAATTTTTGCCGTTCAAGAAAGGCTCTACTGAGTATAAAGAAGCAGGTCCAGCTATGACTTCTGATGCCGTCACTGTGGGTATGTTCTATCCGTGTACTTTACTCTTTAATACATTAGTAGATGTGGCAAAATGGGCCAGGCTTGTTTTGAGCTCTATTTTTAAAGCTTGAGTTTGGCTCGCAGCTTATTTATTATATGTTAGCTGTTCAAGTTATTTATTTATATATATTTTGTATTTTTTATTTATTTATGTATTCTTTATATAACATAATTTATATTGACGAATTAGTTTTATCATAATTTAAAATATAATAATAATTGATGTGTAAATATATATATATATATATTTAACATAACTAATATAAGTTTTATAAATAATAGGGACGTTGTGGCTCGCTCGCCTACCGAAGCCTGATAGGGCTGACCTGAAAATTTTGTGTAAAAACTGATATGGTTTATAACTAGTGTGTTCAATATTTTAAAAGATATATGTTTTCCACTCATTATCTGACAACCATCTATGTCAGAGGAGAGTGTAGTTGAAGAAATACCTAGAATGGATGCAAGATACGCTGAAGGTCTAGTGCGCAAGTGGCAGAGCGTCAAATCCGAGGCCCTCGGACCTCATCATCACCTCTCAAAATTGTCCGAGGTAAAGTAATTGATTAATTTCCCTTTCGTTAACCCCCCAACCCACACACACAGTCAAGACAAACATATTTTAGTATCATCACGGGTTTTTTTTTTTTCTTCCCAAAAGGGTGTTGGTGGAATATACCAAAATGTAGTTAGAAAATTATTTACCAAAATGGGATGAAACTTATTGGGAGAATTTCATATATACCTCTTCAAACTTTTTTAATATATACCCGACTAGGAAATGGTTAAAATGAGAACTCCCCTGAGTTGCGAGAGCTTGAGAACTCATTGAAAAAAGTTCTTTTTTTTTTTAAAAGATATGCCAATTTTTTTTTAAACTTATGTAACTTTATCAAAAAAAAAAAAGCATATGCGAAAGTTTACATTAGTGTAAAAACAATTTACATAAGTGCGCGCAATATATATTGTTCTATGTTTTCTTAAATTTTATTTACATTTACACTAATGTAAGCAATAAAAAACCTAGCGTATATGAACGGCAGGCAATTTCTTTTACAGATTTCTTTGTTAGATATTCATCTACGTTTGTGGAAAAAATGGTTAAAAAAATCACACGGGAAGTAGGATTTCCATTGGAGTTCTCAAGTTCTCGCAACTCGGGGGAGTTCTCACCTGAACTTGATCCTATATACTTGACTAAACTTAAAAATATTATATATATTTATACACATAGAGAGACACTTTTATAATAAATAATCAAAATATAATATCTTCACATTTTAAATTATTTTCCTTAAAAGTAATTTATAGTACGACTCTTTTAACTTTATGTTTTAAAAACTACCAATTTCATAATTATCTATTATAAAACTAAACAACTCGAAACACATACCATTTTCATTCTGTGTCACATGAAAGCCACCTGCATATACCATTTAGATCTCAGTTTCAATCTGGTCTTTTCCCGCCGTTTGAAACCAACTGCAAATCTATGTTGTCAAAGACGCAAGGCGCAGGCGAGGCGCATCGGCCTCGCCCGGAGCCTAGGCGCAAGGCGCAAAAAAAGCGTGGGCTTTTTTAAGAAAAGCGCACATAGAGAAAAAAATATAAAAAATATGTTATGCTTTGAAAATAAATAAGATTCCACATATAAAATTAAAAAAACTATTATATATGTCATTTATGATCATGGAGCTAATAGTTAGTAGCAAAAGTTTAGGACTTATATGTTGTAAGTTTTGGGGGTGTGAATAAAAGTCTCAAAAGGTGGTAAATACTTTGTCCCACATTGGTGTGACAACAAAGTGAGTGGTTGTTTATAAGGTAAAGCCTTTACTACTCTATTGTAGCTTTATGACATGTTTTACTACAAGTCCTACCCGCGCGCAGGGGGGGGGGGTGCAAAAATGAGTTTCTGAGCTAGAATTTGGTTGAACTCATGCGTGCCCGCACCTGCGGACACGAATGCAGCTCCGAAAAACTCGGGCCCGCGTGAGGCAGTTTTTTATACTCGCTCAGTTTCGTTTTTTGCGCTGCGCCTCAGGCTTTTTTGCGTGCCTTTCCTGCGCCTCAGGCCGCTTTTTAAAAAAAAAACCATTTTTGCGCCTAGGCTGCCACCAGGCGCTCTAGGCGCGCGCTTTTTGCGCTTTTGACAACATAGCTGCTAATTACCATTTTGATCTCCATTTCATTTCAGTGCCAATCTTTACCATTTCTAGTGTCAAATTTGAAACCACCTGCGATATACCCCAACCTCACAACGATCTGCTAACACACATTAACTTTCCTACCTCTACATATATGGTCTTTTTCCCTGTTTTTTGCGCTGCGCCTCAGGCTTTTTTGCGCGCCTTTCCTGCGCCTCAGGCCGCTTTTTTCAAAAAAAACCATTTTTGCGCCTAGGCTGCCACCAGGCGCTCTAGGTGCGCCTGGGCGCCTAGGCGCGCACTTTTTGCGCTTTTGACAACATAGCTGCTAATTACCATTTTGATCTCCATTTCATTTCAGTGCCAATCTTTACCATTTCTAGTGTCAAATTTGAAACCACCTGCGATATACCCCAACCTCACAACGATCTGCTAACACACACACATCAACTTTCCTACCTCTACATATATGGTCTCCGCTGTTCGCCCATAACATGTTTGGTCCTTTTCAGTTTGGACGAAAGTCGCAAAATTGGCCAAACCTCACGGATGAAAATGGCATTTTACTCTTTTTTTTTAATACTGATCCGATTGAAGAGATCAAGCATTACCTGGTTTGACCATTCATAAGTCATGGGTATATTGTGACCTCAACATGACTTTGGTCACACTTATATTTTGACCATTACTCAACCATTTATAACTAAACGTTTCAATATTGCAGGTATTAGATGGTGAAATGCTGAAGATCTGGTTAGATCGAGCAACCGAAATTGGTGAACGTGGTTGGTTTTGGGAGTACAATCTTTTAAACATCAGCATTGACAGTGTGACGATTTCACCAGACGGGCGGCTAGCTGTTGTGGAAGCAACCCTCGAAGAGTCCGCTAAGTTGACTGATTTGACAAATTCGGAAAACAATGACTCGTACAGTTCAACCTACACTACACGTTATGAGCTGTCATATACAAACTCAGCATGGAAAATCACAAAGGGGGCTGTCCTTAAATCTTAATTATGTTTCCTTCACTGTTGTTAGTTGTGTTAGGTGTTGCTTATAAAAAAATTATAATACAAGTCTGTATAGGTAGCTGGTGTTTGGATGTAATTTTTAATATTTGTGGTCATTTACAAGCAATATCACAATTAAACCATATTATTATGAATCGGTTTTGGTTACTCAAAATGTTGGATAGATCGGTTTTGAGAGAGTGGAGCAGCGGAAGTCGTGCCTTTGGGTGTGGGAGGCACGAAGAGCTTGAATCTCGGCAGGTATTGTTTGAAATTGGGTATTGACATGGAACTTGTATCATGCTCACGCTTGTTGCGCCAAGGCTTTGTGCATCCGCTAGTGCAACGCTACATTGATTTTATCACTTGCGTTCATAGATGACCGGCTCTCATATCAATTGACATGTACCAAATGTCCAAATTGGCAATAGGGAAAGCATGAGGAAACAAAGAGATAATGGACGTTTTTGAGAATCAATTCATATCATACTTTTAACACAAAACACACAAGGCCATTTATAGGCTCAGAAATAACAAAGGCTTGAACTGAATCACTAACCCACTGCTGCTAACATTTAGGAAAATAACTAGGAGCACTATGTAAAATTAAAGCGCCCATGACATATATGGTTATTGTACGGAGCGTTTGGCAACGTGGGGAATGGACCCATGGAAATGACACACAGGTAGCAGTTATCTATTGGCTCGTTTTAGTTAATTCGACGTTGTAAATGTACCTACCCAAAACCGAACCAATATGGTAGATTATCAAAACTGACCCACAAACTTTCTTTAGGTTTTTCTACTCACCCCTATTTAGAGGGTGTTTTGGATTACGTTTTGAAGTGATTATTTGATTATTGCGTTTGTAAAACATAAATAATCTAAAAAAGTGTTTGGATGAAAAAGTGATTATCTGCCTCCAAAACGCAGTTTTGGAGAAGCATGTACCTACATGCTTTTTCAAAACGCAAAATCTATTTTGAAAACGCAACACCAAACACCCCCTTATAACTATGTAATATCACATAATCACATGTTTTTTAATAATAAAATGCTGAAAGTAGAATTTTATTCCATGAAGTACAAACATACAATGGTATTGACCCATGGGCAAACGATACAAATTTAAAGCGAAATTGTAATGCTGGATTTAAGTATACAACTGATTAAGGTTACTATCTTAGTTTTGTGTAAAATTGGAATGTTAGATTTGAATATATAACAGATTAAGGTTACTTAGCATTTGGTTACATGGTATGACTTAATATCTTAGCAAGGAGAGGGCGTTTCTCCATGAAGAGAAAAGGCCGGTCTGCGGTTCTTGTTTGGGAGCCGCGACACTCAATGCAAACAATTCCATTGGCGTGCTTGGTTCAACGAACCCAACAAGCTTTGCAACAATATCTGCACTCTCCTTAATATGCTCAAGATCATCTGTTTTTGTCCATAATAATTGAGCCAATTGGAATCTTCTGTTTTTGGATTCCAAAGCGATTCCCCACTTCGCAAACAAGCTCTCTCTTTCACTCGATGTGTATTTGCTCAAAAGCTTCCTGCTTAGCATCGCCCTTTCGAGCGTCAGGGCTCTTGCACTGTTAGTTATCAACAAACAAACAATATCATTAGACCATCAACACTTCATGATCCGATTTTGACGAAAGTTATGGCTAGCTACGGTTTTGGGAAACAACATACAAAATTGGCCAAGCTGTGGGTTGGCCGGTTTTGGCGGTTCAGTTTTGGTTTAACTGATTATCATTTTTTATATTTTCTATTTCAAGATGTTTGTCTGTATTAGAATTTTTTAAGGAATAGTGGATTTAAATAATCAACTTTCACCATTTGGCCGATAGCACTCTTAACTTACGAATTGTACCACACCACTCCCAACTTTCAACTTATTTTTCTCTGACACTCCCAAACTAACTGAACCTAACCCCGTTAGTTAACGTCAGATACCACGTCACTAAACAAGTGTCACGTCAGATGCCATGTCACTAAATAAGTGCCGCATCAGATGCCACGTCATAAAAAGGCAATGTCACTACATAAGTGCGACATCATCAAAAAACTAACTGAGGTTCAGTTAGTTTGGGAGTGCTAGAGGAAAACAAGTTGCAAGTTGGGAGTGACGTGGTACAATTCGTAAATTGGGAATGCTATCGGCCAAATGATGTTAACATATATACATAGGTGCTAGTTTCAAAAATATATAAATGATAAAGATTAAAGTATTAAACCGCCAGTTCCAAACTCAAAACCATTGGCCAGACCGTTGAACCGCCAAAACTTGAACTGTATGAATCTCTAACCGGCTAACATGCTTCGGTTCGGATGGTTTATGAACACCCCTGACATGCACCCATGGATGAATTGATCCCCCATAATAAACATCATTAAACTCAAAATGATTAATGTAAATAATGGGACTTATTTAAAATTGTATGGACAAATGCATTGCTCGGGTTTATCAAAATAAGAAGGAATGATAAGAGAGAGAAATGAAGTATGACCTTGCAACCTCATCTAGCGTTTGCTTGAGGAATGATAGGCGTCTAAGCTCTACTTCAATGTACACAGAATCCGAAGGATCGCCTTTGACGAGCAAGAAAAAGTAGGTCCTATGAAGCAATGGTATGTTGCATTCATTCCAAAGTTCAATTATCATCCTTCTTTGCTCCTCAAACAATGCACACCACTCGTTTTCACCCTCCTTCATTTCATCTCCTGATTCAACTGGTTCCGGTGTACCCTTCACATGAATTATTATTATTAATTAATAAATAAATAATAATAACAATAATACAAAACACATCGTTTCTGTACCAAGAAAGGTTTTATTTGGGTTATGTTTCATTAGTCAAACAAATTGCCGGAAGAGAAGAGAGTCAAATGGGTCGAAAGTCGGCCAACGTAATTTACAATTGTATTTGACACTAATCATCTAAAATAATATATATTTTTTTTTTAAAAAGGAAATTGATAATGGTGTGACTGTGTGAGAGCAAAATCCTTACTATGCAATCTTTAAACCTTCCTCTAAGGTCATACTCCATTACTTTTTCAAGCGTCCTAGATGATGGAGAAAGGTCGAAAATACCCCCATCGGTCCGTTGCTGCATTTCTTTCTCATCAGCACTCATGGTTGATCTCTTAGAATCTTGTTGAGTTAAGTTCTTAATATCCGAATCGGATTTCGATTCAACCACCACATTCTTTTCAGATATAGGAGAAGGCGATGGATCACCATCAACAATTGCAGAGCAACTTGTGCTTCTTGTTAACGTTTGAGGTTTCAAACAAGTTACATTTTCGTTTGACGGAGCTTGATCAACATGTGAATTTCCCAATTTGCCCTCATGGTCATTTGTTTCATCTTTCTCAATAACTTCTTCTACTTCTTTGAAGCTATCTATTGAATCTATACTTCTCCTGTTCTTTTGGGAAGGCTTCTCCCATTCCTGGGTCGAGTCTGGCCCGAAATATTGGTTCATAAACTCACGTGGGGTGATATTATCGAAAACGTAGTGGTCTTCATTTGGATTGCGTAGTTTATGGTCCTTTGGAAAACTGTATGTGTTGACCGAAGCATTGGGGAGAAGAGGAGCGTTGACCACCACCTCAGATGTATCTGACATGGAATGTGCATCCCATGAACCACTTCGTTGGTGGCCAGATGCCGAATATTCATCCCATGAAGCGTTGCGTAGGTGCCCAGATACCGAACTTCCATCCCATGAACCGTTACGCAGGTGGCCAGCTATAGAACTTTCATCCCATGAACCGTTGCGTTGATGACTAGATACCGAACCTCCGTCCCATGAAGCGGAATCAATCTGCATGATAAGACGATGGCTTAAAGATATAATATGCATGTGGGTTTGTTACTTTTTTTTTTGGAAAAATAATGTAACAGCAGGATTCGAACTTGGGACCTCTGGGATGTAAACCAGAGTCTTAACCAGCTGGGCTGCCTAAGTCCTTAACTTGGGGTTATAGGGGCGTCTGTTTCAATACCAATACTATGTTGAGAACCCCGAGAATCGCATAATCTATTTGCACCTATCGTCTTGAATGTGATACATGAGGCGTTATACTTGTGATTATCTTTTTGCACTACACATTATGTGGTTCTCATGATTCTCAACATATGTTTTTTTTTTTTCTGTTTCTGAAAAGAACTTGCCCCTCTTGGGTTACAGGAAATAGATTGCATACCCATGGCAGTAAATTTTGATCAACTCCAGCTGCTCGTAATATTTCCTCAAGGCGTGCTCGAGCAAGATCACGTTCCTGAGTCAAATCTTTTACTTCTTGCTCCATCTGGAAGACAGTATAAAACAATTTTATCAACTTAATTGGCAAATAGATCAAAAATTATTACTAATTTGTGTCACATTAACAAAAACTAGTAAAAAAGAAAACGAGTCAAGAGAAGTTATTTTAATCAACTAAGGGGCTGTTTGGTAGCCTCTTAATGATTCCATTAAGAGACTACCTCTGAATCAGTCAACATTAAGTGTGTTTGGTTGACTGAAGGGATACCTCTGAATCAGTCACAGTCAATAAGCCTCTTACCCATTAAGTTTCAAAATGATGCTTAATGAAAATTTTACCCCTTTATTCAAGATTTCAATCACATGTGTTCATAACCCTCAGCCGGCCACTCATGTACCACCACCTCGACCCACCACCACCAACCAATCAGGCTGAGGCCCCGAGCTAAGTCAGTCCTCTTACTCTTACTGGTTCAGTCTCTTACCCAATCAGACCTCTTAATGGCTCAACATTGGCGCAAAGGTTGCCAAACAGCCCCTAACTATTTATACACATATAAAACTTTTAATGGAGAGTGTTTCAGGTCAACGCAACTCACTTTTTGTATTTGAACTTCCTTTTCTTTGATTATTACTTCAGTATCATTTGTTGACCCGGACAAGTTTTTTAATTCATTTTCCAATCTAGTCATTTCTCGTTGCAACTGTTTGACCAATGCCTTCTCCGACATGACAACATTAACCTGGGCACTTGTTCTGACATCCTTGGCACAAAGAGCAAACAGTAGTGTGTTTCTTGATTGTTCAAGATGAATATGTGCGGGACTCAGTGTGCATACTATAGCCGTTCTTGCATTTCCTCCAAGTGAATTTTGTAGGATTCGTGTTAGTTTTGAGTCTCTGTATGGAATATGACCGTTTGGCGCTTTGCTACATCCGCCCAATGAAATATCACAATTAGAAAAAAAGGTTAGCTTTCACAAGGATCTGAGAAGAACCATAAGATGATTTTTTTTTTCATTTTTCTTGTGCATGGAGTGTCATCATCATCATCATCATCATACTCAGTAAATCCCACCAATAGCAAAGCTAATGTAGGGTCTGAGGAGGGTAAGATGTAGACAGCCTTACCTCTACCCCGCAGGAATAGAGAGGCTGCTTCCAGTGAGACCCCCGGCTCGATTGAAACTTTGGTATGAATTTTCTTTTCGAGTAAACAACTTATTTCAGGCTACGGAAAAACATCAAAGTTCTAAGACATTGGTATGAATTTTCTTTTCGAGTAAACAACTTATTTCAGGCTACGGAAAAACATCAAAGTTCTAAGACATTGCAGTTAATGTACCTAGGATAATCGGTTTTAGGTCCCATGTTAATCGAGGTGTTAATCTTGATTTTCAAGGGGCTATACGGGTGAACCAAGAATTCGAGGGTGAATCAGTTCACATGTGAAAAGATAATAATGTTTATCAGGAAATTTAATCTAGTCATTAAATGATTATTTGTTTAGTTTGTTATGTTTATTTAATTATTTCCTAGTTTTAAAAGCTAGCTTAGGGAGCAAGTTATATTTTAGTATAAATATAAATAAATGATTAGGCTTCATTGTAACACGTGGTGAGTTTTCCGGTTTTGATTAATAGAGTCAAACAAGTGTTTGTTCATATCTTGTGTGCATTATGTGAAAGAATTCGAGTGCCTGGGCCAATAGTTAAAAAGATAAAAACTCAAACATGGCCAAAATTTACTGAACATGTTAGCTGTCACATCATATTTTGACAACAGACCGACAAAATCGAAAGTTTAGAAAGTTGGTTACATTATATAAATGAAACTGAAATTTTTATGGAAAAACAAACCTTAATTTGCGAACAACAGTTCCTAGTGTTAGTAAACTGCGGTTTATGTGGCCACCTTCTTTCAGCCGTTTACCAGCTGCTAAGGTCTGAGAAGCGCGTTCACTTCCTGCTAGATCAACAAAATTCTACAAAAAAAAAAAAATCATTAATATATTTAATCATTTTGACTTCATAACAACGAGATTTATATAAATTGGTTTTTAATATTTGAAGTAAGCATCCATACCACATTAGCTGTAAGAGTGCTTGCACTACCAATCACCGAGAATTCGTTGGCGGTACTTTCAATAGTCTGTAAAAATAACCGAGTCATAATTGAAATGCAATTTTGTTCATGTTGATAAGTATTAGATTATCAAAATATGTACCAGTCGAATAATCTGATGCGATCTGGAGCTCATTTCATTTAATGATGTTTCCCCAATTTTTCTTTGAGCTATAAATGTGATCCCAAATGAATTATCAGTCTACATTCTTGTAAAATATAAGGATGGTTATAGTGAATGCTATAGACAACAATTTCGGCTCATTCATTGTTGTTGATAGCGAGCATAGCGCCTGCTGTAACGTTTAGCATGGCGATGTGGCAATAGGTTGCAATCTGATTTTGGCGCATAGCGTGAAAAGTAGTGGGATTATAGGTTTTTTTAGTTTAAATCAAAATAGCAATAAAATATACCTATAAATAGCGGGATTTTAGTCTATTTTATAAATATACATATAAACTATTTCTAAAATTTTCTTTTTGTGTATCACTAAACATAAAATAGTGCCCGCTATTTCATCGTTATCGCTATGTAGCATATAGGTAGCTTGTCGCTATCGTCTGCTAATCGCTATTAACAACTATGGGCCCATTGTGTGTTAATGGGTGGGTCTGGGTTATATATTGACTCGAATGGGTAAATATTAAAAAAAATAGCCCTGACGGATCAAACAGTCAAAAGTCACCCAAAATGATTTTCGAAATACATAAAACTTCTAAAACTGAAACATTAATTATTAGTAATCAACAAAGGCGAAAATGTTTGTGAGTCAGCCCGACCCGGCCCGTCAATTTGTCCACTTCTAATACAAAATTGCTATTACCTTCACACACGGCGAGGAGTTCCATTAGATGGGTCCAGTCCTCTAAATGGATTTCTGTGAGTTTATCGACAACTGTCCCTTTCTGATGACAGCAAAAACCAACTGGATTAGTTTAGATTTTTGTTTAATTAATTGACCGTTTGTAATTAATAAGCTAATACTCACCTCCGGATCATCAAGCAGTCTAAGTGGAGTACCATCTGCACTAAGAAGGTCTCTAACACATTCATTGTAAATCTCAATGGCCGAAAATTTCAACATAAATTCTCTATCAATTTGCTGCAAACAAAAGCATACATAAGTTTTTAAGTTCCAAATGAAATGACCCATTAAAAGTTTTAACCTTTTCTATTAGATTACCTGGTTTATGTGGTCAAATATGTCGGATATTGCATATTGAGTGATACCAGTCATGGTGTATGTCTTCCCGCTGCTTGTCTGCCCATATGCGAATATACTTGCTGAAGAAATAATTTAATTTACAACATAATGGGTGATACATTTTAATATCGGAATTTGAAAATTGAAAGAATAACACTCACAGTTGATGCCATTGAGGGCTGAAAGAGCAACTCTTTTGACTCCCTCTTCGTACACTTGTCTTGTTGTACTGTCACTCCCATATACTCGGTCTATTTCCAAAACAAACCTTGTTACCTTTTACATAACCACCCCATGTTGCATATTTTTATGTGGTTGAAGTTGAATATGAAGTGTGAACCTACTTTATCTTTTTCTTCAACATGCAAAAGGACATATATTAGTAGGATATATTGCTTACCAAATGTGTAGGCGTTGGGGTACTTTGAACGTTCTGTCACGGCAGTCTTGCATATGATAGTGTTGTTGTTTATGCATTCCCAATCAGAAGAATAGTTCTTGGCGATTTCCTTCTCATTCATAGGCCTCACCCTCACAGACACAAAAATCTTCTCTCCTTGTCCATTCATCTCATCTCCGCTTATCGACTCCATTGTAAATATTTCCCTAACAAGAACACTTAACTGCACTTGAAGACTTTGTTTTTCCTCTCTCTCTTCACAATGACAGAGAGAGAAGAAAACTCAAATGCCCTGATTTCTTGTATGTATCTGCAAAATAATTGCAAAAAACATCTTCACAATCCAGTATCTGATGTAAACTTATGTGGTTATTGTAACATCTGGCCTCTCATACCACAACCAATATTGTCCGTTTTGCTCACAAGGAGCTCACGGATTTGTTTTTGGTTGCCCAGGTGGAGACTTCCCAGAGGCTATCCATCCTGATACTAGTTCCCCTTGAGCACGCTTAACCATGGAGTCGCGCGATGTGATTCTATGATGCAGTCTGATGTGGTGTGTTATGTAGTATTTGAAAATACTTGACCATGATTGCAATGAGTCTTAGTTTTTCAAATCTGATAGAACATATATGACCATCGATTGAGCAATTGGTTTGAGTATTTGAAAAACTCAGACCATCGCTTGAACAAATCTGACTAGAGACGTTTAAAATATCTTATATTTTAGTGTTTCAAAGTTCACAAGTAGAAATATCATCTACAAATAACTTTTTGGTAACTTTCAATAACAAACACCTTGCAGGCGTGAAGCACGCACACACATCGGCTTTTGGGATCAAAACAGAGCCCTACGTGCTTTCTAAAACCACTCAAATCCATCGCGCCCAAAACACATTGGTGATATATGAGGCCACTAGGGGTGCAAACGAGCCAGGCCGAGCCCGAGCTCGACCTGGATCGAGCTCGATTAACTTTTGAGAGCTTGGGCTCGAGCTCGGCTCGATTCGAGCTTTGTTTTCAAAGCTCGAGCTCGGCTCGTTGGTATTTTCTCAAGCTCGAGCTCGGCTCGGGCTCGGCTCGTTTATTATCTATAAATTAATATATTAAATAAAAATAATATAAATAGACTTTTTAGGCTCGCAAGCTCGATAAATGAAGCTCGGGTTCGTTTACTAAATAAGCTTATTTTTATTTTGAGGTCGGCTTGTAAACAAGTTTAAATAAGCTCAGCTCGACTCGGCTCATTTACACTAAGGCTCGACGAGCCTAACGAGCTTCACATGTGAGGCTCGAGCTCAGGCTCGATAAACAAACGAGATTTATTTTAGGCTCAAGCTCGGCTCGGGCTCGATAAGGCTCGGCTCGTTTCGAGTTTTTTCTCAAGCCGATCTCGAGTAGCGCGCGAGCCGCTCGGCTCGTTTGCACCCCTAGAGGCCACCATGGATATTAACATATGGTTTTTGATTTCGAAAAAAACCCTAACTTGATGAAAAAGTAGATGAAACAATTACACAATAATACCCTAGGTGAGGTCTAGCAATGAATGATTACGGTGAAAGCATGAATTAAAGAATGCATGCAATAAGCAACAATGGGGAATCATGAGAAATTAAGATCAAAATTCATAAGTGTAAGATGATAATCTTAAAAAAAAAAAAAACCTCACCTCAGCCTCAGCCTCAGGGGTATGGAACGTCGATCGAGGTAGCTGAGGAGGAGGAGGATATGCAAATAAGAGAGAAATTGACATGATTCTAGAGAGAGAGAGAAATGCAAGAATTGAAGAAGATATTTGGGGTGGTGAAGATTAAGGAACGAAAATAATGGAGAACCAGAAGAAGAATTTCGTTTGATAACCGCCATCTTCAACGGTACTGCAATAACCAATTCCCTCCAACCCAAATGGGGACTTTAAGCAGGGTAAGAGCCTTCACATCCATTTTCACTGTTTTTACGTGTGAATTAGAATTAGAATTAGAATTAGAATTAGAATTGAGTAAAGTCCTATTTGAGTCCTTGTGGTTTGTTTAGTTTAACCATTTGAATCCAAAAAGCAAAACTGTTTTGATTTGAGTCCCTGTGGTTTCTAATTTTAACCATTTGAATCCAAAAGTAAACAACATCCAAATTAGAAATATTTGTTTTTTGGATTCAAATGGTTAAAATTAGAGACCACAGGGACTCAAATGGTTAAAATTAGAGACCACAAGGACTCAAATCAAGATAGTTTTGGTTTTTGGATTCAAATGGTTAAACTGCACAAACCACAAGGACTCAAATAGGACTTTACTCATTAGAATTAGAAGTTTCCATGAGTCATCAAATATTTTAAAGTGTTTATTTTATTTTTAATTCTATTTTCAAGCAATTGTTTATTTTTTTATATAATATTTAGTCATCATTCAAGCTTTTAACTTTTCAAAAGATTTGAAGTTGGAGTAAATTGTTATTTTAGTTCCTAACGTTTGTTCCAAATTGTCACTTTAGTCCAAATAGTTTTTTTTTTTCTCTGGGTCCTTGACTTTTCTCATTCTTTGCCATTTTGATCATTTGACCTAACTCCAACCATTTTGATCATTTGACCTAACTCCATCCATAGCGGGCGCAGGAGCTGCTTGGTTTACCTGAGGAGCGGGGAGTGGAGCTGGTAGTGCTGGATGAGCTTGAGCTTGTTGACGCGGGCCAGTGCGACAGTTCGCTGTGAAGTGTCCATAGAGGTTGCAGTGGACACAGAAACGACAAGCTATCCAGCTGGGTGATGATAGGTGCAAGTAGGGCACAGAGGATGTTAGGATCGGAGGCTCCTCGTGATTGTGTTTGTTTGTATAATTTGAACAAATCAATATAAATGAACAGAGTTTAAATGCAGCGGAAATGAACACAAACTTTGTAAACACAATCAAAGAAGAAAATAGTTTTGATAAATACATGCTTTTCATTAGGTCGAATGATTACAATACAAATCAAAAGATTACAAAGCATGCTTACAACAAAACTCCCCCTCGGCATGATACTCCATGGTTGATTGCACAAGATGAAAGGATTGGATCAGAGGAGAAGAACTCACTCAGTCCATCAAATGTAACAGTACAGGGTACTGTTCCATTTATAGGCAAACCAAACCACTGAAGCATCAAAGCTGACGTCACCATGAAAGTGACATCTAACAACCTAACAACCTATAACCACTGTTCTTATACAAACACTGTTATCCTAACCACTGATTCTATATAATACAAGTGACACACTAAACTACTGCTTTCTCCTTTCATCAGTGCTTTCCTCAAGGTTGATCAGTCCTTGAGTGGGCAGTCCTTTAGCATCAGTAGATTGAACCAGCAGTGTTTACTTCTTAACAGTCTTCAGGGCTTCATCAGCAGTTTGAAGGACAGCAGCTGTTGTATACGGACAGTGGATAGAGGACATCAGATGTTATAACCACTTTCAAGGGGAAAGTTTAATGCAAACAGCTGCTTATTATGAATCCACTGTTGTGATCCAGTTTTGGCTTATTATCTGTTCCTCTGATAGGGTTCAATCCCAACAATCTCCCCCTGGAACAGATAATGCCAAAACCCTTCATTATTCTGGATCTTTATTGTCTCATCAGAAGTTCCCTAACTTGTCCTTTAAACTGCAACTTAAAATCCATAGAACTTGTATCATCCTCATCCCTACACAGTATAAGCTCAAGGAGATCTTGTAGATCTTCAACACTCAGGCCAAGTGCTTGTTCCCTTGATATGTGCTTTACTTCTCCATTGGATCTGAACAGGGTCAATACATGGGTCTTTTGATCAGACATCCATTTTAGTATTTTTGAACCCAATGGGTTTCTTGGGAGAGGTTTATTTACTGATGAGTTGGGGGATTGTGGCCTTGTGAGAATTTGTTGATCAGTACTCTGTGCTTTTGCTGGTTCAGAGTTTTCAGCCTGATCATTACTCTGAGCTTTTGATAGTTCAGAGTTTTCAGCATGATCAGTACTCTGAACTTTTCCTGCTTCAAAGTTTTCAGCTGACGTTTGTTTGAAAGCCCTTTTTATGATTTCATTTTATGCAGCTATGTCTTCTGCAGTTTCTTGTTCAATCTGCTCTTGCCTTTTTCTTTGTTCTAGCTCAGTGACTGAAACATCTGCTGATGTGATCAGTGGTTCAGAAGTTTTGATCTGCTGTTTTGGCTTTTTGTAGTCAGGCTTCTTTGGAGTGTCAGAATCTGTCATCCTTCTTTTCTTAAGCCTTTCATAAGCCTCATATGTATACTGCTTTGTCCAATTTGCTATGGTTTTGGCAGTTCCCACCTTTGCATCCACCAACTCCTGCTTCTTTCTTTGGTATTCTGAAGTAAGTTTATCAATGGCCTATTTGTATTTACTCCAGTTTGGAGCTGTTCTTTTCTTACTTGGATCATTCTTGATTCTCTTGATTCTGTTTACCTCATGCTTTAGTGCAATGAGTGGCCATTCACTGAATTGTTCTTCTTTGGCTGGAGAAAACTTTTCTTTCATGATGTATTCAAGATACTCCTTTCTCATTACCTTTTGTAGGGCAGCATCTGGTGGCATATTTGACATATCTTTGCTCAGGTCTTTTGCATAATCTTCTATCTGTTTGACCTTAGTGAGTAAAAATTCCATTCTTTGAGAAATGGCTTTATCACCTTGATCTTTGCATTTAATTCTTGCTCTTATATCTGCTTGCCTGGCTTTGAGTTTTAGATACTCAATCATGTTTACTGGATTCCTGAATCCAATGAGAGAAGGAAATCTTCTTTTCCAAGGATTATCTTCTGTATAGAATTGTTTCATCTCATCCTTTATAGCTTCCAACTCCAGTGGATAACTTTCAGCAACATATATAAAGTTAGCAGGGTTTATTGGTTTGACCAGAGTTGGTGGAGTGGATGGTTGTGGCTCGACAACATTGTAAGGTGTGGAGGATAAAGGAATAGGTGCTGGTATATCATGATTATTCATCTGAAATTTCCTTTTTCTTGTGTAAAGCTTTTTGGGTGAAGGAGGTTTTGGTTGTGATGTGACATTGGTGAGAGCAGTGGTGGATGGCTGGCAGACAGCTGTTGAAACAATTGGTGTTTCAACCTCTGTTGTCATTACAACTACTGATGTGTCAGTAGATGTCTTCTGCTTTTGAGCAGGTGGTGGTTTGATGGGTGGTGATGTAGTTGAAGTGATAGCTTTTGGTGGTGAGGTGAATTTAGGTGGGGGTAGGGCAGTGGTTGTAGTGTGTGTTGGAGTGATGGTTTTGACAACTGCTGAAACTACTGATTTACCAACAGTTGTTGAGACAGCAGGAGTTACATCAGCTGTTTGGGTAGATGGTTTAGAAGCCTGCTTTTCTTTTTCTGGTTCAACATAAAGGCCATCATCTATTCCCTTTTTCTTTAATTCCTTAATTTTCTCCCCCTTTTTGGCATTATCTGGAGGAATTTGATCGATGAAAAGAACATTGGAAGGAGCAGTGCCAGGGGTATTCAACATTTGGGCTTTTATAGCCTTGATGTCTGCTTGTGTGTTTCTAAACCTTGACTCAATCATGTTTCTCAGTTCTTGCACGTATATTGCGTGTTGCTGATCTGCCATTTGTCTTTGTTTTTCGAGCAGGGGTTGAAATAGATTCCATAGCTCATTTGCAGCAGGTGCAGGTTGTGCAGGTGCTTGAGCTGGAACAGCAGTGGATTGTGCATTTTGAGCTTTTAACAGCTGTTGCACCATATCCTTTATTTCAGCAACAGATGTTTCAAGGTTGTCAATTCTCCCCGTCAATTCCTGATATTGTAAATCATCACCCAATTTAATGGGATCATATGATTCCCCACCAGCAGTGGTTGTATCAATGTGTGACTTAGGACACGAAGCCCAAAAATCATTCATTGATGCCCCTTGCTCTTGGTACTGGGGACTTCTTCCTTCAGCACTTGATAACCTTTTGATGGTACCAGTGGTCAAAACAACCTCACTAGTGGTTATCAGAGGTGCTATAGAAGGAATTGCCTTCAAGGAAGTCTTATAGATGTAACCACTGTCCAAATGTAAACCAGTGGGTTCAACATTTGTAGTGGCTGCTTCACTTGAACTACTGACAGGAATTACTTGTAACTCCTGCAGTGTAACCTCCTCAGTTGTTGCTGGGATAGCAGAGGTATAATCATCAGACCCAGTCACTTGTGGGAGTGTGCTCTCAGTGATAGGTGATTGAGAGGAACTGGTTTGTGTCTGAGCTATATCAACTGCATGCAACAAGGGTATTATGGATTGTGGTAGTGAGAGAGGTGAAGATAGGGGTGTTGAAAGAGACATGTCCTTGGGATCAGGACTGAGGAAGATGGATCCAATTGGGTCCAGAGCTTCATATTGTGGGGTCCCTGTGTTTACAACCTGATCCTTTTGTGAGGATGCAGGAGGAGTTTGAGGCAAAGTTGGAGATCTTTATTCCATCTGCTGTGAGGATGTAGCAGCAGTGGTTGTAGGTGACATTTGTGTTGTCACTGGCAGTGGCTCTAGGATCTCATCTTCCAGAGTTGCCTTTGTTTTGGGTTTGGGGGGCTTTCCGGATGTTTTCTTTTTGGTCTTTTTGGTAATGGCAGGTGTGGGTTTCAAAGCAGTGGTTGTGCTGCTATGATCACCTGGAGCAGTGGGCTCAGCAGCTGATACCTGAGGAGCAGTGGTAGCTGCTAAATTCTGCTCAGGCACCTCTGCTTTTGTTTTTGAAGGTGTTAACATTCTAGTGAATGTTTCAGGTGTTAAACTTTTTATTTGAAAATAAACACCTTGTTTGAGCAGATTTTCATTTTCCTTTCCAAATTTTTGTTTAAAATAGTAGCTTAGAAACCTTGGAAAAAAGTAAAAAAGATTTGCTATCAACATTTTTTACCAAGTCATCAAAGATCTCCTGGGAATAGTTATAATTTTCATTATGTAAAATAGCATAACCCAGACATTGGATCTTCAATGGTATTTCGTTAAAAGTAGTTGTTTTATTTGAAACACACATCAAAAGTGTATGGAATAAAAACCTAGGTGCAGAAGGGAAGAAACCTTTTTGTAAGGTATCTCTTTTTGTTTGTTCTGCATACCCCCTTCCCAGAAAATCAGTTTTCAACTCGCTTTTAAGAAAAGAAGTTTTACCTTGTTGATCATCGAGTTTAAAAACTTCTGAGATGGATTGCGGAGTAACTTGAATCGTTTTACCCTGTATGGAAGAGTTGATGGCTATGACATTCTCGCCTTGTATGTCAAGGGTATCATTTTTCCAAAACTCTCTCTGGGTTTGTTGATAGATTGGAGCATCTGCTGTTAGTAAAGTTTTGTACTTTGATGCAGACATGATGTCGATGATGGAATCAAAAGTGTTGGTGGTAGTGGGTTTTGTGAGTAGACCCAAGTAATTGTGAGGAGATTTGTATGGGATTTCAATGGGTTCAGCGGCCATTTGAGTGACTTCTTTGGAAGATGAGGATGATTTTGATTTTGATTTCGTCATCTTGATGAAGAAGAACGAAGGATGATTTGGGATGGAAGGTTGGAAACTGCTTTGAGAAGAGAATTTTGGAATTCAATTCGACAGTGTAAAAACCTGTTTGGGGTTTTGGTCAGGGTTTTGTTTAACGAAAAAATGAATGCTTATGTGGCAGCGGTTACAAAGATCTGATGGCTAAGAACTGACCACGTGCCAACCTCTGATGAGAAGATGAATAATGGAGGACAATTATTTTGGAGAACCACTGATGAAGCAAATATCAGTGGTTACAACGGTAACAATATGAGAGCAGTGGGTGATTTTTACTATCAGTGGATAGCATATCAGTGGATAAGACACTGATTTTGAGCATCAGTGCTTGCTAAGAAAATGAAAGATCAGGGGTTGACTTTCAGTAGTGGACAGTATTTAGGAAACAGATGTTTGAGCACAACAGTGGTAGGGATTTCAAAAACTATAAAGTCAGCAACTGTTAGTGCAGCATTGAATAAACTTTTGACAACTGTTTTGAGCATCTACTGGTTCGGATGAAAAGGATGATTTTATCTTGTGTAATCACAATATCACGTCCAACATCTGCTTGTTCAAGTATGTCAGCATTTTTACAGGAATTTGCATTCATGGTTTTGCCATATGTCTATTACAAGTTTTGATGCATTTTATAGATTCCTGTCAGTGGTTTTAGTACCCCAGATGATGAAAACCTCTTTTTACAATGGCTACTCATTTTGAGTCATAATTTTTAATTATGACATGAGTATCCAAGTATCTTAGATCTGTTAGCAATCAATCTTTGATCTATGTTAAAACACACTTGAGTTTGACATGACCTTGACACTTGTACCATTTTCTTTTGATCTATTTTCAAGGATAATATCACCAACAAAAAGAAAGGTTCTATATCCTGACAGGAGATTGAAACTTTTACTATCAAAAATAAGTAAAAGTACAAAATATATTATAAAAAAATGAATAATATATCCTGTTTTATTTGAGAAAAACCTTTTCAAAAAAAACTAATTAAAGGTTATTTTGAAAACAACATCAAAAGGAATCTGGTATACTTTTCAATTAAAAACTCATAGTCACATCATTCTCAAGTTGTAAGAAAATGGTCAATGATTTGAAATATATTATAATAACCACTATTTGAGACAATTTTCTTGTCAATTGATTGCAAAAAAAAATGAGAAGACATGTTCACATACGTTTGTTACCATGTGATGATTCTGCAAAACTTGTCTAGTCCTCTTTTAAGTTTAATTACTGGTGATACTATTTTTACCTGAACTTCCCTGTACCATTGAATGCACACAGTTGCTTGATGACCATTGTCCACCCTATTTTTGTACTCTTAAGTGTTTTATATTTATACTCTTTACTTCAAAAGTTTTGAGATAAACACACTTTTGAGTTTTTGTTTTTTTTTACCCTTCCCATACATAAGTACTGAAATACTCACTGGGAGTTATTTATTGAAGGAATACTTATTCCAGAATCATTTTGCAGCAATTGAGAGATTTGGTCATTTCTACACATGCTTATGCCAAAGTTCACATTACCCATGATCTGGACATTTTGACAGCTGATTTTCTTAATGTATTCTTAACACAATTGATTTTGGTCATTTTGAAGGATTCTCAACCTGTTTTTCAATACATAAGATCTAAATGACTAAAGTTTTAATTTCCCTCTTTTTATGTAAACAAAAACACTAATGTTTTTACGAAACTAGGTTTTTGTTGACCAGAGGTTCACACCTTAGTATCAAACATGATAGAAACAACACAAACTTCATATCAACACTTGAAATCAATTTCATAAAGAAAAATGATTATACCATAGTTATCAGACATATTTTCAGATCTGAACACTATGGGTGTTTTATGCATGATATCACTTGTTATGTGAAGTTTGTGTGTCTTATGACATCTTGGTTGTTTTACAGAGCTTTTGAGTAGTCACTTTGAACATGATTACTCGTTACTCTGTTTTTTAACTAAATACAATCAACCTTAGTATCAATGAATTTTGAGCTGAACTGTTATGTCAAATTGACTGTTAGATCGAATTCGACTGTCCAAGCTCTGATACCAATTGTTAGGATCGGAGGCTCCTCATGATTGTGTTTGTTTGTATAATTTGAACAAATCAATAGATATGAACAGAGTTTAAATGCAACGGAAATGAACACAAACTTTGTAAACACAATCAAAGAAGAAAATAGTTTTGATAAATACATGTTTTTCATTAGGTCGAATGATTACAATACAAATCAAAAGATTACAAATCATGCTTACAACAAAACTCCCCCTC
The DNA here is from genome assembly GCA_030545235.1 of Helianthus tuberosus. Lineage (NCBI taxonomy): Eukaryota > Viridiplantae > Streptophyta > Magnoliopsida > Asterales > Asteraceae > Helianthus > Helianthus tuberosus. Next base: position 136,505,271 of record CM060357.1, read on the forward strand.
AGCATGATACTCCATGGTTGATTGCACAAGATGAAAGGATTGGATCAGAGGAGAAAAACTCACTCAGTCCATCAAATGTAACAGTACAGGGTACTGTTCCATTTATAGGCAAACCAAACCACTGAAGCATCAAAGCTGACGTCACCATGAAAGTGACATCTAACAACCTAACAACCTATAACCACTGTTCTTATACAAACACTGTTATCCTAACCACTGATTCTATATAATACAAGTGAGACACTAAACTACTGCTTTCTCCTTTCATCAGTGTTTTCCTCAAGGTTGATCAGTCCTTGAGTGGGCAGTCCTTTAGCATCAGTAGATTGAACCAGCAGTGTTTACTTCTTAACAGTCTTTAGGGCTTCATCAGCAGTTTGAAGGACAGCAGCTGTTGTATACGGACAGTGGATAGAGGACATCAGATGTTATAACCACTTTCAAAGGGAAAGTTTAATGCAAATAGCTGCTTATTATGAATCCACTGTTGTGATCCGGTTTTGGCTCTTATTACCTGTTCCTCTGATAGGGTTCAATCCCAACAGAGGATGAGGACCAGTGTACGCACGCTTAGCAGGCGGTGCGTTGATCACAGGTGTTGCCACTTGGCGGTTCTGAATGGGTTGAGCGGGGACGACGTTGAGGGGAGCAGCGGTAGTAGCGTAGTTCTTGTTGTTGTTACCCTTGCGCTTGCGATTCTGACGTGAAGGCTTTAAACCTTGTGATGCTGCAGTTTCGGTAGCGGGAGTAGCAGTGACTTGGTTGAGATTCTTGGTTGAGGTCTTGAAATAACCAGCCAAAACTCGCTTATCATTGATCTCAGCTGCGAGTTGGTAAGTTTCCTCAATGGTAGCAGGTTTAGCTGCTTGAACGAAGTCAGCTACACAGTCGGGTAGAGCTCGAATGTACTTCTTGATAGTGATATCTGGTGTTGTCACTTGACCAGGAAAGATGATACTGAGTTGTTTAAAGCGAGCGGTGAGACCAGCGTTGTCACCTCCTTCTTTTTTGATATGTCAGAACTCATTATCCAACTTTTGAACCATATGAGGAGGACATAACTCCTTCATCATAAGCTCCCTGAGCTCTTCCCATGAAAGTCTGTAAGCTGCATCATTACCACGCCTGTTGCGCTCAGCAGTCCACCAATCCAGAGCCCTGGACTGAAAAACTCTAGTAGCATTAACAGTACGCTAATTTTATGGGCATCCGCTTTGCCTGAAGGTGACTTTGATTGTGTCAAACCACTGGAACATAGCACTGGGTCCATCTTCACCAGTGAAGCTAGCAGGACCGCAGGCCTTGAATTGGTTAAAGCTGAAAGGCGTTTTAGGCGAGTCGCTCTTTGATTCAACAGAGGAGTTGCTCTTCACCTCGTTGATCTCACTGACGATCTAAGGTATGACTTTAGTCATTTCCTTGGCGACCAGTGACGAGATTCGCTTATCAGCATGGTTGCGTCAAGCAGCGCGTGAAGTGTGGGATCCAAATGACGACATTGTCTGCTACAGACATCGTCATAGGATTCAGACGCGATTCAATTATATCGGGTTTTCGAAAAGTTTAGCGTTTCAATATCCTCTTTTATGTAAAGCTCAGGAACACGTAGGCACATAACACATAGGCACATAATCCATATAGGCACGTAAGCACATAGGAGCGCATAATCCACGTAAGTACATATTTTGCACGTATTCACCTATATTTTTCACGTATTCACCTACATATTTTGCTCGTATTCACCTATCTTTCAAAGCTGCGTTTTGCGTTCGAGAGTTGTTCGGGGTGTAGCGCATCACTTCGTAGTATAAGCGTGTATCACGAGCGAGAGGCGTTGCGAGTATTATAGCGAGTAGCATACGAGAGTTCATAGTTTGTCTGCGATTAGTTATCATTTTAGATTCATGAAGGTTGTGCGAGTTGTGCGTGTTTTGCAGAGCGATAAGCGGATAGCGTAAAATCTCCAAAATCGAAACATATAGACATGTAACACATAAAGCACATAAAATCAAATCTCATAAAATTAGCGATTGTGGGCTTAGAATCGAAACAGAACGTCTTGAGTGTTAGACATCGACTATCCAAAGTGATTCGACTATTCACAACGATCTCGAGTACACGCTTTGGCCTTCTAGACTGTGCTCTCGCTGCAATCAGGGCGAACGACACTCATCCTTTCAGTTAATACGTGACTCGTCCTATTGGAATCCATCGAGACTTTGGTGAGAGTTTTGAAAAATCAAAGTAGAGATTGGAACATGTCATTAAGATGCGGGTTTCACCCCTAACTTGACAGCTTCGTTCCTGGGAGTGTGGCAAAGCCACGAGTTAGAGATGGAGATTCCCGTTGAGATATGGATTTCACTTCTGACTCGACGGAAGGTTCTCGTGCTGATAGTAAAAATATGCGTAGAGTGAGTGACTTTATCGAGAGTTCTTGGTTTTCACACCTAATCTCGATCTGATCACTCGATTGTGTTATGCGAGTGTTTTCGAAAATGTGTGTATTGTGTCAGCCTTAGGAAAGGCTAAGTAGTATTCAACCTTAGGGAAGGTCGTCCTTGCACGAAGCTGTAGTATGCGGTGTTCGCGCAAAGATGTAGTTTTAGTGAGTTCGAGCGAGAGTATCAAATTGAGATCGTACGGAACCCCTACTGGGTTCGCACAAGGTGGTCTGTTGGTACTTAGACTATAGACTAGGTCAATTCCTAAGACTCAGAATCCCGGACTAGGTCGAGTCTTCCTAATTCCCTATAGTTGTGGCTCTGATACCAATCTGTCACACCCAACCGATGGCAGAAACATCGGGGCGCGGCACTAGGCGAACCAGATTGCTCAAGAGAATCCATAACAACTATTATATGGTAATATTTAAACGGTTAATTCTCCCATACCAATAAAAAATATCCCACAACAAATTATTACAGATAGAGAGTCTCAAAAGCAAAACAAGTCCGACAACCCAGATTTCTATTTGTGTAGTTTCTAGACTGCCTATCTTGATTTCCAGCAAACATAGCATCCTATCAACCTATCACATACGTTAAAATAAAGCCAATACATATAATGTATAGGTGAGTACACAAGTTTGCATAACATATAGTATAGCGAAAGCGTTTACGCATAACCAGCATGTAACACGTAGAAATGTGAATCAAGTAAGCTATCGACAATGACGCATGCAACCGACATGACTGCGAGTTGTAGAATGCGCAACACATTTTCACCATTGTGAACATGTGAAGTAAGGCCCTTAACAACCCCTGAACAAACAGGTGCTGAGTCCAAACTATAGTACTATCGTTGCTAAGGTGTCAGGAAAAACAGTCATTGTGTAAACATAACATAAAAGCATTCATCGAGTCACGTATAGCATGCGAGAGCGGTTAGCGTTTCTAAAAGAGTTTGCGTTGTGTGTTGTTGTGTTTTGATATAGAACGTATGTAACACCCAAAAGTGCGTTAAGCGAAAAAGGGGTTCGAGTATACTCAGTGTAGGTGTTTAGCTAGTAAACACAAACTTGGATTGAAAGGAGCACGTTGGAATTAGCCTGAGCATGGAACAGTAGCGTAAGCGTTGAACAACATGTAAACAGAGTGTGTCAGGTGTTGAGTGAGGGTAACCCATTCGATCGGATGGTTATCCGGACAGATGGTCATCCGAGCGGATGACCATTCGAACGGATGTCCATTCGAATGAGTGTATGAGCTTGTAAATCGTTTTGAAAATTTTGAAGTTTTTGTTGTAGTATTTAAACAAGTCATCTGGTCGGATGGTCATCTGGACGGATTGCCATTTGATTCGATAGCTATTCGATCGAGAGTTTGATAATTTGAAGTTTTACCAAATTATTTAAGTTTTGAGGATTGTAAAAGGGCAGATCACCTGGTCGGATGATCATTCAATCGGATGGTCATCCGATCGGATGATCATTCGAGTGGGTAATCAATTATTTTTTAAAACTGGAAATTTTCTAAGTTAAAAAGTTTGAAGTTTAACGGAGACGGCATCATGAAGTGTCAAACAACGGAAACACACCATGGTCCAGCTCAGTCGATTGGATGGGAATCACCCCATTCGATCAGACTTACTATTCCCGATGAAGTTTCATGTTTAACCCGTTAATCGGTCATCTCTCCGGTGGAAATCCGTTTTCAAGCCAGTTCTCTACTAGAGAATGAGTAGAGAGCCTGAATGAGCATAGATTCCATCAGTTTTCTATAGCAAGGTGAAGAAAAGTTGAAGAAAGGTTTGAATCAGTTGAAAAAATGTTTAGATCTTGTTGAGATTTGTGTTGAATAGTGTGGAAATCCTTTAGATCTGAACCAATCTTGATGAGATGACGTCACACAACCGATTGCATAAGCAACCGAGATGATGTCACCTTCAAGGGGTCCAAATCAGGTGATTTCATGAAGAAAACCAATGATTTTGATGGAGAAGATGATGGAGAAGTGTGTAGTGATGATGGAAGTACAAGATTTAGGGAGAAATACTTATGAATTAGACTTGAATCGAGAGAAAAGAGTGTTTGAGAGCGTCTAGAGTGAGAATGGTCGAATGGAGCTGTCACACCAGTGAACAGTGGTGTACGGGCAGGTACTTATAGTGTGAGAGAGGAGTTAAGGTGGTGGAGTTCGGATGGCCAGTCGATCGGATGGATGTCCGATCGGATGGCCATCCGGACGGATGTCCATTCGATCAAATGGTCATTCGAGCGACCGAGTTGTGCGAGCTAGTTTTCCGACTTTCGTTTCGTGTGTTAAACGTTGCGTTGCATTTAAGAGAGTTGCGAGTAAGCGTTGCGTTGAGATAACCACATAACATTAAACAAATAATCACACAAATAACGCATTATCACATAAATGCATAAAAGTAAATCTGCGTTTAGAGTTGCGTTGGGATTGCGTTGCGATAGCGTTTAGTATAACATGCGATAAAATGCATTAAATAGTATGCGTTACAAACTGCGTTAAATGCGATAACTGCGTTTTAAATAAGCGTTGTGAACGCGTTGTAGAACATAGTTTAAAATATCGTTTAAACCCTTTTTGTGATAATCGAAATCTCGAGAGTACAAGTCAATTAAGCAATAAATGACAGATCTAAGTAATGACCTAAAAGTCGGGTTGTTACACAAATACTCATACACCTCGTTTCCTCGTGTAGAAGGACTTGGTGTTCCACCCTCAAACAACCAACAAACTCTTCACGGATTCACAAGTGGAAGCTTGAAAAACTGTGAGTACACTTGACCCATTTTACTTTTAAAACACTTTGGGTTGTAACATGTTAATATACAAACTTCACTATCACACACTTAAATATGCTTTATATTCTCAATCCCACTTAGGTTCATGCTAGATTATACATGCTTTATGTCATTAACTTTGCTAAGCCCCAACTTAACATATATAGCGCTATAGGAGTAGCACGCCGCCCGTCAGGGTCTTGTTAAGTCTTTATTTATTCTTGAACGATCTCGTTACTTTTGTGGCGAGGGATGCTAAATACTAGTGGACACTTGGGTTTGACATATTGTGATGCATGCTAGTTACCTTGTTTACAAATTGCCATGTGGATTCGAGAAAATGCTTTTATACTTATGCTACATTTATACAAACCTTGTGTACTAACCAATGCTTTCGCATTGACACTTTATTTTAAACATGTTACATGTTGATGATTGATGCCATGATGAATCTAGTAGGGATGACTAGAAACACGCTCAAGATACTAGATTTGATTATGTTATGTTATGTTTTTGTTGTTGCATTTTGTCGTTTCCATGATGTACTTGTACTTTCTTTGTTGTATTGACAATTTATGTTTATTAATGAAATTCGGTTTTGATTTAAATATTGTCACAATTAGCGTTATGTGTGATGAGCAATCTATCTTCGTCCCACTCCGATGATTCCGCCATTGGTTGGGGTGTGACATTAGTATCACAAACAAAGTTGCTAGGACAAATATGCCATAACATCAAACCAGACAAAGGGGCCTATAGCTCCTCCCGTGACCCCAAATACTTCTGTTAAAAAAACAAAAGGAATAGGTATACCAAATCAGCTAAGCCCCCAAAACCAGAATTCACCGAGTCATAAGCACATATGCTTACACCATACATACTTATGACCTGGGGGGTGATAACGTGGGTACCGGAAACTCCCACTCAGCGGAGATGGAAGCAGTCACACAGATGACCAATAGCTGGAAGCTTAGTTACTGTACACTCAACAAGTCCTGAGGCTGCAAAGTCAAACTTATAGGACTTCATCCAAAAGTGTGCAAAAGTTACATTGAGACTCACAATTCAAACTTTCAACAAAGAGGCAAGGCAACCCGCACAAGCAGCACCTCAGAGTATAAGACTTAACCCATGTAGAAGATGAGCTATCAAGGAGGCTTCCCTAAAGGTTAAGAACCCTGCCTATATAAAGGAGTCTCCTAACAACTCCTAAGGTATTCCGTCCACGACTCTCTCTCTCTCTCTAAAACTATACTTTCTTATTCTCTTAAGCTTATTAACTCTCGAGAACCCTTAATTTATTCTCGCACCAGAGTCCAAACGCGGGAGGCCACCTCCTGCATTAAGACTAATGGTGCTTCTTTGTTAGCAGATACTACGCAAGGAGCTTTCTGCCGGAGTGGATTCTAGACCTTCCCCTTCCATATTCTTATTGTTTTTACATTAACCATCTTTTTAGAACTTTTTATTTCTTTATACTTTTATTATTAAACTTAAATTAAACCAAACAATAGTTATTACTTTTTTAAATCAGATTTATCATCTAACTAAAGTTCTTTTCTTATATAACCTATTAACTTTTTATTTCATTTAATAATAATTAAGACATTCTTTTTTAGACTTTTTTTCGTTTGTGATACCATGATGAACTGAAAACCGAACCAGTACTGATACGCCGAACCAGTACCAATACGCCGAGCAGAGACAAACATATTGTAGGTTTGTTGTTTTCTAATATCCTTTTTGATCATATTACAACTATAATTTTTTTGGTTCTCTCATTTGTTTTTAGTTGTGAATGCACTAAGCCGACCATATTTGCCACCTGTCATAACCCGCAGGTTTAGAGCATTCACATCTCATTCTCTAAACCCCAACTTTCTCTATAGTATAAAGAAAAAATAGAGAAAATAACTAAAACGCCTCCACATCATATTTGTAGTGTTAATATTTATCTTTATATAATTTATGTGGGTGTATGAGAAAGAGAAAAAAATCAATAACATGCGTGTATGTGAGTAAGATGAAGATATAGAAAGAGAATTTGGAATTTTTAAACATAAACAAATTCTAAAGAAAAGTAAGTTTTTATTTAAGTTATATAGATAGAGAAGAACATTCACAATGAAGTCTCTATAATCATATATTCTGTATAATATAAAGAAAAAAATATAGAAAACACCAATACATTAGAATCTTTATAATCGAGAAAATTTTATAGAAACTAAAGTACACATGTATATTTAGAGGCTCATATTCAACCCTCTATATTTTTATTGTGAGTGTCTAAGACAAAAGAAAAAAAAATTAATAAAATAATTGCTTGTGAGTAAGATAGAAAGTTAGATATAAAGATTTTTTAAATTAAATAATTTTATAAAAGATTATATAAGGGTGGAATGTGAATTTCCATAAATGAGAACTAAAAGCATATATATTTATTTACGAGTTAAATGTCATTTTAGTCCATGGTTTGTTCTATTTTGACAGTTTAATCTAAATGTTTAATTTTTTATTTGTGGGTTCAAAAACGTTTTGATCAGAGAGTAAAAAGGCGTAAGGTTCAAAATGGTGTAAAATTAAAATGAGATATACCGGGCTAGGATTCGAGTTACAGGAACAAGGGCCAAACCAACCACACAAGAATGGAATCGTCGAGCGAAAACACTTGACAACCTCCTAGAAACAGCTTTTCTTACCACCAAAATTGTCATTTTAGTCCACCGGGTTAACTTCATACATTATTTATGTTAACGAGAAATGCAATTTGGTCATTTTATATGGCCGAACCGCCCTTCTAGTTCACAGAATTACATATAAAATGACCGAATTGCGCTTCTCGTTAACAAAAAAAAAAATAGATGAGGTTAACCCAGTAGACTAAAATGGCAACGTTGAAACTTTTTTGAACCCATATGGAATAAAATCTTTGAACTAAACTGAAAAAATTACCCAAACCAACAACGACAAAATGACATCAACTCTTTGTTTATTTATAAGGGATTTTTACATATTTCCCCCTCCTAAAAGAGTTTATTACATATTTCCCCAAACAAAAAAATCAATTACATATTTCCCCTTTTTTTGAGAAATTACTCAATTACCCTTTTCTTATTTTCTTAATCTTTTCCCATCTTCATAATCCTTTCCTCTTCCCACTCTTAACCCTATGAGAAAGACAACAGCTACAACAGAATCAAGAGCCTGCTGACCGAAGAACTAAAACAATATTTCTGCCCCGAATTCTTGAACAAATTAGTTGAGATGATCGTGTTTCCACAGTTGACTAAACTGAAGGCAAAAAGATTGCTGACATAATGTTGAAGGAAGTTTTCGAGAGGCTAAAAGGTAAAGAGATTGCCGACACAGGGTGGTTTAGAGTTTGTATTTACCGTTTGTATTTAGAGCTTTTTAGATATATGCAAGAAAAAAATGTCATAAATATTGTTTGTGTTTTTCTTTTATTCTGAATGGTTGTTGTTACTATATAAGGTGTAACGAAACTCCCAAAATGATGTAGTTATATTATTACTAGTGGGGAACCCGCGCGTTGCAGCGGAGTCGACAATACGTGGCGGGAACATGATACGCATCAGACAACTTTACCTTCTAGCTATAACTACGAATCAAATCATTAAAAAAATATTAGCTATACTAAACACAGAAACATCATAACAACAACAACAACCATACCCAGTAATTCCCACAAATAGCAGAGCTACTTATAGGGTCTGGGGAGGGTGGGATGTAGACATGCCTTGCCTCTATCCCTAGGGATAGAGAGGCTGCTTCCAGAGAGACCCTCGGCTCGAAAACGAACAGCAAACCAACACAGCAAGTCAAAGAACATAGAAAGAGTACAGAAACATCATATAGATACAAAAAGCCTTTAACTACTTATCAAACACTTAAACACCCAAAAGGTTCGGACCAACTTGTATTTCGGCCAAATTGGAAAATTGCAAAAGAAAACAAAATTTACCAATAAAGGAAAATTTCATATTTTGAGGGACATAATCAGTATGAATCATTTACCACCAAGGCCGGAGGACCTGATATCCTTAAAAAACTAACCAACAAATGATTACAGAAATTAGCTAGTATTGTTTTAAATTGAACAAGAGACCTTTGCATGTATTCTAATACAGAACCACCTGCAATTGTGTAGGAATGATTTTAACATATAAAGTTCTAAATAGGGATGAGCATTTGGTACCGGGTACCGAACCGTACCGGGTATATTCGGGACCGGTTCCCATTTCCCCCATTTTTCGGTACCGGTACGGTACCGATATTTACGGGTACTGGTAAATACCTGTACCGAAACCAGTTTCCCCATATTTCGGTACCGGTACTTTCGGTACCGAACGGGTACCGTGCTCATCCCTAGTTATAAATGTGCCAGATATAGGTCATGCCACAGGAGAGGCTTTTAAAACAAATTCAGAATACCTGAAAACTTACAGATGCAATGCACTTGCACTTCAAGTTAGATGGTATTATGGTAAAACATACGGTACAGAGTATATGTAACCCAAATTTTATTTTCTCAATCTGATCTTGCTCACAATTACACAATCAAATATAGTAACTTCTAGGATGAAGTCCCGAATAAGAAAACAAAGCATTTCATCTCAAACGGGTCAAGTAAATTTTTTTAGCATGAACAGAAATGGGTCAAGCAGGCGAAAGCTGCCCATGGTCTACTTTGAAAGCATGCAACCTCCTAATAAGACTAAAAATTGGTCGGCTTGCCACCTCTATTCACAGACCCAATCCGAGACAACTCAATCGGAATAGGACCCACAATGTTGTTTGACGAAAGATTCCCGATCGTATAAAAAACATAAATTTCGTAAACATGTTTTTGAGCATCGTAAATGCGATCGAGAACGGGGTACTTACAAGTATGTTATGCTTTCTAGCCTCTGAAGTTGAGCAGGGATCGTACCCTTTAACTTGTTCCATGCACATTGCTGTAAAGTCAAAACGATTTACTACCGATTGTCAAAAACGGACACGTATATATGTAAATTTTATAATAAATAAAAAACTTACAGGCTGTTGAGATTAGTGCATGAACTAAGATTATCATGTATGTGTCCCTCAAGTTTATTTCCCGCAATATTACTACAATAGAAAAGGTTTATTAAATTAACGAAGGAAAAACCGAACTTGATTAACGAAATCAGTGAGATTTGGAAAGTTTACATGTCAAACAAGTCGGTAAGCTTTCCGAGTTCAGGTGGAATATGACCAGTGAGCTGATTATCGTTCAGTTCCCTGTTAAAACAAACAAAATGGCCTTCTTAAAGAACCTATAATAATTTAAAACATATAAAAATGTACGTATTACATACAAGTAATGGAGCTTTGACATGTTCCCGAGCTCTGGAGGAATGGATCCCGTCTACTTGTTATTGTGGAGATACCTACAACAAAACCGTACAAGTGGATGTATAAATGATTATTCGGGGACAAGAGTTAGAAACACAAATTACCAGATTAGCCTGCTCCTACCATATCAACCGGTTGTAGGAGTAGTATATAGTTTGCCACTATCAATCTGCTCCTACCAGATCAAACGGTTGTCGATACACTGATCATTAGCAAACACAAATTACCCCTCAAAATAGTTCATCCTTGGCCATTAATTGTCCCATTCTCACCTAACAAAACAGTTCATCCTCAATCTCATCAGGTCAAAATTACAGATGAAAGTGTTTAAAGTATGACAAATTCATTCTTACATACCATGAGTCCATCGATAAAGCTCATATACCTTCCTCGAGGCTGCTCTCGCCCTCTTCAATACAAATCAGAGTAGAGACCCATCCCCTAATGAATCCCCACACACCCTGCTCCTTCAACAGTACCCTGAAACAAACGAGATGCTCTTATATTTAGTTGGGTCAATCTGAGTAATCAACATAAATTGCAAGCATCTGATGTTATGAAACATTGGTACCAAAAACCATATCCTATTTGCAATGACAGCAGTGGTGGATCCAGCCCTGCTTTCTGGGTTCACATGAACCCACTCGGTTTAGAAAAAAAAATAGTTTGAACTTTTTATGATTTGGAAAAAATAGCAAGAATCTACCAAAACGAACCCACTAAAAGGAGTTCCTGGATCCGCCAATATTACCTTTTAACTTTAAAAGTCAAACTGTGGCACAGATATGAAGGTCCGTATAATAATTTTCAATAACTAAAAATGAATTTACATGTTCTTCTAGGTGCATAAACAAAAATTCTATTCAGTTTTGAACCGGTTTTCTTTCATTATTGTGTATTAAATCATGTGATTTCTTGAATTACTCCACATATGAGTCTCCTTACTTTATTTTGCAAACCTTTGTTAGCTTCAAGCCACATCCTTTCCTGCAAGTTTCATGCATTTATTTGTAAAAAGTTATGTAAATTTGATAATTTTATGATCCGGATCTTAAATAATCAAACAAAAAAATCAACAAATCACATCACATAAAGGAGAAAACCAGATAATCAGCGTTCATAGGTGAAACAGTGAAGAATAGATTCTAAAAACATACCGTTAATAGATTCTAAAAACATACCGTTTGGATAAGACAGTATGAGCCCTCTTCTCCGGCTTCAATTTGTTTGTTTAAACCCTATACACAGACACACACCCAAATAAGAACACAAGAACATGAGGGGGGGGGGGGGGGGCGATTGGAATACATATAAAACAAATATATAATATTCAATTAGATCGGATCTGATTGGAATGAAGTGTATTGTACCTCTTTAGAGTGGTGAAGACACTCGAGATAGTCTTCACGGAGAAGAGAGCAGTCTTTGGGTTCTCCGCAACGAGACATACACTCGCTGAAATCCATCCAGAAGTCGTAGCATCTTCCCTTGTTTCCGGTTATCCCCCATCCTGACGCCATTGATTCTGATTTTGATCTTTCTGAACCTAACCGAGGTTGAAGATCAAACCCTATACACACACACACCCAAATAAGAACACAAGAACACAATCTAGCCCCACTCATCTGCTTTTCAGTGTTTCAATTGAAGAAAACAAAAGCAAATACAAATCGGAGATTGATGGTTTCTTAAAGGGGGAGGCGAATCAATTAAAGGACTGCCGTGATGAATGAGAACACCAAGCATCGAACGGTTTTGACAATTGGGATTCTGGATAGTAAATGCGGGAGGAGGTATTCTCTATTTTAGCCCCAAGACGTCTTAAAACTTTCCTCAAAATACAAATTCAACCCCTCTAAAAAGGCTTTATTTGTTTGTACATGTTATAAAGTTTGTACGCGATGTTAAATTACATTTCTATCCATAGGAAATGCTTATATATAGTATATAGATTAACATTAGTACAAGTGTTGCGTAATTATATCGTTGAAGATGAAAATAGAAAAGAAATGGAGGAAATAAAGTACCAAGACTTGTTGTACACAGTATGACATTAACACGGAAATCGGAAGGATCCAACTAAGTAGATTAGTATGTAAATTGCATTTAAACTAGCGATATATTACCTGCGCGTCGTGGCAGAGTGTTAAACGTTGTGAGGCTCGGTTTAATTAGAAAGGAGGAAATTGATTAATGATATTAGAAAGGGGAAATATGTAATATTCATTTAATTAGTTTATTAAGGGTAAAATAGTCATTCAATAAGAGTACTTTTAATGAAAAGGGGAAATATGTAATATATATGGGTTAGGGAGGGGAAATATGTAATTGAATTTTATGATTGGGTAAATATGTAATAAGCTAACTTAGGAAGGGGAAATATGTAAAAAACCCATTTTATAACTAAAGGTCGTAGTGTGAGTTTTGTTGAGAACCCTTGGACACAAACAATTCAAAAAGCATCCCCAAATTCCAATCACAACGTACACCATACCATGGACGCCATACGAAAACAAGCTCTCAAGCTCAGAGAACAGGTCGCCAGACAACAGCAGGTCTCTTCTTCATTCTTCAAAATCCATCACAAACACTCTTCTTCACTATCCTATTATATTTACCAATTGTTCTAGGTTTACCAGGTTATTACTTACTTTTCATCTTCAAATTCAAGATCCCAATTCAAAATTTACCTTCTTTTTATTTGTGGAATGGAAGGATTATTTGTGTCTTTAGTTTTGAGTTGTTTAATTCTATGATCCCAGTTTTGTTGAGTGTTGATTTGCTTTGCTAATATTGTGCTATGGAGTTTGTAATAATCTGTTCTAGAGGTGTTTAGTGTGTCGTCTTGTAGCCTGTTTTATCGCGAATGACGCCTTGTCTTCGTTTTATGAACTGCAATTGCAGCTACTTTATTCGCTGCGACCGCCTCTATGCACAACTAAATAAGCTTTATTTGCAACCAAATGCTGCATATATATCATATGTTTTACATACATACCTAATAATCAAGTAAACCTTTCATTACTTCTTCATTTTGTAGGTTGTTTTTACATATAAACCTCTATGGACCCTAACTTTGACTCAGAACTATACGAGGCATATCTGTTTTTGATCAAGGTTTCATTTGCTCCAAAAAATGACATATTGCATTTGTGCTAGAAAACATAGTTATTAAAGCGAGCGCCCAGGCGCGCCTAGGCGCAAATAAAGCCCCAGGCAGGCCAAGCAAATCGCCCTGAGTGCGCCTCACGCCTTTAATAACTATGCTAGAAAATAAAGTGAAATTTGTATTTTGGAAACGATTTACATTTTACAGTTCTACACATGGTTTACGCCGAGACTTGAGACGGGAAAATGATCAATTGCTAGTCTTAGTTAGTTAGCTAATCGGTCATGGTGGTAGTGCACGAAACACTCAAAAGTTGTATGATCAATTTTACGTAGTTAGCTATGTGTAGTATCTCGTCCTAAGTGGGAAACAATATAACATCTAATCCCACATTAAAGTACGATTCTGAATTTCAAGCTCCAAAATTATTGTTATAGGTTTACTGTTTACAAAATGACATTTGACCATGATCTTGATCAGTAGAGTTAAGAGTTTAGTCTGCGTCATTGCACTTTCTTTTTACAATTAAGTACCTGTTATCGGTAAAATGCACGAATCCCACCAATACCCTGCTAACCAATAAGATTAGGTAAAACATAACTTGCACTGGGCATGTGGCCTTCAAGATGCTCATTGAGCTTTGTGTATGTAGTAATATAGTATTATGAGATACATAAAATCTTCTCTCTGAAAATTTACAACATATTTGGACATGGAGATTACAAACTCCAAAAATGGTTACGAGTTACTTGACAAATTATTTGTTCTTTTCCTTCGATTTTTTGACCTTAAAATATAGTTTTTCATATAGGGAATTAAAATTCCAGCTTGTAAACTGTGCCGGTTTTCATAATTTTTTTTTGTGTCAATTTATTGATTTCCTGATTGCTAACATTTTTCCACTTGTTCTCATATATGGTAGGCTGTTCTCAAACAATTTGCTGGTGGGCTTGGAGGTTCAGAAGATTTACTAGCCAATGAAATCGAATTACAGCAGCATCAAAAGCTTGAAAAGCTTTACATATCTACCCGAGCTGCCAAGGTTTCCTACGTTTGAATCTGTTACTTTGTGCTTTTATATATTATTATTATTATTATTATTGTTATTATTGTTATTATTGTTATTATTGTTATTATTGTTATTATTGCTATTATTACTATTATTACTATTATTACTATTACTACTATTACACTATTACTATTACTACTATTACTATTACTAATTTACTATTACTATTACTATTATTACTACTATTTTGGCCCCTGTGGTTTAGCCAGTTTAACCATTTCAGTCCAAAAAGAAATTTTTTAACATATCAGACCCCGAGGTTGCATTTTATAACGGTTTTGGCCCCCGACATTAACTTTGTTACTTTTTATGCAGTTAATTGCAAGGGTTATTAGGTAATTATATACCTTGGGGGCTGTTTTCTATATTTACAAAGTTTTTTTTTAATATTTAAGAGATTATTAATGCAATTACTGAAGTTTTTTTTAATTATTTCGTTATTTTAAGTTTTTACCTATTATTATTTAACAAAATATGTTTTATATATACAAATAAATATGTATTTTTATTAAGCATTTGTTTTTTATAAATGTCGTTTTTAAAATCATTTGTTTTTTTTAACTTTTTTTAAAACCGTCTATCGTTTTTAAAATTATTTATTTTTAAACCGCTTGTTAATTAATATCGTTCTTTTTAAAGTTGTTTGTCTTTTAAAGTTTTTTTAAATGATTCATTTTATACCGTTCTTTTTAAAATCTTTTTTTTTTTAACTTTTTTAAACAATTCGTTAATTTTGAAAAGCGTTTCTTTTTAAACCGTTCATTTTAGAACCGTTTTTGAAATCATTCATTTTTAAACTTTGTATTCAGTTTACTTATAGCCGTTAGGGAAAATGAACTTCAGAAAATGAACGATTTCATAAATCGAAGGAATTTTAAAACGATCGATTTTAAACGAACGAGTGGTTTAAAAACGAAGATTAAAAAATGATGTTTATAAAAAGAAACAAAATCTTAAAAAAATAAGTTAACAAGTGTAAGGAACCTAAAAAACACACGAATTTAATAAACGAAAGGTTAAAAAAATAACAAATTTTGAACAAACAAACGGTCCAAAGAAAATGGAAGATTTGAAAAGGATAACCATTCTAAAAAAAGTTTGAAAAATGAACGATCTTTTGCAAACTTTTATTAGAATGTTTCTTTTTTTTTTCAAATCTTACATTTCTTTTGTTTTTTATACACGTCGTTTTGTAAAATTTAAAAAATGAACGACTTAAAAAAGTGAGTAGTTTAGAAATGTTCAAAAATAAATGATTTTAAAAAGAATGGTATAAAATAAAGTGTTTAAAAAAACTTTAAAAGACAAAAGACTTTAAACAGAACGATATTAAAAAACAAATGGTTTAAAACGGAACAATTTAAAAAACGATAGAGGGTTTAAAAAAAATGTAAAATAACAAATTATTTTTTAAAACGACTTTTATAAAAATAAACGGTTAATGAAAATACATATTTATTTATATATTTAAAACGTATTTTGTTAAATAATACTCGTGAAAATAACGAAATAATAAAAAAAACTTGAGTAATTGTATTAATACACTTTTAAATATTAAAGAACTTTGTAATTATCAAAAACAGCCCCTAAGGTATATAATGACCTAATTACCCTTACACTTAACTGCAAAAAAGTAACAAAGTTAGTGTCAGGGGCCAAAACCATTATAAAATGCAACCTCGGGGTCTGATATGTTAAAAGATTCCTTTTTGGGCTGAAATGGTTAAACTGTCTAAACCACAGGGGCCAAAACAGTAATTTACTCTTATTATTATTATTATGATTATTATTACATCTACCCTCCTCAGACCCTACCTTAGCTTTGCTATTGGTGGGATTTACTGAGTATGATGATGATGATTTTTATTATCATCATCATCATTATTATTATTATTTTTCACCTTATATGCAATTTCTTGTTTTCCTACCAGCACTTTCAACGTGACATTGTCCGTGGTGTCGAGGGTTTTATTGTAGTTGGATCAAAGCAAGTTGAAATCGGTAAGCTAGCTATTGCGTAAACTACCGTCAGAATTTATTGTAATATCAGTAACTGTTTGTGTGTGCACTTTTGCCCATAGGTACTAAACTATCTGAAGACAGCAGGAAATATGGTGTGGAGAACACATGCACCAGTGGTAATGCTCTGTCCAAAGCAGCAATGAGTTACAGTAGTGCTCGTATGGATATCGAAAAGGAGAGAGAAAATCTCTTGAAAGCCCTTGGCACACAGGTAAATAGTACTTTCACCGCCTAATAAAAAAATTATTTTAAATGCAAAGAAAGTTTGCTAGGCTTAAGTTGCATAAATATTCTTCATTATCCATTTTGTGGGTCCCATTTTAGTTCTCCATATTTTCATCACGTAAATGACACCCACAAGTTTTAAATTTCCCATTTGTGGGTCCAATCTTAGTTATCCTCCCTGTGATTACACCTTCATTTCTCTTTACAGTTTACACCACATATATGACAAAAGGAAAATGTTGAATACTTGAATGTTAAATTACCTATAACGTCCATATGTCGTCATTTGTCATCTTATATAGTCACAAAGTTATATAATAATCTCTTCAATTATAGGTTGCGGAACCTTTAAGAGCTATGGTTGTTGGAGCTCCTTTGGAGGATGCTCGACGTCATGCTCAAAGATATGACAGAGTCAGACAAGAAGCTGAATCTCAGGTTAATATAACTTAACCTTAAATACTAACACACACAGGCGGGTTCAATACATAACCAATTTTAAGTAGAGAACCGCATAAGCACTTGTAGAAAAAAAGAGGCGGCTATGCGATTACATAGCCATCTTATGCCACATTTAAAGCAACAGGTACATGTATTTATGCGGTTTTTTGCAGTTTTTTTTTACTTAAAATTGGCTGTGTATTGAGCGGTCCTCTATGTTTATTATTTTATTTTGAACAAAAAGGGTTAATTTTGATCCGCCACCTCTAATCCTAACGGTAATTCTTAGGGCTGCAAACGAACCGAATGAACACGAACACGGTCTTGTTCGTGTTCGTTTGATAAGGAAATATATGTGTTCACAAACTGTTCATGAACACTTACCGAACGTGATTTTATGTTTGTGAAGGAAATGAACGTGTAAGTGTTCGTTCGTTAATTTAAGGGTTCGTTAATTTAAGGCTACGAACACAAACAAACGTCCATGAACACAATCTAATGTTCATGAACACAATGGGAACAAATGAACACAAACAAGCGTTCATGAACACAATATATAATGCACTGATACTTATTTAATATTTTATTTGTCGGAATTTTAAAGTATTTAAATAAAATTTCAATACTAAAAAACACTAGCGAACTATCGAACACAAACAAGCATAAACGAACACGTTACCGAACACGCATAAACAAGCGTTCCCGCCGAACGGTTAACGAAATGGTCGCTGAACGTTCGGTTCATTTGCAGCCCTAGCTAATTCTTATGGAATCTTAATAGGTGATTGAAGTTGCAAGAAGGCAGGCCAAAGTGAAGGAATCCGACGGGAATCCTGATAACGTGTCAAAATTCGAAGCTGCACAAGCTAGACTTCAGGAGCTAAAATCAAGCATGAATATATTGGGTAAAGAAGCCGTTGCTACCATGTCAGCTGTGGAAGCTCAACAACAGAGGTTAACGCTTCAACGCCTGATAACCATGGTAAACTATGCATTACATATGCCTGTTGTTACTTCATTTTTAATGTTTTTTGTTTATGTAAAGTTCTTTGGGATAATTAAATTTGAAATGTTGCGTTGAGTATTTTATCATGATTGAAGGTTGAAGCAGAGAAGCATCACTATGAGAAAGTTGTTCATATACTTGATCGACTCGAGGGCGAGGTATATGTTTTACACCCAGCACTCATTCTAACATGAAAAAGGAAGAACAGGCTCGTTATTAGTAGGGGTGTTCATCCGGTCGGTTTTAGGGTTATTCGAATTTGAAATTTTTTAAATTCGAAAAACCAATTCGAATTCGGTTCAAATTGTAGTCGGTTTGAATAAACCGAATTTTGAAAATTAAAGAAAAAAATATGTGATTTTTTTCCTAATTTGAATTCAAATACATGGTAAAAATCTAAAATCGTTTCGAAAGTTGCAACTTCGAATTCAAAAACCAAATTTGGGGATGCTAACTCGATTTGAAAATTCAATAACTGAACTTAAATTTTGGTTTCTTCTAGTCCGATTTATCTAATGAACACCCCTATTTACTAAAATGCCAAAAATGACGGATCGAGTGGCGGGGTGGGTTGGGTAACGGGTTGAAATGTGTGATCACAACAGGCATTGATTTGTTTTTCTAATAACAAACCAGTATGTTAAATATGATTACAAAAATTATTATACTTCGGTAATAATATATATATTTTTACTAGAGTAAAATGCCAAAATGGTCCCCGAGTTTAGGTCACTTTTGCCACTTTAGTCCAAAAATGAAACCTTTTGAATGTGGGTCCCTGAAGTTTCATTTTTGATGCCACTTTCATCCAAAAAGCAAACCGGGTCAGAATTTTCTGTTAACCTCCACCTTTTTTGTCGTGTTCCTCATTTTAATGAAGGGTAGAATTGTCTTTTTATTCCTTTATATAACTAAATTAAAATGAGGAACACGACAAAAAAGATGAAGGTTAACAGAAAATTCTGACCCAGTTTACCTTTTGGATGAAAATGGCATCAAAATTGAAACCTCAGGGACCCAGATTCAAAAGGTTTCATTTTTGGGCTAAAGTGACCTAAGCTCAGGGACCATTTTGGCATTTTATTCTTTTTACTAATATGATTTTCGGAGGATTTAGCTATGCATGAAAGTATACTGTTTCCCGATCTTGACCCTATTTCCTCTTTTAGCTAAATTTTTTACTGTTTTGACTTTTAGACATCATAATCCGAATTAACCCATTCATATGGCGTGTCGTCTTTTTAGATGTTGCAAGAACGTCAAAGGATTGACGCTCCTCCGACAGCAGCAGCGGTTTCGCTACCTGAAGATGAATCCAAGAATAGTGCATCTGCTCCTCAAAGAAACGGTAACTCTACAGATAATATGGACTACTTTCTTGCAGAGGTATGCAATCAATTTCAGGAATCTTTAGTTTGAAAATGTTGGCTGAATTAACTGTCGTAATTTTTTGAACCATAGGTCATACATCCATATGAAGCAGAGTCGGATGCTGAGCTGAGTTTAACGGTTGGGGACTACGTCGTTGTTCGAAAGGTCCGAAAAAGTTTCTTATGCTACTTTATCATTTTAAGATTAATATGAATAAATTCATTTTTTGAGAGAAACAAAAACTATATCAAATGGTGCAATAAGGGGAGTGGGGGGGGTCATCACTCATCACTCACAACATCCAATCAAGTTCCGCCATGTCATCAACCATTATTCTGTCACTCACAAGCTTTTTTTAGTGGCGGTGGTCATCACTAGTGATGGAATTCCATCACTCACAAATTTTTAAATTTTTTTTTTAAATTATAAATTAACAATAAAACACTAAAATTATAAATTATAAATTTCATTTAAATAAAACATAAATTACATAGCAAAATAAAAAACCTTGGGTCTTACGGGATTTTTCTTCGTACCCGAACCTCTTTTCTTCGAACCCGAACCTCTCTTGCTTGAACCTTCCATCTTTGTTGTAAAATTATTTAGATTGAGTTGGAGAATTTTTGGATTTTTTGGATTGAGTGGGAGGAATGTTTGGTTGATTTTATATAAAAAAACCTTTAAAAAATTAAACCCCAACGTTCAAAAATACCCCAAACGGTCAAAATGCAGCGGTACAATTCGAAAGTTCAACGCGTGGAAAACATAACGCGTTTAACAGTTCACGCGTGAAGAAAGGTAGTGGCGGCGATGTGCTTTTGGCCATCACTCGTGATGGTGGTCCATCACGGAACCACCCCCACTCCCCTAACTATTATAAAAACCATACATTTCTGCCACCCCTACTCATTTTGAGTAGTGAACTGCAAAATCTAATTTATCATTCTTAACTTTTGTTTTGTGGCCAGGTGTCTACCAATGGTTGGGCTGAAGGCGAATGTGAAGGGAAGGCGGGTTGGTTTCCGTTGGAATATGTAGAACGCCGAGATCGGATTCTTGGTACCCAGGCGGCTGGAGTTTAGTAGTTGCCTTAGCTAACCTATTGTTCATCATTTAGCAGGATTCTAAACATATGTAATTCTTTTTGTAACTTTTAGGGTTCTAGTTTAGGCTTCTGCATTCATCCTCATCGTTTAACTTTACACTTGGCATCAACTCTCTATGTGTTACTTTTTGTTAAATTGTTTGTACCGTTTAGTTTTTAGCTCGAATTTTAGTGTGTTGTCGCTGCCACATATCTCAAAAGCTAGTCGCAATATTGGGTAAGAAAAAGTTATAGTGTGTTGCGCGAATGGGAAATTGTTGAGATGTGTAACGTGTCGATGTTATTGTACACTTCACTTGAACCTATATGAGGAAAAGCTAAAAAATGGTCATTTAGTGATTTGTATTTCTCGAAGTGTGACCATCTTTTACCCAAAGGGTCTAAAAACACGACAAACGTATTTAGTAATTGTCACATTAGATTTCTACTCATATGAAAAGAAAATCGTTTTCTCTAATCCTACGTCCTTACAACATCATCACCACATTTTTCATAATCAGATTGTTTTTGTACTAAACTACTTTTTAGTTACATGTCATAAAAAATAATCACGTATTTAATATATATATATATATATATATATATAGATGGGTTAAAATGAGAACCACCTTGAGTTGTGAGAACTAGACTATCCAAAAGGTTTTTCCGAAATTTAAAAAATCACTTGTTTCAGCAAAAAAAAAAAAAAAAAATTAAATTAAATGATGCATACCCACATTTACATGAGGCGTAAAAAATATCTATTTTCGTACAAAATTTACACCAGCGCGTAAAAAAAACTTGCATTAGTCAAAACTACTCACTCGACAATTTTTTTTTACTTTTTTACAGATGTGTTTATAATATTTTCATCTACGTTCGTACAAAAACATTTTGGCCCAACTCGCGCGGGAAGAAAAAGTTCTCACGGTTTTCCACAACTCGTGGTGGTTCTCATTTGAACTGAGCCCTATACACACACACACACACACATATATATATATATATATATATATGTGTGTGTGTATTACTTGTATTAGATGTTTATTTTACTAAAAAACTTGCCAAGTTACATCAAAACAAAAGGTAGACGGGCAACAAGCTGCGTCGCCACCCCTTTCTGAATTGAAAACCTTAACCTTATTATTATTGTATGTGTTACGAATGAATTTTAGAGAGAGAGAGAGTTAGAGAGAGAAAGACATAGAAGTTAGCTCAACTCAACGATACCAACTGTCATTACCAACTTCTGTTAAGTACAACGATCCTAACTAACTCTTAACCAACTACTACTATACTTGACAGGACTCATCCCTATACTATAATCAAAAGTCAAATTAACATATGGAAATCACGCCTTCATCTCTTCCAAATTCTCCCATGATGCTTCAGTTACAGGAAGACCAGCCCAACGAGCTAAAACTTCAACACTCATCTGATTCCCTTTCTTAATCAATCTCCAATCAATCACAGCTGCTGGAGTATATCTGAATCTAGGTTATCCAGGAAGTGGAATGATGACTGAGTGATCCCCATGTGCGATTTTCAACAAGGAAACATGGAAGACAGGATGCAACTGACCTTCTTCAGGTAAATCCAGTTTATACGCAACCTTACCAACTTTTTTGATTACTAAGAAAGGTCCGAAATATTTAGGGCTCGGCTTGTTATGTTTACGATTCCTCAAAGAATTTTGCCTATGTTCTTGTAACTTCAAATACACCCATTGCCCTACCTCAAATTCTCTCTCCGTTCTTTTCCCATCCACTTTTTGTTTCATATGATTTTGAGCAATTAACAAAGTTTTCCTCAGCTCTTTAATAATCTGCTCTCTTTCAACACACAATTGATCAACAGCTTCAACTGTACAATCCTTAGGTATATAAGAAACTGTGAGTCCCAAATCAGCTTTGGATCACAGTGATAATGAATGACAACCACACAAACACCTATTGATTAGGTATTTGAGTGATAAAAGTAAGAAAAACAAATAGAAGATGAAGAATCTTGACCAAGGATGAATCAACCAATATTTATTTGGAATCCCATAATGTATAACACAATCAAAGAGCCTGGATATCAGATTAAGCACAAGAAATCAAAAGATTAAACACTTGAATATCACAAAATAACACCCTAGTCCAAGAAACTTGGAATACTAGGTGGTGGTGCATCGTTTATATAGACACTGATTACCCAGCGTAATTACAATTACGCTGGGACATTAATTGCGCCGCCCCTGATGAGACAACTTACAAAATGTGCACTTTTGGCTCCTCTAAACTATCAAACTATTACAAACAAGTCCTAAACTATTAAACTCAAGTACCAACGGTCTCAAAACGTTCTAACAATATCCCCTCACCTGGACATCCGATTACGATGACGGATCTTTTTCTTGAGGAGCAGACGATTATGGTTTAGTTGACTTGTCAACATCTTTCTTCTTTTTAGCTTTATCAAGCTCCTTTTGTTCTTCTATTCGAAACAAGATCTCCATCATTTCTTTCTTTCTGTCCCTCGCTCTTTCTACAACACGTTGGAAGAGCATTCTTCCTCCAGATATTCATTTCCCGCTCCCACATGTATCTTGTGCCTATACAGAATGTTTAGATCATACAAGCAGAACATAAACATGTCCATCGGATCAAAAAATCGAATGTCTCCATTGGTGTAGATCTGATGATTGCTTCTCCGGTTTTACCATCATAGAACCACTTCTTGAAGTTTGTGAGCATAACGGGCTGTTCAGGAGGAATCTTCACTTTGGTCACCACTTTTGCTGGGTCTATTACCCATGTCACTTTTCCTTTCCCAGTGATCGGGTCTTTGGCTGTCTTTGAAGCTCTTCTTCTGGGTCGTTTTGGTTTGAACACTGTAAAACCTCTCAAAAATTCCCTTAAGATGAGTCTTTCAAAGTCTGCTCCAATGTTGCTATTTGTTGGATTTATCATTTCAAGCTTGCCCAGCTCACGAGCATCCCAGGTTGGGAGAGTTTGCATATCAAGACCAGTCCGGAAGTGTTGTATGACGCCTCCCTTTCTTTTGACTATGAAGATTCCTTTGAGATCACAGTACTTCCACCCTATAATTCTATCAGTTACATCAGTCTTATCAACACTAACCACCTGATAGAAGTTTGGAAACTTTTCACGCTCTTTCTTGAACCATTCAGGGTGTTGAGGTGCTACTTCCTCCCCTCCATTTGTTTCATATATTACTTCCTTTTCAAGCCCACACTCAACAAACTTTGCGGACATCTCATATCTTTCTACTTCCTCTTCTTCACTATCACCTTCTTCATCCGCATCCACTGCTGTAATACCTCGTAAAATCGTGTCCAATAATGTATTGCCACATGTCCCTAATCCTAATTATGCCTAATATTGGCTAGGGGGGACTATTATTGCCAAATGTGAAAAGTATGAATGTGGAGGGACTAAAAGTGTCAACATGCTAAAACTATGCCTCTGAGTGACCCTTTACGGTGTTCGTATTCTCAAACGAGCCACTTGTTGGACGAACGAAACCGTTTGTGATTTTAATTGAAAGTTTGTTATTTGGAGGACTAAAGGCGTCAACATGTTAATTTATACCTCTGAGTGACCCTTTAAACGAATTGGGGGCTTTTAATGTTCGGTCATACTCTCGGGTGTGTCAAATATTGACTTTGAGGGGCTATTTATGCCATTTATGAAAGTATTTGAGAGTTTAATGTACTAAGGGACTAAAATCGCCAAACCTTCAAACATATAAAAGGCCGCTGCTGTAACACCCCGTGTTTCGAAAGTCAAAGTCAAAGTCAAGATTGAAGTCAAAGGGAGACAAGATTGCTAATGGCGATCTGTCACTCCTTGCTCAATTCCTGTTTTGACTTCTTTGACTCGTAGTTAGTCTTTTATGCTTTACGTTAGTTGTATTATGTGGAGTACTTATTAATAATCGAGGTCTATTCGATATTTATCGCATGCTTTATCGCTATCGCAATCACACTCGCAACTCAAATTACGCATTGTGGATATTGTTTTACGTATGTGTGTGCCTTATGTGTTACTTGTGCATGTTTATTTATGTTTACGTGGTGGTGATTAATCGAAACGTAATCGAAACTCAATCGCAAACGCTAAACGAATATTAAATAAGGATAATTGTATGTTGATATAGTAGTTGGGATTAAAAGTAATTTGACTAGGAAACTCTATCGCACCGCAACGCTCGCAATCGCAATCGAAACAGCAAAACTCGTCGCGCTTTGCACACCAATCGAGTGGCCAGCCGATCGAGCTGCCACCCGATCAGACTGCCACCCGATCGAGGTGCCACTCGATCGAGCAGTCACCCGATCGGGTTACCACCCAATCGACCAGCCCTCTCTTCCCCTTTCCTTTTATGGTAAGCCTATAAATACCCCCTGTCAACATCACAAATTTACCATTTTTGGCACCTCTCGTCCGACCAGCGTTCTTGCCCACTGTTCTTCAGATTTCTCGCGATTCTTGTAAGTTTTCCACCTAAATCTTGTACTTTCGTGATCTACACGCACTCCTACACCTTTCTATCTTTTGAATCTAAACTTTTAACCGTGAAATCACTAGATTTGAGGCGTTCTAGGATGATGTCATCATGTTGTCCTTATGAACTTCATGATCTAGCTTCAATCCTTCAAGAACAACTTGAATCTGAACGATTTCCACATAAACAAACAAAGATCTTTCATAGATCTAAACATAATCAAGGTGAAAAGGATTGAAAGATGGTTTTCCAACTTTCTTTCAACTCTTTTACACTCAATGCACTCAAAACCGATAGAATCGGAGCTTGTCCTGATCTTCTACCCATTCTTGTGGTTATGTTGGTTCAAGATCTGGATTCTATCCACGAGATTACCGATTTCGGGTTAAACATGGAACACCGTCTCGAACAGTTAACTGGTCGGATTTGGGTGATTCCTGTCCGATCAGGTTACTAAGTTGTGACGAGGTTTCTGTTGTCTAATACGTTATCAAATCATCTCGATAAAATGACAAACTATCAAAATGACCAAGGAAGAAGACGATCAGGCCGACCAGGTTGGAGTGTTGCCCGATCGAACTACTGTCCGATCGGATTGTCACTCGATCGGGTTGCCACCCGATCGGCTTGCATCTTGGCCCCTCACTTGCCTTTTAATACAAATTTCAAGAGTTTTGAACACCGAACGGATTGCCGTCCGATCGGGTTGTCACCCGATCGACCGACCGTCCGACCCTTTGATGTTTTGAACTCAACACTTGAACAATTTCAAACATGTCAATGTGCAAGGGTTGCCACCCGATCGGATTGCCATCCGATCGAGTGACCGTCCTGCTATGAATGTGTTCTCAATTTGAGAGGTCTCGCCAATCGGATTGCTGTCCGATCGGACTATCGTCCGATCGACCGACCTGAAAGGTAGAGATACTCCCCCATTTTCAAAATGCTACAACAAAAACTTCTAAAGACAAACCATCATACACAAACACATCCATCCCAAAGGAAGTAACAATCCACTCGAAGGATCACCTGATCGGGTGACCATCCGACCGGATTGCTGTTCGACCCACTGACACTTTGCTCCGTTTTACGCGTTGCTTATCTTTTATGCTATCGTTCTGATCAGGCTCATCTTACTCCCTAGCGCTCCCTTCAATCCATCAACCGCTGTGAGTATACTCGAACCCTTTTTGCTTTACGCACTTTTGGGTGTTACATACGTTACATATACTAAATCACATCGATCACACTACGCAATACTTTAACGCTAACTGTTACCACATGTTATACGTGACTTAATGAGTACTTGTTTGTTATATTTACACATGGAATGCTGTATACCTGCCTTAGCAACGATAGTACTATTTGTTTGGACTCAGCATCTGTTCACTCAGGGGTTGTTAAGGACAATTTGTTACATGGCTCACAGTGGTGAGTGTGTATTACCAACTGCCTTGGGCAGTCAACCCGCAGTCATTGGTATTGATAGGTTCATGTCGATAACTTACATGCTTCATTTCACACTGTGTACGTGCTGGTTATGCATAACGATTTCGAACTCTATATGCTATTATCAAACTTGTATGCTCACCTTTACACTATGTGTATTGACTTTTACTTTAACGTATGTGACAGGTGCATAGGATGATTATATGCTTTGCGTGCTGTGAAATCGAGGCTAGGAAAGGTCTAGAAACAAATAAAAAATTGTCTGTATGTGAAATCTGAGTTGTCGGAACAGAACAATTTGACCTGAACATGTCTGTAATAATTATGTTATCTTTTATGACATGGTATGGGACATGCTGCTTTAAATAATTGGTAATTATAGTTGTTATGGAAACTTCTGGACAATCTGTTTCGCTCAGTGCCATGCCCCGATGTTTCCACCATCGGTTGGGGTGTGACAGATGGGTATCAGAGCCATAACTATAGGGAATTAGGCAAGACTCGACCTAGTCCGGGTCGACGTCTTAGAAACGACCTAGTCTATAGTTAGGAACCAACAGACTGACTTGTGCATATCCTGTAAGGATTATGTACGAGCTACTTGCTATTCCTCGCTATTCTCACCTGCGCTACACTATCACTGCACTCTAATTTTCAAAAATGAACAAGCAATTAAGGCCGAGATTAGGTGTGAAAACCGCAAACTCTCGACTAACATGTTTGTCCAACCCACATTTTTATCAACAAACGGGAGAAATTGTGCCAAACCAGGAGTGAAATCCATACTTTGGCGCATGAATCTCTTTATTTTTATCAAAACAGGAACGAAGTTGCCAAGTCAGGGGTGAAACCCGAACCTTGGCGACTTGTTCCGATCTTATTTTGAGTTTTACAAAACTCTCACCAAAGTCTCGACGGACTCCAACGACTTGAAGACACGATTTGACTGGAAGGATGCGTGCCGATCGCCCAGATTCGAGGCAAGAGCACAGTCCCGAAAGCCAAAGGGTGTACCTAAAGTCTTTGTGAATAATCGAATCACTTTGGTTAGTCAATGTCTATCGAGCCTGAGACAATCCATTCTCGATATTTATGTGTTTCGATTTTGAGCCCGCAACTGCTGACTCTGATACTCGTCGATTTTATGTGTTTATGTGTATTTACCTGTTTATGTGTCCTGATTTGGTGATTTATTCAGTTTTTGACATTCGCTTTTCGATCAACACACACGACACGCACTGCGTATCTACCTCAAAACACTGACAAATCGCTACTACATGAGGAACGACTTTACGCAATGTCGCTTACTATTCGCTTACGCTATACTAATCACTACAATATACGCGATCGCTATTTTCGAACGCTCGCGAACTTTGAATGATAGGTTTCTGTATTCTGACTGCATCTTGTGATTACATGCCTATGTGCTTCTGTGACTCTGTGACTTACATGCTTATGTGCTTATGTGAATCTGTGGTTATGTGCATACGTGTTTACATGATCGTATTCCTGAGCTTTAGTAGTATTAGACGTGTGAGGTGAGATTCGATCATGTTGTGATTGAGCCATATGGCGATGTCTGATGTAGACAATGTCGTCATCTGGAACCCGTCACCCATGGATTTCTCACCAAGAACAGAGAGACAAACGCCTTGCTGCTATCGTCACTAAACAAGTAGCAAAGGTAGTTCCCCAGATCGTGAGTGAAATATACGAGAATGTGAGCAAATCGTCTGAAGAGTCCATAACCGAAGCTCCCAAAGCTACACCCAAAGCTGCTTTCAGCTTCAAATAGTTCAAGGCATGCGGACCGAAAGAGTTCACTGGCGAAGATGGCCCTACAGCCTTGTTTCAATGGTTCAACTCGATCGAAGTCACCCTGCGACATTGCGGATGTCCTGACAATCTCCGCATACTGAATGCTACCAGCGTCTACCAGTCCCGCACACTAGACTGGTGGACGGCTGAGAGGAACAAGCGCGGAAATGATGCAGCCTATGGTCTGTCATGGGACGAGTTGAAGAACATTATGCTCGAAGAGTTCTGCCCTCCCCATGAGCGCCAAAAGCTGGAGGATGAATTCTGGCATCTAAAGTAGAAAGATGGTGACAACGCTGCCCTGACTGCTCGCTTTAAGCAGCTCAGTATCATCTGCCCCGATCAAGTCAAGACTACCAACATGACAATAAAGAAGTACATTCGAGCTCTGCCAGACTGTGTTGCAGATTTTGTGCATGCCGCAAAGCCAGTAACAATCAAAGAGACTTACTTGCTTGCCGCTGAAATCAACGACAAGCGAGTAAAAGCTGGCTTCTGGGATAAAGCTACCAAGAACTTGCATCAAGCTACCGCCGCACCATCCACTGAAACCACCGCCGCTCAATCATCAAAGTCCTCACGCCGCAAGAAGAAGAACAACAACAGCAGCTCCAGCAACAAGAACTGTGCTGTCACTACCACTGCTGCTGCACTTCAAGCCGTACCGGCTCAGCAGCAATCTCAGCATCGACCAACTCCAGTTATCTATGCACCACCTGCAAAGCGTGCATACACTGGTCCCCACCCTGCTTGCCCAACATGTACCTATCATCACCCGGTGGGTATCGCCTGCCGATTTTGCGTGCACTACAATATGTACGGCCACTTCACTGCTAACTGCCGTACTGATCCCCGCCAAACACCAGCTCAAGCCACTGCTCATCAAGCTCTGCATCCAGCTCCTCAAGGCCAACAAGCGGCTCAGGCACCCGCGTTCAACGCTAGAGTCTGCTTCGCGTGTGGTGATCCCAACCACTTCGCGAACATGTGCCCGAACAGGGTTGTGAAACAAGAGCCCCAGCAGCAGCAGCCTCAGCAACAACAACAGCAACAGCCTCAACAGCAACAGCAACAGCAACAAGCCGCCCGCGCCAGAACCTTCAACATCAATACCCGCCAAGCCCAGACTGACAACAACGTGGTCAATGGTACGTTCCTTGTGAATGATATTTATGCTTCGTATTTGTTTGATACTGGAGTTGATAACTGTTTTTTGTCGTTCGAATTCGAGGAGCTCCTTAATCGTAAGCTCTCCCATCTCCCCTCGACGTTCGATGTCGAAGTCGCCACCGGAATAACCGTCGCCGTCAATTCTGCTCCGTGATTGTACTTTTGAGCTCAACAATCACATCTTTCCGATTGATCTCATTCCGATGCAGCTCGAAAGTTTTGACATCATAGTAGGCATGGACTTTCTTCATGAAA
Organism: Helianthus tuberosus; assembly: GCA_030545235.1. NCBI lineage: Eukaryota > Viridiplantae > Streptophyta > Magnoliopsida > Asterales > Asteraceae > Helianthus > Helianthus tuberosus. The sequence continues at coordinate 136,535,450 of CM060357.1, forward strand.
ACCATGCTGAAGTTGTGTGCTTTGATAAGATGATTCGATTCGCGCTCGCTAATGGTGATGTATTGTGTGTTTATGGTGAAACTCCCTCGAAAGGTTTTAAGCTCATGTCGTGTGTCCAAGCTAGCAAGTATCTCCGCAAGGAATACAGAGCTTTCTTGGCTAACATTGTAGTAGCGGAGAAGGAAAAGAAAGGAAGACCAGGCGTAAATGACGTTCCAGTGGTTCGAGAATTTCCTAACGTTTTTCCTGAGAATCTTCCCGGACTACTGCCAAGTCGTGATATCGACTTTCGTATCGACCTTATTCCTGGAGCAAACCCTGTCGCCAAAGCTCCCTACCGACTCGCTCCATCCGAAATGCGCGAACTCTCGAGTCAGCTTCAGGAATTACTTGATAATGGCTTCATTCGCCCGAGCACCTCTCGTTGGGGCGCGCCGGTCCTTTTCGTAAAAAAAAAAAGGATGGATCGTTCAGGATGTGCATCGACTATCAGGAATTGAATAAGCTGACTATCAAGAACCGCTATCCCCTGGCTCGCATTGATGATTTGTTTAATCAGCTACAAGGTGCTACATGTTTCTCAAAGATTGATCTACGCTCAGGTTATCACCAACTACGCATTCAAGAGGAGGATATACCCAAAACCGCTTTTCGCACTCGATACAGTCACTATGAGTTCGTTGTTATGCCTTTTGGTCTAACCAACGCACCCGCGGTTTTCATGGATCTGATGAATCGCGTGTGTAAACCTTATCTCGACCGCTTCGTCATCGTGTTCATCGACGATGTCTTGATCTATTCCAAGTCGAAAGCCAAACACGCGCAGCATCTACGTTTGGTTCTCGAGCTACTCCAAGGAAATCGACTCTATGCCAAGTTCTCCAAGTGCGAATTTTGGCTGGAGGAGGTTCAATTCCTCGGTCACATCGTCAATAGTCAAGGTATTCACGTCGATCCTGCGAAGATTGAAGCAGTCAAGAGTTGGATTACACCTAAGAACTCTTCTGAAGTTCGTTCTTTTCTCAGATTAGGGGCTATTATCGACGATTTATCGAAGGATTCTCAAAAATCATTGTGCCGCTTACCGCCCTCACGCATAAAGACAAGCCTTTTGTTTGGGGAACTGAACAAGAGTCTGATTTCCAAACCCTCATGCACATGCTTTGCAATGCTCCCGTTCTCACTTTACCCGATGGAAACGATGACTTTATTGTCTATTATGATGCCTCGAACCTTGGTCTTGGTTGTGTCCTCATGCAACGGGATAAGGTCATTGCTTACGCATCTCGTCAGCTCAAAATCCACGAGAAGAACTATTCAACCCATGATCTCGAGCTAGGTGCAGTTGTTTTTGCGTTAAAGATTTGGCGACACTACCTGTATGGTACCAAGTGTACGATCTTCACCGATCATAGGAGCCTACAACATATCTTTGATCAGAAAGAACTTAATATGTGTCAACGCCGATGGGTAGAATTTCTCAACGATTACGACTGTGAGATTCGTTATCACCCAGGCAAAGCAAATGTCGTTGCCGACGCTATCAGCAGACGGAGCTATCTGCTCAGCATTCGTGATATCCAAGCCCAATACGATCTTGAAACCCTCATCCGTGAAGCCCAGCATGATTGTTTTAATGAGCACACTTTGAAGAAGGAAAGGATCTACCACGATGGAGCCCAGCTTGTGAATAAGTCGAATGGGATATTCCACTTTCTGGACCGAATTTGGATCCCTAAGCGGACCAATTTGCGACAGATTTTGATGGATGAAGCCCACAAATCCCGGTATTCTATTCATCCCGGTGCCGATAAAATGTACCAGGACCTTCGTTACAAGTACTGGTGGCCGGGCATAAAAAGGGATATCGCCCTCTACGTTGGGAAGTGCCTGACTTGCTCGAAAGTCAAGGCTGAACATCAAAGACCCTCTGGCTTACTCGAACAACCCCCGATCCCTATGTGGAAGTGGGAAAGTATAGCTATGGATTTCATAACGAAACTTCCGCGTACACCATCAAGTCACGACAGCATCTGGGTTGTCGTTGACCGTTTGACCAAATCTGCTCACTTTTTGCCAATACGGGAAGACTACAAAGTAGAAAGATTAGCCCGAATCTACACCGATGAGATCATTTGTCGACATGGGACGCCTCGCAACATCATCTCTGACCGTGATGCTCGGTTTACCTCGCGTCTGTGGGAAACGTTTCAAGCGGCTCTCGGTACTACGCTTAATCTAAGTACCGCATTCCACCCTCAAACCAACGGTCAGACTGAAAGAACGATTCGTACTCTTGAAGACATGCTCCGTTCGTGTGTCATAGATTTCGGTGGTAATTGGGACACTTACCTGCCGTTAGTCGAATTCTCGTACAATAACAGTTATCATTCCAGCATTTAAATGGTACCATTTGAGGCTTTATACGGAAGACGATGTCGATCGCCTATTGTATGGCACGAGATCGGGCACTCGCAATTAACCGGTCCTGAGCTATTGCAAGAAACGACTGACAAAGTCCTCCAAATTCGAGACAATCTACTGAAAGCTCGGAGTCGACAGAAAAGTTACGCCGATAGACGACGCAAGCCCCTTGAATTTGACGTTGGCGACTACGTACTCCTAAAGGTATCACCTTGGAAGGGTGTGGTCAGATTCGGCAAGAAAGGAAAACTAGCGCCTCGATATGTTGCACTTTTTAAGATGCTGGAAAGGATCGGAAAAGTCGCCTACAGACTCGAACTACCGGAGGAACTTAATAACGTCCACCCGACTTTCCATGTTTCGAACCTCCGAAGGTGCCTGGCTAAGCATGATTTAATTGGACCTCTCGATGATCTCCAAATAAACGAAACACTACACTTCATGGAGAAGCCTGTCGAAATCATGGATCGCCAAACCAAGCAGCTCAGACGCTCGCGCATTCCTATTGTGAAAATCCGATGGGAAGGCAAATGAGGCGCAGAGTTCACTTGGGAACTCGAAAGCGACATGAAGGTGAAGTACCCGCAGTTGTTTGTTACGACTTCAGCCTAATTTCGAGACGAAATTCCCTCAACTAGAGGAGGCTGTAACACCCCGTGTTTCGAAAGTCAAAGTCAGGATTGAAGTCAAAGGGAGACAAGATTGCTAATGGCGATCTGTCACTCCTTGCTCAATTCCTGTTTTGACTTCTTTGACTCGTAGTTAGTCTTTTATGCTTTACGTTAGTTGTATTATGTGGAGTACTTATTAATAATCGAGGTATATTCGATATTTATCGCATGCTTTATCGCTTTATCGCTTTATCGCTATCGCAACTCGAATTACGCATTGTGGATATTATTTTATGTGTGTGTGCCTTATGTGTTACTTGTGCATGTTTATTTATGTTTACGTGGTGGTGATAAATCGAAACACAATCGAAACTCAATCGCAATCGAATCGCAAACGCTAAACGAATATTAAATAAGGATAATTGTATGTTGATATAGTAGTTGGGATTAAAAGTAATTTTACTAGGAAACTCTATCGCACCGCAATGCTCGCAATCGCAATCGAAACAGCAAAACTCGTCGCGCTTTGCACACCAATCGAGTGGCCAGCCGATTGAGCTGCCACCCGATCGGACTGCCACCCGATCGAGCAGTCACCCGATCTGGTTACCACCCGATCGACCAGCCATCTCTTCCCATTTCCTTTTATGGTAAGCCTATAAATACCCCCTGTCAACATCACAAACTTACCATTTTTGGCACCTCTCTTCCGACCAGCGTTCTTGCCCACTATTCTTCAGATTTCTCGTGATTCTTGTAAGTTTTCCACCTAAATCTTGTACTTTCGTGATCTACACGCACTCCTACACTTTTCTATCTTTTGAATCTAAACTTTTAACCATAAAATCACTAGATTTGAGGCGTTCTAGGATGATGTCATCATGTTGTCCTTATGAACTTCATGATCTAGCTTCAATCCTTTAAGAACTACTTGAATCTAAACGATTTCCACATAAACAAACAAAGATCTTTCATAGATCTAAACATAATCAAGGTGAAAAGGATTGAAAGATGGTTTTCCAACTTTCTTTCAAGTCTTTTACACTCAATGCACTCAAAACCGATAGAATCGGAGCTTGTCCTGATCTTCTACCCATTCTTGTGGTTGTGTTGGTTCAAGATCTGGATTCTATCCATGAGATTACCGATTTCGGGTTAAACATGGAACACCGTCTCGAACAGTTAACTGGTCGGATTTGGGTGATTCCTGTCCGATCAGGTTACTAAGTCGTGACGAGGTTTCTGTTGTCTAATACTTTATCAAATCATCTTGATAAAATGAGAAACTATCAAAATGACCAAGGAAGAAGACGATCAGGCCGACCAGGTTGGAGTGTCGCCCGATCGGACTACTGTCCGATCGGATTGTCACCCGATCGGGTTGCCACCCGACCGGCTTGCATCTTGGCCCCACACTTGACTTTTAATACAAACTTCAAGAGTTTTGAACACCGAACGGATTGCCGTCCGATCGGGTTGTCACCCGATCAACCGACCGTCCGACCCTGTGATGTTTTGAACTCAACACTTGAACAATTTCAAACATGTCAATGTGCAAGGGTTGCCACCCGATTGTATTGCCATCCGATCGAGTGACCGTCCTGCTATGAATGTGTTCTCAATTTGAGAGGTCTCGCTAATCAGATTGCTGTCCGATCGGACTACCGTCCGATCGACCGACCTGAAAGGTAGAGATACTCCTCCATTTTCAAAATGCTACAACGAAAACTTCAAAAGACAAACCGTCATACACAAACACATCCATCCCAAAGGAAGTAACAATCCACTCGAAGGATCACCCGATCGGGTGACCATCCGAGCGGATTGTCACCCGAACGACCGGCTACCTGATCGGATTGCCATCCGACTGGATTGCTGTTCGACCCACTGACACTTTGCTCCGTTTTACGCGCTGCTTATCTTTTATGCTATCGTTCTGATCAGGCTCATCTTACTCCCTAGCGCTCCCTTCAATCCATCAATCGCTGTGAGTATACTCGAACCCTTTTTGCTTTACGCACTTTTGGGTGTTACATACGTTACATATACTAAATCACATCGATCACACTACGCAATACTTTAACGCTAACCGTTACCGCATGTTATACGTGACTTAATGAATGCTTGTTTGTTATGTTTACACATGGAATGCTGTCTACCTGCCTTAGCAACGATAGTACTATTTGTTTGGACTCAGCACCTGTTCACTCAGGGGTTGTTAAGGACAATTTGTTACATGGCTCACAGTGGTGAGTGTGTATTACGAACTGCCTTGGGCAGTCAACCCGCAATCATTGGTATTGATAGGTTCATGTCGATAACTTACGTGCTTCATTTCACACTGTGTACGTGCTGGTTATGCATAACGATTTCGAACTCTATATGCTATTATCAAACTTGTATGCTCACCTTTACACTGTGTGTATTGACCTTTACTTTAACGTATGTGACAGGTGCATATGATGACTATATGTTTTGCGTGCTGTGAAATCGAGGCTAGGAAAGGTCTAGAAACAAATAAACAATTGTCTGTATGTGAAATCTGAGTTGTTGGAACAGAATAATTTGACATGAACTTGTCTGTAATAATTATGTTATCTTTTATGACATGGTATGGGACATGTTGCTTTAAATAATTGGTAATTATAGTTGTTATGGAAACTTCTGGACAATCTGTTTCGCTCAGTGCCATGCCCTGATGTTTCCGCCATCGGTTGGGGTGTGGCAGCTGCGGGCAGCAGAGCCCTTGGGCTGACCTGTCGTGGGCCGCCAGGCCTTGTCCAGCTTCGAAAAACGCCTTGGCCTCCACACAAACAGCCAAAACTCGTTTCACTCGATACCAGGGGCTTGTTTCACTTGTAGGCACCTCAAGACTCCCCATTACACCTGGTATCATCTCCATAATCCTTCCTCAACTATAAATAGGCGCATTGGGGCTTCAAACTGTAACTCCCCGTGTTACGAAAGTCAAAGTCAAAGTCAAGATTGAAGTCAAAGGAAGAAAAGATTGCTAATTGCGATCTGTCACTCCTTGCTTAATTACTGATTTGACTTCTTTGACTTGTAATTGAATCTTTTATTTTATTTGTTTTAGTTGTATTATGTGGAATATCTGTGAATAATCGAGGTTTAATCGCTTGTTTTATCGCTTTATCGTTAATCGCATCGCAATCGCATTCGCAACTCGAACTATGCGTTCTGGATATTGTTTTACGTGTGTGTGCTATTTATGTGTTACTTGTGCATGTTTACTTTATGTTTGTGGTGATTAATCGAAACGCAATCGCAACTCTATCGCATCGCAAGTTGATCACAAACGCTAAACGCAAGTTATTTATGATGATTGTATGTTAGATATAGCGAGGGTTGGTTAAGCTAGTTGTAATACGATCACATCGCATACTCGCTTAAACGCATCGCAACGCTCAACGCAAGAAACGAAACGCCAAAACGAAACTCGTCGGAGCCACTCGATCTAGTGACCACTCGATCGGATGGCCATCCGATTGGATTGCCATCCGATCAGAGTGTCATCCGATCGGTGACATTCTATCCGACACATGTGCACTTTCCTTTTTTGGCAACCTATAAATACCCCTCCTGTCACTTCACAAGTGATGTGACAGCTCTCTCACTCGACCAGCACACTCAAGGCCTTCTTTCTCTCGATTTCTCGCGATTCTTGTAAGTTTTCAACCCAAATCTTGTACTTCTATGATCTACACGCACTTCTTCATCTTTTCCACCTCTGAATCTTAACTTTTAACTGTGAAATCAGTGGATTTGAGGTGTTCTAGGGTGATGTCATCATGAAGTTCTTATGAACTTCAAGTTCTGGCCTCATTCCACCAAGAATAACTCAGATCTAAAGGATTTCCACATGATTAAACAATGATTTCGCATAGATCTAAACATTATTGAAGTTAAAAGGATTGAAAGATACTGTTTCAACTTTCTTTCAACTCTTTTACACTCAATGCACTCAAAGCCGATAGAATCGGAGCTCGTTCTGATCTTCTACTCATTTTTAGTGAAGTGTTGGTGCAAGATCTGATTTCTATCTAAGAGACAGCTGATTCTGGGTTAAACATGAACAACCATCACGAACAGTTAACTGATCGGACTAGGGTGATTCCTGTTCAATCGGGTCATTGGGTCTGATGGAGTTTCCGTTGCTTAACACGTTGTCATACCGTCTCGATCAAACCGCAAAACTTTCAAAACTTAACAAATCTTCAAGTTGCAAAACGATCAGATCGCGGGACGGATTGCCGTCCGATCGCGGGACGGATTGCTGTCCGATCGGATTGCCATCCGATCAAATCGCAATCCGATCGGATTGCGCTTGGACTCCAACACTTAACATTTTTGTAATTTCGAAGATCATCAGTTTCTAACGGATTGCCATCTGATCGACAGGCCATCCGATCGAGTGACAATCCTGCTGTGAACTTGTTCTCTGAGAAATACCTCGTTGAACGGATCGCCATCCGATCGAACCGACGTTCGATCGAACAACCTGAAAGGTAGAGATACTTCTCTGGTTTTTAAAATGCTACAACGAAAACTTCAAAGCCATTATACACAAACACATCCTTCCCAAACGAATGTCAATCCGACCGAATGGCCATCCGATTGGATGACCATCCAAACGGATTGACATCCGATCGGATTGCCATCCGATCGGGTTACCGTTCGACACTTGGACACTTCAATCCAAGAGAGTGTTTACTTGTTAAGCACAATCTGTGAGTATACTCGATCCCTTTTTGCTTTACGTACTTTTGGGTGTTACATACGTTATCTATATTCAAATCACATCGAACACACAACGCAAACACTTTTATACGCTAACCGTTACTGCATGTTATACGTGTTACTCGATAAATGCTTGTATGTTATGTTTACACAGTGATTGTTGCCTGACGCCTTTGCAACGATAGTACTATAGTTTGGACTCAGCACCTGTCGTGGACAGGGGTTGTTAAGGTTATTTACTTCACGTGTCACAGTGGTGATATGTGTTGCGCATTCTACAACTCGCAGTCATGTCTGTGCATATTTCATTGTCGATAACTTACTAGCTTTCACTTTGCTACATGTTACATGCTGGTTACGCGTAAACGATTTCGAACTCTATTATATTATTAAACTTGTATGCTCACCTTTACACTATTGTGTATTGACCTTTATTTTAATGTATGTGACAGGTGCTTAGGATGCTTGCTTGCTATTTGATGGAAATCGAGTTAGGATGGAGTCTAGAAAAAAACAAAAAACAATTTATTTATTTTGAACCTGAGTTGTCGGAACATGTTACTTGTCTTTGAGATATCTATGTCTGTAATAATTAGTTTACTTGATGGGTTATGGTATGGGACATAATATTAACTATCCGGTAATTTAGTTGTTATGGATTTCTCCTGGACAATCTGTTTCGCCCAGTGTCGCGTCCCGATGTTTCCGTCATCGGTTGGGGTGTGACAGATTGGTATCAGAGCCATAACTATAGGGAATTAGGCGAGAATCGACCTAGTCTGGGCCGACGTCTTAGAAATGTCTCACCCCAAAAACATCGCAGCGGAATATAAAACGTAGTGGTGACGGAAGCTGGTGCCCATTTCTATCTTGATGTTTGATGCATTATAGTGTTGGACATTATTACTTAATTTAAAACGTAGATTTTAAACTTAGCGTCTCAAAACATGACATAACCATGACAAAATAAAGTTATCCTTTGATCCTTATGGATCTTATTACATTGTCCCAGAAAGTAGGGATGGCAATGGGTCGGGTTTGGGACGGGTTTAGGTAATCCCAAACCTAAACCCAGTTAGATAAGCTTGTCCCAAACCGTCCCAAAACCCGTCGGGTTTCTAGCGGGTAAATACCCATCGGGTATAGGGTATACCCGCGGGTTTTGGGTAAACCCGTTAATTTAAAAAGCTTACTCGTTGGGTATACTCATCTCAAAACCCATTGGGTATCAATCGGGTAACTACTAACCTGTTACATTTTGTATTGTTATTATTAGTAATATATGTCTAATAACTACAATGTATACGGAATAGAATACCTACATGTGTAAAAAATGGATGTATCATATATATACATTTTTAATAATATAAAAGAAATTATATCGGGTATGCAATCAGGTAAACGGGTACACTTTATCGTGTAATTGGGTCGGGTAAACGGGTATATCACTAAATCCCAAACCCGCGAAAAAAATAAAAACTATTCCCAAACCCGTCCCAAACCCGATTAACCGACCCCAAACCCGTCCCAAATGTGTCAGGTTTCGGGTTTACCCAGCGGGTTCGGGTTTGATTGCCATCCCTACCAGAAAGTTTAAAAGTCAGTCCAACATTATAAGTGATAAAACATGCATCAACAACCACAAGATACGCCATAATTCCCGAAGCCGAACTCAAGTACCTGTAGAACATGTTAAAATCAAGTGTCAACACAAAGGAAGGTGAGTTCACTTATTCACATATAAACAAATTATTCCAAAGGAAAACTTTCTGATCTGGTGTTTATTTGAAAACATCCATATAATTTTAGAAAGTCCATTTTACTTCCTTAATAAAATCCATGGGCCTTCCGTCGGTTCATCAATCCGACAACAGCACTCTTGCCCAGGTTTTGTATATTTAATTATTGCGTCAATTTTCAGACTCGTATATTAGTGTCACACCCCGACCACGTAGAACATACAAAACGTGGCGGAAATGTCGGGGAGTGTTGTAACAGAATTAATCGTTTCAAATCCATAGCAATTAAAGTTTCATTTTAATAATCAATTATGAGAGTTTACATTGTTTTAAACAAGAACAAAGGGTACATAACATAAGTTAACTAGTTATTGTCTCGTTTTAAGTCGCTAAGGCACGAGTCCATCCTAAATGTAGCATGTATCAACAATCATTGCAAAGCAGTACCTGAAACATGTGTAAAAACGAGGTCAGCAAAGAAATGCTGGCGAATACATTGGTTTTGTAGGAGTGTCGAAATCATGGCTAGTTTAGACGTTGCAATACTTTATTTAAAAACCTTGTTTTGAAAAGAGTATAATATTGCAACTTAATTAACCAACTCAAATCAAGCTGTTTATAATTTGTAAAACCTCGTAGCCATGACTCTTAACCCATAAACATTTGTTTTAGTAAATTATTTGAAAAACAATGATAAGTTCTGATGATATGTATAAATAAGAGAATAATGCATGATTAATTGAATAACCATGTAACATGAGTTTGTATAAGATATGTTGTTTGTAAAACAATGTCTTGAGAAAAGTATGTTATTTGTATAAATGTTATATATTTCAAACTGAAATGATTCAAATAACGTTACAGTATGTAATACCATACAAACACTTATATATAGGAAGTACCTGCGGCGTATCCACCATGCTTGTATCATATTACACACGCATCGTTACTTAATCACTTAATCAAACTAAACCAAATCGATAGATAGATAGTACATTAAATATACCTTCGTTGTTCAAAAGAATAAATTTAGATAGTATAGTACAAGTATACTTCGGATTTATAGATAACATATCAAAATATGCTTTGGGTGTGATAAATAACATATTAAACTATGTTTTTGTTTAGTAAATAACATATTAAAATATGCTTTGGATGGTTAACAAAATATATGTTGGTTTGTACAATACCACACATGAGAGTATATTCAACTATACTTTAATAGTGTGATTTAAGAATTCATTCAGACCTAGTGCATCAAGATACACCTTTGAGACTATAGAAATACCACAAAGGCAATTCCTATTTGGATGGAGCAACAAATTGGTTTCAGACATTCCATGCCAACAGGAATGGGGTGTCAAATCCTATAGCGCTATATCATACTAACAATCGGTCTGGTGAACATAAAATAAGTACAATTCAACAATTTATTTTATGTTCTTTGAGAAAACAATGTTTAAATCATAGATAGTCATTCAATTGGTCAATGGATAAGTAATAACATGTATAATCAATTATACTTTTGGAAAACATGAAAGTAACAGATAGGTACACATGCTTCACCCCAAAACAGTTTGGAAAACAGTAAAATAGGGGAATAATGTACTCGCCTGAGATTGCTCAGAAGTCCTAGGATAACCACCAAGCAATGCTAGAGATCGCGGAATATCAAACGGCACCTAATATAGGTAACTATATTAATGAACCGGACCTAAATCGGAAGACTGGGTAGCATGAGGGTTTGTAAACCAAATGAGTGTAGGAACTCATGTGATATGGTTAATCAAAGCCTACATACTAAATGAAACTTAACCTAAGTGTCTACGACCCATTACGACCCGTTTAGGTAGCTTATGCTACTTTAACGCGTCGTTCGCGTGAAACGCGTTCGGACCGCCTAACTAGTCCTATGACAAGTATTATATGCCTAAACATGTTACATAATCAGTTACGTGACAAGAGTTTAGGTTACATATGCTTAATTACCAATTTTGTATGAAAAGGGTATTCTGGTAATTTACCTAAGGCATATAAACTACCTATCATACAACTACTTAAACGTCGTGACCATAAGGTATAACCTCGGAAGGTTATTCCCTACACTTATGGTCACCTAATGTGTTTGGTCGGATCCTAATGATCGACCAAACTGGGTCGGGTTCGAAGGTATAGGCGATTTATTAGATCGCCTACCCTACGACCCTAGACAACGTGGTAATCAGTAGGCATAGTCCCAAGGGACTATGACCATCGTGATTACAATCACGTTGCGAAGTTCTAACGAACTTCGCATTGACCATTACTGGTCAACACTGAAAGTCAAACAAAGTTTGACTTTCTGACTCGAAAAGCAGTAAAAATAATGAAAAGAACGAAAGAATACTTACGAAGGGTCCCCGAATGCTAATCCCGATCCAAGAACTCAGGTATGAAACAATGGTTTCAACTTAGAGCTCTCAAATCAGAATTCTTGTAAGAAATGAGGTTGTGTGGGTTGGGTATTTATAGTATTCGGAGAACCGTTAAGATCGTTTCATGGAAAGGAGGGCACGATCAAGGCCGTACACTTGTCGGAATGTTATGGTACCTCAATTGGCCACCCACCATAAGGTATCAACATGTGGAAGAGAGATTAGGAGTGCAAAACAGCTGAAAACAGGCTGTTAAGTACTCTGCATCTGGTCTGAACTTGCTTTACGGACCTCAAAGCTGCCAATGTTGAGGTCCGTAAGGTAACAACTTTGGCAGATTTACAGTTTTGGTCCCTGCAGCCCCTAAACTTGGTTTTCGATGCATTTTTGACACGTTTAAGCCCCGTTAACCCCATTTCAAAGCTCTAAAATGAAGTTAAAGTATAGGGAACTTAAATTGTGCTCAAAAATATCTCGTATGTCGGTTCGTTTGGCCGTACGATTGCGTTGTTCGGTTAATTACGACGGAAGTCGTAACGAACGCAAAAACGATCCAAATTAAGCGACGAATGGATTTTTGGCAAGCCAAACACTAAAGAATAATATAGTCATGCTTACATAAATTTTTTGGATGTCCGGATGTATTCAGAACGTAAGTTATGCGCGAAAATGCAAACTTGTGCACTTTTTGACACTTTTAGTCCCTGAATGACACAAAAGTTTATTTTAGCATACCTAACACCTCAAAGCCTATTTCTAAGCTATGTAAAGTATATTTATGGTATGTTTAACTTATGGTCATGTTCTGGAATGTCTGTTACAGTTTAAATTGGCATACTTTCGCAGTTTGTCAACTTTAGTCCCTGTAAGCGATTTAACTTTGATTTCACCACACCAAACCTTCCAAAACTTATATCTAAGTTATGTATAGGTTATTTAAGGTATGTTAAGCCTATTTCACTATTCCGGAGTGTTCGTTGCATTAAACTGGTTATATTTACGCATCGGTGCGCGTATAACCTTCCAGAAAGCGATTTAGGGTTTGAAATTGAACAAGAGTTGATATGTGTAAACGATACACATATTTTTACAAATCCCAAGTATGAAATATAATATTTCATTGGTTTGGCATTTGTTTGATGGTTGAAATGACACAGGTGTTACAGTCTCCCCTACTTTAGGAAATTTCGTCCCGAAATTTAATTCTAGAGGAAACTTGTGAAGACAGCTGTGACCGTTTCGCCTTCTAGTAGTTCCATTGAACCCTTAAGTAAAACTCTGGGCCATGTTAGGACTCTTAGCGAATTTGTTAACCCTCAAAGTGAATTCCTTGTAGCAGTAAAACATGGAATTTTTTGAACCACGGACAGAGGAACGTTTCTTATGAAGACTTATCATTTGAAACTGTGTGTGTGATTGAGACCAGAATTGAGAAGTGTGAGAATAAATGACATCGGTCAAAGTCCGAGACTTCTCCCGTATCATTATTCTTGTCACTTTAGGTCTTAACACATGACAAAACTTCTTGTGGTTTCTGTGCACTGAATTCCATAATTATGTAGGCCTCCATAATTACGTAATCTCTTGCACAGTCCGCACAGTCCATTTCATAATGCATAGAGGAAAAAATCAATTGAATAAGCATGAAGCGACTTGACTAGATCACCAAAGGATCTTTTTAACTAAATCAACGAACGATCTTTTTAACTAGATCAACTCATGATCTTCTTAACTAGACCGTCGTACGATCTCCTTAAATAGACCACTTAAGGGATCTTTTCAATTATATCATCATATGATATTTCTAATCAGATTTTCAAAAATTAATCTGTTTGACTAGTCCTCCCAAGGGTCCAATTATAGAATAGTACTTTAAAACCCAAGGGACTTGACTACAACGTAGAAGTCCATTAAGGATTTAAGATAGTAACTTTGGATATCCCATTATGAATCTCTCATATGAAATATAAAAGACTCTACGAGGATTTGGATGGATCACATACAACCACAAAACATGTAAGAAAACACATAAGCACAAAATTAGTTAACTTGATTCTTTAATTTGTTGTCTTTGGGGCATGGATATTTAAAGCACACTAGAAATCCAATCCATGAATTTCATTTGGTACTTTAATCATTTCCAAGGATTCATCTAAAAAGATAGAAGGATTCTCAATAAGAGTTTGGCTTTGTTTCTTAGAAGAAACAAGTGTTTAAGGTTCTTGGGGAGATCACAAGTGATCATAAAAGAACTGAACCATACGAATAGTTTGTCTTTGAGTTGACATCATAAGATTGTATCCAACGATCACACAATCGTATCAGTTTTGCAAAAATAAAAACGACGAATTTTTATTTATATAACAACTGACTTGTCTTTAAACATCATAAGATAACAGCCAAGGAAAAATAACAAAACACTAGTTGTTCACTGCCGCATCATTATTCATGTTTGCCCCATTGATGTTGAACACTCGTCCCTGCGCTGGAGGTGCGTTAACAAGTCTTGGGCAATTGTTCCTGTAGTGGGTAAGGTCACCACAATTATAACATGACCCCGGAGGGAACCGTGCTTGAACAGCAGCAGGGTTTGCAGCAGCTTGATTTGCATAACGACAAACATTGATCAAATGTCCCAACCGCCCACAGTGGGTACATTTGTGACACTGCTCTTGCGCTAGATGATGACGGTTGCACTTGTTGCACAAAGGTGCAGTACCAACATAGTTTTGCCTTTTGCGAGGTTGTGCTGGTTGGTTTGGTGCAACCTGTTTGTCTTGAGCTGTTACAGCGCAGTTCTGAGAGGCTTTGCGCTTCTTCTTCTTGGACACCTCAGCATTTTCTTCCTCTGGTTCCACATGAGCAGTCTTGTCAGATGGTCTTGGGTCGCCCTTCCGAAACAGCTTTTTCTTTCTGATGTGGGATTCAGTTAGGGTGGCAGACAGTTCAATGGCTTGTCTGACAGTAGTAGGGTTACTGCCAGTAACAATATCCTGAACTAGGTCAGGAAGACCATCCGTATATTTCTCGATCGCCTTATCCACAGGAGTAACCATAGCAGGACACAACAGGCTCAATTCTTCAAAACGGTCAGTATAGGCTCGATGTTCACCACTGTCTTGTTTCAAATCATCAAACTCCCTCTCCAAAGCTCGCAGTTCATGCCGAGGGCAAAACTCCTTCATCATAAGAGCCCTAAGCTCAGCCCAAGTCTGTGCTAATGCAACCTCAGCACCGCGATCTCTCATCACCCCGTTCCACCATGTAAGAGCCCTCTTCTGAAACACACTCGAAGAAAACTCGACCTTACGATTTTCAGGACACAGAACATGACGGAAGGTATTCTCAATGCTCTCGAACCACTGAAGAAGCCCAGTTGCTCCCTCAGAACCACTAAACTTGAGCGGTTTTGCCGAGTTGAAACTCTTGAAATTGCATGGAGCATTGTTGTTGTTGATGGTTTGCATCATTTGAGCATAAAGATTTGGGAAGGCAACAGCCATTTGCTGTGCGATGATTTCCGCCAGTTCGGCATTATCCATCTGATTGTCGCGTCGAGGAGGCATTCTAAAAGAGGAAACATGAAAGGAAACGAGTGAGAGAATTTAGACGAAAAGAATGAGATGAAACAAATCTGATGAAAGCAAGGATAGTGGTCATTTGTTCGCTTTACAAAGCAAACAAACTACACACAGTGACTAATCAAAGTAAATGGGTCAAAATAATGTATCGCGAAGACATGCTCGCCTATAAGTGAACACTCATCCCAAGAATTCCCAGGTAAGCACAACTGGTCTCGCGTCTGATGAGATGTATACGAAGTGCTTGCCTAGACAGAAAACCCAGAATACAGGCATTCACCCTTCCAGTTTGCACGTGTTCACATTATTTAAAACCCAAAACCTTGACGAGATTTTGAAACTCAAAGGGATTCAAAACCTTACAATCAATCATCCTAGAACAGATGATTAGTTTTCAAAGCGGTTTTGAAATTTATGTTCTTGTTGAGGTCGTCGCCTAAGGATAGGTGACGGTATCGTTTTATGACTAAACGCAAGTAAACTCGCGTTAGGGTCCTAAGAAGGTTATAGACTAGGTCAAAGCATTACTAATAACCTAATTCCCTATAACCATTGGCTCTGATACCATCTTTTCTGTCACACCCCGACCACGTAGAACATACAAAACGTGGCGGAAATGTCGGGGAGTGTTGTAACAGAATTAATCGTTTCAAATCCATAGCAATTAAAGTTTCATTTTAATAATCAATTATGAGAGTTTACATTGTTTTAAACAAGAACAAAGGGTACATAACATAAGTTAACTAGTTATTGTCTCGTTTTAAGTCGCTAAGGCACGAGTCCATCCTAAATGTAGCATGTATCAACAATCATTGCAAAGCAGTACCTGAAACATGTGTAAAAACGAGGTCAGCAAAGAAATGCTGGCGAATACATTGGTTTTGTAGGAGTGTCGAAATCATGGCTAGTTTAGACGTTGCAATACTTTATTTAAAAACCTTGTTTTGAAAAGAGTATAATATTGCAACTTAATTAACCAACTCAAATCAAGCTGTTTATAATTTGTAAAACCTCGTAGCCATGACTCTTAACCCATAAACATTTGTTTTAGTAAATTATTTGAAAAACAATGATAAGTTCTGATGATATGTATAAATAAGAGAATAATGCATGATTAATTGAATAACCATGTAACATGAGTTTGTATAAGATATGTTGTTTGTAAAACAATGTCTTGAGAAAAGTATGTTATTTGTATAAATGTTATATATTTCAAACTGAAATGATTCAAATAACGTTACAGTATGTAATACCATACAAACACTTATATATAGGAAGTACCTGCGGCGTATCCACCATGCTTGTATCATATTACACACGCATCGTTACTTAATCACTTAATCAAACTAAACCAAATCGATAGATAGATAGTACATTAAATATACCTTCGTTGTTCAAAAGAATAAATTTAGATAGTATAGTACAAGTATACTTCGGATTTATAGATAACATATCAAAATATGCTTTGGGTGTGATAAATAACATATTAAACTATGTTTTTGTTTAGTAAATAACATATTAAAATATGCTTTGGATGGTTAACAAAATATATGTTGGTTTGTACAATACCACACATGAGAGTATATTCAACTATACTTTAATAGTGTGATTTAAGAATTCATTCAGACCTAGTGCATCAAGATACACCTTTGAGACTATAGAAATACCACAAAGGCAATTCCTATTTGGATGGAGCAACAAATTGGTTTCAGACATTCCATGCCAACAGGAATGGGGTGTCAAATCCTATAGCGCTATATCATACTAACAATCGGTCTGGTGAACATAAAATAAGTACAATTCAACAATTTATTTTATGTTCTTTGAGAAAACAATGTTTAAATCATAGATAGTCATTCAATTGGTCAATAGATAAGTAATAACATGTATAATCAATTATACTTTTGGAAAACATGAAAGTAACAGATAGGTACACATGCTTCACCCCAAAACAGTTTGGAAAACAGTAAAATAGGGGAATAATGTACTCGCCTGAGATTGCTCAGAAGTCCTAGGATAACCACCAAGCAATGCTAGAGATCGCGGAATATCAAACGGCACCTAATATAGGTAACTATATTAATGAACTGGACCTAAATCGGAAGACTGGGTAGCATGAGGGTTTGTAAACCAAATGAGTGTAGGAACTCATGTGATATGGTTAATCAAAGCCTACATACTAAATGAAACTTAACCTAAGTGTCTACGACCCATTACGACCCGTTTAGGTAGCTTATGCTACTTTAACGCGTCGTTCGCGTGAAACGCGTTCGGACCGCCTAACTAGTCCTATGACAAGTATTATATGCCTAAACATGTTACATAATCAGTTACGTGACAAGAGTTTAGGTTACATATGCTTAATTACCAATTTTGTATGAAAAGGGTATTCTGGTAATTTACCTAAGGCATATAAACTACCTATCATACAACTACTTAAACGTCGTGACCATAAGGTATAACCTCGGAAGGTTATTCCCTACACTTATGGTCACCTAATGTGTTTGGTCGGATCCTAATGATCGACCAAACTGGGTCGGGTTCGAAGGTATAGGCGATTTATTAGATCGCCTACCCTACGACCCTAGACAACGTGGTAATCAGTAGGCATAGTCCCAAGGGACTATGACCATCGTGATTACAATCACGTTGCGAAGTTCTAACGAACTTCGCATTGACCATTACTGGTCAACACTGAAAGTCAAACAAAGTTTGACTTTCTGACTCGAAAAGCAGTAAAAATAATGAAAAGAACGAAAGAATACTTACGAAGGGTCCCCGAATGCTAATCCCGATCCAAGAACTCAGGTATGAAACAATGGTTTCAACTTAGAGCTCTCAAATCAGAATTCTTGTAAGAAATGAGGTTGTGTGGGTTGGGTATTTATAGTATTCGGAGAACCGTTAAGATCGTTTCATGGAAAGGAGGGCACGATCAAGGCCGTACACTTGTCGGAATGTTATGGTACCTCAATTGGCCACCCACCATAAGGTATCAACATGTGGAAGAGAGATTAGGAGTGCAAAACAGCTGAAAACAGGCTGTTAAGTACTCTGCATCTGGTCTGCACTTGCTTTACGGACCTCAAAGCTGCCAATGTTGAGGTCCGTAAGGTAACAACTTTGGCAGATTTACAGTTTTGGTCCCTGCAGCCCCTAAACTTGGTTTTCGATGCATTTTTGACACGTTTAAGCCCCGTTAACCCCATTTCAAAGCTCTAAAATGAAGTTAAAGTATAGGGAACTTAAATTGTGCTCAAAAATATCTCGGATGTCGGTTCGTTTGGCCGTACGATTGCGTTGTTCGGTTAATTACGACGGAAGTCGTAACGAACGCAAAAACGATCCAAATTAAGCGACGAATGGATTTTTGGCAAGCCAAACACTAAAGAATAATATAGTCATGCTTACATAAATTTTTTGGATGTCCGGATGTATTCAGAACGTAAGTTATGCGCGAAAATGCAAACTTGTGCACTTTTTGACACTTTTAGTCCCTGAATGACACAAAAGTTTATTTTAGCATACCTAACACCTCAAAGCCTATTTCTAAGCTATGTAAAGTATATTTATGGTATGTTTAACTTATGGTCATGTTCCGGAATGTCTGTTACAGTTTAAATTGGCATACTTTCACAGTTTGTCAACTTTAGTCCCTGTAAGCGATTTAACTTTGATTTCACCACACCAAACCTTCCAAAACTTATATCTAAGTTATGTATAGGTTATTTAAGGTATGTTAAGCCTATTTCACTATTCCGGAGTGTTCGTTGCATTAAACTGGTTATATTTACGCATCGGTGCGCGTATAACCTTCCAGAAAGCGATTTAGGGTTTGAAATTGAACAAGAGTTGATATGTGTAAACGATACACATATTTTTACAAATCCCAAGTATGAAATATAATATTTCATTGGTTTGGCATTTGTTTGATGGTTGAAATGACACAGGTGTTACAGTTAGCTAGACAATACGAACTTTATATTAACCATGCAGGGATCATCAAAGCTAGACAATAAACAGAATTTAAATTCGTCGTTTGACTTGACACGGGGCGACCGGTCACGACGGGGTTGTCAACCCGATAGATCTACCAACAATTCATCACGTGCAATACTTAAATGATTAAACGACATCAAGGGCGCAGGGTCGTCTTTGAGAACAATATGATGTCTGCCTCACGTACAATATATATATTCTACTAATATGACAATTTAATACACGTAATTGTACGAATCCCCTGAATCTCCATCATTCGAGACCCATGCCGGCATCCGTCCCAACTTTACGGTCTTGTTTAGCCTAGGAAATACCTTACCATCCCAATTTCCAAAATTTATTCATCAAAAACGTTTTTACTTCGAAACGTATGACTTATCAAATTTCATATATTTTCAAAGAAAATATATATTTTATATTAAAAGGTATGTTTTATTTCAAAAACATTATTAAACCCTTTTATTGGCGTGTTCTACCCCCAAAATATATACAAAACAGTAAAAAGAGGGGTTTACTGAGACTCACCTTTGGGTGCGTATTTTAAATAGCGCAATCCCAGAGATTGATTTCTACACGCCCTATTATATGTATATATAGGAACGATTTTAAATCAGTACACATAACACAAAAATCCTAAGTTTCTCCGTTTCTTAGAATTATCACATAACTTTGAGATTTTCTCGAAAAGTTATCATTTTTTATTATGTTGGCACGTTAATATATATATATGAGTCCATATATATATATATATAGGGAGAGGATCATGAGAAAACTACATATAAATGAGAAAACAAGAAAACTAACTAAAAAAAAGCTAAAAAACATAGCAATTTTTTTTTTTGCAATTTTTTAACAAAAAATCGCTAGTTTTTATACAAAAAAAAAAATTTGTTGTATTGCACATGTGCAATATATGTGATTATATGTGTACTACACATGTACTACACATGTGCACTATATCCGTAATAGCGCACATGTGCAATACAACCAAAAAATGTTTTTTTTTTTTTTTGAAAATTTTTTTCAGGTATAAAAACCTGCGATTTTTTTATAGAAATTAAAAAATAATTTGGTATGTTTTTTGGGCTTTTTTAGTTAGTTTTTTTGTTTTCTCATTTAAACTAGTTTTCTCATGATCCATCCCCTATATATATATATATATATATATATATAGTGTAATGCTAGATAGAAAACCCTAAAAATTTGAGAAAACCCTAGAAAACCCAACCTCCCGACTTTTTTTTTTGAAAAAATTAACACATGTGTCTTTAAGAGTTTTGAGCAAAAAAAATCAAAAAAGCGCCGAGTGGATGTTTTAAAAAAAAATAAACAAGTTTCAGCAACTTTCATCACTAACATGTGTTATACAAAAGTTGCTGAAACTTGTTTATTTCTTTTAAAAAAAACCACTCGGTGCTTTTTTGATTTTTTTGGCTCAAAACTCTTAAAAACATGTATATTACATGTGTTATTTTTTTCAAAAAAAAAAGTCGGGAGGTTGGGTTTTCTAGGGTTTTCTCAAATTTTTAGGGTTTTCTATCTAACCCTCCCCTATATATATATATATGATTTTGCGACTTGAACGATTTTATTGATGACCATTATTGTGTAAATTCATTAACACTCCTATTTATACGCAATATCTCTACGATTTGCGCGTCGTAATATATATACATAAATGTTCACATAATTTATCATCAAAACACGCGAAATCTTGTCAACTTATCTATTTTGTCTTTTTTAAAGCAAATATACATAAAAACATATCTTATGTACCAAATTTCATGCTCGACAAATAAGTTACACATTTAACGCAATTTTTTCCGTTTCTACCGTACAAAACGTACAAGCATACATGCGTAAGCTAGATTTCTAATATCATGTTAAAACTTAACTTATTTTCACATTCTCATGTTTAAATCACATAACAAATTTTAACACATAAGGTTCACCCAAAATTTTAGCTATACTAGTGTATATTGAAAAATGCGTATTTTAGCGATTCGGTAACGGTTTCGGGCGTCGGAAGTCACGTATGACCAACCAAACACCAAGTAAACTTAAAATTAGTCAAAATACTTATTTTTAAACTAAAAACATCAGTTTACTTACTGATCTAAATCAGTTTTATAAAAATCCCTCGAAAAGCTGATTTTTGACCTTTTTAACGCATAGTTTTGCGTTAAACGTTACTATAACCATCCCAACTTGAAACGACTTGATATTTTAACACAATACATGTTATTTACTTATTAAAATAGTAGTTATAATCAGATTAGTGCAGTTTTGTGTAAGTCACATAAATCATGCGATTTCACGTATTTTACAACTTCTAATGCACCAAGTACAACATGCAAAACTAGTCAACTTTATGACAAAGTTTTATATCATTAAACACTTCAAAATAATCATATTTTAGTGTTTATAATCTGATCAAAAATCATTTTTATCACATCATGTTTAAATCATCATTTCATGCTTTCATATATTCATGCATGTTCATGTATGTGCATCTAATGCACTCAGACAACATCAACATCATTACTTATGATCTAATCATACTCAAGATGTTGGACCCAGTTTGGCCTTAAACAACTTCTTTTCACGTAATATGGCAAGTGATTTCAGTAGATGTGAAAAAGATGTGCGGAAATGGAAATCAGACTTTCAGAAACAAGACCTACAGAATTATCAAGTTTATATCACTTTGAAACAAAATGGTTTACAAGGTGATTGTAAGATTATTATCTAATACAAATGAATCTTGAATTCTGTGGGTGAGAGGGCAATGGAGTTTTGATGTATGTGTGAATGCTAAGCTTCAAACTCAATTGTCTTCTGCTGGTTGGGCCTTCTATTTATAGAAGGCTGGGTGCATGAATAAACAATAGTTTATTCATGCAATAAGTCCTGCAAAAAGTGGCCAATTGACTTATTCATTTAATCCAACGTTCAAGTTGCCTTTTTCATCATGATATCCAATAATGTCAACTTGCTTCGGTAATTGTGGCAGGATAGAGCTGATTTCAGACAAGTGGGGTACTTCATCAGAATTTCTGATAAACCACTTCATCAGAAATTCTGGTGAACAAATCATCAGAAAAATCCCGATGATCAGAATCGTCAGAAACTGATGATATTTCATCAGAAATATCATCAGATCTATCAGAAATGACCTTCTCTGATAATCTAATTTAGCTCTTGATCAACTTGTGATTCTTTGAAGTAGATGCTGTGCATTTCAGTTGTCCTATCTGATCTTCTTTTTCTTGTTGTGATCTTCAGGACTGTGATATCTTCATAGATCCAGTTGATTGTGATTTTCTTCAATACTTACAAATAAAGTTTCCTAACAGTTTCCCCCTAAGTATTGTAAGAAAATGAACTATCTATATATCTAACATAAACAACTTTCAACTGCTTCTTGAAAGAAAAATTCAAAACAACTAAGTTTAGAAACATGGAATATAGTCAAACCAACCATAAATCAGACAAAATAAAGTATTGTTCAAAAAACAGAGATATAATCTCATCAATTCATTTAATTGATCTTCACTCCACTTATGTATTTGTCTCCTGGTTTCAGCCTTTTCTTGTGATCAATTGCCTTTTGAGTTTCCTTGTACATATCTTTGTACCATCCTCTTGACTCCATCCAGTTTTCAATACATTCTTCAATTGTTTTTCTCAGCTGTTCATTGTTCTTTCCCTTCTTCTTGAGCTGCTCTTTTTTTTCATTCATGCAGTTCCTTATATATTTTAGAGTTTGATTTGAATACCTGCATATTTCACTGATTCTGAATAGAGCTTTCTCATCATTAGCATCTTTGAAGATTACACACATTTCTGGTTGGTCAAAGATTGCTCCAGTTCTCACTAGTTTAGAAGGAATTTCAGCTGGAATTCTGGTGTTGGGAGGAGGTATTAATACCTTGTTGCTGTACTCAAAATTGATACATATATCAAAGTCTGCCAGTGCAGCCCTTTTGTATAGCTTTGCTCCTGCATTTTTGAGACTGTCAAGGGCTCTTCTGATCACAACTGAATTACCTTTCTCTTCATCAATGATATTCTTTATTTTGACTATTCCCATTGGGTGAATATCATCAGCCAGATTTTCATCAGTAACCTTTTGTTCACTGTTATCTTTTCTGATCAGGGTATACTTGTTTTGTGCTTCATAACCTAAGATACCTCCTCCAGTGGTCAAAGTATCAATTCTTTCAATAGATACTATTGGATTGGTCATGTGTTTGTGTAGAATTACCCAACCTCCATTGTTTCTGTTTTCAACAATACATTTACTCAATGGAGAAAGTGGTCTCTTTGGGTTGTCTTCTGGACCTTTCCAGTAGTAATGCTTTAGATGTTCTTCAGGGTACATAATAGTGTGTAAATCACCTTTCAGCACATCCATTTCTTTGATGTTCCCTTCTGAATCTTCTATCATTTCTTTTCTTGGCCTTTTTGAGGAAGTCACTTCATGTTCCATTCTTCTCTTCTCTTTTGTATCCATCTTTATGCTGAACTCTGTTTCTCCTGTGATGGCTGTAGAAGATGACTGAACTGGAACATGGTCTTTCTGCTGAACCCTTGATGTGTCTGGCTTTGGAACATTTGGTGGAGGACCCATGAGTAACTTTTGTTTATCTGGAGGTGGACCCATGGGTTGCTTCTGTTTTTGAGCTGTTGAAGATTCTGTTTGTTTGGTTTGATCTTGTTGAATGGTTTCTGATTGTTGTTGTTGAGGAGTTTCTGATCCTCTTGCTTGTCTTTCTTGTGGAATTGAGGCTTTCAGTTCATGAATATCAACTTTTGCAAGTCTGGAAACATTATACTGCAATCTCTCTACTAACAAATGAACATTAGTGAGAATTTTAGTATTTGTTTCTTCTTGTTTCTTCATTTTCTGAAACTCCTGGTTTTCTTGATTTCTTTGTGCGGTCAATTCCATCAACAGCTTCTCAAAAGCCTCAGCCATGTTGCTGTTGTTGGCTCTGAGGAACTGTATTTCTTCAAGAATCTTCCCTGAACTTGAGCTTTCTCCTGCAGTTGCAACCTCAGCCATATTTTTCTTGATATCATGCAGTTCCTTGAGAGCCTTCTCTAATTCTGATGATCTCTCTCTGTTTTCTAATGACCTTTGCAGTTTGTTGAGAGCTGCAGCATTGTCTTCTGTTTGCTTCTGCACAACTTTGACAGTTTCTGATAAAACCTTGATATCTGACTTTTGATTTCTGATTTCTTCCAGTATCAGATCAAGTTTTCCTTCTGTGGCTGTTTTCACAGTAACAGTTGTGTCTTCAAGTTCCTTGTGAAGTTGTTTAGGGGACATAGATTGATGTCTTTGGGAAATAGGAGAAACAACAGATGTTCTGTGACAACCGGTAATTTACGGCTCTTAATTACGCGATTAAAAAGAGATTAACGCAATAATAAATAGTGATTACAGCATAAATCAACTTAATTAGGCCTTTGGGGTGCCTAGGAACGCTTATCCGACTCTACAGTACGCGTATGAAGATTCGAGTGGAATCTGCGGAACAACAAATGACAACGGACTGATACCGTACGAAATACTGACAACACCGACAAATATGGATGTTACACGGATATTTTATGCTCGTGGAGTTTGGGTCGCGATATCGGGTCTCGTAGAAATTACGGGCCACTTACGCATGAGATGGGCTTGTAGGCCCTGGGCCCAAGCCCAAAACCCACAAGCCTAAACCTACTCATAATGTATCAAAATCCTTATAAGATCCTTTCAAGATCTTTCGAAAAGCTCAGCAAATCTTTATGAGATCTCTACAAAATCAACTAAACCTTATATGATCTCTACATAAGATTTTTATTCAAGGAATAAAACAAGCAACCTGAATATAACATGAATACACAATAGACATAAATGATACTTGATCTATAAATGAAACCATGCCTGCCTTTCCCTTCTCACACTCAATTTCAAAAACACAGACAACATGAGATCCCATCTCCAAACGTAATCCCTTCAAATACCCTTTCCCTCCCTCTCGGTTCCCTGTTCTGGCCGACAACACCAACACCCCCTCCCCTCTCGTTTAACTTCTGGCGACATAAAAGGGGGCCGGCTGCCGGCGCTGATAACCGGCCAGCGATGTTGTGTCTGACGAAACCCCCCCCGGCCAGTTATAGAGCCGACCACCACCATCGGGTGGTGGTGAGCGGTGTTTGGATCGAGAAATCAAGCAGATAGAGAGAGAGAGAGAACCGGCTGTCAGGCGGTCTGTGCCATTGACCGGCGGACAAAGCCTTTATCCGGCGGTACGGTTGATTGGTCCGACAGATTTTCCGGATGAATTGTTGCTGAGAGGATGATGATGATGTTCGAGTGGAGTGGTTATGCTGGTTCGGTCAACAAGTCTCGGGTCTGGTCAACCTGGACAAAGGCGGTCTCACATTCGGGTCAACAGTTCGGGCTCGGTCAAGATAAGTCAAACTGGTATGGTTCAGATTCGAGTTTTATGCGGTTGTTTCAGCTGAGTTTTTGTTAAGGGATGGTTCAACTCGGTTTGACTCGGTCAAACCGAGTCAACTCAATCAACTCAGACAGTTCGGGTCAGGCGGTTCGGGTCGGACAGTTCGAAGCACCTTATGAAGCGGATCGGGTCGACTCAGTCAAACTGAGTCAACCCAGTCAACTCAGCGAGTTGACTCGGTCAACTTAGCAAGTCAAAGCAGGTCAACTGCGGTCAACATCTTCGGTCAGACGGCTCGGTTCGGTCAGACAACTAGGTTCAGTTGACTCGGTCAAACCGAGTCAACTCGGTCAAACCTGGTCAACTCAGTTGACTCGGTCAACAACCCGACGCGAAGACTTGGTAAATATTAAGCGGCACATTTATTTTGTTATTTTTCATAATATTAACATTACGTGAAAAACGAGCTCGAATCGATTATATATAGTTCACATCTCAAAATATTCGACAAGATTTACATAAATATTGATTTCGTTGTTTGAATATTGATTGGTTTTGAAAAATAATGACAACTTGTGTTGTCGGGGCGTCCAAAAACAGAGGAAACTCTGCCCGTTTTTCGAGAAAACCCGTAAAACAAAACGAGTTTTATTATAAAAACGTGCTTTTCTTGTAAAACAAGAACTATTGTTATAAGCGACATTTACGAGATACAAATATAAAGTTTCCTTCGATAACGACTTACAACATACGAAAACGACAATTCTTTTATAAAATAAATATATTTTATATATTTATTTCAACACGAAAACGCTATTAAATAAATATAAGTTATATTTATTTCAAACGCCTAGACGGCATACGATATATAATACGAGTTTATTATACATTATTTTCATAAAACATTCGTTACATACGCGTACGACCTCTTGAAACGATAAACACTATCCTATCGATATATATATATTTTGTGTAAATATTTATATATTCGAAATTCTCAAAAACTAAGTAGTTTCTAGACTTAGTAAGCGAATCTTAACAAGTATAACTTAATCATTTTTATTAAGTTAACAATTTACCGTCAAATCGCTTCGTCAACGATTCGGTAGAGCTCGAAGACACGTAGTTTAGTTACTGCGTTTATTTAGAAACTTATAAGATATTCCGTGTTAGGAATACTGTAGAATGCACGCTAGCAAGTCGAGCCTTGGAAACGACATCACAAAAGTCGTATATAGCTAGCTTTGCACAGGAATATTCAGGTGAGTTCATAACCCCACCTTTTTACGGTTTTACATTTTTCTAAATGTTTTCGGGGTGGAAAGACATGCACTTTTTGCAAAGCATACAAGAATTACATATTCCTAAACCATTTTACAAGCAAGTTTTAACTGACACAAATGGTTTACGAAAAGCTCATGTTTTATACCGTTTTTTCAGACAAGCGTATTTTTCGAAATGTGCATACATACGAATTCTAGTTTTCTAAACTACGGGAAAATACAAATACAAGAGTTTACAAATGTTACAATGTTTACAAATGGTATGATGAATACAAGAATTGAGAAATGATACGAGAAATGATACAAGAATTGATACGAGAAATGATACGAGAAATCGTGTCACGAATAGGGTACCATAAGCACCATTAATCGTGTACATACTTAGACCGCAGAACAAAAGGTTAGATCTAATGGGTTCCGGGCAGCCCCACTCTTGGCCACTCTTTTACCAAGCAGTGTTTTTGTGTCTCAGTCGTGAATCGACTACAGAAAAATGCCTATGGTTTGGTGACTTCCTATGTCGTGTCACATGTTAATGGCCTTGCAACCCATTAACAACAAGATACATACAGAATACTTGATTTATATAAGAAAACATGATACATACAAGAATACGTGATTTATACAAGAATACATGATACATACAGAAATACTTGAATTATACAAGATACATACCATGTTTTCATACAAAGTTTCTGTATAACTTGACAAGAAAATGATTTTAAATTCGTTTTCTCAACAATACTTCAAAAACCGGTTATTCAAAAAGATTTATTTCAAATCTTTTACAAACAAACCATGAACCCGCTCAACTTTATGTTGACTTTTTCGCATGTTTCTTTCTCAGGTTGCTTTTCAAAGTTATGGCACGGTTGGAATAGGAGAACCATGTGGAGTCGAGTACTTAGTGGGCGTTCAATTTCTAAAAGACTTAGATTATTTGCTTCTGCTGTGCAATGAAGATACCAGTCCAGTCACGCCAATGCTCTGATAATTTCAGGGTGTGACAGATTGGTATCAGAGCTATAGGTTACAGCGAATAGGGTTCTCTGTAGAGATACCTAGGCTCTAACCTCATATTTCTCTGGGGACTTAGATTATTCAAACGTTGAATACATACCGAACGCTTAGTACTCGAATATGGTCTCCAACCGTTTCCGAAAATCAAACAGTCGAAATTTTGATTTCAAACATACGCTATAGTGGTGTTTTATACATGGTACACAAAACGGTCGCATACAGTACACAAAACCCCGAGAGCTTAGGAAACATGCATTTAAGACCTTCGGAAACTTATGTTAAAGTTCATTAAAGGTCATCACGTAGGAACTGCAAATATTAATTCGGGCACACACAATTATACATATTGTCTATGATGTTTTAACTTCCTGAGCAGGTAGCCTACGCATAACGAAACGCTAGCGCACAGGCATACGTGAGACTTAAGCTATAAATCAACGGAGGTTGAAGTACGTCACATGCGACTATCGATCAGGAAGCGGCAGTTGGCACGCGGTCCTGCAAACGACACGAGTCATGCTAAGGAAAAGACGCAAGTCACCATATCCCCCCTATTTCAGTTAACGACGAGTACGCTATATTCGACATTCTATGGTAATGTCACCTAACAACCGGTTATCACATGCAACCCCAGGTAAAGTCCTTAAATTTCTTTTATTGAAATTTCGACTTTCACATTTACTGAGTAGATTTTCGTATCTCTACTCCTCTTAATGGTCATTGTATCACAATCATTTCCGTCAGTATAGCGAATATTCGTTTGTTTCATTTCTTGAAAATTCATATGTTACGCATGCATCGTTTGTTACGCATGTGGCTTTGTTTCGAATAAAGCGTTTCATTAAAGTTCAAATATTATTTCGCTTGTGATTCGAATGACCCGCGTTATTGAAATTGTTGGCTTCTTTGTCATCAAGTCAACACGTTTTCTTGAAATTTCTTTTCTTTTCAAGTTACATACATGGTTTTTCGTTGTGACCATGCCGAAAGTTTTCTTGTCGATACATGCATTTATTGTCGGCTTGCGCCGAAACCAAATTCAATTGTTTGAACTTGTTCATTACACATATTCAATTCGAGACACCATATGATGTATTGAAAACATCATATTCGAATTCATTTTAACAAGCGTTTCATTGTTCTGAGTCGTAGTAGATTTGTTTGGTCTACGACTCCATTAAGTCGTTTGTTGATTTCGACACCTTGTGGTGTCAGTATAAACTTGTAGCTTGGGCTAATCATGATTGAGCGTTTTATGCAAAACACAGGTGATACTTGTTCGATCACCGCTACATTTGAATTGTTTCATTCACTACGACACCTTGTGGCGTCGGTAGAACTTGCAGCTTGCGCTGATCAGGATCGAGCGTTTCATGCAAACTAGTACATTTGAGCTTGTTGAAATCTGAATTCAATTATTGGATGCAATCATTTCTAGAATTCATTTGCATATTGTGATACGTCCTTGAATTCACATCATTCGAATAAGTCCTGATTCGACTTCATGATCGTTCACTTTGGTACTATTCGTATTTTCTACACATAACGTAACTCTGAGGAGTTAACGTAGTCTAAATTTCGAGGACGAAATTTTATTAACAGGGGGAGACTGTGACAACCGGTAATTTACGGCTCTTAATTACGCGATTAACAGGAGATTAACGCAACAATAAATAGTGATTACAGCATAAATCAACTTAATTAGGCCTTTGGGGTGCCTAGGAACGCTTATCCGACTCTACAGTACGCGTATGAAGATTCGAGTGGAATCTGCGGAACAACAAATGACAACGGACTGATACCGTATGAAATACTGACAACACCGACAAATATGGATGTTACACGGATATTTTATGCTCGTGGAGTTTGGGTCGCGATATCGGGTCTCGTAGAAATTACGGGCCACTTACGCATGAGATGGGCTTGTAGGCCCTGGGCCCAAGCCCAAAACCCACAAGCCTAAACCTACTCATAATGTATCAAAATCCTTATAAGATCCTTTCAAGATCTTTCGAAAAGCTCAGCAAATCTTTATGAGATCTCTACAAAATCAACTAAACCTTATATGATCTCTACATAAGATTTTTATTCAAGGAATAAAACAAGCAACCTGAATATAACATGAATACACAATAGACATAAATGATACTTGATCTATAAATGAAACCATGCCTGCCTTTCCCTTCTCACACTCAATTTCAAAAACACAGACAACATGAGATCCCATCTCCAAACATCATCCCTTCAAATACCCTTTCCCTCCCTCTCGGTTCCCTGTTCTGGCCGACAACACCAACACCCCCTCCCCTCTCGTTTAACTTCTGGCGACACAAAAGGGGGCCGGCTGCCGGCGCTGATAACCGGCCAGCGATGTTGTGTCCGACGAAACCCCCCCCCCCCCGGTCAGTTATAGAGCCGACCACCACCATCGGGTGGTGGTGAGCGGTGTTTGGATCGAGAAATCAAGCAGATAGAGAGAGAGAGAACCGGCTGTCCGGCGGTCTGTGCCATTGACCGGCGGACAAAGCCTTTATCCGGCGGTACGGCTGATTGGTCTGACAGATTTTCCGGATGAATTGTTGCTGAGAGGATGATGATGATGTTCGAGTGGAGTGGTTATACTGGTTCGGTCAACAAGTCTCGGGTCTGGTCAACCTGGACAAAGGCGGTCTCACATTCGGGTCAACAGTTCGGGCTCGGTCAAGATAAGTCAAACTGGTATGGTTCAGATTCGAGTTTTATGCGGTTGTTTCAGCTGAGTTTTTGTCAAGGGATGGTTCAACTCGGTTTGACTCGGTCAAACCGAGTCAACTCAATCAACTCAGACAGTTCAGGTCAGGCGGTTCGGGTCGGACGGTTCGAAGCACCTTATGAAGCGGATCGGGTCGACTCAGTCAAACTGAGTCAACCCAGTCAACTCAGCGAGTTGACTCGGTCAACTCAGCAAGTCAAAGCAGGTTAACTGCGGTCAACATCTTCGGTCAGACGGCTCGGTTCGGTCAGACAACTAGGTTCAGTTGACTCGGTCAAACCGAGTCAACTTGGTCAAACCTGGTCAACTCAGTTGACTCGGTCAACAACCCGACGCGAAGACTTGGTAAATATTAAGCGGCACATTTATTTTGTTATTTTTCATAATATTAACATTACGTGAAAAACGAGCTCGAATCGATTATATATAGTTCACATCTCAAAATATTCGACAAGATTTACATAAATATTGATTTCGTTGTTTGAATATTGATTGGTTTTGAAAAATAATGACAACTTGTGTTGTCGGGGCGTCCAAAAACAGAGGAAACTCTGCCCGTTTTTCGAGAAAACCCGTAAAACAAAACGAGTTTTATTATAAAAACGTGCTTTTCTGGTAAAACAAGAACTATTGTTATAAGCGACATTTACGAGATACAAATATAAAGTTTCCTTCGATAACGACTTACAACATACGAAAACGACAATTCTTTTATAAAATAAATATATTTTATATATTTATTTCAACACGAAAACGCTATTAAATAAATATAAGTTATATTTATTTCAAACGCCTAGACGGCATACGATATATAATACGAGTTTATTATACATTATTTTCATAAAACATTCGTTACATACGCGTACGACCTCTTGAAACGATAAACACTATCCTATCGATATATATATATTTTGTGTAAATATTTATATATTCGAAATTCTCAAAAACTAAGTAGTTTCTAGACTTAGTAAGCGAATCTTAACAAGTATAACTTAATCATTTTTATTAAGTTAACAATTTACCGTCAAATCGCTTCGTCAACGATTCGGTAGAGCTCGAAGACACGTAGTTTAGTTACTGCGTTTATTTAGAAACTTATAAGATATTCCGTGTTAGGAATACTGTAGAATGCACGCTAGCAAGTCGAGCCTTGGAAACGACATCACAAAAGTCGTATATAGCTAGCTTTGCACAGGAATATTCAGGTGAGTTCATAACCCCACCTTTTTACGGTTTTACATTTTTCTAAATGTTTTCGGGGTGGAAAGACATGCACTTTTTGCAAAGCATACAAGAATTACATATTCCTAAACCATTTTACAAGCAAGTTTTAACTGACACAAATGGTTTACGAAAAGCTCATGTTTTATACCGGTTTTTCAGACAAGCGTATTTTTCGAAATGTGCATACATACGAATTCTAGTTTTCTAAACTACGGGAAAATACAAATACAAGAGTTTACAAATGTTACAATGTTTACAAATGGTATGATGAATACAAGAATTGAGAAATGATACGAGAAATGATACAAGAATTGATACGAGAAATGATACGAGAAATCGTGTCACGAATAGGGTACCATAAGCACCATTAATCGTGTACATACTTAGACCGCAGAACAAAAGGTTAGATCTAATGGGTTCCGGGCAGCCCCACTCTTGGCCACTCTTTTACCAAGCAGTGTTTTTGTGTCTCAGTCGTGAATCGACTACAGAAAAATGCCTATGGTTTGGTGACTTCCTATGTCGTGTCACATGTTAATGGCCTTGCAACCCATTAACAACAAGATACATACAGAATACTTGATTTATATAAGAAAACATGATACATACAAGAATACGTGATTTATACAAGAATACATGATACATACAGAAATACTTGAATTATACAAGATACATACCATGTTTTCATACAAAGTTTCTGTATAACTTGACAAGAAAATGATTTTAAATTCGTTTTCTCAACAATACTTCAAAAACCGGTTATTCAAAAAGATTTATTTCAAATCTTTTACAAACAAACTATGAACTCGCTCAACTTTATGTTGACTTTTTCGCATGTTTCTTTCTCAGGTTGCTTTTCAAAGTTATGGCACGGTTGGAATAGGAGAACCATGTGGAGTCGAGTACTTAGTGGGCGTTCAATTTCTAAAAGACTTAGATTATTTGCTTCCGCTGTGCAATGAAGATACCAGTCCAGTCACGCCAATGCTCTGATAATTTCGGGGTGTGACATGTTCCCCTTCTAACACCAGCAGAAAACACATTCTCTGCTATTCTGAGGTTAGGAGGATTGGAAGATTCCAAATTCTCTGTATCCTCACCAGAAAATTGAAACACATTCAAGTTCTGGTTTTCCTCATATCCTTGAACCTTTTCAGGTTCTCCATGAGTTGTTGAGAAACTCTTAGTTTTCTCATCCAGGTTTCCTTGATTAGTAGACTGATCTCCACCTGTTGCCACCACATTTTCCTCCTCAGAATCTGATTCAGAAAATGGGTCCTTGGTTTTACTCACATTTTGTTTTGCAGAAATGGTGCCTCTATTTAAAATTTCATATTTTCCTTGAATTGATTCATCAGAATCACTCTCAGAGAAATGAAATAAGTTAAGTTTGGAGTGTTGTGCACCTGTTTCTCCCATATGTGAGATTTCAGCATGATGTTCTTCTGCCACAGGACTCATATTCACATCTTCATCAGCTGGATGAGGATCAGATTCACCCTGCTGTTCCATTCTTGGTGTGCTTGACTCTTGTGCATCATGCTCCATGGGGGACACATTTTCAAGAACTTCTTTGTTTTCTGGCCTTTTGTTCAACATCTTCAGATATTCTGCTCTGTATGGTGAATCTTCTGGTATCAGATTCATCATTTTTTCTGATAGAGCAGGCACATCATAATCTGACTTCCAAGATCCTACGACAGTCCAAGGTCTCATAATTTCTGTTTTCCACATATTTTCTGATGCTGGAATTTTTAGGTTCCTTTCAGAAAAAGCATCAGAAATTATGATTGACAGAAATCTGGGAAAGGGTAGATGTGAATCTATCCTTCCAGTGTTAGCCAGAATTGATCTTCTGATCAGAATAAATATTTCTGTTCCAAAATCAATGTTCAACCCACTAATGAGACTGAACATGATTGTTAGAATATTCTTATTTATCTGATCTGTACCTCCAATCTTTGAAGATAGACACTTGTTTAGAATTTCCATTAGAACTTGCCAGAAGGCAGGTAGCTTGTTTCTCTTGAATTCATTGATTTTTGAAATCTTTGTCTTGTAGCCCATTACAGCATCAAGTTGTGAGAACATATCTTCTTTTTCTGGTGCTTCTTCATAGCTTTGGTTTAAGGGTAGTTCCAAACATTCCCTTATTTTCTCCGGTGAGATTGTAATAAAGATATTTCCCCACACATGTGCTGTTAGCTCGAGTTGATTTGATACTTTGAGAGTTTTTACAACTTGTTGTATGAGTTCTTCTGGTACCTCTCTGGTCTTTGTGAGAGCTTGAGCTAAAGGGCATCTGGTTAGGAATTCAATGAGAATTTGACACTTTATATCATACTCTTCGATGTTATCATTCATTGCTTCATTGTTGCTCTTTAATGGAAGAAATTCTACTTCAGTGATGAAGGAAACAGAGTGTTCAATTGGTGGTATGTTGATGTTGATAGCTGCCATTGAGAATTTAGGTTTTTGTTTCGGAAAAGGGTTTTAGGGTTTTGAATTTGAAGGTTGAAGATGGAAGTCTCTGTTTTGGAATGAGGTATTTATAGTGTATAGAGACAGGGATTTTTGAGTGTTTTTCGTGGGTTGTTTGTATTCAAGGTGGTTAATGACACCTTAATGATGTTTTAATCCTTTAAGGTAACAACCGTTTTTGAAAAACCTTTGGTTTATCTCTAATTTAATGTAAATCCTTTAAAGAGACTTAGAGATTCCAATGATTTTGCGGATAAACACTAATGTTCAACTTGCACCTTTTCTTCATGTGGGACCTCTTTTGTTTCAAAAAGGTCCAATAGAAACCTTTTCTGAGTTTGTGTGTCTTCCCAGATTTTCCTCTTGATGATATATATCAGAAAATTCTGAATAAAACTTTTGAGAGTTGTATCTTCTTCATATATCATCAGAATGCATTTGATTCACTTACAAAGGATGAATCATCAGATTTTTTTTTTTGAGATGAGAGGGAATAAGTAGAGTTCCGAGATTTTTACTTACATTGCAGTTTTGCAGTTCTAAACTCCACACCTTTGTTCTGATATACAGGAAGTATTTTTCATACAGCTTGTTCCAGTCCTCAGAATTTTTTTTTGAAAGAAACTTGTTTCAAAAATTTAGATGGTCATAAGTTTCTTTAAATCTGGTTAAAAGCATTGTTTTTCTGATGATTTGTCAAACTTCCTGGTTTTCAAGAGATTTTTCTGAAAAATTTGATTGTCTGATCAATTATCAGATTTTCTGGTTATTTTGAAAAATTTTCTGGTTAAAGAACAGATTTGTATGGCTTGATGGGTTTTCTGAATAATTACCAAATTTTCTGATTGATCATCAGATCTTCTGAGTTTCTCCAAAATCTGTCAGATTTCATTTGAATTTCCACCATATTTTTCTTTGTTTTTATCAGACATGTTGTGTTAGTTCCCCCTAGATCTATTGACACATTTTTTGAGTAAAAAGAAATTAAAGCAACCATGATATATAAGAAAAAAAACATAAAACACACAACAAAGAAAACAAACAACAACTACTCCTCTTCCTCCTCCAACACGTTGTACATGCACTTCACATATAACCAAAGACTGGTTATTCGACCGGTGTGATTCGTTGATGGCACCAAGGTGGCTTCACTTATGTTTTCTTGAAGTACCAGCTCTGCCCTTGGATAGCAGCTTCTCACTCCTCCGAAGTCTAGCTGACTGGTGATCACCTTGGTAACGAACCGAGGGTAGATCAGAAAAGGTTGACGGTCATGGATGTTTGCTACTAGGTCTCTCATAAGAAACTTAGTATAGTTGTAAGGTTTTTCCTGTACAACAGCATGAACCACTTCCATCATCCTATGGGACAGCTCGTTGAAGTGTCCTATCTTCTTGGAGAAGCAGACACTTAGCTGTGTTACCAAAAACTGGAAAGGTGGTATAAACCCAGATTTGCTAACAACCCTTGACGAGTTGTTTGTATGATAGCCCATTTCAGTCAAGGTCTGTTGCACATCTGCCTTATCCAGGAATTTGATTTCTTGACCATTACCCAGTTTGAGGACATTTCTGATTATTTCCTCTTTTAGGGTAATACTGACCCCCATAACCTCACTCTCAATCCACATGGAAGTACCACTAAAAATGATTTCAGAGTTCCACCAAAACTCTTGAAGAAGTTTTGGATAAATGGTGACATGTGATGATACAGCAAAGCCCAAAGGACTTCGCATGATCATATTGTACACAAACCTGCAGTCCTCCCATGCAGGTCCTTCCCAGTTGGATCTTAATCTAAGATTATGAAGTCTGTGAAATAGGAGAGGGAATTGAGTAGCTTTCATCAATTTTGGGTGACCCATTTTAAGATAAGAAAAATTCTGTCGAAGGGCTTTTGAAGAGATGATTTTTGTGTGAAGAAAGTTCTTTTCAGGTTGTTAATATTTATAGATGAAAGTGATAGTTCCTCATAAATGATATTAACAGCCAACCCTTTTTTTTATTTTCTTCTCTTCAATTAAGAAGATATCTGTTGCAGTGAATGTAACAGTGAATGTGACAGTCTACTAAGCCCCATGTGTGAGTAAGCATTTAATGACTAGGCGACTACTTTCATAGCTCCTAATTATTTTAGTGCCTACGTGTCACTTAAGTTTCTTATGAAAAAATGACGTTGCATGCATTGGCAGAAAAAATGAAATTCAATAATCTGAAAAAAAATTTAGAGACGGTTGATTTTCTCAGTAATATAGAATTTTATCTTTACGCATGTTACTTTTCCCCCTTTTTGTTTTTTTAAAGTGAAAAAAATACAAAAACAAATAATACACATACATGAATATATACAATGCGTGGGATATGCATGAAGATGGAAGATTATGATGATTACAAATTATTCTGATGTGTCAACCTGGTTTCTGATTTTATATCAGAACTTCTGGTGATTTCACCAGATATTCTGATGTTTCTTCAGATTATCTGATAAATCATCATTTATTGATGATTCATCAGATTTTCTGATGTTCCATCAGATTGATGGATTGCTTTGTCAGAAGCCAGTTGATTTGTTCTTTGATTATCAGAACTTTGATGATCATCAATTTGGTTTTCAATTTGTGTCCTTGTCTTTTCTGAAAAATCTTCATCATTTAGATTAACCATGCCAAGTTTGCTGATCAAAAAATTGTGTCTCTTTTCATCAAGAGGTTTTGTAAAGATATCAGCAATTTGGTTTTCAGTTGGAACACAATACATTTCTATGTTACCTTTCTCCACATGATCTTTTATGAAGTGATATCTGACATCTATGTGTTTGGTTCTTGAGTGATGAACAAGATTTTCTGTTATTGCGATAGTACTCTTTGAGTCACATAGAATTGGTATTCTTGTCAGAGTTACTCCATAGTCTCTCAGTTGAGTTTGCATCCACAGCAGTTGTGAACAGCAACTTGCTGCTGCTACATATTCTGATTCTGCTGTTGATGTGGCAACACAGTTTTGTTTCTTGCTTGCCCAACATACCAATTTTTCTCCCAAGAGTTGACAGGCACCAGATGTGCTTTTCCTGTCAATTTTGCACCCTGCATAATCTGCATCTGTGAATGCAATTAATTCAAGGTTTGTATCCTTAGGATACTAGTGACCAAGTTCTGATGTGCCTTTAAGATATTTGAAAACCCTTTTTACAGCTTTTAGATGGGATTCTTTGGGATCACATTGATATCTGGCCAGAAAGCATGTTGCAAACATGATATCTGGTCTGCTTGCAGTTAAATATAGCAGTGATCCTATCATCCGTCTATAGGTTTTAATATCTACACTTATTCCATCCTTATCAGAATCTAACTTGTTCCCTGTTGCCATGGGAGTTTTTGAAACAGAGCAGTTTTCAAGTGAGTATTTTTGTAGAATTGTTTTCACATATTTTGATTGACTAAAAAATATTCCATCAATTCTTTGTTTAACTTGTAACCTAAAGAAAAAGGTTAACTCACCCATCATACTCATTTCAAAGTGGCTGGTCATCAACTTTTGAATTTTGTTACAAAATTTTTCATTTGTTGATCCAAATATAATGTCATCAACATATATCTGGACCAGCAAAGTATGACCTTTGTGTGTTTTGAGGAAAAGTGTGGTGTCAATAGTACCTTTGGTAAACCCATAATTGAGTAAGAAGTTTGATAAAGTTTCATACCAGGCTCTAGGAGCTTGCTTCAACCCATACAAGGCTTTGTTTAATATGTAAACATGATTTTGAAATTTTGGATCAACAAAGCCTTCTGGTTGCTGCACATAAACTTCTTCCTCAATTTTACCATTCAGAAAAGCTGATTTTACATCCATTTGATAAACTTTGAAATCCTTGGATGCAGCATAAGCAAGAAAAATTCTTACAGCTTCTAATCTAGTTACTGGTGCAAAAGTTTCGTCATAATCAATACCTTCTTGTTGACAGTAACCCTTGACCACTAACCTTGCTTTGTTCCTTGTGATTATGCCATTCTCATCAGATTTATTCCTGAATACCAGCCTATGACAGATTTGTCTTTTGGCTTGGGTACCAGATCCCATACCTTGCTCCTTTCAAACTGATCAAGCTCTTCTTGCATAGCTTGTATCCAGTCTGGGTCACTTAGAGCTTCTTTGACAGATTTGGGTTCTACCTTGCTTAAGAACCCAGAAAATGCACACTCATGTGCAGTTGCAGATCTTGTTCTGACACCATCTGCAGGGTTGCCAATGATGTCAGACTGAACATGTCCTTTGATCCATCTTAACTTGTTGTGGAAAGTTGTTGGTTCTGATGGATTTGAAGTTTCCCCCTGAACAGATGCTTCATTTGTGTGTAAGATATTAGAATTCTGAGCTTCTGATGTACTACACCTTTGTTCTGCAGAGTTAGTACATGAAGAATCTTTTGATTTGTTTTTGAAAGAATTATCATGTTCTAGGAAATCTTCATTTATCATTTCAAAGAGATGTTCATAATTTTCTTGTTTGTCAGAAAAAATTATTTCTTTCATGTATTCATCAGAAACCTCTGTTTCTGATGAGTCATCAAATGAAACATACAGACTTTCTCTGATTGTCCTTGTGTTGAGAATAAAAATTCTATATGCTTTTTGAGGACAAAGAGTAACCAAGAAAAATACCTTTTTCTGCTTTTCTGTCAAATTTTTCAAGGCTTTCAAAATCATTGAAAACAAAACATCTACAACCAAATGTATGCAAAAATTTTACACTTGGAATTCTTCCATTGATATTGTTGTAAGGTGTTTTGTTGTGCCTTTTGTTGATAATGGTTCTATTTTGGGTAAAACATGCATTTGCTATAGCTTCTGCCCAAAAGTGAGTGGGCAGCTTAGCGTAGGCAAGCATAGTTCTGGCAGCTTCTACCAAGGTCCTATTTCTTCTTTCAACCACCCCATTCTGTTGGG
This sequence comes from Helianthus tuberosus, assembly GCA_030545235.1. Taxonomy (NCBI): domain Eukaryota; kingdom Viridiplantae; phylum Streptophyta; class Magnoliopsida; order Asterales; family Asteraceae; genus Helianthus; species Helianthus tuberosus. The sequence goes on from CM060357.1 coordinate 136,575,136, forward strand.
GTTTTCTAGGAGCAGAAAAATCATGAGAAATTCCTTTACTTACAAGAAAATTCTCAATTTTCGAATTCTTAAACTCTGTTCCATTGTCTGATCTAATCCTTCTGACTGTTAGTTTTAACAGATTTTCAATTTTCTTGATAAAATTAATGATCAGATTAGGAGTTTCACTTTTCTTTCTCAAAAATTCTACCCATGTGTACCTGGAAAAGTCATCTACTATTACTAGTATGTATTTCTTTCTAGAAAAACTTTCTGTACTTATGGGTCCACACAAATCCATGTGTAAAAGTTCCAAATTTTGTGAAATAGAAGACTTAGAAATTGATTTATGTGAGCTTCTCTTGGATTTACCCATCTCACATGCTTCACAAATTTTATCCTTCTTTGAGGATATCAAAGGTAATCCTTTCACCAGACCTTTGCTTGCTAGTTTACTTAGGTTTTTGAAATCTAAGTGGGCTAGCCTTTTGTGCCATAACCAACTACTACCTTTGTTGATTTTTGAAAATAAACATAGTTTTGGATGTTCACTTTCTTCTTTGAAATCAAAATAGTAAATTGATTTTCTTATTCTTTTCCCACTTAAATAGATTTTATTATCATCTAATACCTATTAACAAGCATTTTTCTGGTAAAAAGGTTACCTGAAAACCTTTGTCACAGAATTGACCACAACTCAGCAAATTATACTTTAAGCCTTCAACATAGGCTACTTTCTCTATGGTCAAACATCCATACCTTATGCATCCATATCCCATGATCCTCCCTTTTACTCCATTTCCAAAATTTACCATTCTACCCAGCTTTGAAACAAAGTTGCTGAGTAAGCTCCTGTCCCCAGTCATGTGCTTGGAGCTTTCTGAAATGGAATGATTAGAGGGTTTTTGGTACCCAGGCATGCTTGGGTACTATTTCTGATGGGATTTTAATCAGTTTATTTTTTCTTCTTGGTTTTGCATCAGAAATTCTGTTATATGCTGAGCCATTAACAGATTTTACATTTTTCTTTTGAAGATGGTGGTGAACAAGCTTCAGTATGTCAACACACATACAAGATTTATCAGAATTTTCTGATATTTTTTCTTGTGATGGAATGAGTGGATAATTTTGAAAAGATGAGTGAACTGCTTCTGGAGTCTTTACAGATTCTTGACTGCATTCACTTATGTTTGTTTTGAAGTTTGGTTTTTCAAAAGAGTATTCAGAACAAGTTGTCTTGCAAGATTCAGATTCAGATTCTGATGAAAATTTATCAGAAATCTGATGAGTTGCTTTTACAAAGACAGTGGGTTTACTTCCTGATGAGTTTTTATATCCTAAACCCTCTCCTTTGTTCTTTGGTGTGGACTCAATGAAATTTATGAATTCTTTGGCTTGTTGAAAACCTCTTACATTGATTTCTTTATCATTGATTTTCTTGTAAAGATCTTTTCTTTCATTTTCATAAAACTCAATTTTAGCTCTTTGATCTAAACTTTCCTCTATAAGAAGTTGGTTTTCAAGAATGATTTTATTCAAGGTCCTTTGCAACTCATCAAATTTTCTAATATCTGATTGATGTTTTTCTTGCAGATTTAGAAAATCTGACAGTTTAGCTTGTGTTCAAGATCAAGATTGTCTAAATTTACCTTTTGTTCTGAAGTTTCTGGTAGACCTTCAGAAAGTGCCATGAGGCAGAAATTTGCCAATTCTTCTTCTTCATCATCAGAAGAATCATCAGATAACCATGTATCTGTTCCTGCAATTAAGCTGACTTGTTGCTGCTTCTTTGCTTCTTCAAGCTTTTTCTCATAATAAGCAACATCCTTGAGCTTTTTGGTCTTGCATTCTGATGCATAGTGACCTCTCTGCTTGCACTTGTAACACACAACTTCAGCCTTCCCTTTATCCTTAGATCTAACTTCCTCTTTAGATCTCCCATCCATCCTTCCTCTGTCACTTCTCTGGTATTTCTGGCTTCCTCCCCTCAACCTCTGCTCAAATGTTTTGGTGAGCAGTGATATTGCTTCAGCAAAAGCTGAAAAGTCTGATGATGTATCAGAAATTTCAAGATTTTGGCTGTTTGATGGTTGTGGATCATTGGTAGTTGTTGATCTTTGTGAGTTTGAGATAAGAGCTAAAGATCCCCCTCTTTGAATGGTTTTTTCAAATATTTCTTCCTCCCTGGGGATCAAGATGCTGTATAAGTCATGGAGACTCATGTTTCCTAGTTCTAAGGTTGAGGACAAAGTCATGGTTAGACTTCTCCATTCTCTAGGAAGGGCATCAAGAAATTTTATGTTTCTTTCATCATTTGACTTAGTTATTCCAAATTTCTTTAGCTCGTTTAAAAGTTTTGTGAATCTTTGATATGTATCATTTAATCTTTCATTTGGCAAACTTTTAAACCTTTCATAAGATGAGACATTGTTTGTTCTCTTGTTTCTTCTCATCCTTTCTCCTCCTTCACAAAGATTTTCCAACTGATCCCATATTTCCTTGGCTGATGCACATGCATCAACTTGTGAAAATATGTCATGGGGATGGCCATTATTAAAAGTGACTTTGCCCTTTCATCCCCAACCACCTTTTCCTTGTCTTCCTCACTCCAAAGTATTTCACTTTTGGGAGCTTGGGAGGCAGGGATAGCAGGTGATTGTTCAGTTGCTGGAATAGCTGGTATTACAGTCATTGGTATATGTGGACCACTTTCAATGGATTGAAACAGAGCTCGGTCATGACCATTAAGGAAATTGACCATCCTGATTTTCCATTAGGGGTATTCCTTTCTGACCAGAGTCGGAGGTTTGGACATAAAACCAATGTTAAAAGCATTATTCCAGGATTGAAAGCTGGCCATATTTAGAGAAAAGAAGATGAGCGATTGATCGTTTGAAAATAGTTTATTCAATCTGCTCTAATACCAATTGTTGGACCCAGTTTGGCCTTAAACAACTTCTTTTCACGTAATATGGCAAGTGATTTCAGTAGATGTGAAAAAGATGTGCGGAAATGGAAATCAAACTTTCAGAAACAAGACCTACAGAATTATCAAGTTTATATCACTTTGAAACAAAATGGTTTACAAGGTGATTGTAAGATTATTATCTAATACAAATGAATCTTGAATTCTGTGGGTGAGAGGGCAATGGAGTTTTGATGTATGTGTGAATGCTAAGCTTCAAACTCAATTGTCTTCTGCTGTTTGGGACTTCTATTTATAGAAGGCTGGGAGCATGAATAAACAATAGTTTATTCATGTCACACCCCCAAAATCCACCTGCGGAATACCACCGCTTGGAGGCGTGACTGACCAGGATCCAGCCACCAATCATATTGAACAAGCATGTAAGTGATTATAAAATCCAACCAATACAATTGGTGTCCAAACAAAACATAGTTTAAGTTGCAAGCGGAAGCATAATGTTTAAAGACAAAACATAAGTTTAATTGTTTCAAAGTTTAACATGGCACACAGCTGTCCATGTCCCACAACGACTCTCTTCCATGCAAGCTCCAGCTAAGTACCTATAGTCCTGCAAAGCATGTAGTAACGAGTCAACAACAAGTTGAGTGAGTTCATTGTTGGGTGTTCATTTTTAAGTTGTTCCGAAAACAGTTTCCTTTAACTGGCATCCTACCGTGGGGGTTACCCCATAGTTGAAAACGTGATTTGTTTACCCATTTATTCTGGCAATACAGCCGTGGGGGCTACCCCGTGTTAGTTATCTGGCATTTCGGCCGTGGGGGCTACCCCATGTATACACTAGACTCGTTACCATATCGACTGCTGACTGTAGTCATGTTTATGTGCCCTGAACTGTCAATGTCTATCATCATTGACGTGCCCAGATCCATTAGTTCACGCCCGTCCTCTGCGGCACGGTGTGAGGCTTGTCAGACCTAAATAGCGCTATCTAACTAATGACCCGCTCGCCTTTGGCCCAGCGATTAAGTCGATATAAAAAGGAGGGACTTCGTGATAGAGTTTTGGTCTAGTACGAGTTATCTGTCCATGAGGACGAGGAATTACATTCCTGAACCAATACTGTCCTACCCAAGAAGGACGAGGAATCCACGTTCCTTAACCCCATTCCCAACCCAGGGAATCCCATGCTTTGTAGAGGGTGTGAACTCACCTTGGTTTGCTCGGCAGATACACAGAAAGGTTAATCAAGTTGTAAGTGGTCAACTACGTCCTAACATAGATACCATTCAAGTCAGGTTCATATCCAAGTAGTGCACGTATGTTCTACACGTATTGTACACAAGTAACGATCATGGCATACATGTCTAGCATGGCAGTTCATCAACAGTTCGTAACAAGTTCCACAGTAACATTCACGTAACAACCAATGTCTAAGTGTGCGGCCCAACTACTTAGGCCCATAGCAGTGTGCAAGTCCAAACAGAAGGTGTGTGTGTACGCGGTCTCGAGTCGAGACTGTGCGATCTCGGGTTAAAGCCTACGAGTTCTCGAGTCATGCATGATCTAGTCGAGACTAGATGGTCTCGAGTCGCAACCGGACTCGCAACCATGATCTCGAGTCATGCTGTTTTTGTGCTGATGCGGTGTGGTCTCGAGTCGAGACTAGGGGTTCTCGACTCGCAACCTGTGTCGCAACCGTGGATCTCGAGTCGTCATCTACATGGTCTCGAGTCGAAACCAGGGGTCTCGACTCCCAGCACCTGCTGATTCTGCATAGTGTACTAACCAATAGAATTTCCATTTCATGCAACCTTATGTACTATCCATACAAACATGTTTTCTTGTCTAATTACTAATCAAAATAGATCAAATAATCAGATTTCAAATATTCATAACATGTTCATATCCTATTCATGTTGTTCATCTTTTAGGGTTTTTATCACCTTATTCATATAAATCTTAATCAAACAAAATCATGGACAACAACTTATCAACACTTAGACGTATAACAGGATTTTTGTTCTTGATTGCTAACATGCATCCTATGATATCAACACAATGAATCATCCTAATTGTAAACATACCACAGCCGACTACAAGCATTCGGTTTCCATTCATCAATCAATCCAACTTGTATCAACATCCAAACCCTTCGGATCCAAACCCATATAGAGCCGATAACACTCATTCATAGTCAAGCATACATTATTCATCCTAACATAATCAATACATTATCATATAATCATCATCAACCGAATGTAAACACATAACATGAAACACTTATGAACCGATTACTTGAACACCAACTCATCATGTATTGTTTACGAATCAATGTATAAAATCATATAAATCAAAACATCATTTGACAAAACACCAAATCATAAATCACTAACCGGTTCGAGAAGTATTAGTGAAGGAGGAAGCTTCACTTGGCGTGCACAAGCTAATCCGAGAACCCTTGTTGTCACCGGTTTGGTCCGAGAGAAAGGAGAGAAAGTTTGTGCTTCTAGGGTTTTAGTGAGAATGTAGGAGTGTGTGTGTAGGAGAGTGTGTGTAGATTGCCCAAAGAATGGTAAGGTTGGCTATCCACCAAGGTTATATACTTGTTCCACATTGGTGCACCCTAATGGGCTTTGGGTAGACTAAAGGGGTGTATGGCCCGACCGGCCCAACTGTTGCACTGTTCACTCGAGACCGCATGGTCTCGAGTCGGGTCCTTGTGTCTCGGGTCATATAAATACACGCATACATACAAGCAAAACACATAATCACATTAATTCACTTATATCATTCATTAAACCAACAAGTTAACTAGTCACATAACGTTCAAGCATGTTACATCGAGATACGATGAAGGTTCTAAATTTCGAGTTGTCACAATTCATGCAATAAGTCCTGCAAAAAGTGGCCAATTGACATATTCATTGAATCCAACGTTCAAGTTGCCTTTTTCATCATGATATCCCAATAATGTCAATTTGCTTCGGTAATTGTGGCAGGATAGAGCTGATTTTAGACAAGTGGGGTACTTCATCAGAATTTCTGATAAACCACTTCATCAGAAATTCTGGTGAACAAATCATCAGAAAAATCCTGATGATCAGAATCGTCAGAAACTGATGATATTTCATCAGAAATATCATCAGATCCATCAGAAATGACCTTCTCTGATAATCCAATTCAGCTCTTGATCAACTTGTGATTCTTTGAAGTAGATGTTGTGCATTTCAGTTGTCCTATCTGATCTTCTTTTTCTTGTTGTGATCTTCAGGACTGTGATCTCTTCATAGATCCAGTTGATTGTGATTTTCTTCAATACTTACAAATAAAGTTTCCTAACACAAGAACGTATTAAATCCATGTTATTAAAAATTTTAACCTATATCATCCATCATCACATAATCATTCATGCATAATCATTCTTACATAATACAAGTGTTCTTACATTTATGAGTATATGACTAAAATTACATGCATGCATACACATATACATACACATACACGAAATTTATATACTCACATGAACTTCAAAAAGTTCATTCTTTATCATGTTACTTTCAAATCTTGAAACCCTTTTTAAAACATTCCTTTATGACGTATTTGATTCATGCATGTATTCTATCATTCAAGAATCATTTAACCAATAATCAAAACACATCTAAATACACATACTCATATAATTTTCGGCCATACATACATGTATATACACACTCATTTTTATTCTCTTTGAAAACCCATTTATTATTACCTTCAAGTTTGTGAAATATTCTAAGATTCAAGAGAAACCTTTCACTATTATTTTCAACACTAAGAATCAAGAACACTTTTAAAAAGAATAGTTTTATACCCTCAAGATTCAAGTGGGTTTTTGATTAAAAAGATGATATGATGCCGGTTCTTGCTTGAAACTCCTTGGAATCACCTTCAAACCTTCAAATGGCCTTGAAATCGCCTTGGAATGAGCTTGAATCCCCATAAACAAGTTAAGAATTTCGAAAATAGATGAGAGATGAAGGGTGTTCGGCTGAATTTTTAGAGAGAGAGAGAGATGAAGTTGTTTTGAGACATGTTCCTTGGTTTTAACAAGTTTTGAGATGATAGAGCATATAGATAAGAGTACACCTATCTTTCAACCAATGCATGGAAGAGAGAAGAGAGAGAGTGTGTGATCTATGGCTTCCATCTTGCCATACACACACACCCACACGAATGTATATACATATATATATATATATATATATATGATTTATTGGCCAAAAACTGGTATTTTACTAGATACCGGGTATTTTATCTAGCGTTTTAACCCGTTTTAGCACATTTTAAATTATTTTTAATGCTCTATAAAAATAAACACACCAAAATATTACTGAACAATATTTTATTTGCCTGGACTGGCTACGTTGCCGGTATTTGGCAGTATGCGCGCTGTGCTGCGCGGTACGCGCTTAAAATCGCGAAAAAAGGAATTTAAGAGTTTTTATTTATTTTTATCATTCTATAGTAATAAAATCATCAAATTATTACTAATATGATTATCAGTTGCCTTGACAGGCTGTGTTGACAGTATTTTGTCGGTACACGCGCTGCATCGCGCAGTACGCGCTTAAACTCAAAAAATGGAGTTTCTTAGCATTTTAAATTATTTTTCCTCACGAATATGATCAAAATTATTATTCAAATTATAACCGACTATTTTTAGGATTTTAACACTGATCCAGTGGTCACCGACGTTCGTTTCGCATTTTATTCGTTACGCGATAAGCGTTTATCTTACCGTTACCAACATAATTTTTACCAAGGTTTATATTTACCAACTCATTAAATTTCACATATAAACATCATAATCAGTCAAATACAGCCTTTTATCTATTCACAACACGTGTTACATTTGTACGGTACGGCCTGAAAAGCCGGGTGACATAGTCTCCCCCTGTTTAGGAAATTTCGTCCCCGAAATTTTTACTCTACAGGTTTTGTTTTCGCACTAGATGGAAATAGTAAAAACAGGTTTCATGAATATGGTCTTGTAGTTTCTGCGAGAAACTTTGATTCTTACAAAGAATCTCCGTAGACCTATATTACACACATCTTCAATTCCTAATCTCACATCTCAACGCTCTCCACCCTTTCCAAGGTTCAACATTTACAAGCACTTAATCAAGAAGATTAAGTCAAAATTCCACCAATTCGGGTTCTACATACGTATATTTACATATACATTACCCCGTATCTAAGATAGTCTGAGTTTACACCTGATTGATCCAACTCGAGATGGGCTCCCGAAAGAATCAAATCTCATAAACTCGTCTTCCTTCCTTCTTGCATTCATTTCAGATATCCACAAATCGCCAAATCAATAAATCGCATACACGATTAGAATGTTGTAATCGTCTGTCCGGTTATTAGCATAACTCTTCTAGCTATACGTACTGCTTCTACGGTGCTTCGATAAACTTCCGTTTATCTTCCAAACAAATTTCTATAAAGAACATAATCAGTGTATTATCCATTATACACTTTCTCAACTGAACCCAAACAATACATCATGTACACTACTTCATCCTTATGGTAGCTTGAGCCTATAAGCGACTGATCCAACTCAAGATGGGCTCTTGAAAGGACCAAGTCAATGTGGCTCAGCTTTTCTTTCCTCTGCTAAACCTAATAGCATCTTTCATAAGATAACTCCTTTAACAAAACTAAATCTTCAATTTGGAATAGCAATAGTTACTTTAATTGTCCATGTAATCCTTCTGTTGATCAATTGCTGACTTTTAACCTTCTCTCGATCCAGGTAAATCCTGTCACTGGTTTCCTAGATAAACTAAGGTCTGGTTAATTGTCCTTTGTAATGTTAACTCAACAAAATGGTGATCAACACTTCCATCCATGCAAGGCTTCAAACGGAGCAACCTGAATACTAGCTTGTTAACTATTATTGTAAGATAACTCTGCCAAGGGCATGTGAGTATCTTAACTTCCTTCGGAGTCCATCATACACGCTCCCAATTTTTCTTTCAAGGGTCTGAAAAGCTTCCTACTATCTTGTTGTCCAATCAATTTCCCTTTTCCTTTTGGGGTTATTAGTATCGAAGGCTGCACTAACTTAGGGAAATTTTTAATAAATCTCCGGTAGTACCCAGCTAGTCTCATGAATCGTCATACTCCTGACGGGGTTTTTGGTGCTTCTCATCATTTGATTGCTTCAATCTTAGATGGATCTATATGCATACCTTCCTTATTCCTTAACAACTCCATAGTCAACCTCAATGTTTCTCATGAGTTTCCTTGGCTCACGTGAAAACAAGTATGTCGTCGACGAATATTATCACGAATTCATCCGATTAGGGTTTCATACCCTGTTCATAAGATCCATGAATATAAATGGCTCATTAATTTAGTCAAAAGGCATGACTAATAACTCGTAATGGCCATATCGTGTTCGAAAAGCAGTCCTCACCATATCTTCGTCAGCAACCTTCAACTGATAATATCCCAATCGTAGATCGATATTCGTGTAGCAGCTGGATCCCGGTAGCTTGATCGAACAAATCGTCAATCCTCGGTAAAGGGTACCGATTCTTGATAGTCAACTTGTTCAGCTCTCTGAAATCCTCTCACATCCTGAAGGATCCATCCTTCTTCCTCTTCATCAAAACAGATGCACCTCAAACGAAAAGCTTGATCGAATGAAAACCTTGTCTAATAGCTCTTGAGGCTGATTCGACAGTTCCTTCATCCCAAATGGTGCTTAATCTACAAGGGGATTATGCAAATGGGTGCAACACCGGGTACCAGATCGATTCGAAATTCGATCTGTCTCGCAGGGGGCAATCCAGGTAAGTCTTTTTAGGAAAACTTTTGGATAATTGCGAACAATAGGAATCTCTCCGATATTCCTACATTTGGCCTTCATATCCACCACGTTAACAAGGAACGCAGGATAGCCTTTTCATAACAACTTGAGCATCCTCAAAATACTGACGACTCTCAACCATCAACACTCGACACTCGATACTCGACACTCGATACTCGACACTCGATCGGTCTTTGTGAACAACTTCCGTGGCACACCCCGATATTTCAACGTATTACCGGTGGGCCCGGTGGGGAGTATCGTGACGTAGTTGATATCATCATAGACAATTTATCACAGTTTATATACACAGCGGAAGTCGAAAGATAAAATCATTATGAACCGAATGAAAGTAATATCATTTATTACAAAACGGTTGTAAAGGATCAACAGGCAGATCAAAGTTAAAAGAAACGTTGTTCAGCCGATTTATAACATCTAAGCTTGAAGACTCTTTATTGATGCTAGGAGTAGGCAGCCTATTCCGTTTAATACATGCACTTAGCCTTTTTGGAAAATACGTCAGTTTACACTGTTAAGACAATTAACCGACTCATTTAGAAAATGTTTGAGAAAATTGGTTTGAATGCACATGGCACAAAATATCATTTATAACTTGGGATAATTATTTATATATAAACTCGTAAAAGAATTACATGTTCGTTATACGTTCAGTAGCCCGGGCTGAATACCGGGTTAAAGATTAATAGACACACCACATGATATAATCCCGCGGCGAGTTATTCTCGAACCGGCGGTTTTACCTTTTTATATATATACACTGGCAGGTGTATGCCTACACCCCGTGCTTAGGTCGTGGCCATTTCGATGAATGATGCCAAGGATATTCGGGACATGGTCATTAACCCCCCAAAGGCTTTAAGCAAACAAAACAGTTTAAATGGGTCATATCAATAAATTAACCTTCATACGATTAAAAATTCAATGCCCGACCAAGCGGTATTTTATATACCGTACCCCAAGCCTGTATAAGGGAAAATAAGTTAAAAGTATTTACCTGAGCAAGTATATATCACAATCAGCGAGTGCACGCATCTTTTACTGGTCTCCTAATCTGGAATGAAGGTTTTAATAACCTATTAGATTCCTAACGGGTCTTAATTAAGCCTAAACTTAGACCGGTTAGTTTTAAAGGAAGATATACGGTTCAAAATGCACGATTAAGAGAAGACCGGATTTGAATGTGGTTTAGACCCGAAAAGTTTGTATACTTTTATAATATGGGTAAACTAAACACATTCTGGATTTTGAGATAAAAATGATAAGGTTTGACCCGTTTCGGATAGTTTATGCAAACTAGTTACATAAACCGCACCGAACGCGAACAATGCGTAACGGGTAACCAAATGAGTCATGAACAGGTTTCCTAAGTTAATATGCCTTAAATATGTTGTGATATCAGTAAGATACCTTCCATTATGCCCAAAATGGATTTAAACTCAAATTATGCCCCGTAGGGGTATTTTGGTCATTTTAAAGGTTATAAAAGAGTTTAAATACAAATCTGAGTTTCAGGTCTGATATAATCAGTAAAATATTTATTTTTATAAGTCATAACAGTAGGGTATTGCATATATGTGAAATTTATCTTTTATAACCAAACTATGCACCGTATGGGCATTTTGGTAATTTCACAAAAGCTTTAAAGGTCAAAATTAGAGTCCTGAGTTCAAAACTTTTGCTTACTGTTTAATTATAAAAATTTACTTAAAACATCAGTAGGTACTAAGTTTTATATGTTAAAAATAGTTTTAACCCATACTATGCGCTTAAAACGCGTAAAAAGACGGTTTTAAGCGATTTCCGGGTTTTATAAGAAAAGCTGATATTTTTATCATTCCAGAAGGCCTAAAATATTTTATTTATCATATAAAATCAGTAGAAAAAATTTTGGTATCAATATGTTATGTAAAACTCGTTTTATTCAAGAAAAGGGCAAAACCGACAATTACCGAATTAAAGCAAGAACCTTATGTTATGCTCAGCTTAAAAATAAATAAAAATCTTCATAAATCCCAAAATATTATATTACATCAGTGGGTAAAAAGTTTGGTGTCAAGATTTGAGTTTAAATAGGCTTTATGCTAATTACGCCGTTTAATAAATAAAAAGCTTTCTAATTACGCTATTGAGCATAACTCTTAATCTAGACCTCAAACTGATGTCAAATTTTTAGGACAAGTTTATAATTCAGTAATAAAGGTTTTTGTCAGCTCACATTTTCAAAAATCTCGTTTTAAGGTCAAAAGGGCATTATGGTCAACATTTAGGCATATAACGGAAACATGCACATAGATCGGATAACTAATGAACCAAGTTGTATAACCTCAGAGGCTTACACTAACCTATATCCTGGTCCTAATAGAGCTTTAAGGCATGTCTAAAATATGCTACATTGGGTCAGAACTGAAAGTCAAAGCAAAAGTCTACTTTTGCGACTTTCGGTTCCGAACCGAGCCTAAACTGAAAATTGTCGGGTTGAACATGTTTAGACATGTTCTTACATTAATTACCAAGTTATACAAGTGATAAAATAGGTTTCATGGCTTCTACATTGTTAATTATGTGTTTATTCGAAAATTAGCTTTCTGTTGACTTTTTATAATTAAGTTTGACCCGACAATTGACCTAGTTAGAGTGGGAATCAGAGGGTGCCCTTTTAAGGGTTTATTACCCACATAATTACCAACTCAATGCTACTTTCAATTCGAGAATTGACTGGACCATTAGTGATTAATCACTAAGTCAAACCTTAATTACGACGGGTTTGACTTTAGGCCATTAAACTAATAAAACTGAATTAAGAGAGGTTAAGGAAGCTTACTGAAGTACTAAGCACGATTTAGAAGGTAATGGAATCTTGTTTGCAGATCAGAAAGCTCCAGAGAAATGTTTGAAGTGCAAATGAAATGAGCAAGGACAATGGTTGCAACAATGAGCTCTTATATAGGATCATAGATGCAACAAGATTGTTACACACAAGTCTACAGGTGTTCTTTGATCAGTTCCAGGTGTCCCTATGCATTAAAAACCATTGGAGCAGCCCCTGGAATCGAGAAACTAGGCTACTAAGGCGGTGGAACCTGCAAACAGGCATCTGCCAGTTCTGCTGAAAAAGCGCCTCCGTCGCGCCACGCGCCAGGGGAAGGTGTTCCCGGCGCGCCACGCGAGGCAACAACTTTTAAAGTTGTTTTGTTTTGTTGCATGTTCAGTCCCTGCACTCTTGTTACTTGATAATCCGACATTTTCAGCATGCATGGTCAGTGAAAACAGGTCAGGGGTGTCCTAGGGAGTGTGGCCATGCATGGGAAAGTCTTGAACACATTGAAAATGGCTTCCGAACAAAGAATTGTGATATTTACACTTTTAACCCTTATTCTTGGAGACTTTAATTTATATCACAATCTTGAACTGGATCTTTATGAAATTTTTATCAGATGTTCTTGAGGGTGTAATAATGTATTACAAAACTTTTGGGAATGTAAAAAGGCCTCTCAGAGGTAAATTTAACATGTTGACACTTTTAACCCCTGTGTTTTGTAACTTTTGATTTATAAGCGCAAACGGCTTCTAGTGCTTGATAATTCATTCAATAAGGAATACGGACATTATACAGAGTCATTCAGAGGCACAAGTTTGGCATGATGACGCTTTTGGTCCTTCTGATTACATCTTTGCACTAGTTGACAGTTTTAGTCCCTCAAGATATCTTCAATTACAATTAGAGTTTATGACACGTGTCATTATTAAATTGGACGTGATTTTACAAGGTGTTACATCCTCACCCCCTTAAAAGAAATCTCGACCTTGAGATTTGATGGAACAAATGAGGGTACTTTTCTTTCATTGTGGACTCTACCTCCCATGTATACTCGGGACCTCTACGAGCATCCCATTTAACTTTTACAATTGACACGTGCTTCCTTCGAAGCTTCTTAACCTATCGATCCTCAATCGACAAAGGTTTTTCCACAAATTTCAGGCTCTCATCTATATGCACATCCGTATGTGGTATGACTAGCGATTCATTGGCTAGACATTTCTTCAGATTGCAGATGTGGAATACATTATGAATACCACTGAGCTCTTCAGGCAAGTTTAACTTATAAGCCACTGTTCCGACACATTCGATGATCTCGAATGGTCCTATATATCTTGGGCTTAACTTACCTTTCTTACCAAATCGCATCACCCTTTTCCAGGGTGATACTTTTAATAACACTTTGTCACCAACCTCGAACTTTAGAGGTTTACGCCTTTTATCTGTGTAGCTTTTATGCCTATCTCTGGCAGCCTTAAGACGATCTCTTATCTGTATAATTTTATCTGTCGTCTCTAGGACTATATCAGGTCCTGTTAGTTGGACATCTCCAACTTCTGCCCAGCAAACGGGCGTCCTACACTTCCTTCCATACAAAGCTTCAAATGGTGCAGCTTGAATACTGGAATGGTAGCTATTATTATACGAAAATTCGATAAATGGTAGATGATCATCCCAACTTCCTCCTAAATCAATAACACAAGCTCGTAGCATTTTCTTGCTTTATCTTTGGTAACTTGGTCAGTCTATCCACTATAACCCAAAATTCGATAAATGGTAGATGATCATCCCAACGTCCACGTATAGCTGAGCTAACTTATCTGAGCTGTGTGTTTCCTTAATAGGTAGGAAGTGGGCTGACTTAGTCAGTCTATCCACTATAACCCAAATAGTATCATTTCCTTGCTTTATCTTTGGTAACTTGGTGATAAAATCCATAGTCACCATTTCCCACTTCCAGGTGGGAAGTTCAGGCTGTTGTAGCAAACCTGACGGCTTCTGGTGTTCTGCTTTAACTTGAGCACATGTCAGACATTTGGCCACATAAGTGGCTATAGACTTTTTCAAGCCTATCCACCAATAATTCGCCTTTAAATCCTGGTACATCTTGTCACTTCCAGGATGAACAGAATATTTAGAACTATGGGCTTCCTGAAGGATCACTTCCCTCAGTCCTCCATAAATTGGAACCCATATCCGTCCATTTAATCTTAGGATTCCATCCTTACCATATGATAACTGTTCCGCAGTGACTCACAGTTTTTCATTTGGATAGTTAGCTTCTAACATGGCTTCCTTCTACGTGGCTAACAGTCTATCACTCAAACTATTCCTTAATTCAATGCTCTTGGCATTGATTCTTAGGGGCTTCACCCTTTCCTTCCTACTTAAGGCATCGGCAACCACATTTGCCTTACCTGGATGGTATCAGATTTCACAATCATAGTCATTTAACGTTTCCATCCATCGATGATGTCTCATGTTTAAATCCTTCTGATTAAACAAATGTTGAAGGCTCTTGTGATCAGAATAGATCACACACTTGGTACCATATAGATAATGCCTCCAAAGTTTTAGTGCAAACACAACGGCACCCAACTCCAAATTGTGGGTGGTGTAATTCTTCTCGTGCACTTTTAGTTATCGGGAAGCATAGGCAATAACCTTGCCTTTCTGCATGAGCACACATCCCATACCAGTGTGTGATGCGTCGCAGTATACTACAAATTCTTCTATTGCATCAGGCAATGTCAACATAGGTGCATTGCTCAACTTCCGCTTAAGAATTTCAAAAGATTCTTGCTGCTTAGGACCCCAATCAAACTTGATATTCTTGCGGGTTAGTGAAGTTAGGGGTGCATCAATCCTTGAGAAATTCTCAATAAAACGTCTGTAATATCCTGCCAATCCCAAAAAGCTACGAATCTCTGTGGGCGTCTTCGGCTCTTGCCAATTCATGATAGCTTCAATCTTAGCGGGATCCACCTGGATACCATGCTCACTAACCACATGCCCAAGGAATTGGACTTCACGAAGCCAAAATTCACACTTTGAAAACTTGGCGTAGAGCTTCTCATGTTGAAGAAGTTTAAGAATACAACGAAGATGCTTCTCATGGTCAGCTTGATTCTTTGAGTAAATAATGTAGGATCGAATTCGGACCCGAACGAGTCGTTCAGAAGAGATTTATCAGTTTCAGAGGCGGAAACTAAGAAACCGATTGTCGAAACAGCTTGCGTATCACTTTAACACTGATTATATTGTTATACTATCGTTTAAAATCAGTCCTCACACCGGCAGCACCTCGGTGTGGAATTTCAGAAACGTTACAAATGAAATGACATGCTAACCTATATATAACCTCTGAATTTCGCTTGAATATGACTGAAACAGTTCAAGCGAAATCTCATATTTACATAATTCAAGCGAAATCTACTAATTGAACCATTCAAGCGAAATCTACTTTCTGTTTTGTCTTCAAGCGAAACATGCAATCTGATCATTTGTTATGATGATGGCATTGTTGTGATGTCATCCTTGATGTCACACAAGTGATGTCATCATTCTATAAGATGATGTCACGCTTGATTAGATCTGCAACGAACCTGAGACTCGACATAGGACGAAGACGACAGATGAATGCACCAACAGACTCCCCCTCAGATGTTGACGAGTCTTAAATGTCGAGTATTCTCAATCTTCAGTCTTTATCAGTCTCTTTTCTTTCTTAGGATATACCAGGATCTTCTCTTTGGCTCTAACCTCGTCAGACTCCCCCTCTCATCATAATGGGATCGCCGTCTGGAATTAGCTATCACCTTGAGATTAATCCCTGGCTTTATCTCTGTTCAGGCTCATTTCCTGCACACATTTTCTCATCACAACATAAGTTTTCACTTAAATCAATAAGAAAAACTTACTAGAAATAGTTACATCAAGTTCAAATTAATGACCCTGATTAACTAATCAAACTTTTCTTTCTCAAAACAAATTTCTTCTGTTAAACTCACACTCCCAAACCTGTTCATCCTGTTCAGCACTCGGAATTTTGAAAATCAGCTTTCCAACATCAGTTGTCGAAAATCTTTTTGGACTTTTCAAAATAATGAAACATGAATGCAATAACAGAACTTAACTGCAGAAATAAAATATGTACAAACATATTTTTGTGAGTTTGTGTAAGAGGATCATATCAGTTTTTGACAAATCACAAGTACCGTTGAGCTTAGTTACACATTAAGAATTAAACAATTCACTTAGATTGCCGATATACTGATCCACTTAAATTTTCACACAAATTTCAACTAATTCAGGATATGAGTTAGGTGTTTTAAGAACTTAAACTCATTCATGTGTCCCCACCTCTTGAATATACTCCCGTATCCAGATCCCAATATTCAGTCTTACAGGTGAGTATACCACAGATGATATCTGTCAGGGGAATAAATTATAGTACGAGGGCCGTGAGAGCTCAGGTCGATCTTTCGATACGCAGAGAGATGACGGCTTCGACTTTTGGTGGGTCCCCTTTAGAGGATCTTTTGCATTACAACAGCAATGACTATCAACTTTATTGTTTCATCAATTTGCTGAGGGCTGCGCTATGTTTCAAGCAAGCAGAAAGTATTCTCCGGAGACTAGGTCAGAAATTTCTTTCAGCAGAAGTCCCGGGATAATACCCCAGATATCACTGAGCATAAAGACCTAGTATCTCAGAAAGAGGGACCTTTCAAACGAGATTTCAGGGGTTACCTATATATCCAAGTAGTGTTCCCCACGAAATAAGCAAGTTTGAATTTATGTTTATATCCCGAAAAAGCTTACTAAATGTGTAAAAACCTATCGGCATATCATCAGTGAGACTGTTTAACGCTAATTAAACATTACAATTCTTTAGCATACTGTGACCGTCTACTGATGTACTATCATTTCCTCTTCTTTGACACAAAAACTCATTTTTGAAATTTATCATGTTTTTGTCTTTTTCAAATTTTCTAATGTTTTTGGATTTTCTAAAATTTTCTACTCCCCCTAAAATGCAAACACATTTTAGGAAATTTGAAAATAAACTGTACAAAACTTGACAACCGACATCGAATCGCATCAAATCGCCATTCACGATGCATAAACAATCAGAACTCCCCCTATCACAAACCATTTTCTCATTTAGATTTCAAAACACTTAAGTTTGTTTTAATCAAAATGATTTTTTCCGGAAAATGAGTTTGTTTTTACCACTTGTAGGTTTACCACTTGTTAAGTATGGGGATATGGTTCATCATCTTGTCAGTTTTTATCAAATGTAGTAAATCAAGTACAACTTAATGTCCTTGATTCACTGTTTGCAATTAAGCAACCTCTTACCACTTGTAAGATCACAAACAAAACCACTTGTAGGTATGACTAACCAATACCAACTGTAGGAATGTTACGTCTACATGCATCATTTTACCACTCAGAATGCCGATTCCTGCTTCACACTTACCAACCTGGAAGCTCCGGCAAGTCACACTTAACCTGTAATAACTAAACATATTTAAAAATCTTTCACAAAATCTAAAATAACAAGAAGGGTGCCGATTCCTGATCCACGATTACAAACTTGGGATCTCCGGCAAAGTCCTAAGACTTTAAGGGAAACAGACTTCCATCCAAGTCTTCTCAGACTTGATGGCTTTCAGTTCTTGCGCAGTAGGGTTGTAAGTTGCCTTTTTAGTTGCATAAAAATCTTTAACCCCCTTAGCTTTCCCATTTAACATTTTTCCAAAAATCTTTTTAACACTCCTGTTGAATGTTTTCTCGACATCAAACTTAGTATTATCTTTGTAAAACTGATTCGAGATATCAACCTTACCAACTTTCTGTTTGACTTCTTCAAATTTCAGTAATGGAAACTCATCATCATTCACTGAAATTTTCACTTCAACCTGTGGCTCTTCTGGCTTTGTGGAACCAGATTCATCGCCGACGTTCTCATCAACTTTCTTAACAACCCACACTTGGTTGTCATTCTCTTTCTTTTTATAAAAATTCTTTTTGGAACACTCACCAACCTCATAAGTTGAGTTTTCAAAAATTTTAAATTTTTCAGTTGGTGGTTCAATATCAACAACTTTTTCTTTCAATTTCTCAGAAACTCCCTGTTTTGTCTTGGCATTTTTCGGACAATTCCATGCAATGTGACCAGCTTCAATGCATTTGAAACAGATTCGAGTCTCTTTTGAATAAAACATTTCAGTTCCATTTCTTTTCTTTTTAGCAAGAAACTCTTGATTTGACTGTCTCCAGAATGGTTTCTTCTGTTCCTCTTCTGCATATCCACCTGACACAAATTCTGTTTTTGTTTTAGTATTTTTCAAATTTTTATGATTTTCTGGTGGAATAAATCCAAGGCCTTTCTTTTTGTAGCTACGATTTTGGTTTTGTTTCTTTTGAAAACCAGAACCAGAATTGTAACCCTTTTTCTTGTTTAACCGTTGTTGAACTCTTGAAGTGTACTTTTTAGGTTTTTCAATAAGATTTAAGTCTTTTATTTCAGAAATATTAATTTCTGTCATTTTGAAAACCTTTTTGATCATGTCAAAACGAACACTTCTTATTGGAAACTCTTTGTCAGAGTATAATTTGTCCGAATCATTTAAAGTATATGCAACTTCAAATGCTTCATCATCCAAATTTGCTTTCGATAATAAAAATTCTTTACTATAAGATCGTTTAACCGACAACTTTGGACTGTTGATTGACAAATTTGACCCTCCAGACTCAGACTTTGACTCAGACTCCTCCTCAGTATCCAACACCTGATCGACCACCTTTTTTATTAACTCAGACTCATGATCAGTATCGGACGAGGTAAACGTGACATCAATGTTATCTGGTAAAACGTCAGTTGTGTCGGTTTTTCGCTTTATATTGACTGCTTTTTCAAGTTGCTCCTCGTTTGGTTTTCTAGGAGAATACCCTTCCCAAATTGGAGGCGGACACTTGTTATATCTAACAGTCGGTTTCTTACCACTATCTTTCTTTTCCTTCGGCTTCTCGTCTTGAAAAGCTTCCATACCTGCAACAGTTGGGTAAATACGATCAATGAGATAATCAGAACTAGAATAACTTTGCAATAAACGTCTAATTCTCTCATTCTCGATCTTTTCTGTCTCCAACTCTTGCTTCCATTTAGCACTCTCTTCGATGTAAAAGTTGATGGCTTTCTGTTTTGTCATCATCACAGCATTCATCATCGTAAGTGCTTGTTCTCGTTCTGAGTTTGTCTTTTGGAGACCAGTTACTGTTTTGTTCAAGACATCATAAGATTCTTTCACATAATTGAGATTGAACAGTAACTGCTCCTTCTTCTTCTCATACTCAGCAATTATGTCATCTTTTGCAGCACATTCCTTGCATGCTTCCAAACACTTCTCACAAGGCTTGACAACTTCAACATTCTTTTCAATCTCGATTGTCTTTCCCACTTCAACCACCTTTTCTTCTTCAACCACCTTTATCACCTTAAAAAGCAAACAGACAAAACACAATCAGTTTAAAAACTTATCAATTAACCGAATAAGACAGATACTCGAACTGATGAATATTCTGTGCGAACTGAAGGTTGACAAAACTGTGTGAACAGAATGACCCGGATCAAATTCAAACAACCTTGCTAAACCACACTTCCGGGAATGAGTTCAAATTCAAACGGAATGAAACAACTCTAATTCAAAACTCAATTTGATTAGGCTGATCAAAGACAATACTTGATTGAAAAATCACGTGAACACTTTAATCTTTTCTGATTTATCAATTTCAAGTGTGGTCGACAAATTAATGTCTTCTAAGTGCTCATTGGACCACAATATAAACAATCACATGGGCCGATATACTCTAATGAATCTGATTGGACCAATTATAAGTTCTCGTGAGCTGTCATTGCAAATCACATGTATTCTTTAGATGACTTGACTGACTTGATCATGTGGACTGATCTCATGCCGACAACATCAATTCTTTCAATTTACGAGACCCTAATTGATAACATCACAAGACCCGATATATTCTAGTCGACACCAATTACATGCACACCTTAAAATCCATCACAACAATATTCAATTCTCATTGGACCTTACAATCCACTTAGTCGACATCTTTTAATTCATTCAAGATCAATTGATTGGACCACAAACTACACTCAATGAAAACACATAGGCCGAGATTATTCACATGTCTAGGGTCTATACTGCTGATCAGATGAACTGACACACGTAATAATGATCATATGAGCGGAAACTCTGATGTTCAGAAAAGCGGAACTACTTATGTTCAAATAAGCGGAAACTCTGATGTACGAATAAGCGGAACCTTAGATGACACAAGAGCGAAATCACTTGATGTTCGAATAAGCGGAATCACTAAGTGTTCAAATAAGTGGAATCACTAAGTGTTCGAATAAGCGGAATCACTAAGTAATGTGTCACAAAAACGAAATCACTTGGTCCTTGGAGCGAAATCAGATGTTAATAATGGTCATAAAAGCGAAATCAGAAGTCTATGGATGACAAATGAGCGAAATCAGGTGGTCATAAAAGTGAAATCAGCAAATGTCCATAAAAACGGAATCACTTCGGGATACATTTTGGTCCATTTTTACTTCAAATTACAGTTCCAAACTTTCAAGGGTTTATCTATGTTCAATTCTGTATAATCTGTGAAATTTTGAACCGATTCTGACCGTGAAATCTTTCTGAATCGAGAAAAGAAGGTGTAGAAGTAAGAATTCTCAATGAAATACAGCTGTAAACTGAAAAACTCCTCCAACTGGCTCTGATACCACTTGTAGGATCGAATTCGGACCCGAACGAGTCGTTCAGAAGAGATTTATCAGTTTCAGAGGCGGAAACTAAGAAACCGATTGTCGAAACAGCTTGCGTATCACTTTAACACTGATTATATTGTTATACTATCGTTTAAAATCAGTCCTCACACCGGCAGCACCTCGGTGTGGAATTTCAGAAACGTTACAAATGAAATGACATGCTAACCTATATATAACCTCTGAATTTCGCTTGAATATGACTGAAACAGTTCAAGCGAAATCTCATATTTACATAATTCAAGCGAAATCTACTAATTGAACCATTCAAGCGAAATCTACTTTCTGTTTTGTCTTCAAGCGAAACATGCAATCTGATCATTTGTTATGATGATGTCATTGTTGTGATGTCATCCTTGATGTCACAAAAGTGATGCCATCATTCTATAAGATGATGTCACGCTTGATTAGATCTGCAACGAACCTGAGACTCGACATAAGACGAAGACGACAGATGAATGCACCAACAAATAAGAATGTCATCGATGAAGACGATGACAAATTTATCCAAGTAGGGCTTGCATACGCGATTCATGAGATCCATGAACGCTGCTACTGCATTAGTGAGCCCAAAAGGCATCACCAAGAACTCGTAGTGACCATAACGAGTTCTAAATGCAGTCTTGTGCACATCTTCATCTCTAACCTTCAACTGATGGTAACCTGACCTCAAGTCAATCTTGGAGAAGTAACTTGCTCCTTGGAGCTGATCGAACAGATCGTCGATCTTAGGCAATGGATATCTGTTTTTAATTGTAACCTTGTTCAGTTCTCGATAATCGATGCATAGACGCATCGATCCATCTTTCTTCTTTACAAACAGAATTGGTGCTCCCCAGGGAGATGAGCTAGGCCTAATAAATCCTTTTGCCAACAAATCATCCAACTGAGTTCTCAACTCTTTCATCTCAGTTGGGGCCAACCGGTTAGGTGCTCTTGCAACAGGTGCTGCTCCAGGTATAATGTCGATTCTAAACTCCACTTGCCTATCTGGTGGTAAACCAGGTAGTTCCTCAGGGAATACTTCTGGATATTCAGAAATGACAGGGATGTCTTCAACCTTGGGTTTTGGTTCATCGATAGTTACTTGTGCCATGTAGATGACACAACCTTTCCTTAAACATTTTGATGCCTTAAGCATGGACACTTGCTTAGGCAACCCATACTGAGCGTCTCCCTGTATGGTAAGTGGCTCACCATACGGAGTCTTGATCACCACTTGTTTCTTGTCACAAACAATCTGGGCTTGGTTATGAGATAACCAATCCACACCTATCACTATGTCGAAACCAGCTAATTTCAAAGGAAGCAAGGATGACGGAAAAGAGTGGTTCCTAATGGATATAAAGCATCCATCTAATATAGTTGAGGCAGTTTCTATGGTACCATCGGCCAACTCTACTTCATATTTCATGCTTAGGGTTTTAACAGGCAGATTTAGCAACTTACAAAACTTATCATCGACAAATGACTTATCCGCACCAGAATCAAATAATACCCTTGCATAAACATCATTTATAAGGAAGGTACCTGTTATCACTTTATCATCCTGAACTGCTTCCCGTGCATCCATTCGAAAGACCCTAGCATTGGTCTTTTTGGCTTCTTCAGGCTTTTTGGCATACTTAGGGCAGTTGGACTTGATGTGCCCCTTCTCGTTACAGTTATAGCACGTTGCATCCTTTATCTTCTTGCACTCTATCGTATTGTGCTCACTTGACTTACAAATCCCACAAGCTCTTAGCTGCGATTGGGACTTGGATTCATATCTGCACCTTCCCAAATGGTGCTTCTTACAGATTTTACACTTGGGCTTCTCACCCAACTGTTGGTCACCTTTCTTGCACCCGGAACTCTTTTTGTGGTCAGAGTTCCCTTTGAGCTTCTTGTCAGATCGGCGTGAGTTATCATCCTCACGTTTTCTCTTCTCAGCATCAGAATGCCTAAGCGATCTCTGCCTGACCGCATCCAAAGTAAGGGATAATGATAAATCAGCCGCTGACCTAAAAGTAGCAGGTCGGGATGCCTTCACACTAGCTTTGATTTCTAGGGCTAAACCCCCAATAAAATAGGCTATACGTTTTGGTTCCGGGGTAACCAGGTATGGAACCAAACGTGACATGGTATTGAAGCTAGTAAGGTAAGGCTGACAGTCTAGGTTTTTCATTACCAAAGATAAGAAGTCAGCCTCGATCTTTTCAACCTCATGCTGAGGACAGTAATTCTCCTTGATAAGAGCAACAAACTGATCCCATGACAGATTGTACAACGGGATCTTCCCAGTAGCTTGGATCAAAGACCTCCACCAAGCTAGTGCTTCACCTTTAAATGACTGTGATACAAATTTCACAACATCCCTATCAGCGCAACCACTGATATCAACCACGGTGTCCACCTCGTCTAGCCATGTCATGCAGTCAATAGCTCCCTTTTCCCCAGTGAAATCTCAGGGTTTACATTATACGAAATACTTATAGGAACAACCCCTAATACGTGGCTCTTGATCGAGTACAATCTTCTTCGACGGAACACTATGCTGATTTGATGAGTGTCGGTCATCATCCTTCTTTGACCCTTGCTGTTTAGGAGGTGGCTTACTATGAGCCTCAGAGTGAGTCTTAGGTTGTGATTTAGAATGAGGTGTAGATAGGGTCTTACTTCGAGTACTACTAGATTCATTAAACTGCATATCCATGGCCTTGGTAACAGCATTATCAATTAATGCTTGAAGTTCCGCACCAGTTACGTTGATCCTGGTAGTATCATGATTCTCCCTTGGATGACTGTTGATTTCTTCAGACTCTGCCATGTAGCTTGATTGCTACATAAAATGATGACAATGATTTATTTAGAGGTATATATTAGATTTGTCATCTTATTAATTTATTAACCATGGTATTAAAGAACCATATTGGTTAATTTGTTAAGTATTTCATTCAGGATTTTTCATTAATAACCCTTAGTTATAATTAAATATAATAATGGCACAAAAGGCCAAGTCACATGGACACATTCAAATTATAAGTCAAGATCTTATAGGATCGAGATACTAAGGCTTGAATCATAGTTCATTACCTTTCTTGACAGGGAGTTACAGGCTACAACTGTCTTTTGTCTTATATGACAATGATTATGGCCCGTAGGCATTACATCACAAATGGATGTTTAAATAATAAAGAAGGAATTGGAATAATCCAATATAAGGATGACACGTGTGATTTTACGAATCACATCAGCCAGGAATGTTAACATGTTTTCAGATGTTAACAAGGATTTGAATCTTTTTAAACATGTTTTACCATCATGACTAGGTCTTATAATGACATGCAGGCTAGGTTATATCCTTTAAGATTCTTATTTAATAATTAAAGGCAGATCTTAATAAAAGGAATGACATATTTTAGATTTATTTATTTATTTCATACATTTTATATTTATGCATATAATGACAAAATAAATTTAAATGATAACATGCCACTAATAATTTAAAAAGAGTACATATTGCCCTAAACGGGACTTTAACTGAAATAACTTGCCCACGCAGGGGCTAAACATAAACTACAAGTCCTCGCAGGGACTGGTTACAGAAACAGATGTCCACGCAGGGACTTGATTGAAAATTAAAGAAATACAAATAAACAAATAAAGGATTTAATGATCCTTTTTGCTCTTCCCCTTGATTAAGCTTGCCAACCCCTTGAGAAATCCTCGGTTATGCCTACGCTCTTCTTGAACATCCCGCTCTACCTGGCTTAACCTTTGGAGAATCTCCTGCTGTTGTGTTGGCGGTATCAATGGCGGCTGCTGATGTGGAGGTTGAGGAGGTGGCGGGTGTTGGTACCCATAAGCTAGGTATCCAACTCCCCAGGGAGCTCCATAGGGCCCCTCGGGATTAAAAGCATTGTAGTTCGCCGTTACAAGATAAGGGTCAACGTTGGCGTAGTTGTAGTTAGTATGGGCTGGCTACTCAAAAGGGTTGTACGCCGCTGAACCGACGTATGCGGGTATCGGGTTATCATAACCCATTGGTGGCGGTGCGACTGGCGCAGACTCCACCTCAGAAACTGGGTTCGAAGGCCCACCTATCTGAGGGTCTTCGTATAGTGGCGGGTAATGACTGCCACTGGAAGGTTGAGGAGTGCTGATACGTACACCCCCTCGCACGGACATCCGTGCGTTTAATCTTCTCCGCCTCGGTGGCTCCGGAGGCGGCTGCTGCACTGGTGGTGGTGGCGGTGGAGTAACCGTTACAAAACGCGAATCCTCCGAGGGATCCTGCTGCTGCTGCTACTGTGAGTGATAACTGGGAGTAAACACCCAGTCGTATTGGGCAAACCTTGCCTGATAACTGTCTGGACCACGATAAGGTGATCCATGATATGACGACCCATCCGAAATCTCGATGGGGTGAGTAGGTGTTCCGGTTGGCGGCTCGGCAGGTTCCGGATCCTCTTCCATGTCCATGGAGAAATGGTCCTCCGGTCCCAACGGGTTATAACCCATTGGCTCTTCAATTTGGTTTGCCGGGTTGAACCGGCTTTGAAAGTAGGGTGTTGGGTCGTTGAAGGAATGGTGTGAGTTGGGGCTTTGAAGGGGTATAAAAGAATGATATGAGTTGTGGGGCTCGTTCTCCGATTGAGGCCCGAAAGAGTTGAGGTAGGAAGGTGAGGAGCTCAGCGAAACTGAATGCCTCGCGGGTTCTAAATGGGTCCTCCAGTTTTCTTGAGGACTTGTGCTTAAAGTGTATGATGGAGTTCGCCGGTGTGAAGGCCCGGCTTCGTGATCGTTGGGGGCGATGAATGGCCCCTTGCCTCTTCCTCTTCCTCGGATTCTTGGCAGCATTTTTTTATAGGTCCTATCAAAAGAAACAAAAGAAACAACAAAGGAAACAATAAAGGACAAAACAAAATAAGTCAGAATTAGTCCTAAGTTCTTTGTCTAGGCTCGAAAGTCGAGTAATGTGCATACTGTGTCATTGAGATTAAACACAAAAGGCTAGTGTTTAATTCACTCAATGTTGGCTCTGATACCAACCTGTCACACCCCGATATTTCCACGTATTACCGGTGGGCCCGGTGGGGAGTATCGTGACGTAGTTGATATCATCATAGACAATTTATCACAGTTTATATACACAACGGAAGTCGAAAGATAAAATCATTACAAACCGAATGAAAGTAATATCATTTATTACAAAACGGTTATAAAGGATCCACAGGCGGATCAAAGTTAAAAGAAACGTTGTTCAGCAGATTTATAACATCTAAGCTTGCAAGACTCTTTATTGATGCTAGGAGTAGCCAGCCTATTCCGTTTAGTACCTGCACTTAGCCTTTTTGGAAAATACGTCAGTTTACACTGGTAAATACAATTAACCGACTCATTTTGAAAATGTTTAAGAAAATTGGTTTGAATGCACATGGCACAAAATATCATTTATAACTTGGGATAATTATTTATATATAAACTCGTAAAAGAATTACATGTTCGTTATACGTTCAGTAGCCCGGGCTGAATACCGGGTAAAAGATTAATAGACACACCACATGATATAATCCCGCAGCGAGTTATTCTCGAACCGGCGGTTATACCATTTTATATATATACACTGGCAGGTGTATGCCTACACCCCGTGCTTAGGTCGTGGCCATTTCAATGAATGATGCCAAGGATATCCGGGACATGGTCATTAACCCCCCAAAGGCTTTAAGCAAACAAAATAGTTTAAACGGGCCATATCAATAAATTAACATTCATACGATTAAAAATTCAATGCCCGACCAAGCGGTATTTTATATACCGTACCCCAAGCCCGTATAAGGGAAAATAAGTTAAAAGTATTTACCTGAGCAAGTATATATCACAATCAGCAAGTGCACGTATCTTTTACTGGTCTCTTAATCTGGAACGAAGGTTTTAATAACCTATTAGATTCCTAACGGGTCTTAATTAAGCCTAAACTTAGACCGGTTAGTTTTAAAGGAAGATATACGGTTCAAAACGCACGATTAAGCGAAGACCGGATTAGAATGTGGTTTAGACCCGACAAGTTTGTATACTTGTATAATATGGGTAAACTAAACACATTCTGGATTTTGAGATAAAAATGATAAGGTTTGACCCGTTTCGGCTAGTTTATGCAAACTAGTTACATAAACCGCACCGAACGCGAACAATGCGTAACGGGTAACCAAATGAGTCATGAACAGGTTTCCTAAGTTAATATGTCTTAAATATGTTGTGATATCAGTAAGATACATTCCATTATGCCCAAAATGGATTTAAACTCAAATTATGCCCCGTAGGGGTATTTTGGTCATTTTAAAGGTTATAAAAGAGTTTAAATACAAATCTGAGTTTCAGGTCTGATATAATCAGTAAAATATTGATTTTTATAAGTCATAACAGTAGGGTATTGCATACATGTGAAATTTATCATTTATAACCAAATTATGCACCGTAGGGGCATTTTGGTAATTTCACATAAGCTTTAAAGGTCAAAATTAGAGTTCTGAGTTCAAAACTTTTGCTTAATGTTTAATTAAAAAAATTACTTAAAACATCAGTAGGTACTAAGTTTTATATGTTAAAAATAGTTTTAAACCATACTATGCGCTTAAAACGCGTAAAAATGCGGTATTAAGCGATTTCCGGGCTTTATAAGAAAAGCTAATATTTTATCATTCCAGAAGGCCTAAAATATTTTATTTATCATATAAAATCAGTAGCAAAAAGTTTGGTATCAATATGTTATGTAAAACTCGTTTTATTCAAGAAAAGGGCAAAACCGACAATTACCGAATTAAAGCAAGAACCCTATGTTATGCTCAGCTTAAAAATAAATAAAAATCTTCATAAATCCCAAAATATTATATTACATCAGTGGGTAAAAATTTTGGTGTCAAGATTTGAGTGTAACTAGGCTTTATGCTAATTACGCCGTTTAATAAATAAAAAGCTTTCTAATTACGCTATTGAGCATAACTCTTAATCTAGACCTCAAACTGATGTCAAATTTTTAGGACAAGTTTATAATTCAGTAATAAAGGTTTTTATCCTCTCACATTTTCAAAAATCTCTTTTTAAGGTCAAAAGGGCATTATGGTCAACATTTAGGCATATAACGGAAACATGCACATGGATCGGATAACTAATGAACCAAGTTGTATAACCTCAGAGGCTTACACTAACCTATATCCTGGTCCTAATAGAGCTTTAAGGCATGTCTAAAATATGCTACATTGGGTCAAAACTGAAAGTCAAAGCAAAAGTCTACTTTTGCGACTTTCGGTTCCGAACCGAGCCTAAACTGAAAATTGTCAGGTTGAACATGTTTAGACATGTTCTTACATTAATTACCAAGTTATACAAGTGATAAAACAGGTTTCATGACTTCTACATTGTTAATTATGTGTTTATTCGAAAATTAGCTTTCTGTTGACTTTTTATAATTAAGTTTGACCCGACAATTGACATAGTTAGAGTGGGAATCAGAGGGTGCCCTTTTAAGGGTTTATTACCCACATAATTACCAACTCAAGGCTACTTTCAATTCGAGAATTGACTGGAGCATTAGTGATTAATCACTAAGTCAAACCTTAATTACGACGGGTTTGACTTTAGGCCATTAAACTAATAAAACTGAATTAAGAGAGGTTAAGGAAGCTTACTGAAGTACTAAGCACGATTTAGAAGGTAATGGAATCTTGTTTGCAGACCAGAAAGCTCTAGAGAAATGTTTGAAGTTCAAAGAAATGAGCAAGGACAATGGTTGCAAGTTGCAACAATGAGCTCTTATATAGGATCATAGATGCAACAAGATTGTTACACACAAGTCTACAGGTGTTCTTTGATCAGTTCCAGGTGTCCCTATGCATTAAAAACCATTGGAGCAGCCCCTGGAATCGAGAAACTAGGCTACTAAGGCGGTGGAACCTGCAAACAGGCATCTGCTAGTTCTGCTGAAAAAGCGCCTCTGTCGCGCCACGCGCCAGGGAAGGTGTTCCCGGCGCGCCACGCGAGGCAACAACTTTTAAAGTTGTTTTGTTTTGTTGCATGTTCAGTCCCTGCACTCTTGTTACTCGATAATCCGACATTTTCAGCATGCATGGTCAGTGAAAACAGGTCAGGGGTGTCCTAGGGAGTGTGGCCATGCATGGGAAAGTCTTGAACACTTTGAAAATGGTTTCCGAACAAAGAATTGTGATATTTACACTTTTAACCCTTATTCTTGGAGACTTTAATTTATATCACAATCTTGAACTGGATCTTTACGAATTTTTTATCAGATGTTCTTGAGGGTGTAATAATGTATTACAAAACTTTTGGGAATGTAAAAAGGCCTCTCAGATGTAAATTTAACATGTTGACACTTTTAACCCCTGTGTTTTGTAACTTTTGATTTATAAGCGCAAACGGCTTCTAGTGCTTGATAATTCATTCAATAAGGAATACGGACATTATACAGAGTCATTCAGAGGCACACGTTTGGCATGATGACGCTTTTGGTCCTTCTGATTACATCTTTGCACTAGTTGACAGTTTTAGTCCCTTAAGATATCTTTAATTACAATTAGAGTTTATGACACGTGTCATTATTAAATTGGACGTGATTTTACGAGGTGTTACATTCCGCCTCTCCACTATCATCAGGACGAGGTATTCTAGCTAGCTTCTTCAAGCGATAGTCCCCACTTCTCTCTTAGATAATCAATCCATTCTCACATCGGCATCAAGGCTCCCCAGCTCCACTGGAAATATACCAACACTAGAACTACGATCACCTAACTAAATACTTCAACCGCAAATGACCTCACTAGCTTCTATCAACTTACCAATTACTAGTTCTATCGGGCACTTTATACTTAGCTTACTTGTAGGTGAACACAAAAATGGTTCAAAGTTTTCCGAACAAAACTCAAGTCAGCTTTGGTATTAAAAGTATGAACATAGATTGGTTTTTGATTCGAAACATACCGGTAACAACAGCAAGTTCGTCTCGTGCCTTCCCAGCGTTTAGCTCGAACGCTCTACCTCTGGCATCCTGACCCTTCATTTCTGGACAATCTCTCCTGAAATGTCCTTGCTCACCACACTCGTAATCATCCCTTGAGTGTATCTCCCTCCGATGTACTCTTAGCATAGCACTCGCGAGTCATATGTCTAGTCCGACCACATCTGGCGCGCTTTCTCTGCTCATCCTCGTGAGTCTTCTTCTCGAAACTACTCCTGCCATCCCTGGCATTATCCTTTCTAGAACGGCTAGAACTGGCCACATACGCCTTCCTCGAATTGCGTTTCCCATCACGCTTCTCACCGGTTTCCTTCCTCGAACTCTCAGACTTTAGCTTTCGCGAATCCCCCCAGATCTAGGCTCAGAATGCAGAATTATTTGAATGGTCGATCCACTGTGACGGCTCGACATCATGCATACTGTTGCCACGTCATTGCATAGGGTACCAGTAAATGATCTTGGGTTACAGCCCTGGATTGTTTTATGTGTACATCTATGTACTGTTCACAAGGTTAATGAAAATCAGGAATACGCTCCGATTATATCATAACATATGAACTACTAAAACTTTTCGATCATTACATCACCTGAAGGGTTTCCGATTCTGTGTCCCACCAAAACCATGCCCATGAGCATCACGTCCACGTTCCTGGCCATTATTTTGGTTAGCAGTGCGTTGTTCCATGGCAATATTAACATGTTGGGCTATGAGTTGTGCCAACTCTGCTGGTGTGGTAGGTAGTCCAGAACCCTGTCTCACTTTTGGCGGCATTTCGTCACTTTTATCATTTACAACAATAATAATCACATAAGACGATAACCAAAAATAATTCAATCATTATATGTTTGTGGACCAAACATTGCGCATGTATAATATCCGCATAATAATGAGAAAAATTTTTAAACCAAAAGAAACTCATTCGATATTTATACCAGAAATTACAAAGCTTGTTTTTAGTACGAAGACTAATCAAAATTTGGCATGTCTACATCAACACCCTCAACAAGCCTATATGAAATTTCCTCCTAAATATCTGAAAATTTGGCATGCAAGCCATAATTAGGGTTCATCAAGTGAGACATACAAAACAAACAACAGAAACAACCAACAACTAATGCTTCAAACCCAGGAAGTCCAACATCTTCCTAACAAGCTCCTCTAGCTCATCATAGCAGTCCATCTGCCTCTCTGAGTCCTTCATTGTCTCCATGCCTCCGCGTAACGTGGTGAACTGACGATCACAGTGAGAGAGATTGATCCAAACCCCTTTCTGCCTCTTCAAAGTGGACGTTGTCTCAACTCTCGAAGTCGATGCGATCTCTCTAATGGGTCGAGTCCTCTTCCTAGGACGAGTGTAGACTAAAAGAGGTGTAGCAAAACACGTGACTCGAATAGCAGAATAAATGATTCTGTGACGACGGGCGAAAGAATCTCAAGTGTAGGCTCAACAGTATCAGTGAGCAGAACTACCAATGGCTCTATAGGCCGAGACGTGACATATTGTAACCGTACAAAGTAAGTGTGTGGTCAAATGAATAGTAAAACATAAGACCCAAATAAACAGAATATCACGTATGCACATAAACACATAAGGGTTTTCATACATGATAAAATTTTCCATGTTTATTTAAAAATCTTGGCTTCGAGAAATTTGGACTTTAAATCTCAAAATTCTAAAGTTGAAGTCTAGTGTTTTCCTCCGAAAACATCTAGTTCGCTAACAACCATTGGCTCTGATACCAACTTCTGTCACACCCCAAAAACGTCGTAGCGGAATATAAAACGTAGTGGTGACGGAAGCTGGTGCCCATTTCTATCTTGATGTTTGATGCATTATAGTGTTGGACATTATTACTTAATTTAAAACGTAGATTTTAAACTTAGCGTCTCAAAACATGACATAACCATGACAAAATAAAGTTATCCTTTGATCCTTATAGATCTTATTACATTGTCCCAGAAAGTTTAAAAGTCAGTCCAACATTATAAGTGATAAAACATGCATCAACAACCACAAGATACGCTAAAATTCCCAAAGCCAAACTCAAGTACATGTAGAACACGTTAAAATCAAGTGTCAACACAAAGGAAGGTGAGTTCACTTATTCACATATAAACAAATTATTCCAAAGGAAAACTTTTTGATTTGGTGTCTATTTGAAAACATCCATATAATTTTAGAAAGTCCATTTTACTTCCTTAATAAAATCCATGGGCCTTCCGTCGGTTCATCAATCCGACAACAGCACTCTTGCCCAGGTTTTGTATATTAAATTATTGCGTCAATTTTCAGACTCGTATGTTAGCTAGACAATACGAACTATATATTAACCATGCAGGGATAATCAAAGCTAGACAATAAACAGAATTTAAATTCGTCGTTTGACTTGACACGGGGCGACCGGTCACGACAGGGTTGTCAACCCGATAGATCTACCAACAATTCATCGCGTGCAATACTTAAATGATTAAACGACATCAAGGGCGCATGGTCCTCTTTGAGAACAATATGATGTCTGCCGCACGTACAATATATATATCCTACTAATATGACAATTTAATACACGTAATTGTACGAATCCCCTGAATCTCCATCATTCGAGACCCAGGCTGGCATCCGTCCCAACTTTACGGTCTTGTTTCGCCTAGGAAATACCGTACCATCCCAATTTCCAACATTTATTCATCAAAAACGTTTTTACTTCGAAATGTATGACTTATCAAATTTCATATAATTTCAACGAAAATATATAATTTATATTAAAAGGTATGTTTTATTTCAAAAACATTATTAAACCCTTTTATTGGCGTGTTCTACCCCCAAAATATATACAAAGCAGTAAAAAAAAAGGGGTTTAGTGACACTCACCTTTGGGTGCGTATTTTAAATAGCGCAATCCCAGAGATTGATTTCTACACGTCTTATTATATGTATACATAGGAACGATTTTAAATTAGTATACATAACACAAAAATCCTAAGTTTCTCCGTTTCTTAGAATTATCACATAACTTTGAGATTTTCTCGAAAAGTTCACATAAATTAGTTAAACGCATCGCAACGCTCAACGCACGAAATGAAACGCCAAAACGAAACTCGTCGGAGCCACTCGATCGAGTGACTACTCGATCGGATGGCCATCCGATCGGATTGGCATCCGATCGGAGTGTCATCCGATCAGTCTATCTGACACTTGTGCACTTTCCTTTTTTGGCAACCTATAAATACCCCTTCTGTCATATCACAAGTGATGTGACAGCTCTCTCACTCGACCAGCATGCTCAAGGCCTTCTTTCTCTCGATTTCTCGCGATTCTTGTAAGTTTTCAACCCAAATCTTGTACTTCTATGATCTACACGCACTTCTTCATCTTTTCAACCTTTGAATCTTAACTTTTAACAATGAAATCAGTGGATTTGAGGTGTTCTAGGGTGATGTCATCATGAAGTTCTTATGAACTTCAAGTTCTGGCCTCATTCCACCAAGAATAACTCAGATCTGAAGGATTTCCACATGATTAAACAATGATTTCGGATAGATCTAAACATTATTGAAGTTAAAAGGATTGAAAGATACTTTTTCAACTTTCTTTCAACTCTTTTACACTCAATGCACTCAAAACTGATAGAATCGGAGCTCGTTCTGATCTTCTACTCATTCTTAGTGAAGTGTTGGTGCAAGATTTGATTTCTATCTAAGAGACAGCTAATTCCGGGTTAAACATGAACAACCATCATGAACAGTTAACTGATCGGACTAAGGTGATTCCTGTTCAATCGAGTCATTGGGGTCTGATGGAGTTTTCATTGCTTAACACGTTGTCATACCGTCTCGATCAAACCGCAAAACTTTCAAAACTTAACAAATCTTCAAGTTGCAAAATGATCAGATCGCGGGACGGATTGTCGTCCGATCGGATTGCCATCCGATCGAATCGCAATCCGATCGGATTGCGCTTGGACTCCAACACTTAACATTTTTGTAATTTCAAAGATCATCAGTTTCTAACGGATTGCCATCCGATCGAGTGACAATCCTGCTGTGAACTTGTTCTCTGAGAAATACCTCGCCGAACGGATCGCCATCCGATCGAACCGCAGTTCGATCGAACGACCTGAAAGGGAGAGATACTTCTCTGATTTTTAAAATGCTACAACAAAAACTTCAAAGCCATCATACACAAACACATCCTTCCCAAACGAATGTCAATCCGACCGAATGGCCATCCGATCGGATGACCATCCGAACGGATTGACATCCGATCGAATGACCATCCGATCGGATTGCCATCCGATCGGGTTACCGTTCGACACTTGGACACTTTGCACTGTTTTACGCGCTGTTCATTCGCTTATGCTACCGTTAACTGTTCAGGCTAATCTCTCAGTGCTCCCTTCAATCCAAGAGAGTGTTTACTTGTTAAGCACAATCTGTGAGTATACTCGATCCCTTTTTGCTTTACCCACTTTTGGGTGTTACATACGTTATCTATATTCAAATCACATCGAACACACAAAGCAAACACTTTTATACGCTAACCATTACTGCATGTCATACGTGTTACTCGATGAATGCTTGTATGTTATGTTTACACAGTGATTGTTGCCTGACGCCTTAGCAACGATAGTACTATAGTTTGGACTCAGCACCTGTCGTGGACAGGGGTTGTTAAGGTTATTTACTTCACGTGTCACAGTGGTGATATGTGTTGCGCATTCTACAACTCGCAGTCATGTCTGTGCATATTTCATTGTCGATAACTTACTAGCTTTCACTTTACTACATGTTACATGCTGGTTACGCGTAAACGATTTTGAGCTCTATTATATTATTAAACTTGTATGCTCACCTTTACACTATTGTGTATTGACCTTTTGTTTTAACGTATGTGACAGGTGCTTAGGATACTTGCTTGCTATTTGATGGTATCGAGTTAGGATGGAGTCTAGAAAAAAAAAACAATTTATTTATTTTGAATCTGAGTTGTCGGAACATGTTACTTCTCTTTGAGATGTCTATGTCTGTAATAATTAGTTTACTTGATGGGTTATGGTATGTGACATAATATTAACTATCCGGTAATTTAGTTGTTATGGATTTCTCCTGGACAATCTGTTTCGCTCAGTGCCGTGCCCCGATGTTTCCGTCATCGGTTGGGGTGTGACACAAACCAACTTGCACCTTCTCATTTTCATTTTCATATCTTCTCATCTCCTGGAGATTCCCAGCTAAAGGGAGCCTCCTTTTGAGTTCTTTTTCGTGCAAGAATCACTGGTAAGTGATCTCCCTTCTTGCATTTTCTTTTATATAGGCTTTTAAAGCCAAAAGTCAAGCGTTTTCGATAAATGCTTTGACTTTCGGTTTAGACCATAATGGTCCAGCCATTGTTCATGACGAACATGGCTACGTGATCGTAATTAGGTAGGCGTTAATCCCTCAAAAGGGCACCTCCTGAAAATCACGTTTGCTTGGTCAATTGACGGGTCAAAGTTATTGTTTTAAAAAGTCAAACTGCTCAAAGGAGACCGTATGAAATATTATACCTTGAACAAGACCGTGTAACTTGTGTATCTAAACGGCCCAAACGAGTTCACATATAAAATAGATGAGCGAGCTATAATAAAGTTGCAATAATTTATACACTGTACATCTTTCAATTATAACTTTAAACAAGTCAACAATTCAACCCGTTTAATTTGCATACAATCAGGGGTAGACCTACTCTAAGGGTTTCGTTAAAAGAATTACTGTATTTTTAGGCAAAAATCTCAATCCCCGCTGCATACAACCCAAACACGACTCTGGTTACCAAACAAACCAAACATACCAACTCAAAACACGACATACTTACCAGCTCAAAACACGCCATACTTATCATACAAGTTAAACCGATCAACCCAAACACCTTGTCATTTCTTTTGTAAAAAAATCATACAATTCATTTACTTAACATGTAATATATGTTTAGAAGTATAAAGTATATGTTTAGAAATAACTTAACATCCAAGTATACAATTCTTAATAGTGGAATATATGTTTAGAAGTATAAACTATATTAGAAATAACTTAACATGCAAGTATACAATTCTTAATATATAGTGGAATTAAAAACTAAAAATGCAAATAATGGGTTTGCTTAATCAATTTAATCCAAACACATTAAAAAATTATAACTTTAACATGACCAAATAACCCGTTTATCTAAACTCCATCTTATAAAACAGATCAACAAGAATAAAGTTGCAAACGAGTTGACATCCTAGGCTTATAAACCATATATCTTTCAATTCTAACTTTAAACAAGTAAACGATTCAACCCACTTAATTCACACACAACCCAAATTCCAACTCATTTTCAAACAAACCAGACATAACAACCCAAAACCCGACATACTTATCAAAAAAAGTTAGACCGATCAACCCAAACACCTTATCATTTCCATGTTTTTATAAACTATATATATATATTTCAATTCTAACTTTAAACAAGTTACCGACTCGACCCATTTAATTTACACAAAACCCAAACACAACTGATTTATAGATAAACTTGAGGTATCAATCCGCCCATTGCATTGTAGCCTAGTGGCATCTTAGGGACGAGATAAGGCTTAGAGACCATGAGGTTCTGGGTTCGATTATCACAAATGGGTTTTTCCCATACAAAACACGACATACTTATCAAACAAATTAGACCGATCAACACAAATATCTTTTATCATTTCCAATGTAAGGGTCAGGATATAATAGGTAGTTTATTTGGGTGGGAAGGCTAGGAAGTAATCTTGACCATCTATTTATTAATTAAGGGCTAAGATTAAATGAGTGAAATTGAAGAAAAAAAAAGAGGCGCGTGGGTTTGTATAGAGGTATTCTAGTCAATCAAATGCAATAGTTTCTCTCTCCTCCAATCCCCCCCCCCCCCCAATTTTTTAAACGTTAATAACTCTTTCATGCGACATTTTTTTTTTTAAATTGCACCAAAGAAAGAGCGTATTTTATCTTTAAAACGAGTATACTATTGCTATATTTTCAAAAAAAATTTCGAAAACCCAATTGCGTAAAACGCAATGGACAAAAAGCGTAAAAAATGTTTTTTTTTTCTAAAACGCAATGGACAAAAAACAAAAAGAAATGTCTTATTTATAAAACGCAATGGCCAGAAAATACAAAGAAATGTCTTATTTCTAAAACGCAATGGACATAAAACACAAAGAAATATCTTTTTTTCTAAAACGTAATGACCTAAAAACACAAAAGAAAGTGTTCTTTCTAAAACACAATAGACTGAAAACACATTTTTATAAAAATGTGTTTTTACCTAAAACGCAATGGACTAAAAACACTTCAAAATGTGTTTTCTAAAACGCAATGGACCAAAAAACACATAAAAATGTCTTTTTTTTTCCCTAAAACGCAATGGCCTAAAAACACAAAAGAAAGTGTTCTTTCAAAAACGCAATGGACTAAAAACACATAAAAATGTGGTTTACCTAAAATGCAATGGACTAAAAACACTTCAAAATGTGTTTTTCTAAAACGCATTGGACAAAAAAACACATAAAAATGTGTTTTCCTAAAATGCAATAGATAAAAACACAAAAGAAAGTGTTTTTTTTTTTTTTTTTTCTAAAATGCAATGGACTAAAAACACAATAAAATGTGTTGTTTCTAAAACCTAATGGACTGAAAATCCAAAAAACAATGTTTTTTCATTACTCTGTAAATAGCAATGACTCAATTCAAAAACCCAGATCGTAAAAATGAAATTCAATTTTTTTTACATAGATTGAAGCCGATTTCTTCAGATTTATTCAACGATTGACGAAATTTGAATGTTAGAAACACTTATCAGCGATCGAATCGAACGAATCGAGTGATTCGCTTCAAAATCACGGGAAAATGAGATATTGTATGAAATTAAACTGGGTTTCTTCAAAAAAGTTGAAGAACACGTTGATTGAGTGTTTGAATCATTGATTGGTGACGAAAATCACACTATAATGTAGTGATTATTGAGATAGAAATTGAAGAAAATGTTGAAGATGATGAGTTTTGAAGTTAACGGGAAAAGAATGAAAAAGATTGGATAAAATTGACTAAAATACATTTTCTCTTTATTTTAAGTTTTGCCACATTCAATTCTATTACTTTCAATCATTTCTAGCAAAAATAAATGCATGTAAAAACTCATATAATTAAGAATTGACTTGTATCTATTTTACTGCTACCGGGCCATACCATATAAATATAAATATAAATAATAATAATTTTACACAACTCATCTTCTTCACACCCTCAGATCTCACTCTTTTCAACACACACAAATGCCGTCTGATCACAACCCTACTGCATATTAATCCCCAAATCAATCGATCAATTCTCCATCAATTCTCAGATCTAAAGGTAACAATCACTCTAGGTTTTCGGATCACACGATTTTTCATTTGAATTGCGAGTTACATGATCTCTTTAATTCTTCGATTGTTCAATTAGGTTAGAAAACGGTTGAACAACAAGATGTTGACGAAGTTTGAGACGAAGAGTAATCGAGTGAAAGGCTTGAGTTTCCACAGCAAAAGGCCATGGATCTTGGCGAGTCTTCACAGTGGTGTGATCCAGCTATGGGATTACCGGATGGGGACGCTCATTGATCGGTTTGATGAACATGATGGTCCTGTTCGTGGCGTGCACTTTCATCAGTCGCAACCGCTTTTTGTTTCTGGAGGTTTGTTATGTTATGTTTCGATTGTGTTGAGATGTATGGAATGGTTGTGGATTTTTAGGGTTTTTCTTTTACTGGTGGATGATCTGTTTATGATGCTATTATGTGAATTGATGATTATTTGAATTTGTTGGTGTTCTAGGGGCTTAGCGGATTCGTATTTTAAGTTTGTGATGAAATGGTAGTGGTGATTGGGAGTTTAGGGGTTTTTTTACTGTTAGTTGATCTGTTTATGATGTTGTTATGTGAATTGATGTTGATTTGAATTAAAGCTTCTTGTTTAGTGGATTATTTGAAGTTTTGGGGACTTATCGGATCCACACGGAATAGTGTTTTAAGTTTGTGCCATGGTAGTGATGGAAGTCTAGTTTTTTTTTATTCTAAGCTGATTCATTCAGTTTTTTTTTTTTTTTTTTGTTGTTGTTAGCTGATCTATTGATGATGCTATGTGAATCTATGATGATTCGATTTTGAAGCTTTTTTTTTATGTGGACCATTATACCCATAAACTCATTCGAAGTCTTCTGTGTTCTCCGTATTTCCGATCTATACTAAATAGTGATTTAAGTTTGTGCCATGTAGTGATGATTGGAACTTCACACTCAATACATTTTGGGAATTCTGTGTCATTTTTTTGCAATGTTTTAATATTAAAATCCGAAAAACATGGATATATGTGAAGTATTGCATATGAGCAAGTGCTGAAGAATCATTTTATTCTGTTTACTTTACATATACAAAGTTGTAAACAGTTATTCCTATGTTTTTCTTCTATTCGTTAGTTCAGAGCATTTACATATGTTTCTTAAGAGCATTTGGGATTACCTTTTGTATTAAATGTGTTATCATACATGCAGGAGATGATTACAAGATCAAAGTATGGAACTACAAACTTCATCGGTGTTTGTTTACTCTTCTCGGCCATCTCGATTATATCCGGACCGTTCAATTTCATCATGAGAATCCTTGGATCGTTAGCGCTAGTGATGATCAAACTATCCGTATCTGGAACTGGCAATCTCGTACTTGCATTTCTGTTTTGACCGGACACAATCATTACGTAATGTGCGCTTTATTCCATCCAAAAGAGGACCTTGTGGTATCAGCATCGTTAGATCAAACCGTTCGAGTTTGGGATATCGGTTCCCTAAAGAAGAAGACAGTTTCCCCTGCTGATGATATCCTTCGGCTGAGTCAGATGAATGCCGATTTCTTCGGTGGCGTTGATGCTGTCGTGAAGTACGTTTTGGAGGGCCATGATCGAGGAGTCAACTGGGCGTCGTTTCATCCCACTCTTCCTCTTATTGTTTCCGGAGCTGATGACCGTCAAGTAAAGATCTGGCGGATGAACGGTGTGTTTTTCAATATCTTGTTTTTTGTCAGTGATGCGATAATTTAGGCCTGTAAATGAACCGGACGAACACGAATAGGGGCATGTTCGTGTTTGTTCGTTAAACTTTAACCGAACATGAACATATAACTGAACACATATTTTTTGTTCATGTTCGTTTATTAAGAAAATAGTCATGTTTGTGTTCGTTCATTTCAAACCTAAATGAACAGTTCATGAATCTAAACGAACATATTTAACAAATGAACATAATTTAACAAACATAAATGAACATAATTGACTAAACTTAAACGTGCATAAAGTAATTTTTATATAAATTAGGGATTAATTACGATAAACTCCATTGGAAAACCCATTGTTATTACAAGAAAGCCTAGTTACCAATTACTTATATTTATAGATATAGTAGAAAGTTCCTTTATGTTTAATATTTGTATAAATATAACTACTTATGTATTAAATTGAAACGAACATAAACAAATGTAAATAAATGAACAAACATAAACAAACGTTCACGAACATAAATGAACGAACAAAACGTGTGTTCATGTTCATTCATTTATTAAATAAACGACCATAAACAAACTTCCCGCCGAACAAGTTCGCAAACAGTTCATGAACGTGCGGTACGTTTACAGGCCTATGCAATATGTTACATTTTTATTGTTGAATCTAAATTACTTACTTTGTCTTTCAGATACAAAAGCATGGGAAGTAGACACACTAAGAGGTCACATGAATAACGTATCATGTGTTCTTTTCCATTCAAGACAGGACATCATAGTATCAAACTCCGAAGACAAAAGCATTCGCGTTTGGGACGCTACAAAACGGACCGGCCTACAAACTTTCCGACGCGAGCATGACCGGTTCTGGATTCTCGGGTGTCACCCCGAGATGAATCTTCTAGCGGCAGGCCACGACAGTGGTATGATCGTTTTCAAGTTAGAACGCGAACGCCCCGCTTTCTCTGTTAGCGGTGATTCCCTCTACTTCGTAAAAGACCGCTTTCTACGATTCTACGAGTACTCTTCTCAAAAAGATACTCAAATTTTACCAATCCGTAGGCCGGGCTCCAACAACCTGAACCAGGGCCCGCGAACTCTTTCGTACAGCCCAACCGAAAACGCGATTTTAATATGTTCAGATGTAGATGGTGGATCTTATGAACTGTACATCATACCTAAAGAGAGTATTACTAGAGGAGATACAGTTCAAGATGCGAAACGCGGTGTCGGAGCGTCTGCGGTTTTCGTGGCCCGAAACAGATTTGCGATACTCGAAAAAAGCACGAATCAGGTGCTCGTCAAGAACTTGAAAAACGAGATTGTGAAAAAGAGTGCGTTACCTTTTGCGACCGATGCGATATTCTACGCTGGTACGGGTAACTTGCTATGCAGGGCGGAAGATAGAGTGTTCATCTTTGACCTACAACAACGATTGGTTATTGGAGACTTACAGGCGTCTTTTGTACGATACGTTGTTTGGTCAAGTGATATGGAGAGTGTTGCCTTGCTTAGCAAGCATTCGATAATCATAGCTGATAAGAAGCTTGTTCATCGGTGCACACTTCATGAAACAATCAGAGTGAAAAGCGGATCGTGGGATGATAACGGTGTGTTCATCTACACAACGTTAACTCATATTAAATACTGTTTGCCGAACGGAGACAGTGGAATCATTAAAACCCTTGACGTACCGGTTTACATCACAAAAATATTTGGAAATACCGTCTTTTGTTTGGACCGTGATGGGAAAAACCGTCCGATAGTTATTGATTCAACCGAATATATTTTCAAGCTATCTTTACTGAAAAAAAGATACGATCATGTAATGAGCATGATACGAAACTCGGAGCTTTGTGGGCAAGCGATGATTGCGTATTTACAACAAAAAGGTTTTCCGGAAGTCGCCCTACATTTTGTGAAAGACGAAAGAACGCGTTTCAATCTGGCGCTTGAAAGCGGAAATATTCAGATTGCCGTTGCGTCTGCTAAAGAAATCGATGAAAAAGATCATTGGTATAGATTAGGTGTCGAAGCGCTTCGGCAGGGTAATTCCGGTATCGTTGAATACGCGTACCAGAGGACAAAAAACTTCGAGAGGCTATCGTTTTTATATCTGATTACCGGAAATTTGGATAAACTGTCGAAAATGATGAAAATAGCCGAGGTGAAAAACGATGTTATGGGGCAGTTTCATAACGCTTTGTATTTGGGTGACGTTCAAGAACGGATTAAGATTTTGGT
The DNA here is from genome assembly GCA_030545235.1 of Helianthus tuberosus. Taxonomy (NCBI): domain Eukaryota; kingdom Viridiplantae; phylum Streptophyta; class Magnoliopsida; order Asterales; family Asteraceae; genus Helianthus; species Helianthus tuberosus. The sequence continues at coordinate 136,617,944 of CM060357.1, forward strand.
TAACGCTGGTCATCTGGCTTTAGCATACGCTACAGCCAAAACGCACGGGTTGAATGATATTGTCGAAGATCTTGCGGATAAACTTAAAGGTAATGTTCCAACTTTACCCTCGAGGTCTAGCTCTCTTTTGATCCCACCGACGCCTGTGTTATGCGGTGGAGATTGGCCGTTACTGCGGGTCATGAAGGGAATATTCGAAGGCGGTCTCGATAATGTCGGAAAAGGTGGTAACGAAGAGTATGAAGATGCTGGTGATGCCGATTGGGGTGAGGAGTTGGATATTGACAATATTGTCGATGTGGATAATATTCAAAATGGTGACATCAGCATGGCGCTTGATGATGGAGCAGTTGAGGACGAAAACGAAGAGGGTGGTTGGGATCTTGAAGATCTCGAGCTTCCTGCTGACGTGGAAACCGAAACCCCGAAAGGTGTTACGAATCGGTCATCAGCGTTTGTGACGCCGACTGTCGGTATGCCGGTGAGTCAGATATGGGTGCAGAAATCGTCTCTTGCTGCTGAACATGCTGCGGCCGGAAACTTTGAAACCGCCATGCGGTTGTTGACCCGCCAGCTCGGAATCAAAAACTTCACACCGTTGAAATCGTTGTTTATCGATCTTCACATGGGAAGTCATTCTTACTTACGTTGCTTTTCATCTTCTCCGTTAATCTCATTGGCTATCGAGCGGGGCTGGAGTGAGTCAGCAAGTCCGAACGTCCGGGCCCCACCCGCACTCGTGTTCAATTTCTCTCAGTTAGAAGAAAAACTCAAAGCGGGTTACAAAGCCACCACTACCGGGAAATTTACCGAAGCGTTACGCCTGTTTTTAACCATCCTCTATACCATTCCGTTAATTGTCGTCGAGTCTAGACGAGAAGTGGACGAAGTTAAAGAGTTGATCATTATCGTGAAAGAATACGTTTTGGGTTTACAGATGGAGCTTAAACGAAGAGAATTAAAAAATAACCCGGTCCGCCAACAAGAACTGGCGGCTTATTTCACTCACTGTAACCTTCAGCTACCGCATTTGAGGCTAGCATTGATGAACGCTATGACTGTGTGTTACAAAGCGGGTAATTTAATCACAGCGTCAAATTTTGCAAGGAGGTTATTGGAGACTAACCCGACTGCCGAAAACCAAACGAAAACGGCCCGTTCGGTTATGCAGGCTGCTGAGAGAAACATGAAGGATTCGACGGAGTTGAACTACGATTTTAGAAACCCGTTTGTTGTTTGTGGGGCTACTTATGTGCCGATATACAGGGGACAAAAGGATGTTGTATGCCCATACTGTAATTCGCACTTTGTTGTTTCTCAAGAAGGCCAGCTTTGTACTGTTTGTGATCTTGCGGTGGTTGGATCAGACGCTTCGGGTTTACTGTGTTCTCCAGCACAGATCAGATGATTTAATAAGTTTTCTTCTTTGGGTATTCCTCTTTCTCCTGCTCAGTTTATTTTCAATGTTTTTAAAATCTTCTATTGGTCTAAAGTTGAGGGGCTAAACATGTAATTATTGAAGTTGAGGACCTAAAATTGGTTAATGCCGAAGTTAAGGTGCCAAAGTTGGTTGATGGGTAAAATAGCATATTATTATAGTATAAATAATTGTTGCAACTTTTAGGTGCATTAATTTTTAAAAAATTATCAACATATTAATTTGCTTTGAAAAGCACTATATGGTTTAGATTTACTTTTGGGGTACTTTGATAATGCTTCAATCCAGAGAAAAGGAAAATAGTATTTGATCCCACTCATTTATAAGCAAATGGGTCGTTTTTTTTGTTATAATTATTTCACTTGTTAGATAATTTGATACCGGTTTCGGGTCTGACTTTCGCAGTTTAACGGTGTCTGGATTCCTGAGAAAAGTGGAAGAATTTTGGCTGGTAGCTGATGTAGGGAGCCCGACGACATTAAACTGTAAATTAGATTTGGTTATGGATCTAGTTTCATTATCCAGATATTTGAACCATTTTTGTTATCTTTGGACTTGGTTGTGGTTAAAGACGTCACAAAACGGTGTCGGTTTGTGAACTGTGGTTGTATGTAGACGTTTTTGCTTGATGTTTCAAGACTTAATTGTTTCTCACTAAGTTGAAAGAGTTGGGGAAAGAGTTGATTCATGTTGGTGACTGACTGTAGGGGAAAGAGTTGAATATAACTAAACATTTTATAATCATCAATTACTTTATTCGAGTATTACTAAACAAGTTATTGTTACAAAAGTAACTTAAAATCATTTAAACTTAACTCACACGAAGGGGTGTCTGACACTGGTATATAACGAAACTGAGGCCTTAGGTTGCGTTGCACAAACCGAGTCGGTTTATGTTGAAGTTTGGTTTTGGCCCAAACCAGTTCAGGTTGAAACCAGTTTGGGTTTGGGCAACAAACATCAAAACCGAGTTCTGGCCGGACCGAGTTGCGTTAGAACTAGTTTTTGAAGGGGGAAAGGAGCGAGCTTGGCCGGTTTGAAACCAGGTTTTAACTGGTTCACGTCGGGCTTGATCGGGTTCAAACTGGTATTGATGCGTAGGTTGCATGCCCGATTTCAACTCTACGAGTTGGTTTGGACCGTCCAAATGTGTTTAACCAAATGGTTTTCAAATTCGGGTTAAAAACCGTGTTTGCTTCCTGACCTGTTTTTTTTCGCACCTCTTGCCTTAAATCTTGTTCACTTGCTTTGGTGAGGGGTATTTACCCGGGTGCTTTCACTAATATCTATGTATTGTTGCTGTAAAAAAAAAATAATAATAATAACTAGTCTTCACCCCCCCCCCCTCTGCGCGTTGCAGTGCAGGGCCGTAAAATCTTGATACCAGCGTTGCGTGGTGGAGAGTTGTAAAACAATGTCAAGTAAAGTAGCAACTGAACAAAGACCAAAAACGGGAAAAACGTAAAATAAAAACATAAATTTTTAACACCAAATGACTCATGTGATGTAAAACATAGATGAAGTCGAATTTGTATTAGAAAGTCGAGGGGGTAAAAAAACCCTAATGGACCAAATGTGACTACCAAACACTGTGCTAAGTAGCAACCGTACAAAAAAAACCTAAGGGACGAAATGTGACAACCAAAAACCGTGTTAAACACCAACCAAACGACAACCGATTCTGGGAAAAACGTAAAACAAATACTAATAAAAAAAGCAAAACATATTTTACTTTCGTGCCAAAATTATAAAAAAACCAAAGTTAATATAAGATAATGTTGTAACTGTAAATTAATATAAGATAATGTCCGTCATGTTTCATTTTCTTATTGGACATGTCAAGCCCATTTTCATTTACCCATTCCTTTAGCTTTTTCTTTAACACAGTTAAACTAGAGACAATGACCAGAAAACACAATTCACTCTCTTCAAACTTAACTACTTAAATTTGAGAAACTTGTTAAGTGTAACAGGACCGGCTTAAAATTTTCTAGGCCCAAAGCGGATATTAAAATTAGGGTCCTCTTGTAAAAGAATTTTTTTTGCTCAGGATCCTGTTATTCATATATCATCTTTGTATATGCATAATTATAGATCATAAACCTCAATGTTAACAATCTCAAAACTAAGATTATCAACATATAATATATTTTGTTATATTAAATATATATATATATATATATATATATATATATATATATATATATATATATATATATATATATATGTGGGATTGTTCTATGTAGAACACAAAATATTACGAGAACACACAGAACACAATGAATCACCTATTTTTTCAATTCTAAAAACCTAAAAAGTAAATGAAAAATGTTGCAAAAGTAAGATTTATTGTTTCTTTCACTAGAATTCAAAACAAAATATGGAAAATTTTCACTTTTTGTATAACCTACACATATGTAGGTTATGTGTAGGTTAAATTACCAACATGTATGTAAGCTACGTGTAGGTAAAAAAAATATGGTTTTTTATGTATATATAATAAACATCTGAATGTAAGAAACATAAAATTTAAAAAAACATGAAAATTAAATCTCAAAATTTAGTGTTTTAGAGTTGTTATTTTTGTTCTCGCAATAGTTAGTGTTCTGTAACGATCCTCATCATATATATATATATATATATAGGGAGAAGATCATGCGAGAACCACCTCTTATTGCGAGAACCGCGAGAACCAATGTGAACACACCAAAAATGCCTAAAAATCACACAAAAATTTTTTTTTTGAATTTTTTTATATTTTTTATAAAAAAATCGCTACTTTTCGAAGCCAAAAAAAAAAAAAAAAAATTTTAAATTTTTTTTAAAATTTTTTTTTTTGTTGCTTCTAAAAGTAGCGATTTTAACATAAAAAATTAAAAAAAAAATTTAGATTTTTTAGGGGTTTAGTTTTTAGCATTTTAGTTTGGGGGGGGGGGGGGTGAGGGGTTTAGGTTTTTTTTTTTGGGGGGGGGGGGTTAGGTTTTTTTAGCTATTTTAGGTTGTGTTCACATTGGTTCTCAAGGTTCTCACAATAAGGGTGGTTCTCGCATGAGCCCCTTCCTATATATATATCATCATCATCATACTCAGTAAATCCCACCAATAGCAAAGCAAAGGTAGGGTCTGAGGAGGGTAAGATGTAGACAGCCTTACCTCTACCCCGTAGGAATAGAGAGGCTGCTTCCAGTGAGACCCCCAGCTCGATAGTAGTTTTGCATCAAGCCTTGGACATAAGGCACATAACACTCGGCAATCGGGACAAAGACCGATTAGTGCATGTACCCTTTTGTCTTTCAGCTATCAACGCCACCACATGATGCATGATTAACCGTCCTCCACTTTTAACGTTATTTTCACGAAATTAGTAAAATAACGTTAAAATTAGTGCACTTTTACTTTTGCCCCCCGATGGCCCACACATATATACATTATATGCGCATACCGCAAGCGACCCACACTTTTAACGTTATTTTCCACGAAATTAGTAAAATAACGTTAAAAATTAGTGCACTTTTACTTTTGCCCCCCGATGGCCCACACATATATACATTCCCCTATATATATATATATTATATATATATATATATATATATATATATATATATAGGGGAATGTTCATTGGGAAACACTAAAACAGTGGGGAACAGCGGGGAACTGACTCAAACGAACTCCGATTGGACTCATTCCAGCGATGTTAGAATCGGCTCGTCGAACCCTAACTAAGATCTCTTAACCCTAAACCCTAAATCCTAACTCCTAAACTCTAAACCCTAAAGCTAAAAAATAAGGCTAAAACTTAAGCTAAACCGTAAAATCTAAACTATAAACCCTAAAAGCTAAACCCTAAAGTCTTAACCTAAAGCAAAACCCTAAAGGTAAACCCTAAAGCTATACCCTAAAGGTAAACCCTAAAGCTAAACCCTAAAAGCCAAACCCTAATATATTTAGGGTTTAGGGGTTATGATTTAGGGTTTAGGGTAAATATATCCTAGTTAGGGTTCTACGAGCCGGTTCCAACGCCACTGGAATGAGTCCAATCGGAATTCGTTTGAGTCGGTTCCCCACTATTCCCCACTTTTTTAGTGTTCCCCAATAAACCTCACACTATATATATATATATATATATATTGTTAGAATTTGAGGCCCTAGGAAAATGGAGGCCTAAAGCTCTTGCTTTATTTCACTCCCACTTGAGCCGGCCCTGAAGGGTAATATCACTAATGTTATGACATGTACTATTCTAGTGAGTTTCCTCAACTCACATGTAAACACTAATGGACATAATTATAGTGTAACATCCTAACTTGATATGGGCTGACGTACAACTTTTACGTAAATTAATAACGATGAATGCTACAAAACATAAAACAAATGTAAATTAATAACGATGAATGCTACAAAATATAAGAATCTTGAATGGTTTGTAGCTCAAAAGATGTTTACAACATGTCAGAATTTAAATTTCTTCCACCTATTTTAAGTTCACTTATACGCATTAATCCACATGTTAGGTACATTACGAAGCACAAAAGTCAACTAAAAATATACAAAGATAGTTCTATTTCTATACTTCTGTAGTAAAAAAAAAAAAAAAAAGAGAGACGGATCTAAGTGTTCTATATGAATCACAATAAAGACTAAAACCAAAACCATCAAATACCAATATTTTTTTTTTTTTAAAAAGTAACAATAAAATTAATGAATATATATTTCTCAAATATTTGTTTGGGACCTTGAAGGGGGTTTGTAGATTTGATGGCCCTCAATGGACCAATACTTTCTGGAAATCCTAGGAATAATATGCATATCTTAAAGTTAATCAACGACATTGGCTTTTATGATGTTTTTGAAACAATAACAATAATTTATTTATTGATAATAAAAACTAAAATATTTCTGTTAAAAGAAATTCGTTTACAAAGTGTACCTATGCTAGTATGCTTAATTCATAAGTTATACTATTTCTAATTTTTTACTTTTCTCCGTGGAAAAGTCCAAAATTATTAGAATGGTCCCTAATGTGTGGATATTAAGTAGTTCTGTAAAAAAAACTTTATAAATACGAATGAAGCTTGTTCATGTTTCGTTTAACTTTAACTTAACAAACAAATGAGCACGAACAAACTTTCTTGTTCATCATTCGTTAAGAAAATGAACGTGTTCGTGCTCATGTTTGTGTGTTAATATTATAAATGCACATAAACGAAGAAAATGAACATGTTTTTTGTTCGTTCGTTCATTAGTCGATTACCCATGACTTGGTTGGTTCTCAAATTTAATCACGCTGACGTATTATAGACTAGATAGTATTACTAACAAATAAATTTAAATGAATATGTAAAAGAGCATAAACGATCAAAAATGAAAAATCTACAGAAAATATTAAAGTTTTTCGTTGATAGAAGGAACACAAAGATTATTGCAGAAGTTAAGAATATATACGTTTAATGAAACATATGTATTCTTTTATCAAGAACATGACCTTGAAAGGTTAAACATGAACAAAGTTAATGCTACTTCAAGAATCCGAAGATAACTTTAGTACTTTACCAGTAGGTATTAATGTATTATTTCAAGGTTAATACTTTAGTGATTTAAGCAAGGAATTGCTTATTAATATGACGACTTTGATCTTACACACTTTATATTCTGTGTGACACATCAAAGTTAATGAAGTTGAGTAGTAACAGTAAACTTAACATATAGCCCTTAAAAAACTTAACTAGTTAACAGAAGTCAACCTTAATACTCAAAGGTACTATAAAATGGAATCCACATAACCTGAACTTGTTACTCGAAAACCTTAGTATCTAAAGGTGGTATTTTTAGTAAACCACATGGACCGTATGTATAATTAACTCTATATATACTTATATACTTGAGTATTCGATATTTCAAATCGGTTATTAGGGCAACTTTAAGATTGGTTCGGGTATTGAGAACTCCAACTGGCAAAGTCTTACCACATAAGATCATAAATGAGTATGTCCGGTACTTGTAAGGATACACGTTTACCTGACAATAATGAGTAATGGATATCGATGGGTACGAGAGTGAGCATACTTCATAAGACAAATTTTTTTTTCACTAGCTAATAGTTATGAAGGCAAGTTTTTAATTCTTTTTATTATCTTAACGTGTAAGAAAAGTGTATCAATACTTTTCTTTTATCTAAAAGTAAAATGATAATTTTACGTGAAGTTAACAAAAAAGCTTTTATGGACAAGACCAAAAGAAGACATGTGACTATGTGAGCAAACAGGTGAACCCAAATGGCTTATTTTATTAAAGAAGGTATCATGTAAAGTTAAATCATAACTTATCACAGGGATTACCCGTATAATTTACTTTATATTAATAGTAAGTTTGCATTTAAAATATTGTATGAAACTCATAATTTTGATATAATCTTTTTAACATAAAACAAAAATTATAATTATTTCGTTTTATCAAAAGTAAGTAAATAAATGTATTACATATTTACAATTTTTTTTAAATATAAATGAAATTTAGCAACTCAATTAAATAAATTAGTTATAGTCGTGGGATGTCTCACTTGATAAAAGACACATATTTTTTAGAAGAGGTTTAGGTTTAAATTTGAACAAACGAAGTGATTTAAAATTATTGATGTGAAATATAACTGGAGTACCAATTGATGTTGAAAAAATAAATAAATTTCCTATATTTACATTTAGGGCTTGTTTGGCTAAGCTTATTTAACTAAAAAAAAAGACTTTTTTGTTAAATGGACTTATTAACTTATAACTTTTTGAAAAGTAGTTTTTAAAAAAAGAGTTTGGATTAGCTTATAATGTGTGAAAAGCTAATAAGTCAATAAATTGTTTTTTTTTTAAAAGTGTTTGGCTTAGCTTATTCATGTAAAATTACTAAAAAGGGTGGAAAAAAACCAATAAGTCATAAGCAGATTCAAAAAGTCACTCGTTACTAACTTTTCCTCCTTATACAAAAAGTCATTTTGAAAAGTACTTATGAGTTTGCCAAACATTTTTTCTCTTTATAGTTTTTTTTTGTAAAAGTCAATAAGTTATAAGGAGGTGTTGAAAAGCTTAGTCAAACACCCCTTTAGAATGAGGCGGAATAGTTCCCCTTTCTTATTGGCTGAGATGGGCGGCTAGCCAATGCATCACTAATGTGGGAGAATAGTGTCAGACTACTGTCTGGCACTCCCCCCTTGATCCGGGTATTTACGATTTTAACCCACAGTTTAAAATTATGAATTTGACCCTCTTCAAAGTTACGATTTTGCCACCGGTTAAAAATTACAATATTGCTATCGATTTAGCTTTTGGCAAATTACGATTTACCCCAGCCCAAAATTACAATTTTGCCCCAGTTGAAAATTATAATATTACCATCATTTTATTTTTTAAATGTGTGTGGAGAAATAGTGCTAGGTTGTTGCATGACACTCCCCCCATTTGCCCAGCCCTAGGGTATGTTACAATTTTAGCCATAGTTTAAAATTACAAATTTGCCCCTATTCAAAATTTCAATTTTGCCCCTAGTACAAAATTACAGTATTGCCGTCACTTTAGATTTTGGCAAATTACGATTTTACCCTAGTCAAAAATACAATTTTGCCTTCAGGTCAAAATTACAATATTGCTATCGTTTTATTTTTTTTTTAGCAAAACTATTGAATTATTTTGTTTTAATTGGTTGACTCGATTTAATTTTTTTCGTGTAAAAGAGTTGCCTAACACTCGCTCATTAGTCGTGACAGATTACAATTTTGCCCCGAGTTCAAAATTACGGTTTTACCATCCTTTTAGTTTTTTTCTAGCAAAACTATGACAATGTTTTTTTAATTAGTTGAGAAATATTCGATCTACCGCCTCGCAACCCAGCGGTGCATCAACTTGTTAGTTGCATGATATGATTGATATAGAGGGTTTATGGCTGTTATAGAAGCTTCCTTGTATGCTACTAGTTCTTTAAGTATAGGTCGTATGGTAGAGTTTTAATAAGTGGGTGGTAGGCACGTGTATGAGAGCATCCTGTAACCCTTTTAGTGACAAACCAAATAATTGGCATGATTAAAAGTCTATAAATAATTAAATCACTCTACAAATCTACTTTTTGTAATTCGTATAAAAATTATAAATGATTAACTTAATCAAATGTGTAAAGAAAGTATAGATTCCATTTGTTGAAAACATAAAATATTAAATTTCATTTTGAGCAAAGTTCAATTATGTGAGTAGCCTAACATATGATAATTAACATACATCAAGTAAATGCCCGAATAAGATATAAAAAGTAATATAGCTCAAAATGAAACGACCCGACTTGGTTTTTTCGACCGGTTTTGGGTATAAACAGTAAACCAAGCATGCAGTATAGTCTGAAATTTTTTTAACGAAACTACAAAAATCTTTAAAAAACTGATCATAAAATCAAATTCATGTCTTAATACAAAAGTCCAATAATGAATATTACTCATGATTTTGTACTTGCATACAAATCTAAAATATTTATGAGAAACTTTTATACATTTAAATCTGTTATTATTATTTCAAAGTCGTATTTAGGCTATGCGGTATGGTAGAGGCCCATCCTTAGAGGATGAGCCGCCACGTAAGCGCCAAGTAGATCGGGTGTGAGAATGGGCAAAGAGCACGGAGGTAAGGAAATGGAGAATGGGCCTAAAATATATATATATGTATATTGTTGTATGTATAGGTGTGTGAGAGAGGGGGAGGCCCGTCCAAATCGTCGCACCCCCCGACGATCTCGGACGACGGAGGCATGGCAATGAGCGGGGGAAATGGAGAGGGGGGCACGACGACGGGGCAGGACAGTCCCCATACCGTCCAGCCTTATAGAGCCTAAAAGATATATGGGAAATGTTTGAATAAGAACGCTAAATACTGTGATAACGAATGAGAAATTACGAGAACTTTGTAAAAAAAAACCAATTCAAATTCATTTTTTTACACTTATCATTAATATTCGAATACAATGTTAGAAACTAAATTTACACATTAAATGAATTCGCAATTAAGAAAATTTACACATGTTTAAGTTTGTCATTTATGCATGCGTAAATTTGTTATAGTTACACATGTTTAAAAAGCTAATAAGAGTGATTTGAAAGGAAAAATGAACTATTTGATGTTGTAAATTCTTTTTTTTTGATGTTGTATTTTAATTACGACGAGGTTTGTATTAAAAAAATGGTTTTGCTTGGTTTTTTCATTCGTTCCCAAGGTTCTCACAATATTTAGCGTTCTCAAGATAACTCTCATATATATATATATATACTATATATATAGGGGTCCGCTAAAATGAAAACCACCTCCAGTGTAAGAACCATGGGAACTACACCGTACGGGGCGAGTTGGACCAAATTTTTTTTTTCATAAACGTAGATGCATGTATTATAAACACATTTGTAAAAAAAAAAATTCAAAAAAAAAAAGTCGTGTGTGTAGTTTTGTTTGTGTTTACGGGTACCGTAAATTTTAAAACCAAATTTACGGTACCCGTAACGCAAACTTGTGGTGCTCAAAACTACACACACGACATTTTTTTTTTCAATTTTTTTTACAAATGTGTTTATAATACACGCTTCTACGTTTATGAAAAAAAATTTTGGTCCACCTCGCCCCGTACGGTGTAGTTCTCACGGTTCTTACAACTAGAGGTGGTTTTCATTTTAGCGGTCCCCTATATATATATATATATATATATATATATAGGGTGGGTTCTAGAGTGAACACCAATGTTTTTGCGAACTGAGTGAACAAATCTTGGCCATTGATTTACACACATGGATGGCTAGGATTTCATCATCAAATCGTAAAATACACTAGTGTATTTCATCATCAAATCCTGGCCATTGATCTACACACATGTATGGCCAGGATTAGTTCACTCAGTTCGCAAACTACACTAGTGTTTCACTCTTGAACCTAATCCTATATATATATATATATATATATGGTAAGGATAGTGTAAAAAGGACCTAAAGTGTGAGAAGTGTATTTTTTCAAACACCGTATAACAATATGTAACACCATATAAACACCGTATAACAATATGTAACACCATATAATACCATATAACACTATGTAACACTATATAACATTATATAACAAATATAACACTATACATCTATCATAGACATGCTATCAGACAACCTATAGTGTTATATTTGTTATATAATGATTGTATAGTGTTACATAGTGTTATATGGTATTATATGTGTTACATATTGTTATACGGTGTTTATATGGTGTTATATAGTATTATATATAGTGTTATAATACACTTCTCACACTTTGAGCACTTTTTACAGGATCCTCTACCTATATATATATATATATATTATAGGGTTAGGGTAAAATGAAAACTTACACGAGTTGTGAGAACTAGAGAACTCGGCCTTACGAAAGGTTTTTTTCAAAAAAAATTTTTTACCAAAAATCCTAAAAAAATTAACTTTTCCAAAAAAAAAAACTAGTTTTTTTTTTCATTTACGGTAGCCGTAAATACTGTAAAAGTGACGTCATGCTTATGTCATCACCTTTTTTACAACTGCTGTAAGGGGCCGAAAACACTACTTCGATTTTTTTTTAAATTTTTTACGGCAGACTTTTCTAATATTTTAATCTAGGTGTGTGAAAAATGGGGGGCAAAACTCGCACGGGAAGACCGAGTTCTCTAAGTTCTCACAACTTGAAAGGGTTTTCTCTTGATCATATATATATATATATGTGTGTGTGTGTGGTAGGGTTCATGCGAGAACCACCTTTATTGCGAGAACCAATGTGAACACAACAAAATAAACCCACTACACCACCCTAAACCCAAAAAAAACCTAACACACCCCAAAAAACCTAAATCCCCCCCCCCCCCCCCCACCACAAGTTAAATGCTAAAAACTAAACCATAAAGCTAAACCCACAAAAAACCTAAAAAACCTGAAAAATCTAAAAACACACGCAATTTTTTTTTAATACTTTATTAATAAAAATCGCTAGATTTAGTCTTGATTTTTTTATTGACGAAAAGTAGCGACTTTTATTAAAAAATATTATAAAAATTGTGTGTATCTTTAAATTATTTAGGTATTTTTGGTTGTGTTCAAATTGGTTCCTAACGGATCCTTCTCCTATGTGTGTGTGTGTGTGTGTGTGTGTGTGTATAGTAGAGGATTTAAATGAGAAGAATTTTTTTGTAAGAATAAAAAAGAAGAAATTTCAACCAATATGAATGATTCATTTTACTTCATTTAATTTTTGTGTAAGGGTATATTGGTAAACTTAGCTAACTACATTAAATTTGTAACTTATTTTTTCAAAAAGAAAAATATTTTTTCCAAGAAGAAAAAAATTTAATTTAAAGTGTAAGATGAATTACGAGCTGTGTATGATAAATTTCAATATGTGTAGGATAAATTTCAAAACGTGAAGGATGAATTTTGATATGTGTAGCCAAACATTTTTGTGTGAATGATGATAATCTTTATGACTAATTAATTAGTCAAAGATAATAATAAATGAGATGAGAGAAAAACTATTTAATGTGTTCACACTGATTCTCGCCATAATTGGTGGTTCCTAAATTATTTTCACCCTATATATATAGAAAAAAGTGTATCGTACAATTGGTCTTAACGTACATTACGTACACGATTAGAAATCACACGTTGGTGGGGATGATGAAATCGCATGGGGGATGGAGATGATGAAATCGCATGCTTTGGTGGAGATGATGAAATCGCATGGGGGTGTTTTAGCAGAAATCACATGGTGAATATCAAAATCGCACGTTGAAAAACAATCGTTTACGCAATGTACGTTAAGCCATTTTGTACGTTAACTGATCTTTCTCTCTCTCTCTCTCTATATATATATATATATAATTTGCTAATTGGGAAAAATATATATAGAATTGGAGACACCCTATGTAATATATTTTGTATTACAATTAAGTATATATAAGTAGTTAAAAAGCAATAGTTATTTACATGGGGACTGGGCAGCATAAATATAACAATGTTTGAAAAAAATTCTAAAAAATACGTCTGGTATTAATTACTCATGTATTACACGGGTTGGGTAAATGTAATGTTGTATATCTAGTAATACAAAAATTATGTCTATAAAAACTCGTGTATTAAACGAGTTGAATATATCTTGTAATGAGATATATATCTTGTTCTTTTAAATATCATTTTAGGCTTTTAACATAGTTAAGTTCAATTAAATTGCAATTATAAAAAATTAAAAGGTTAAAGTTAATTAATGTATAATAACTATCCATATTTAAATAAAAAGTATCCATAATTAAACATTTAAATAAAATAGGAGAGATCTATTATTTGATATGAGATAGGGTTATTTAATATGAGAGAGAGACGAGAAAACCAAGTTTTTTAGGCCCGGGAATGATGACACGTGTCCCTTAGGTTATTGCTTTATTTTAGGTAATATAGATAAATATAGATTTTAAAGAAAAGGAAATCGACAAATAAGCCAGCTATTTGAATGGTTAAGAATAAGACGATGATAATATCGCATAAAAAGGCCATGTGATGTACAAGCAAAGTCTTTGAGATATGTCATGTTACACCCTAATTAGTGATGATTAGTAGAGTAGGATGATGTATGAACTCGAATATCTTGTCAACATCAAACGTTAGGTCAAGGCAAGTGAGGGTGGGATATTTAAGAGCACCAACAACTTGTCTATACTTCGATTGACATGAGAACAAGGAACCTGATCAAGTTAGAAGACAAAATGAGACACTGGGTGATGGAACTATGCTAAGAAAGAATGATACTAGTTGAATGAGGATTCACCTCGATCCTTTGAAAGTAATGAAGAGAATTAAGATATGTGAGGGTAAACTATGACCTATATAGTGAACCACCATATTGATGTTGGCTAACTTTGTGAGACCATTGGGTATGGGGATCGGCACAGGGCCGTCCCCCCCCCCCCCCCCCCCCCCCCTTAGCTCCGTCGAACACCACCCCCCTTAGGGGCGTCTGGGCACTTCCGTCCGAAATGAGACGCCGGAGACGAGCCATATGGTGGGCCCCCATCATTGCTTCTCTCTCTATCTCCTTGAATATATATTGTTTTTTTATTAAAGTGGGTAGTCTCCCCACACCCTTGGATAGTCCCCAAGAGGAGCATCCTCCTCCCGTGATTACGTGGCGCCTACGTGGCGGGTAGTCCTTTGGAGACTATCCTCCCCCATACCCAATGGTCTGAGTGACAACGATGTCATCAGCCTAAGCAATCAAGTACTTTATAACTAGGCCATGTTAGAATTTTTAAAGTGGTTAATTAGTCTTCGAGCCAACAAAAATCATCCCAAATGCAATGCAACACAATTTGTAAAACCACACACATAGGGCTTATTTCAAACAAAAAGATGGAATAATAAAACATACACCCACAACACAATAAACTACGACCGAAAGGAGATCGAGGTTATTTACCCATTATAAATTAATAACATTGTGATGCATAGAGTAGTTGTACTCTTTGCTTAGGGAGGTTTTCAAAAAAGTTTGATATAATTACAATTTTAATCTGAAACTATTTTGGTTTTTTATTTTTAACCCCAAAGCTTTCTATCTTTGTCAATTTAACCTTTTAACTTTTTTACTTTCAACTTTGATACCCTATACTCTTCATATTTCGCAAAAAAATCGTTTTACGTTTTGTTCTAAATTTTGCGATTTAACACAAGTCACAACACAACGTTCATGTGTGGTTCAACGTTTTTACGTTTTGTTTTACGTTTCGTTCTAAATTTTGCGAGTTAGCATTACGCAATGTGCATGTGTGGTTCAACGTTTTTATGGTCGTCTAATTTTTCCCGTTTGATAGGTTCATCGTGACGCACGGGTCCTAAATCAACTTAGTTATTATTTTCTATGTTTTATGTTTCGGTCTAATTTATCCGCATTAACACGTCGCAACTTTAGTATTGATGGTCGTTAGCGGTGGTGTGACATTGGTGCTATTTGTCATGACTTTACGCCCCACCACAACGCTGGGAATTAATACTAGCTATACAAGAATTTATACTTTAGTGGACCTAATATTCTTGTGTTGTTGCATGTGTATAAAATTGTTGGAATGGGCCGGATAAACATCAAAGTTGTGGGGGTAAGATCAAATAAAAAGTTAATTTTCCCTAAGTAGGATGAGAAGGAATCTTAACCATTCATTTTTCAAATCAATGGTTAAGATGAAAGAGTAGGAGAAACGAGGAGTGCAAGAGTATCTTGGGAAAATACTATTTATGGATTTTATCTCTCCACATGCAAGGCACATGTATATTCCACCCCCATTTTTTAAACGTTTATAACTTTTTCATACGACATTATTTTTTCATAAAAATTTCACCGTAAAATCGAACGTCTTTTTATCTTTAATTTGAGTACCATATTGCTATATAAAATATGAAAACTAAAAAAATCCACTAAAATGTGTTGTATTTCTATGTTGTATAACATTTTTTTGTGCTGAATTTTTTTGTCTGAAATTTTTTTTCCTCAATTTTTTGTGCTGGATTTTTTTGTACTACATTTTTTTGCTGAATTTTTTCGTACTAGATTTTTTTGTGCTATATTTTTTACTACATTTTTTGTGCTATATTTTTTGTACTAGATTTTTTGTGCTATATTTTTTTGTACTAGTTTTTTTTGCTAGATTTTTTAGTACTAGTTTTTTTGTGCTAGATTTTTTTGTACTAGATTTTTTTGTTGTATTTTTAAAAAACAAAATGGGTGCCACATGTCATTTTCACTCCTATTTATAAGGACCAAAATGTCCTTCATTCCTACTTATTAGGAGTGCCACATGTCATCATCACAATCCTTCTTAGGCTACTTAGGCAAAATCCACTTTTTAGTGGATCCTTCCCCAAAGTTGTGATTAAAGGGGTTTGATTTGATACGGGGAAATAACGAATGTGATAAAACTTTAATACTTAAAGCGTTAAAGTGTTTGAGTTTCTATGCTTTAAAAAGATTTGTAGAATAATAATTAAATTATAAATTTTAGGAATAAAACGGAAATTTTATACGATGTGAGGATATGGAGTGGCAAGGAAGAAAACTTGTTGGAATATTTTAAAAGCTACTATCTTTTACATCCTAAAAATTATCATATACACCTTCATATAACCATTTGATTTTTTTTTCGTTTTCAATTTCTATTAAAAGCATAACTTTGTTTTTAATTTATAAATTTTAGAGTAAATTGCCATTTTAGTCCCTGAGTTTTGTCCAAATTTGCCACTTTGATCCAAATAGTTTTTTTTCCCCTCTAGGTCCCTACTTTTACATTTTGTTGCCATTTTGATCATTTTGTCTAACTCCATCCAAAAACCCAGTTTGTAACAGGGGTATTTTGGGGATTTCCATAAAAAATGTTTTCAGTTGCCATTTTGATCCAATTCCAAAAAATCAAAAAAATTCCAAAAAAATCTAAAAATAACAGGGGTAACAGGGGTATTTTGGGGATTTCCTTAAAACCGTACCGTTTCGACGCGAACCGTTTCGACCCGAACCGTTTCGACCCGTACCGTTTCGACCCGTACCGTTTCGAACCGTACCGTTTCGACGCGAACCGTTTCGAACTGAACCGTTTCGACCCGTACCGTTTCGAACCGAACCGTTTCGACCCGTACCGTTTCGACCCGTACCGTTTCGAACCGTACCGTTTCGACGCGAACCGTTTCGACCCGTACCGTTTCGAACCGAACCGTTTCGACCCGTACCGTATCGAACCGTACCGTTTCGACCCGTACCGTTTCGAACCCGAACCGTTTCGACGCGAAGCGTTTCGACCCGTACCGTTTCGAACCGAACCGTTTCGACGCGAAGCGTTTCGACCCGTACCGTTTCGAACCGTACCGTACCGTTTCGACGCGAACCGTTTCGAACCGAACCGTTTCGACCCGTACCGTTTCGACGCGTACCGTTTCGAACCGTACCGTTTCGACGCGAACCGTTTCGAACCGAACCGTTTCGACCCGTACCGTTTCGAACCGAACCGTTTCGACCCGTACCGTATCGAACCGTACCGTTTCGACCCGTACCGTTTCGAACCCGAACCGTTTCGACGCGAAGCGTTTCGAAACAGTTCGCGTCGAAACGGTTCGCGTCGAAACGGTTCGGTTCGATACGGTTCGGTTCGATACGGTACGGGTCGAAACGGTTCGGTACGAAACGGTATGGGTCGAAACGGTTCGTGCCGAAACATTTAATGATTTTTGGATTTTTTTAGAATTTTTGTGATTTTTTAGAATTTTTTTGATTTTTAGATTTTTTTGAATTTTTTGGAATTTTTGGAATTGGATCAAAATGACAAATGAAAACGTTAGTGATTAAGTACAAACTGGGTTTTTGGATGGAGTTAGACAAAATGATCAAAATGGCAACAAAATGTAAAAGTCAGGGACCCAGAGGGGAAAAAAAAACTATTTGGATCAAAGTGGCAAATTTGGACAAAACTCAGGGACTAAAATGGCAATTTACTCTAAATTTTAATATATAAATTAAAATGTCTTGAGTGACATAATTGTTATAACAACTAATCCGTATCCAATATGATATATATATCCAACAAGGCTTATTTTTGTTCAAAATTTTATGTTTAAATGTTAATTGTTCAAAATTTTATGTTTGAATGTTAATAAAAGCAAATACATTGCAAAGTCGAATTCGATTTAACTACAACATATTAAAATTAAAAAAAAGAAAACAAAATCAACTTAAATAATAACAAGAAGAGATTGTAAAAATAGTCAAAGAGGGTGTGATTATACAATTCCAAGGTTTGTGTGTATATTACTTTATTGTTATAACTAGGTTAGAACCCCGTGTATTACACGGGTTGAATAAATATACTAAGTAATAAAAAAAGTTACATCTTTAAAAACCCGTGCATTATACGGATTGCATAAACACATGTATTACATGGCTTAAATACATATAATGTAATTGGTTAACATACACAATCGTCAATGTATGTATTAAAGTTAATCTATGAAATATTAAGTATAATATAATCATTATACTAATAAATTGAGGAAAATGAATAATAGGCTCTTACGTACCTTGTATGCGAAACCAATCAAAACTACGTCGTTTTAATTAAACGTAATTAATAAATTATATTAAATATTCTTATTCAAAACCAATTGAATCATCAATTCATCATGGCATCTTTCATCCTGTTATCTACTTATGCTCAAAATCTAAAAATAAATGAAAATATGGGTCTTTTGTAAACATCTAATAACAAAAATCACAAGTTTGTTGATCTTTTACTTTTATCATTTATATAAATTGAACGACAATTTCAACTAAATAGAATATTCTTTTATACATGTTCTATTCTTATCATTTATAAATTATAAATATCTATTATATATAATGTATATCTTTAATTATAAAAAAATAGTATTTATAATTAAGTATGAGGTAAAGATTAATATTTAATATGAGATACATGGCCTAATATGATGACAAGTGTCCCATTAATGGTTTCTTTTATTATATAGTATAGATTACTTATATTTTATATCTCGTTTAGTTTATAACGTTTAACTTATGATATATTTTTTTATTTAAAATGACTTCGCTTACCCTTTTTGACTTTTTGTTATTTTACTAAGGATGCATGGTATGGTAATATCGTCCCCTCCACCTTAGCTTTCCTTCACTCAATAGCGCCCCCAATACCCTCCATCCTAACATAATATAACACTTTATATAATTTCGAATATACCGTGACGATCTTATATTTATCTATGATTTGATAACAATTTTATTTGAACGGGTCAAATATAGTTGACCTTTTTGTTCTTTAACGTGACTAACCGGATCAATAGCGTCCGAAAAACACCACTAGTGGTATCTTATACATTTTTAAGATTTTCTCAACATGGGGGGTGTAAAATTCGTTGAAAACTAAGTTGTGTTTGCAATCGAGTATTTTTTAGTACCGTAAACAAAGGCGAGTGCCGGTAACCGAACCAATATCAGCTGAACAACATCAGCACTGATGCCGATATTCGTTTTTATGGTTTTGCATCGATGTAAAAGATGTGACGATATCCTCTTGGGCATATCGTTTTCGGTTGCTATACCGAATGCCGATATTGCAACGAATCAAACCGATACCGACAAGAAGTCCAGCCCAAAGGGTATCCCACTAGTTAACCATATTTAGAGGAATTAAAACCATAAGACTGGAAGGTATGGGGCTCGTCCCCCTGCCCGTCCTTTCGCCGCCGCCCCAAACCTCCCACCCCTTGCTCCGTCGCCACCCCAGGCTCGTCCCCTTCGTCCGCTGCTCGCCGCCCAAGCCGGGCCTCACCCACTCACACACACCTATACATACACACATACATATATATAAAGGGGTTCATCCCCCACCCCATAGGTGCATCTCCTTTAGGCCCATCCTCACACCCGCTTACGTGGCGGTGACGTAGCGACCCATCCTCCCACACCATCCCTTCCAGTCTAATAGCTTATTATTTTTTGTTTAGTGGAACCTTGGAATTTTATTATTCTGTTCTACTCCAACAAGAGAGGAGGAGGATTTTGGGTGATTTTCAAACTTCAAAGCACCTACTCGGTGCAGTGCAGGTCACATCAAAATGTTCGAGATTGTTGTTGGTGGTGTCCTTAAGTTGCAAATTCAAAGCATCGGAAAAGCTACAATTTTGGGATCGCTTGGCTTTGTCAGCAGGTTTTCCTACTTGGTTTTTAAGTAATTTTCCTTTCTGGTAATTTTGATCTTGTAGACATAAAAAGTTAAAAAAAATTGGATGACATTTTTCTTAATTATTTACTCGTAGAGTAATTATCAAAATTACGTTTTACTCGTAGAGTAATTATCAAAATTACATTACAAATGATTTTGTAGGGTAATTTTAATCTAGTTGGATAATTTTGTAAAATAACCATATAGGGTAATTTTGATACTTTAGGGTAATTTTGTAGAGTATCATAATTACTTTACAAATGATCTTCTAGAGTAATTTTATATTGTAGGGTAATTTTGATCTTGTAGGGTAATTTTGTAAAGCATCATAATTAGTCTACAAATGATCTTGTAAGGTAATTTTGTAGAGTATCATAATTACTCTACAAATGATTTTGTAGGGTAAGTTTGATCTTGTAGGGTAATTTCGATCATATGGGTAATGACGAGTAAAATAATTACAAAATGTCTCCGCGATTTTTTACCTTTTCACGTCTTTCGTACGTTTTGTACGATAAAAACTATTTGTATCGGATCTTTACCCTTTATATACTTTAGTTTTCTAAACATAATATATGGCAACACACATATAATACAAGAATAACATAGGGTTAGCGTAACGAGAGAAAGTAAACATCAATCACACATTCAAATATGATTTAAAAACGTTAAGTAGGGTCTGCTTAATTTTTGTTGGGTATATATAAGAAAATAAATTAATGTCTGGTCTTTTACTCTTTTGTTATAAGGCTAAGCGGTGTGGCTTCACGCCACCCACCACCTTAACGCCCTTAAGACCACATGGGGGCGTCAATGATGGGCGTTGCCCTGTGATCCGTTAAGTCGATAACGAGCGCCGAGAGGGAAAATAGGGTGCCTCGTCCCATTCCAACCGTTGTACAAGAGTTCAAAATAAAATAAAATATTGAGTAAACTACAATTTGCCTCTCTACGGTTTGGGTCACTTTTCACTTTGCCTTCTTATTTCAAAGACTTTTTGTGTTACACCACAAAACTTGTATTTCCCTGTAATTAGTCACCCTGTGGTTTCAAGTTCTAAATTTTCAAGAAACGTCTGACTAAAACACTCATAAAATGAAACAATTGAAGGAGCGTATATATTTATATTTGGGGTATGCCCATAAGGCTCAAATCCTCATATTGTAAATGGGTGAGATAGTTTAGTGTGATTTTAGCATAAAAGAAGATTTTATTGATTTTACTTTACCTGAAAGTTTCTTTTTATATCTACAAATTAAATATGCTTTTTATAGGTGTTTTAGCTTTGGAAACTTGTTTATGATGTGAGTTACTTTTTAATGGACTATAATTTTTGTGACAACCCGTACTTTTCGAGGTTAACACTGTTCACCTTCGCGATTATTCATTTATGTTCGTTACGTTTTATGTTTCTCGTGTCGTACGATTTAACCAAACATACTTAAGTGTGTGTGTGTGTATACATATATAAATCTAAACCTGAAATATTTATATACGATATATTTATATTCCGAAACTTGAACTCGTTACGCGACCCAACCCAAACCCACGTAACGCGAAGCCCAACTCCACACCCCTCCTTGCGGTCCATGTGTATGGCCCAAACTCAACCCAAACCGCCACCCTCATCCCTCTAACTTGCGGCCCACACGCACCCCACTTTTCGGCCCAATGCCTTGCGACCCACTTCAAACCCAAACCGCCCAAACACCCCTACCCCTTATATCGTGCATGCGATCCCCCCTAAACCCATAACCCTAGTGCAAACTTTTGCTCTCTCTCTCTCTCCCTTTCCCTACTGATCGACGAAGAATAGGAGCAAGAGGACTTCAATTATTTCAGTTTTCAGGTCTCAATCGAACTCCATATCACTAGGTACCATACCTTGGTCTTTGTTTATAGTTTCAAGCACTCTTGCATGATCTTCGGCTGCTATTATTATGAAATCATGACTGCGTTTTCTATGTAACTTGAGTTCTTGATGTATATCATGATGATTGTAGTTTAGTTTGCCAGGAATCATGTTAGTTTGGTGATTTGATCGTTTAGATGTTTGCATAAATCACTAGGGTTTCGATTCTTGCATGATCTTGGTTTGAATCTTGGTGGTTTTGATTGATGTTTGTTGAATTTGTTGAGGTATAATTTGATTTATAATTATAACCTGCTGTAGATGATGTATGTAGGTTGTATGATGCCAAAAATACGCTAAAGGGGTCATAATAACTCGCATTTAAACATTTATAGCTGAAACAGAAATCTGTTTGACGTTTATAGCCCAACTTTAGTTGGTTGTAAACGGGTCAAAACATAAGGAAAATGAGATTTTCTGAAGTCTAAAGTGAACCACTTTGAAATACGATTCAAACCGCGCTGGTTTCATAATTTTTGGACCGCGTTTGGTCAGTCAAAAGATTTAATTTGTCTCAGTGGTCAAAGCTGCAATTTTCTACAAAATTTGTGTATTGTTTTTTATGTCTTATCTTGGTGAATTCTTGTAGTTAAGTCATCAAATTTATACAGTAGATGGTCTTAGGTGTCTGTACGAATCTCCAAGTGGAATCAGGTTAATCGGGCCGTAAGCTGTGGTCAGAAAATGATGAATCTAGCCACTCCTTAGCAAGTGAATTTTCATAATTTTTATATAAAGAGTTAGGCCTTGTGAGTTTTACACAAAGCCTAGCCAACCAAAATACGCGTCACATAAAATATTCGTAATTTTGAAGCTTGTTTACTATTTTAATAAAATCACCGAAAACAGCCTAGTTTTAGGAGTCAAAGCAGAATTATGACAAGTTGATTTATAAGTGTTTGCATGTGGCTTATATTATCATGGAATGCCTGAATTTGATTGATACTTATGTGACAATTGTTTAACATGTTGAATGTTATGGTGATGTGCATGTATCTATCCAGTTAAATGTTCACTTGTCAACGTGTTGCGTGCTATGTGTTAGATGCATGTAAAATTTCATGTATTGCATGAACACACCATAACGAATTAAATGGTAAGCATTCTAGAATGTGGTTGACCATCCTTATTATTTCTCCATCTAAATCTAACCGAGCTTAAACTAAGGTGAGTTCACTTTTATTAAAAGCATGCATTCTCGGGTTTGGGAACTACACTGTCCTTGGATTTGGGACTACTCTATATTCCTGGGTTGGAATATTGCCTATTAAATACCGTATTTATATCTTTAGCAGACTAAACGAAACTCTATCTGAAAAGTCCCTACGCATTATACCGATTAGTTGCCGGGTTTGGCAAACGGGGTACTAGTTAATAGCTGATGTGCGTAAAATGCAACATATAAATTACATCAAACAAGGCATAAAATCAACCCTTTTTCGGTACTAATGTTGGAAAAAGCATGTTTCTTTGTTTACTTTTAATTTACAGGATCAAAAGAGATTAAACGAACAAAAGGAACAAATTAACAGCGGAAACCAACACAAATACAAAGAAGAAGGATTGACACGACTCGCTGAACCCCCATCCACATCCAAAACAACAAAAATAACAGAAGCTTAGGCACAGGGCCGTGCCCCAGTCAAGATTCCCTGCAAGAAAAAGACAAATAGAAAACGACAAGGGACATGGGGCCATGTCACCTCGGCACGGGCCCTGGTCAACTCTCAGATTCGCAAATCTAGGTTCGTACAACAAATATAGAAGACACGGGGTCGTGCCGTTGACACATGGGGCCGTGTGTGCAGAAATGCTGACAGAGCATTAAATGAAGACAGAGAAAATGAAGGACACGGGGTCGTGCCAACTATAAATAGAGGTGCTTGGCTCACTTACAAACCATCCCTTGGCAAACCACTTCTCTCACACTTTGCCATCAGTCCACCACCACTACAACACCAACACCCACCACCATCATCCATCTTTCATCTTTTAGAGTGTGTAGTAGTCTCGGGATCCAAGATCGATCGTAAGAGTTCTTGTCAATCAAAGGCCATGTTTGGCTAAATCTCTTACATCACTTGGTGAAGACAAATCTTTTATGTATTACTTTTGATTTCCAATCTTTGGCAACTTTTTATTTGGGTATGTATTAATGACTTTAATAACTAGTTTTTTTATATTAAAGGTGAACTTTATTTAATCATTTCTTCATCTTTTGTTGATTCACCCATTCGTGTCTTTATGGTCTATATAAAGCGCGTTAACTGACTGGAAGGGGGTTAGAAGGGTGTTTAGGTAAAGTTCTTGCCTCGTTCAGTGTATAGATCCTGCGAGGACCTGATTCAAGCTTATTAGGACTTCCCTTAAGGCAGATAACATCAAATCGGGGGAAGTAATAACGGCTTGTAATCCCTTATAACTAAACTACTGTTAAAACTTTAAACTGGCCTTGCGGGACTGTATCCCTGCTGACTCAGACCAATAGGCTTTGTCACACCCCGATTTTCGGTGGGCCCGAAAGGGTTTAGTCATGACGGTTGGATACCAGTTACAATCACAAATTAATATAATAATGCAGCAAAAGTATAAGGAGTAAAAATAAACATTCATTACATAAAAGTGTTTAATAATCAAATACAAGATTGTTCAGATAATAGCTATAACAACTCTAAAGAAAACCGACACCCTCATAAATTTTCCGGCACCCTAAAAATATTTAAAATATCCCAATATGTCCCTAAAAACACCTCATACGTGAAAACGGACCCCGGATACCTTTAATATTATTAAAAATAATTAAAAATCAAATTTTTGGGTTTGACGCGGGGCTCGTAGACCCCTTAGGGGGATCTTACGCGGGCCGCGAGAGATCGAAAATATGGCGTAGCCCGGTGCTGCCACGTGGCCCAACACCCGTCGACCCTATGCAATGACCCGGATTAGCTACAGCCCTAGCCACCTACTAGGCGGGCCGCGTAGCCCCTGGGCTACACCTTACGCGGGCCGTGTAGAGCCCAAAATCAGGCCCTATATAAGAGGGCTTCGGGCCTTCAGTTTACGTCACTCAAATTTCAACTTTCTCTCTCAATTTCTTAATAGTAGAAGCTATACTCGGGTATAATATCCCCCTAAATAGCGAAGTTCTGCTCCGTTGTAAGTATCATAACCACTGGATACGTATTAGATACTCTGCCCGATTGATCCAGGGTTCCGTAACGGCTGTCGTGGTTCTGCCCGACGTAGTCGTTGGAATGCCATCTCGGGCAGGGTATTACTAATGTTAAAATGGGTTATTATACTAACACGTGTGCATTTGTGTAAATTATAGATTGTCACCAGGAAACCCTAAAGGATAATCTAATACAGCAATGTGAGTAATCTCCTTTTTGTAAATTGTTTTTATAAAACCTCACTTAATTAATTATATATTAAACAGTTATTGAGTATTTGTAAGGATACAATTATTGTCGGTATGTTGGGGTTTTGTATACAAAATTAGTTACTGCCTTGCGAGGAGTAACTTTTCCACAAGTCGGGTCTGACAGTACCGTGGGTGGTAATTGATATGACTTGGAAACAAATGTAATTGCGAGACCGCCCTCAATACTGTACAATGGTTTTTATTAAAACTTGATTAAACTGGGATTCACTCACCAGTATTTCCCACTAACAAAATGTTTTTAAACGCGTTCAGGTAACAAAATGTGAAAGCCAGATAGAAGTCAGCTGGACAGCACTGAAGGCTTGGAAAAGTGGCAATAAAGTTACCTAAAAAGAAATAGATGTTTTTATTAAATAAAAATAGGATTTATTCTTATGAAAATGTGTGTACTTAAAACTTGGGTTTTATCCCATGTGTTTAATATTATGAAAATGTGGTATTTTACTCTGATGAAATATTTCCTAACTACGGTCCTGATGAAAATTCCGCTGCCAAAATTAGACAATACCAGATACCACCGAAACTGGCCGCGGCCGCCTGTTCCCGGGTTTGTACAGGGGGACGGGGGTTGCGACAGAAGGTGGTATCAGAGCTAAGCCACTGATTCAGCCACAGAAGTGTTCTGCTGACACCAAAATTTAAAGTGTTAGGAAATAGATTACGGAACTGCGTGTATAATTGTATTTTTTTGTTATGTGTTATTTGACTATTTGTTAGTTTACAGTATGAGCGACCAAGGACCATCTGACGCGTACCGTCAATTGTCTGGTTCGCCTAGAAGCGAAGGTGCCTCTTCTCAACCTGCCCTCTCTGGGTACTCCGCTGATACGGAAGAAGGAATATTCGTATTTAAGGCTCAGTCTGAAGAGCCATTTCCTCAGAAAAAGAGGGGATGGTTCAGTAGGGGAGCACATGAGCGTAGAAAGCGTATGAAAAAGTTACAAGACCAGAGAGCACTAGCAGCAGCTAAAAGAGAAACCGATGCCTATGCCCAGGAAATGATTAATAGGGGTATAGCCAACATTCACATCTTAGAAACCACTGTAGCTGACCCTAACCTGGAACAAATGATAGCACCCCAACCACAACCACCAATTCCTGACCAACCGATGGATATAGAAAACCCCAAAAATCAAGTAGAAATGCATGATTTTAACCCGGAGGAGATACCTAGGGTACCCGCACCAAATCCCTTAGACCCAAATTACGACCCATGGTGGGACGACAATAGGGACTATGTGTAACGTTACCCAATACACGAAGACATGCCCATGCAGAACCTAGGAGCCTACCCAGGGTTAGATCCTCTAGATCCCTATTACGATAATGATGTATTCATTAGGGAGATTCTAGAAAATCCTTACCCATACCAGGCACCTACACCCCCGTACCAGGAACCCGCACCCCAGTTTCCGAACCCAGTCCTAGAACCTGCACCCCCAATGAGTGCAGAAAACATACAAGAACTTAAGACATTTGGTGAGGAAATTTTAGAGAATAGTGAAAGGATGAGACAGGTGGGAGAGCGACTCGTCTGGAAGTACGACGAGCGCAATATGGATTTTTGGATGAATCCATATCCGTAGAAGTGATGGTGGAAAAGGTTATAATAATAATAATATAATATAATATAATAATAAAATATGTGTGTATGTGTATAAAAAAACTACTGATGCCTATTACTAGTAGTGTAACTTTAAATTTCAGTCGGTATTGTAATTTTAATTTCAGTACTAGTGTGTAATAGATGCATATTATATGAATAGATTAAAGTCGCAATGATCGATGTCCAACCTCCGATCCCTCATCCCCGGGAACGGGCGGACGCGAACTCATAATTTTGGTGGTATCAGGTTGGTTAATTTGGCAGCGGAATTTACATCAGGACCGTAGTTAGGAAATGTTTATCAGAGTAAAACCACCATATTTGATATTAATAATTACATGGGTAAAACCCAAGTTTCTTATTACAATACATTTATAGGGATAAACCCTATTTTATTGAATTTAAAACATCGTCTTTTAGGTAACTTTTATAGCCACATTTTTCCCAAGCCTTCAGTGCTCTCCAGCTGGCTTTTTACTAATTGGCTGTAATATTGTGTTACCTGAAACGCATTTTAAAAACATTTGTCAGTGGGAAATACTAGTGAGTGAATCCCAGTTTAATCAAGAAACATTTTATCAATTAAAACCATATTGAGAGCGATCACATTGTTTATTTCTACACAATTACTCATTCAGTACTGTCAATCCTGACTTGTGGGTCATATTACACATTGGCTAACTCGTCGTCCAATGGTAACGTACTGTCATCCCCGACTTACTACATACAGTGTAGTAAATTTTGTATACAAAACCCCAACATACCGACAGTAATTGAAGAACTACAAAGACTCAATCACCGCTTAATCACATTGTAAAACATTTAAGGTTTCGTAAAATTATTACAAAAAGGTTAACAAAAATTGGATAAACTCACATTGCTATCTTAGACTTCGCGTAAGGGTTTCCTGGATAAAATCTATAATTTATACAAATGTACATTGGTTAGTATCATAACCCTTTGAAAAATATTAATGATACCCTCCCCGAGATGGCATTCCAACAACTACGTCGGGCAGAACCACGACAGTTGTTACGAAACCCTAAATCAATCGGGCAGCGTATCTTTTACGAAACTGGGGTTATAATACTTACAATGGAGCAGAACCTCGCTAATTAGGGGGATATAATACCCGCGTATTATCTCTACTATTCAGAAAGTGAGATTGAGAAATGAAATTTGAGCGAGTTCGACTGAGATCCGAGGCCTCCTTTATATAGTGCTGAATTCTGGTCTCCACGCGGCCCGCGTAAGGGTAGACAGAAGTCTACGCGGCCCGCGTCAAACTTCAGTCAACGCGTAGCTCGTCCGGATCACCAGTAGGCTTGACACGATGATGACACGTGTCATCACCGGGCTGTGCCATGTTTCTTGATCTCTCGCGGCCCGCGTAAGTGCTAAGGTAAGCTTACGTGGCCCGCCTTAACTTAAGAAATCAACGATATCAGGTTCTAACCTTGATAACGCCATCATAAAGGCTTGGGGTGGGTCTACGCGGCCCGCCTCAACTTAATATTTTTAGATTTTTAATCATTTTAATTACTATAACGTATTTCGGGCTCGGTTTTCACATACGGGGTGTATTTAAAGACATATTGGGACATTTTAAAATATACTAGGGTATCAGAAATATTATGAGGGTGTTGGTTTTACTGAGGGTTGTTACATTCTCCCCACCTTGTTTTAGAGCTCGTCCTCGAGATCTACTGGAATAAGTATGGATATTTCCTTTGCATTTCTGATTCAAGTTCCCATGTGTACTCAGGTCCTCTTTTGGAGTCCCACTTCACTTTGACCAGAACTAGTCTCTTGTGTTTGAGATTCTTGACTTTCCTGTCTTCAATTTGTAGAGGTCTTTCTACAAACTTGAGTTGTTCATTTACCTCTATATCCTTAAGAGGTACTATCAGTGATTCATCAGCTAAACACTTTTTGAGATTAGATACATGAAATACTTCATGTATTCCTGCCATTTCCTCTGGCAGTTGTAGCTGATAAGCTACAGGTCCTATTCTTCTAATAATTTCAAAAGGTCCAACATACCTGGGACTTAGTTTTCCCCGTTTGATGAATCTTACTACTCCTTTCCAAGGAGAGACTTTTAACAATACTTTATTTCCCACTTGAAATTCCAATGGTTTACGTCGGTTATCAACATAACTCTTCTGTCGGTCACGTGCTGTTTTCAGTCGTTCTTTGACTTGAATAATCTTGTCCGTTGTTTCTTGCACTATCTCAGGTCCAGATAGTTGCTTTTCCCCAATTTCTGCCCAACAGACTGGGGTTCGGCATTTTCGTCCATAAAGTGCTTCTAATGGTGCAGCATTGATACTTGTGTGATAACTATTGTTATAAGAAAATTCTATTAAAGGTAAGTGATCGTCCCAATTACCTCCGAAATCAATTACACAGGCTCTAAGCATGTCTTCCATTGTCTGAATCGTCCTTTCACTTTGTCCGTCCGTTTGAGGATGATAAGCTGTGCTTAATTTTAACTTGGTTCCCATTGCCTTTTGGAAACTTGACCAAAAATGAGAGGTAAATCGACTATCCCTATCAGAAACAATTGATAAAGGAATTCCATGTAAAGAAACAATCTCATTTACATATAATTTAGCTAACTGTTCCATACTGAAAGTTTCCTTCATTGGTAGAAAATGAGCTGACTTGGTTAGTCTATCTACAATCACCCAGATTGTATCATTTCGTTTCTTTGTTTTGGGTAATTTAGTAACAAAATCCATTGTTATCAATTCCCATTTCCATATTGGCAATTCTAACTGTTGTAGCAATCCTGAGGGTTTCTGGTGTTCAGCTTTGACTTGAGAACAAGTTAAACATTTAGAAACATAGGCTGCTATGTCCTTCTTCATTCCTATCCACCAGAAATTTTTCCTTAAATCCTGGTACATTTTATCATTTCCTGGATGCATTGTATATTTAGACTTATGGGCTTCTTCTAAAATACGATAACGTAGATTTCCTAATTTAGGTATCCACATTCTCTTTTCATGGAATCTCCAAATTCCATCTGTTCCTTGTTCTAACTCTTTTAGCATACCTTTTAATTTTTCAGTATCATCCTTGATTACTGATTCTTGTGCTTCTCTTATCTGATCATTTAAATCTACTTGTAGATTTAATTTAAGAGAACGTACCCTTTTTGGCTTTTCATGATACTTTCGACTTAAAGCATCTGCTACTACATTTGCTTTTCCTTCATGATACTGGATATCACAATCATAATCACTAAGCATTTCCATCCAACGTCTTTGTCTCATATTCAACTCCTTTTGCTTGAAAATATACCTTAAACTCTTATGATCAGTGAATATAGTAAACTTACTACCATAAAGGCAATGTCTCCAAATCTTAAGAGCAAAAATTATAGCTCCTAGTTCTAAATCATGGGTTGAATAATTTTCTTCATGATTCTTAAGTTGTCTAGATGCGTAGGCTATAACCTTTTGTCGTTGCATCAACACACATCCATAACCTAATTTAGAAGCGTCACAATATACTACAAAGTCTTCAGCTCCTTCTGGTAACGCTAATATGGGTGTATGGGTTAATCTTTGCTTAAGAATTCTAAAAGCTTCTTCTTGTTTTAATCCCCATTCAAACTTAACAGATTTACAGGTTAGCTTAGTTAAGGGAATGGCTATTCTAGAAAAATCTTGAATAAATCTTCTATAATAACCGGCAAATCCTAAGAAACTTCTAACCTCAGTTGGCGACTCAGGGGTTTTCCATTTGGTAATTTCCTCGATCTTTGTGGGATCCACATGAATTCCTTCATGATTGACTAGGTGTCCAAGAAATTGTACATGTTCTATCCAAAATTCGAACTTAGAAAATTTAGCATAAAGCTTTTCCTTTTTTAAAAGTGCATGCAAATGCTTTGCATGGTCCTCTTTATTCTTAGAGTAAATGAGAATATCATCTATAAAGAAGATTATGAATTTATCCAAATATGGCTTACATATTCGGTTCATCATGTCCATAAATGCAGCTGGGGCATTGGTTAAACCAAATGGCATGACAATAAATTCATAATGTCCATAGCTTGTTCTGAATGCGGTTTTAGGAATGTCTTCTTCCTGTACCTTTAATTGATGATATCCTGACCTTAAATCGATTTTTGAGAAAAATCGAGCTCCTTGCAGTTGATCAAATAGATCATCGATTCTCGGTAATGGGTACCGGTTCTTAATCGTAACCTTGTTTAATTCACGGTAGTCAATGCACATACGCATTGATCCGTCCTTCTTTTTAACAAATAAAATCGGCGCTCCCCATGGTGACGAACTTGGCTGTACAAATCCTTTTTCCAACAATTCGTCTAATTGTTTCTTTAATTCTTGCATTTCTGCGGGTGACAAACGGTAAGGTGCTTTGGCAATCGGTGCCGTTCCTGGTATCAAATGGATCCTGAATTCAACTTCTCTATCTGGAGGTTGCCCTGGCAATTCTTCTGGAAATACATCTGAAAACTGAGATACTACTGGAATATCTTTTAAATCCTTTCCTTTAGTGTTAGTGATTATAGAAATCAAATACACCATAGAACCTTTTCTTATATAGCTTGCAGTTTTCATCATAGAGATAAATTTTGTGGATCTAGATGGTTTATCTCCTTTAATTGTGATCATTTTACCTGTTGGTGAATTTACTTGAATTGACTTTTGATCACATAAAATACTGGCTTTATTGGCTATTAACCAATCCATTCCTAAAACAACATCGAATCCTGCCAGATTCATGGGATAAAGATTTGCAATAAATTTCTGATTTAAAATTTCTATTCTTGCTCCCTGCAAGATTTCAGAAATCCTAACGGTTTCTCCATTAGCTGTCTCTACTAA
Source organism: Helianthus tuberosus (assembly GCA_030545235.1). NCBI lineage: Eukaryota > Viridiplantae > Streptophyta > Magnoliopsida > Asterales > Asteraceae > Helianthus > Helianthus tuberosus. The sequence continues at coordinate 136,649,984 of CM060357.1, forward strand.
ACATTCTTGTGGTAGTTTAGTTAATGACTGATTTAGAAATTTGCAAAATGATGTATTAATAAAACTTTGGTTTGCACCAGAGTCAAATAATACTTTAGCAAAAATATCATTAACTAAAAACGTACCAGCTATGACATCTAGAATCATCTTGGCTTCATCTGCAGTCAGAACAAATGCTCTAGCATTTTGAGTATTCTTGTTGTTTGTAGCTGGAGCTAATTTTGGACAATTAAGCTTGATATGACCTTGTTCTCCGCAGTTGTAACATATCTTGTTATTAGCTTTCTTCCTGCAGTTTTCTTCCTTGTGTCCCGATATTTTTCAAAAGTTACAGTATATAGAGCATCTTCCTGAATGCTTTCTTTTGCAATTCTTACAGTAAGATGCAGAGGTAGAACCTATATTTCTCCCACGGTTAGAACGAAATTCTTGTGTGAGTTTCTGGGTTAGGTTCCTCCTTTGATCCTCCTCTCGGGTATGAACTAATTCATCTGTCAAGGTATTTGCTAGTTCTACAGCTTCTTCTATGGTTTGAGGTCTAGATGCCTTGACTACATGTCTTATTTCTCCAATTAATCCCCAGATATAACGGGAGATTAACACTGGTTCAGGTGAAGCAAGAGTTGGCACTATTCTAGCATATTCGAAGAATATTTTAGTGTATCCCTTACTATCCACACCAGTCATCCTAAGGTTTAAGAATTTGTTTGCTATCTGTTCCTTTTCATTGGGTGGGCAGAATTTCCTTTCTACCTTGTTCTTAAATTCTTCCCATTCCATATTGTAGGTTCTATCACTTCCTCTTGATTGGAGGATAGTGTTCCACCATTCTAATGCTGAATTCTTAAACAGATTAGAAGCAAACAATATCTTATCTTCTTCAGCACACTTGCTTATTCTTAAGACTGCCTCAGTCTTCTCTATCCAGCGTAGGGTTGCAATGGCCCCTTCATTGCCCGAGAATTCCATTGGTTTACAAGACCAGAATTCTTTATAAGAACAACCATAAGACACGGTTCTTCTCCTTTTGGGAATAGGCAATTGAAGTAAAGGTCCATTGTTCACGCTGTTTTCGGGTTCGATGGGTCGCTTACTGCTATGCTTACTTTTATTATTCGCTTCTTGAATAGTTTGAATAATAAATGGCATTGCATCTATGATTCCTTGTGCCACTATATGTTGAACATCACTATTATCCATTTGGTTTCCATTGTTATTGATGCTTGGATTCTCATTAACCACGTTAATGTTACTCTGGTTATCGTTATTCAGATTTCCTTGATTTCCTTCGTCGGCCATCTGAATTTTAAACATTTATCCCATATTAATATCACAAGATAATATTTAATATAGTTAATCACATGATACGCAATCTAGCCAAAAACGTCGATCATTGCGACTTTTACTATATTTTCATATACTATTATGCATCTATTACATTCTAGTACTGAAATAAAAATTACAATACCAACAGAAATAGAATCACACTAATAGTAATATGCATCCATACACACATATTTTATTTTATTTTTATTTTATTATATTTTATTATTTTTACTATTACCGTTTCCTTTATCACATCACGGATATGGATTTATCCAAAAATCCATATTGCGTTCATCGTATTTCCATACGAGACGCTCTCCCACCTGTCTCATTCTCTCACTGCTTTCTAAAATTTCCTCCCCAAAAGTCCTAAGTTCTTGCACGTTTTCTGCACTCATTGGGGGCGCAGGTTCTAGGACTGGGTTCGGAATCTGGGGTGCGGGTTCCTGATATGGGGGTGAAAGTGCCTGAAATCGGTAAGGATCTTCTAAGATTTCCCTAATATATTCATCGTGGTAATAGGGATCTAAAGGGTCCATACCTGGATAGGCTCCTATGTTATGTATGGGTGTGTCTTCATGTATCGGGTAACGTTGCACAAAATCCTTATTATCGTCCCACCAGGGGTCGTAATTTGGGTCTAGAGGGTTTGGTGCAGGTACCCTAGGGATTTCCTCTGGGTTGAAGTCATGCATCTCCACTTGGTTTTCAGGGTTTTCTATCTCCATGGGTTGGTCTGGGATTAGTGGTTGTGGGGCTACTAGTTGTTCCAGACTTGGGTCAGCAGCAGTTGTAGCTAAGATATGGAAATTGGCTAGGCTTCTATTAAGAATATCCTGTGTATGGGCATCTGTCTCCCGCTAAATAGCTGCTAAGGCTCTTTGCTTTTGCAACTTTCGCATTCTTTTCTTACGTGCAAAGGCTTCCTTACTGAACCATCCTAGTTTCTTATGAGGGAGTGGCTCTTCTGAATGAGCTTTAAAAGCAAACATTCCTTCTTCCTGATCAGCAGAATACCCCGAAAGGGCAGGCTGTGATGAGGTACCTTCACTCCTAGGTGAATCAGACAACTGACGACTCATGTCTGAGGGTCCTTGATCACTCATACTGTAAACTAACAAATAGTCAAACAACACATAATAAATAAATACAGTTATGCACGTATTTCCATAATTTATTTCCTAACACAAAATTTAAATTTTAAGTGTCAGCAGAACACTTCTTTGGCTCAGACCAGTGGCTAGGCTATGATACCACCTCCTGTCGCAACCCCCGATCCCTGATCCCCGGGAACGGGCGGACGCGAACTCATAATTTTGGTGGTATCAGGTTGGTTACTTTGGCAGCGGAATTTACATCAGGACCGTAGTTAGGAAATGTTTATCAGAGTAAAACCACCATATTTGATATTAATAATTACATGGGTAAAACCCAAGTTTCTTATTACAATACATTTATAGGGATAAACCCTATTTTATTGAATTTAAAACATCGTCTTTTAGGTAACTTTTATAGCCACATTTTTCCCAAGCCTTCAGTGCTCTCCAGCTGGCTTTTTACTAATTGGCTGTCACATTGTGTTACCTGAAACGTGTTTTAAAAACATTTGTCAGTGGGAAATACTGGTGAGTGAATCCCAGTTTAATCAAGAAACATTTTATCAATTAAAACCATATTGAGAGCGATCACATTGTTTATTTCTACACAATTACTCATTCAGTACTGTCAATCCTGACTTGTGGGTCATATTACACATTGGCTAACTCGTCGTCCAATGGTAACGTACTGTCATCCCCGACTTACTACATACAGTGTAGTAAATTTTGTATACAAAACCCCAACATACCGGCAGTAATTGAAGAACTACAAAGACTCAATCACCGCTTAATCACATTGTAAAACATTTAAGGTTTTGTAAAATTATTACAAAAAGGTTAACAAAAATTGGATAAACTCACATTGCTATCTTAGACTTCACGTAAGGGTTTCCTGGATAAAATCAATAATTTATACAAATGTACATTGGTTAGTATCATAACCCTTTGAAAAATGTTAATGATACCCTCCCCGACACGGCATTCCAACAACTACGTCAGGCAGAACCACGACAGTTGTTACGGAACCCTAAATCAATCGTGCAGCGTATCTTTTACGAAACTGGGGTTATAATACTTAAAATGGAGCAGAACCTCGCTAATTAGGGGATATAATACCCGCGTATTATCTCTACTATTCAGAAAGTGAGATTGAGAAATGAAATTTGAGCGAGTTCGACTGAGATCCGAGGCCTCCTTTATATAGTGCTGAATTCTGGTCTCCACGCGGCCCGCGTAAGGGTAGACAGAAGTCTACGCGGCCCGCGTCAAACTTCAGTCAACGCGTAGCTCGTCCGGATCACCACTAGGCTTGACACGATGATGACACGTGTCATCACCGGGCTGTGCCATGTTTCTTGATCTCTCGCGGCCCGCGTAAGTGCTAAGGTAAGCTTACGCAGCCCGCCTTAACTTAAGAAATCAACGATATCAGGTTCTAACCTTGATAACGCCCGCGTAAAGGCTTGGGGTGGGTCTACGCGGCCCGCCTCAACTTAATATTTTTAGATTTTTAATCATTTTAATTACTATAATGTATTTCGGGTTCGGTTTTCACATACGGGGTGTATTTAAAGACATATTGGGACATTTTAAAATATACTAGGGTATCAGAAATATTATGAGGGTGTTGGTTTTACTGAGGGTTGTTACAATCGACGCTTTTGACCAAAGTGCGTGTCATGTGATTGACTATATTAAACATTATTTTGTGATTATTAATGCGTGGTAAATGTCTAAAATTCAGATGGACAATGAAGTGAACCAGGAAAACCAAAGTGATAACCACCCGAATAACGATAATCTGAATAATGAGAATCCGAACAACAATAACAATGGAAATCAAGTGGATAATAGTGTCATCCAACACATAGTGGCACAAGGAATCATAGATGCAATGCCATTTATTATACAAACTGTTATGGAAGCGGATAATAAAAGTAAGCATAGCAGTAAGCGACCATCTGAACCAGAACACAGTGTAAACAATGGACCCGTACTTCAAGTGCCCATTCCCAAAAGAAGAAGAACCATGCCTTATGGTTGTTCTTACAAAGAATTCTGGTCCTGCAAACCAATAGAATTCTCGGGCAATGAAGGACCCATTGCAGCCCTACGCTGGATAGAAAAAACTGAGGCTGTTTTAAAGATAAGCAAGTGTGCTGAAGAAGACAAGATAATGTTTGCTTCTAATCTGTTTAAAAACTCAGCCTTAGAATGGTGGAACACTATCCTCCAGTCAAGAGGAAGTGATAGGGTTTACAACATGGAATGGGAGGAATTTAAGAATATGGTAGAAAGGAAATTCTGCCCTCCCAATGAAAAGGAACAGATAGCAAATAAGTTTCTGAACCTTAGGATGACCGGGGTAGATAGTAAGGGGTATACTACCACATTATTTGAATATGCTAGAATAGTACCAACCCTTGCATCACCTGAACCGGTATTAATCTCCCGTTACATCTGGGGATTAATTGGAGAAATTAGGCATGTAGTCAAGGCAACTAGACCTCAAACGATAGAAGAAGCTGTAGAACTAGAAAATACCTTGACAGATGAATTAATCCGTACTAGAGAAGAAGACCAGAGGAGAAAACTAGCTCAAAGGCTTACCCAAGAATTCCGTTATGGGAATTCCAACCGTAAGAGTATAGGTTCTACCTCTGCACCATACTACAAGGCCTGCAAGAAGAAGTATTCGGGAAAATGCTCCACTCACTGCAATTTTTGCAAGATGCCAGGACACAAGGAAGAAGATTGCAGGAGAAAATCCAGTAATGGACTATGCTTCAACTGTGTAGAAAAATGTCACATCAAGCCGAACTGTCCGAAACTAGCTCCACCTGCGAACAACAAGAACACTAAAAATGCTAGAGCGTTTGTTCTGACTGTAGATGAAGCCAAAATGATTCCGGACGTAATAGCCAGTACGTTTTTAGTTAATGATGTTTTTGCTAAAGTATTATTTGACTCTGGTGCAAACCAAAGTTTTATTAATACTTCATTTTGCAAACTTCTTAATCAACCATTAACTAAACTCTCACAAGAATGTCTAGTCGAGACAGCGAATGGAGAAACGGTTAGGATTTCTGAAATCTTGCAGGGAGCAAGAATAGAATTTTTAAATCAAAAGTTTATGGCAAACCTTTATCCCATGAATCTGGCAGGATTTGATGTCGTATTAGGAATGGATTGGTTAATAGCCAATAAAGCCAGTATTTTATGTGATCAAAAGTCAATTCAAGTAAATTCACCAAGAGGTGAAAAGATCACAATTAAAGGAGATAAGCCATCTAGATCTACAAAATTCATCTCTGTGATGAAAACTGCAAGTTATATAAGAAAAAGATCTATAGTGTATTTGATTTCCATAATCACTAACACTAAAGGAAAAGAACTAAAAGACATTCTAGTAGTGTCTCAGTTTTCAGATATCTTTCCAGAAGAATTGCCAGGACTACCACTAGACAGGGAAATTGAATTTAGAATCCACCTATTGCCAGGAACAGCACCAATTGCCAAAGCACCCTACCGTTTGGCACCCGCCGAAATGCAGGAACTTAAAAAGCAATTAGATGAATTTTTAGAGAAGGGATTCATACAGCCAAGCTCATCGCCATGGGGAGCACCGATTTTATTCGTTAAAAAGAAGGACGGATCAATGCGTATGTGTATTGACTACCGTGAATTGAACAAGGTCACAATTAAGAATCGATACCCGTTACCGAGAATCGATGATCTGTTCGATCAACTTCAAGGAGCTCGATTTTTCTCTAAAATCGATTTAAGGTCAGGATATCATCAATTAAAGGTACAGGAAGAGGACATTCCTAAGACCGCATTCAGAACAAGGTATGGCCATTATGAATTTACTGTCATGACATTTGGTTTAACCAATGCCCCAACTGCATTCATGGACATGATGAACCGAATATGTAAGCCATATTTGGATAAATTCATAATTGTTTTTATTGATGATATTCTCATATATTCTAAAAGTAAGAAAGATCATGCAAAGCATTTGCACGCACTTCTAAGCTTATTAAGAAAGGAAAAGCTTTATGCTAAGTTTTCAAAGTGCGAGTTTTGGCTAGAGCAGGTACAGTTTCTTGGACATTTACTCAACCATGAAGGAATCCATGTGGATCCAACAAAAATCGAGGCGATTACCAAATGGAAAACCCCTGAGTCACCAACCGAGGTTAGAAGTTTCTTAGGATTGGCCGGATATTATAGGAGATTTATTCGAGATTTTTCTAGAATAGCCATTCCTTTAACCAAGCTAACCTGCAAACCCATTAAGTTTGAATGGGGACCAAAACAAGAAGAAGCATTTAGAATTCTTAAGCAAAGATTAACCCACGCACCCATACTAGCATTACCAGAGGGAACTGAAGATTTTGTAGTATATTGTGATGCCTCTAAGTTAGGTTATGGATGTGTATTAATGCAACGTCAAAAGGTTATAGCTTACGCATCTAGACAACTTAAGAATCATGAAGAGAATTTTTCAACCCATGATTTGGAATTAGGAGCTATAATTTTTGCCCTTAAGATTTGGAGACAGTACCTTTATGGTAGTAAGTTTACCATATTTACTGATCATAAAAGTTTAAGGTATGTTTTCGGGCAAAAAGAGTTAAATATGAGACAAAGACGCTGGATGGAAATTCTTAGTGATTATGATTGTAATATCCAGTATCATGCAGGAAAAGCCAATGTAGTGGCTGATGCTTTAAGCCAAAAGTATCACGAAAAGCCAAAAATGGTACGTTCTCTTAAATTAAATCTACAAGTGGATTTAAATGATCAAATTAGAAAAGCACAAGAATCAGTAATCAAGGATGATACTGAAAAATTAAAAGGAATGATTAAGGAATTAGAACAAGGGACAGATGGAATTTGGAGATTTCATAAAAAGAGAACGTGGATACCAAAATTAGGGAACCCGCGTCATCGTATATTAGAAGAAGCTCATAAGTCCAAATATACGATGCATCCAGGAAGTGATAAAATGTATCAGGATTTAAGAAATAATTTTTGGTGGATAGGAATGAAAAAGGATATAGCAGCCTATGTTTCTAAATGTTTAACCTGTTCACAAGTTAAAGCTGAACACCAGAAACCCTCAGGATTGCTGCAACAATTGGAGATGCCAGTATGGAAGTGGGAATTGATAACAATGGATTTTGTTACCAAATTACCCAAAATAAGTAAAGGTAATGATACAATCTGGGTGATTGTAGATAGGCTAACCAAGTCAGCTCATTTCCTACCAATGAAGGAAACTTTCAATATGGAACAGTTAGCTAAATTATATGTAAATGAAATCGTTTCATTACATGGAATTCCTTTATCAATTATTTCTAATAGGGACAGTCGTTTTACCTCTCATTTTTGGGCAAGTTTCCAAAAAGCAATGGGAACCAAACTAAATCCAAGCACAACTTATCATCCTCAAACAGACGGACAAAGCGAAAGGACAATTCAGACAATGGAAGACATGCTTAGAGCTTGTGTAATTGATTTCGGAGGTAATTGGGACGATCATTTACTTTTAATAGAATTTTCTTATAATAACAGTTTTCACACAAGTATCAATGCTGCACCATTCGAAGCACTTTATGGACGAAAGTGTCGAACCCCAGTCTGTTGGGCAGAAATTGGGGAAAAGCAACTATCTGGACCTGAGATAGTGCAGGAAACAACCGACAAGATCATTCAAGTCAAGGAACGACTGAAAGCAGCACGTGATCGTCAGAAGAGCTATGCTGATAACCGACGTAAACCATTGGAATTCCAAGTAGGAGATAAAGTGTTGTTGAAAGTCTCTCCTTGGAAAGGAGTGATAAGATTCATCAAAAGAGGAAAGCTAAGTCCCAGGTATGTTGGACCTTTTGAGATTATTAGAAGAATAGGACCTGTAGCCTATCAGCTACAACTGCCAGAGGAAATGGCATAAATACATGATGTATTTCATGTATCAAATCTCAAGAAATGCTTAGCCGATGAATCATTAATGGTACCTCTTAAGGATATATAGGTAAATGAACAACTTAAGTTTGTAGAGAGGCCTCTACAGATTGAAGATAGGAAGATTAAGAATCTTAAGCACAAGAGATTAGTTCTGGTCAAAGTGAAGTGGGACTCCAAAAGAGGACCAGAATGCACATAGGAGCTTGAATTGGAAATGCAAAGGAAATATCCACACCTGTTCCAGTAGATCTGGAAGACGAGCTCTAAAACAAGGTGGGGAGGATATAACAACTCTAAAGAAAACCGACATTCTCATAAATTTTCCGACACCCTAAAAATATTTAAAATATCCCAATATGTTCCTAAAAACACCCCATACGTGAAAACAGACCCCGAATACCTTTAATATTATTAAAAATAATTAAAAATAATTTTTTTGGGTTTGACGCGGGGCGCGTAGACCCCTTAGGGATCTTACGCGGGCCGCAAGAGATCGAAAATATGGCGCAGCCCGGTGCTGCCACGTGGCCCAACACCCGTCGACCCTATGCAATGACCCAGATTAGCTACAACCCTAGCCACCTACTAGGCGGGCCGCGTAGCCCCTGGGCTACACCTTACGCGGGCCGTGTAGAGCCCAAAATCAGGCCCTATATAAGTGGGCATCGGGCCTTCAGTTTACGTCGCTCAAATTTCAACTTTCTCTCTCAATTTCTTAATAGTAGAAGCTATACTCGGGTATAATATCCCCCTAAATAGCGAAGTTCTGCTCCGTTGTAAGTATCATAACCCCTAGATACGTATTAGATACTCTGCCTGATTGATCTAGGGTTCCGTAACGACTGTCGTGGTTCTGCCCGACGTAGTCGTTGGAATGCCGTCTCGGGGGGGGGGGGGGTTGTATTACTAATGTTAAAATGAGTTATTATACTAACACGTGTGCATTTGTGTAAATTATAGATTGTCACCAGGAAACCCTAAAGGATAATCTAAGACAACAATGTGAGTAATCTCCTTTTTGTAAATTGTTTTTACAAAACCTCACTTAATTAATTATATATTAAACAGTTTTTGAGTATTTGTAAGGATACAATTATCGTCGGTATGTTGGGGTTTTGTATACAAAATTAGTTACTGCCTTGCGAGGAGTAACTTTTCCACAAGTTGGGTCTGACAGTACCGTGGGTGGTAATTGATATGACTTGGAAACAAATGTAATTGCGAGACCGCCCTCAATACTGTACATTGGTTTTTATTAAAACTTGATTAAACTGGGATTCACTCACCAGTATTTCCCACTGACAAAATGTCTTTAAACGCGTTTCAGGTAACAAAATGTGAAAGCCAAATAGAAGCCAGCTGGACAGCACTGAAGGGTTGGAAAAGTGGCAATAAAGTTACCTAAAAAGAAATAGATGTTTTTATTAAATAAAAATAGGATTTATTCCTATGAAAATGTGTGTACTTAAAACTTGGGTTTTATCCCATGTGTTTAATATTATGAAAATGTGGTATTTTACTCTGATAAAATATTTCCTAACTACGGTCCTGATGAAAATTCCGCTGCCAAAATTAGACAATACTAGATACCACCAAAAGTGGCCGCGGCCGCCCTTTCCCGGGTTTGTACAGGGGGACGGGGGTTGCGACAATAGCCCACAAGCGGATCGAAGTAAACAAAGCTTAGACGTCGTAGGCCTTAAGCTAGGAGTTGCAAATTCCATTGCTTTTATCATAGCCAACCCAGATTCACAGCCTAACAGTCAAGGTTTGGTACCTGCAGTTTAGTCTTTTGAAAATACGTCAGCTTTCGCTGGTAAATACAATTAACTCACTCATTTTGAAAATATTTTTTCAAAATGATTTTATACATAGAGAAAACCCGTAGGTAATCATTTAATATTTCTTGGGATTTATTCTTGTCACCAGATTTACATATTTGTCATATGATGGGAACTAGATATCAAAGCCGGTCATTTTCAATGCTAGAATGATTAAGGTATACACCAAAGTTGAATAACGTGTCTTACAGCCGGTATGCCTACCCCGACACATTATTCTGTATGGCCATATTAGTCTATGAGTCGGGACACCCGAACATGGTACCAATAACCCCCAATCATTTCAGTTATCAAATATAACAGATTAAACCAAGTTCTTACATTTATGAGCAATCATAGGCGGCTCATTTATGTAATACTCGCTCCAAGTGGTGTATTCGTCATACCCCAAGTTTAAAAACTAAAATAAGTTAAGAGTATTTACCTTTTAGCTAGCTTCCAACCGTTACCGGTTTTCAAATATAGAAAAACCCGTATAGACAAAGTAATAAACTCAAGTCCGATTATCTGGGAGGTTCTATAGTCCGGAGTGAACAGAGTTTGCTATCTGTTAGAATGTATACGGGTCATAGGTTAGTTCCTTTGACACGGCCCGTTACGTAAGAATAGGATTAATCGCTAGATTAAGCGTAAACCGATTTGAATGTGATTTATACCTATCCGAGTGTAACAACTCATTGGATAATGGTAATTTAACCAACATTCTGATTTGGATAACTTTTAAAAGATTTTGACCCGTTACGCCTAGTTTATGCGAACTAGTTTCGCATAATTAGTTACGCACCTAAAGACGGGGTTGGAAATATCAGATGGGCATATGACAAGTCTGATTATCAAAATACATTTTTAGTTGAAGTATATACTGATATAAAGTTAGTTTACAAGTTTGGTTTGGATTAAAATCATTTAATTAGTTCATTTAACCACATAAGGGCATTGTGGTCATTTTTAACAATATATTTACGACTTGTCATTAAACCTACCAAACGGACTGGCCATGTAGCATAAATTCAGTGAGTTATGCTTAACAATAACATGGTCCTAAAACAACTTTAAAACAACCCTAAACATTGACCAAACGGGTCAGAATCAAAAGTCAAACTGCTTGACTTTTGACATTGAATAAGATCCTAAACTGAATTAAACAAGTTGAGCATGTTATGATCAGTTATTATTAGTTATAAAACTTGTGTAAGTGATAAAACAACTGAGTTTTAAGTTATAAAAATCATTTATGCATTGTCGAAAAGTTCAACTTTTACGGACAATGCTCAACTTAACAATTCGACTTGTAAATGTGATCGTTTGAAGGTATGATCGCAGAGGGACCATACGAACGTTATTACGATCAAACAGAAAGTCAACTGCTTGACTTTTAGCTTAAAATAACTAAATAAAATGCAAAAGCACTAAAGTAAACACTTACTTGGAAGTGTTTGGCAGAAAAAGAACTGAGAAAGGAGTCCTCTTGTGCAGAGGAATGCTCCAAGCAATTGATAGGGAAGAAGAAGATAAACGAGCAAGTGGATTGGTTGATTATGAGGTCTATTTATACTTGAAGAAGATCATTCCAAGTGTCGCTGAACATCCTAAGATGTTTGCAGGTGTCAAAGAGGTGGCAAACTCTAAGTAAGAGTGGCACAATTGCGGAATAGGTGTCACTATGGAAGAAAACCTTGGTCCCCAAGTATAAATATGTCTCAGGCGGCCCCTTACGGACCATAAGGGTTAAGGCCTTGCGGTCTGTAAGGACCCAAGGCGCGCAAAATTTCAAGAAGCTTACGGACCGTAAGCCTTTAGGCTTTGCGGTCCGTATACGACCGTCAGGAAATAATTTTTGAGAATTTCGAAGTTTAGTCCTTGGTCTTTTACATCTTTGGCCATTTGGCATAATTAGTCCCCCTCCTTCATCGTATTTGGGATTAGTCGGAGATCCGGGTTGCGTTTTAGAGAACGCAAAATAAAATTTCATTTCTCCTTCCTAGATTCGGGATTAGTTGGAGATTCAAAGATACGTTTCAGTTAACGTTTAATGTATGTCCTTCCTCCTTCAACATAGTCGGGATTAGTCGGAAATTTCTCCCTCTACGTAGACGAGATTAGCTGGAGAATTGGACATGTGTCATCACATAATTGGACGAAATTTTCGGGGTGTTACAGCTGAGGGTAATGTCGCCTTCACAAGAGGGGCCTACCACTTTTTGCTTTAATAACTTATTTAATTATCTTTCTATAATCCGACCTTGCGGGACTATATCCCTGCTGACTCAGAACAATAGGTTGAGGGTAACGTCACCATCACAAGAGGGGCCTACCACTATTACTAAGATAATCTCTTAAAAAGCCCAAAGTGCGGATATTATCAAAGGATACATAAAAGAGGAGTTGGAACGAAGTGATTCCTTCTAGTCTATTTGTTTTCCTTTCATTTTACGTTTTTTTTTCTAGTTTATGTTTAAAACTTTCAAAACTGTTATCAAAATTTGGTTAGATTAGACGTTAACGATAAGCCAATATTAAAAGCTTTTGTGTCCTTGGACGACCTCGGTATCTTACCATCATTATAATACGTCTACAATGGGTGCACTTGCCCTAACGTGTGTAGAGTGATAGTATTGTATTATGTTTTATAAATTTGAAGCTTGATCCACGAGTAAAAAGTGATTAAAATATATCTAAAATTTATATGCACACCCCACACACGTCAAGTTTTTGGCGCCGTTGCCAGGGACGCAAGCATTTTGAGAAAGCTTAAAATTAACAACCTAATCATTTTTATCTTTTCTTTTTAAGTTTTTTTTCTTTTCTCCCATTTTTCTACACTATGCAGGAATAACACGGGGCCGTGTTCGATCAACACGGGGCCGTGTTACAGGAGCACGGGGCCGTGCCAAACTTCCAGTATCTGGGAACCGAAAAACAGAAACTTTTTCTGGACAGCACGGGGCCGTGCCGACACTAGCACGGGGCCGTGCCGACACTAGCACGGGGCCGTGCTACTCTTTTGATCGGGCATTTTTTTGTTCGTAGAAAATCACGCAATTCTATATAATTCGCAGGAGATAGAGTCTGGTGCATGACCTCGAACTCCGACAAAGACATAAAAGTGCCACTTGACGAACCCGAGCGCTTTATGAGAAAAAGACTTCAAGCTAAAAGCCCACAAAAAGCCTCAACCCAAAACCTCCCTATGGCGGATCAACGCACTCTCATGGATTACCTATGACATACGGTCGATAATCTTGGAGCCACTAGTAACCCTCCGAATGTCGATTCTATTAACTTTGAGCTTTGACCACAATTAATCCATATGCTCCAAAATTTTGCCACTTTTCATGGCCTACCCGATGAAGATACCCAATTACTTATTACCAACTTTTTGGAAATATGTGACACCTTTCGGATCAACGGAGCCTCCAACGATGCTATCCGGCTCCGTATGTTACCTTTTTCCCTCAAAGACCGAGCAAAAGCTTAGCTAAACACCTTCCCAAGTGGGTCCTGCACACTTTGGATGAACTTGCCCAAAAATTTCTCTACAAATATTTCCCTCCAGCTAAAACCGCCAAACTCATGACCAAGATTAACTCCTACTCTCAAGACGACAGGGAATTATTGTACAAGACATGGGAATGGTTCAATGAGCTATTGAGGAAATGCTCACATCACGGTCTTAAACGTTGGCAACAAGTGTCCACTTTATACAATGGACTCTTACCACACACAAGGCAAATCCTTGATTTCGGCTCCGGCGGATCCTTTGGAATCGGCGCCATGAGGAAATTTATAATCAAATTGAAGAAACTGCTCAGAATTGTTTTCAGTGGCACACTCCTAGGGGCTCAAAATCCATAGCCCCGGGTGCCCACAAAGTGTATGAAACCACTTCTTTGCAATCCCAAATCGAAGCCTTAACTTCAAAAATAAAGAAACTCGAATTAAACAAGACGGCTACGGTTATGGCTTGCGAAGGATGGGCAGCCCCCATGAAAACTGGAGTTGTATGAAAGACTTAGAAAATCAAACGGAAGTGGTAAATTACCTAAATAGCCGGCCACGACCACCGGGAGCTCCAAGTAACTCTTTCACTCCCGAGTGGCGAAATCATCCCAACTTTAGTTGGAGGGAATCAGGGGTTAATAACCAACACACTCAAAATCAACGATATAACTTTCAATAACAACCCCGAAATGAGCAACCAGAAGGAAGAGAAAGGCTTAAGGACCTCGTCACTCGCCATTTCTCCGAATCCAATAAAAAGTACTCGGAAAGGTTCCTACATACTGAAGTCGAAATTAGAAACCAATGGGCTAGCATACAAAATATAGAAAAACAAGTAAGCCAACTTGCCCAAAATTTCTCCGAGAGACCATAAGGAGCCGTACCTAGTAACACCGAAACAAACCCAAAAGCCCCAAAGCCCAAGTAAACGTAATCAACTTAAGACACTAGAAGGTAGGACCCGAAGTCGAACCAACACCGCAACAATCCGATTCACTCTCTATAAAAAAGCCCATTACCAATAACCAAGAAAATACTCAAGCCCAAAGTAACGAAACAACCAAAACAAACCCCGTCCCTTACCCCAGTCGTTTACTACGGCAAAAGACCGATGAGCAATTCACTAAGTTCAAAAACTTGCTTAAACAACTTCACAACAATCTCCCTTTTGTCGAAGTCCTCACTCAAATGCCAAAATACTCCAAGTTTATGAGAGATTTCCGCACTCACAAAAGGAAGATTGAATCCATTCAACAAGTCAAGTTAAGTGAAGAATGCTTGGCAGCAGTCCTCAACAAGCTTCCCAAAAGGAAGATTGATCCCGAAAGCTTCACCATTCATTGCTATATTGGAGGATCTCCAATAAGTAATGCACTAGCCGACTTGGGGGGCTAGCATTAATCTAATGCCATCATTAGTCTATTGGAGGATCTCCAATAAGTAATGCACACCCTACAAGGATGAGCATACAACTTGCGGATAGATCGGTAAAATACCCTCAAGGTGTCGAAGAAAATCTATTGGTAAAGGTCGGTGAATTTGTTTTCCCGGCCGACTTTGTAATCTTAGATATGGAAGAAGACACCGAAATCCCGCTCTGAAGAAACACCAGATCTAAAATGACCGGAATCAATCTAGATCTGAGAGCATGGTTTCTGCATAAAAATGGTTAATCTCCTCGTTGATGACTATCAGACAATTCTCCTCCTGAATCACCATAAAACAGACAAAGCCGTCAGCCTCGCCACAGGGAGAATGGGGGTTCTCTCCGTGACCACCCTCCGGCGTGAGAATAAGTACCGTGATTGAAGAAGATGAAGTAGTAAAGAGTGAAAGTAAGTGAAAGTGAATGCCTAACTTGTACCTTAAGTTTCTTATTTATGGCTGAAGGTTTTGGCGCTTAAAATGTAACGGAGAGTTAACGGAATCTTCTTTTCCGTCTGCGGTTATTTTCCCATCCTTGCACACGGATCGTGGGTTGATCGATGGTTGGGAAGATGCCACGTGGAAAGTGATTTAATCTAGATCTGCATGTAAATTATGCCATCATCGTGAAATTAGATGAGTGCTCAAGATACTGCCATGTCATATTCGGTTATAACCGAATGAGGCCTTGTACGATGGTCATTTAATGCTTCTAGAAGATCTATGTCACACCCCAAAAACGTCGCAGCGGAATATAAAACGTAGTGGAGACGAAAGTTGGTGCCCATTTATATCTTGTCGATCGATGCATTTAATTGTTGGACATTTTAGTATGTTTTAAATTTAAGTTATTTAAACATTACGTTTTAAGACACGACACAACCATGACATAGTTAAGTTGTTTATGATCCCCATGGATCTTATTACATTCGTCCCAGAAGTTTTAAAAGTTAGTCCAACATTAATAAGTAACAAAGCATGCATCAACAACCACAAGATACGCCATAATTCCCGAAGCCAAACTCAAGTACCTGTAGAACATGTTAAAAATCAAGTGTCAACACAAAGGAAGGTGAGTTCACATATTCACTTACAAACAATTTTATTCCAAGGAAAACTTTCTGATTAGGTGTTTATTTGAAAAGATCCATATAATTTTAGAAAGTCCATTTTACTTCCTTAATAAAATCCATGGGCCTTCCGTCGGTTCATCAATCCAACAACTGTAATATATATGTTGCCCAGGTTTTGTATATTAAATTATTGGGTCAACTTTCAGACTCGTATGTTAGCTAGACGATACGTACTATATATTAACCATGCAGGGATAATCAAAGCTAGACAATAAACAGAATATTAATTCGTCGCTTGACTTGACACGGGGCGACCGGTCACGACGGGGTTGTCAACCCGATAGATCTACCAACAATTCATCGCGTGCAATACTTAACTGATTAAACGACATCATGGGCGCAAGGTTCTCTCTTTGAGAACAATATGATGTCTGCCTCATGTACAATATATATATCCTACTAATATGACAATTTAATACACGACGTTATACGAATTCCCCTTATTCTCCATCATATGAGACCCAGTCAAGAATTCGTCCCCAACAGTATGGTCTTGTTTCACTTAAGAAACACCGTACATACAATATTCATTTATAAAAAGCGTTTTACTTCGAAACGTATAACTTATCAAATTTCATATATTTTCAGCGAAAATATATATTTTATATTAAAAGGTATGTTTTATATTGAAAACATTATTAAACCCTTTTAACGACGTGTTCTACCCCCAAAATATATACAAAACAGTAAAAAGAGGGGTTTAGTGACACTCACCTTTGGGTGCGTATTTTAAATAGCGCAATCCCAGATATTGATTTCTACACGTCCTATTATATATAGGAACAATTTTAAATCAATATTCATAACACAAAAATCCTAAGTTTCTCTATTTCTTAGAATTATCACATAACTTTGAGATTTTCTCGAAAAGTTATCATTTTTGATTATGTTGGCACGTTAATATATATATATATATATATATATATATATATGAGTCCATATATATATATATATATTTATTATTTTGCGACTTGAACGATTTTATTAGTGACCGTTATCATGTAAATCCCTTAACACACCCGTTTATACGTAATATATTTACGATTTGCGCTTCGTAATATTTATACATAAACGTACACATAAATTTACACCGTAACACGTGTAATCTCGTTAAATTATCTATTTTGTCATTTTTATAACAAATATACATAAAACATCTCTTAAGTATCAAATTTCATGCTCGACAAACAAGTTACACATTTAACGCACTTTCTACCGTTTCTACCACACAAAACGTACAAGCATACATACATAAGCTAGATTTCTAATATCATGTTAAAAACTTAACATATTTTCACATTCTCATGTTTAAATCACATAATACATTTTAACACATAAGGTTCACCCAAAATTTTACCCATACTAGTGTATATTGAAAAATGCGTATTTTATCGATTCGGTAACGGTTTCGGGTGTCGGAAGTCACGTATGACCAACCAAACACCAAGTAATCTTAAAATTAGTTAAAATAATTATTTTTAGACTAGAAATATCAGTTTACTTACTGATCTAAATCAGTTTTATAAAAATCACTCGAAAAGCCGATTTTTGACCGTTTTAACGCATAGTTTTGCGTTAAACGTTACTATAATCATCCCAACTCGAAACGACTTGATATTTTAACACAATACATGTTTTTTACTTATTAAAATAGTGGTTATGATAATATTAGTGCAGTTTTTATGTAAGTCACATAAATCATGCGATTTCACGTATTTTACAACTTTTAATGCACCAAGTACAACATGCAAAGCTAGCAAACATTATGACAAAGTTATATACCATTTTAACACTTCAAATATTCATATTTTTAGTGTTTAGATTCTGATTAAAATTAATTTTTATCAAATCATACTCAAATCATCATTTCATGATCATATTTCAACATGCATGTTCAAGTAAGTGCATCCAATACACCCATACCATATCATCATCATCCCACATGAACTTAAATGCATCTACACACTTTAAATTCATGTCATCCATGTATCATCATCAAATTATTATCTAATCATACATATGATCATTAAAGTGTAAATGCATGTACCATTTAGTTGCTAATAAACAAAACTTACATACAATGCATACACACATACATATATACGACACATGCATATACATACACATATACTTCTAAAAATATATATATATATATATATATATACTTTTATGTCATCTTTTCAAATCACAAGAACCTTCTTGTATGACAACTTTTTGATTCATGCATGTAACAATCTTTCAAGGATCATGTTAAACAAGAATCATTCAACAAAAATTCATCAACAATCAAATCTTAAATCTCTTATATACATACATACACTCACGGCTATATATATACACACACACATCCATTTTTATTTTCTTTGAAAACCCATTTGTTATTACTTTCAAGTTTGTGAAATTCTTAAGAATCAAGAGAAGCTTTTCACTATCATTTTCATCACCAAGAATCAAGAACATGGTTTTAAAAACAAGTTTATACATTTCAAGATTTTAGTAGGTTTTGACAAGATTTTTGGTGATATGGAGCTTGTTCTTCTTGGTATTCACCTTGAAACCACCTTTGGACCTTCAAATGAGCTTGAAACTAACTTGGAATGGCTTTATTTCTCAAGAACTAGGTTTGAAATTCCAAAAATGAAGATGGAAATGGTGGTTTCGGCCGTGAGGTTTCATGAGAGAGAGAGAGAGAGATGATTGAGTTTCTTGAAAATGGTAAGTTATGGAGTGTTTGAAAAGCTAGATCAAGTCTTATATTCTTACAAAGCTACAAGTGTCTTACATGCAAAAGAAACAAAGGAGGTGGGGCTGCCAAGAGGCCGCCATTTGGTCCCTCTCACACACACACTTCCATACATATATACATATATATATTATTTAGACCAAAAAATGGTATTTTACTGGATACTGGGTATTTTATCTAGCGTTTTAATCCCGTTTTAGCGCGTTTTAAATTATTTTTAACGCTCTGTAAAAATAAACTCACCAAAATATTATTGAACAACTTTTTGTTTGCCAGGACTGGCTACGTTGCCAGTATTTGGCAGTATGCGCGCTGTGCTGCGCGATACGTGCTTAAAATCGCAAAAATAGGGATTTATGCGTTTTTATTTATTTTTATCATTCTAGAGTGATAAACTCATCAAATTATTACTAAAATGATTATCAGTTGCCTCGACAGGCTGTGTTGACAGTATTTTGTCGGTACACGCGCTGCATCGCGCGGTACGCGCTTAAACCCGAAAAATAGAGTTTCTTAGCGTTTTAATTTATTTTTCCTCACGAATATGATTAAAAATTATTATTCTAATCATAACAGACTATTTTTAGGATTTTAACACTGATCGGGTGGTCACCGACGTTCGTGTCACATTTTAACCGTTACGCGATAAGTGTTTATCTTATCGTTGCCAACATATTTTTTATCAAAGTTTAATTTTACCAACTCATTAAATTTCACATATAAACATCATATCCAGTCAAATACAGCCCTGTTACCTATTCACAACACATGTAACAATTTGTACGGTACGGCCTGAAAAGCCGGGTGTCACAGTCTCCCCCTGTTTAGGAAATTTCGTCCTCGAAATTTTACTCTACAGGTTTTGTTTTCGCACTAGATGAAAACAGTGAAAACAAGCTTGAAGAATATGGTCTTGTAGTTTCTAAGAGAAACTTTGATTCTTACAAAGAATCTTCGTAGACCTATATTACACACATCCTCAATTCCTAATCTCACGTCTCAACGCACTCCACCCTTTCCAAGGTTCAACACTTACAAGCACTTAATCAAAAAGATTTAAGTCAAAGTTCCACCAAATTCGGGTTCTACATACGTATATTTACATATACATTACCCCGTACCTAAGATAGTCTGAGTTTACATCCGATTGATCCAACTCGAGATGGGCTCTCGAAAGAATCAAATCTCATAAACTCGTCTTCCTTCCTTCCTGCATTCATTTCAGATATCCACAAATCGCCAAATCAATAAATCGCACACACAACTAGAATGCTGTAATTCGCCTGTCCGGTTATTAGCATAACTCTTCTAGCTATACGTACTGCTTCTACGGTGCTTCGATAAACTTTCGTTTATCTTTCGAATAATTCTCTACAAAGAACAAAATCAGTGTATTATCCATTATACACTTTCTTAACTGAACCCAAACAATACATCATGTACACTACTCCATTCTTATGGTAGCTTGAGCCTATAAGCGACTGATCCAACTCAAGATGGGGTCTTGAAAGGACCAAGTCAATGTGGCTCAACTTTTCTTTCCTCTACTAAACGTAATAGCATCTCTGCAAGATAACTCATTTAACAGAACCAAATCTTCAATCTGGAATCGCAAAAGTTCCTTCAATTGTCCATGTAATCCTTCTGTTGATCAATTGGCGACTTTTAACCTTCCCTCAATCCAGGAAAATCCCGTCGCTGGTTTCCTAGATAAACTAAGGTCTGGTTAATTGTCCTTTGTCATGTTAGCTCAACAAAGTGGCGATCAACACTTCCATCCATGCAAGACTTCAAACGGAGCAACCTGAATACTAGCGTGTTAACTATTATTGTCAGGTAACTCTGCCAAGGGCATGTGAGTATCTTAACTTCCTTCGGAGTCCATCATACACGCTCCCAACTTTTCTTTCAAGGATCCAAAAAGCTTCCTAGTATCTTGCTGTCCAATCAATTTCCCTTTTCCTTTTGGGGTTATTAGTGTCGAAGGCTGCACTAATTTAGGGAAATTCTTAATAAATCTCCGATAGCATCCAGCAAGTCCTATGAATTGTCGTACTCCCGACCGGGTTTTTGGCGCTTCTCATCATTCGATTGCTCTAATCTTAGACTGATCTACATGCATGCCTTCCTTATTCCTTAACAACTCCATAGTTAACTTCAAACGTTACCCATGATTCTCCTTGGTTCGCACATAGGCAAGTATGTCGTCGATGAATATTATCGCGAATTCATCCGATTAGGGTTTCCATACCCTGTTCACGAGCTCCATGAATATAAATGGCACATTAATTTAGTCAAAAGGCATGACTAATAACTCGTAATGGCCATATCACGTTTGAAAAGCAGTCCTTAGTATATCTTTGTCAGCAACCTTCAACTGATAATATCCCAATTGTAGATTGATCTTCGTGTAGCAGTTGGATCCCGGTAGCTTGATCGAACAAATCGTCAATCCTCGGTAAAGGGTACCGATTCTTGATAGTCAACTCGTCTAACTTTCTGAAATCATCACATATCCTGAAGGATCCATCCTTCTTTCTTAACAAAACAGATGCGCCTCAAAGCGAAAAGCTTGATCGAGTGAAACCCTTGTCCAGTAGCTCTTGAAACTGACTCGACATTTATACCATCCCAAAAGATGCTTAATTTATAAGGAGATTTTGCAATTGGGTGCAGCACCAGATGCCAGATCGATTTGGAATTCGATCTCTCTCGCAGGGGAAATCTAGGTAAGTCCTTTTAGGAAGACTTCCGAATAGTTGTGATCGATAGAAATCTCTCCGATATTCCTATATTCGGCTTTCGTATCCACCACGTTAGCTAAGAACGCAGGATAGCCCCTTTCGCAACCACTTGAGCATCCTCAAAAAGCTGACAACTCTCAACCATCAACACTCGGCACTCAATACTCGACACTCGATCGGCCTTTGTGAACAACTACCACTTCTCTACCGTCATCAGGATGAGATATCCTAGCTAGCTTCTTCCAGCGATAGTCCCCACTTCGCTCTTGTATAATCAATCCATCCTCACATCTTAGTCAAAGTTTCCCCAGCTCCATTGGAAATAAACCAACACTAAAACTAAGATCATCTAACTAAATACTACGACTGCAAACGACCTTACTAGTTTCTATCAACTTACCAATTGCTAGTTCTATCGGGCACTTTATACCCAACTTACTTGTTGGTGAACACAAAAATGGTTCAAAGTTTCTCGAACAAAACTCAAGTCAGCTTTGGTATTAAGAGTATGAACATAGATTGGTTTTTGATTCGAAACATACTAGTAATGGTAGCAGGATTCTCACGTGTCTTCCCAGCACTCGCCTCGAGGGCTTTACCCACTGCATCTCGTCGTTTCGGTTTTGGGCAATCTCTTTTGTAGTGTCCTTGTTCACCACACACGAAACATCCCTCTGGCGCACTTTCTCCACTCATCCCTGTGAGTCTTCTTTCTCAAAATTACTCCTGCCATCCCTGGCATTATCTTTTCTCAAACCTCTAGAGTTAACCACATATGCTTTCCCTGAACTGCGTTTCTCATCACGCTTCTCATCGGTATCTTTCCTCGAACACTCAGACTTTCGCGAATCCCCAGATCTTGGCTCGGAATGCGGAATTATTTGAATGGTCGATCCGCTATGACGGTCCGACATCACGCATACCGTTGCCATGTCATTGCATAAGGCACCAGTAAATGATCTTGGGTTATAACCCTGGATTGTTTTGCGTGTACATCTATGTACTGTTCACAAGGTTAATGAACAGGAAAACGCTCCGATTATATCATAACACTGGAACTACTAAAACTTTCTGATCATTACATCACCTGAAGGGTTTCCGATCTGTGTCCCACCAAAACCATGCCCATGAGCATCACTCCACGTTTCTGGCCATTATTTTGGTTAGCATCGCGCTGTTCCATGGCAGTATTAACGTGTTTGGTTATGAGTTATGCCAACTCTTCCGGGGTAATAGGTAGTCCAGAACCCTGTCTCGCTTTTGGCGGCATTTCGTCGTTTCTATTATTTACAACGATAATAATCACATAAGACGATATCCAAAATAATTCAATCATTAAATGGTAGTGGACCAAACATTGCGCATGTATAATATCCACATATTAATGAGAACAATTCTTAAACCAAAAGAAAATCATTTGATATTTATACCAGAAATTTACAAGGCTTGTTTCTAGTACTAAGACTAATCAAAATTCGGCGTGTCTACATCAACACCCGCAACAAGTCTATATGAAATTTCTTCCTAAATATATGAAAATTTGGCATGCAAGCCATAATTAGGATTCATCAAATGAGACATACAAAACAAACAATCAGAAACAATCAACAACTAACGCTTCAATCCCTGAAAGTCCAACATCTTCCTAACAAGCTCTTCTAGCTCATCATAACAGTCCGTCTGTCCCTCTAAGTCCTTCATCGTCTCCATGCCTCCGCGTAACGTGGCGAACTGACGATCACAGTGAGAGCGATTGACCCAAACCCCTTTCTGCCTCTTCAAAGCGGATGCTATCTCAACTCTCGAAGTCGATGCGATCTCTCTAATGGGTTGAGTCCTCTTCCTATGACGGGTGTAGACTAAAAGAGGTGTAGCAAAACACGTGACTCGAATATCAGAATAAACAATTATGTGACGACGGGCGAAAGAATCTCAGGTGTAGGCTCGACAATATCAGTGAGCAGGACTACTAATGGCTCTATAGGCCGAGACGTGACATATCATAACCGTACAAAGTAAGTGTGTGATCAACGTGAATAGTAACACATAAGGCCTAAATAAACAGAAAAGCACGTATGCACATAAACACATAAGGGTTTTCATACATGATATAATTTTCCATGTTTATTATTTAAAAATCTTGGCATCGAGAATTTTGGACTTTAAATCTCAAAATTCTTCGGTTGAAGTCTAGTGTTTTCCTTCGAAAACATCTAGTTCGCTAACAACCAATGGCTCTGATACCAACTTCTGTCACACCCCAAAAACGTCGCAGCGGACTATAAAACGTAGTGGAGACGGAAGTTGGTGCCCATTTATATCTTGTCGATCGATGCATTTAGTTGTTGGAAATTTTAGTATGTTTTAAATGTAAGTTATTTAAACATTACGTTTTAAGACGCGACACAACCATGACATAGTTAAGTTGTTTATGATCCTCATGGATCTTATTACATTCGTCCCAAAAGTTTTAAAAGTTAGTCCAACATTAATAAGTAACAAAGCATGCATCAACAACCACAAGATACGCCATAATTCCCGAAGCCAAACTCAAGTACCTGTAGAACACGTTAAAAATCAAGTGTCAACACAAAGGAAGGTGAGTTCACATATTCACTTACAAACAATTTTATTCCAAGGAAAACTTTTTGATTAGGTGTTTATTTGAAAACATCCATATAATTTTAGAAAGTCCATTTTACTTCCTTAATAAAATCCATGGGCCTTCCGTTGGTTCATCAATCCGACAACTGTAATATATATGTTGCCCAGGTTTTGTATATTAAATTATTGCGTCAACTTTCAGACTCGTATGTTAGCTAGACGATACGAACTACATATTAACCATGCAGGGATAATCAAAGCTAGACAATAAACTGAATATTAATTCATCGCTTGACTTGACACGGGGCGACCGGTCACGACGGGGTTGTCAACCCGATAGATCTACCAACAATTCATCGCGTGCAATACTTAACTGATTAAACAACATCATGGGCTCAGGGTTATCTCTTTGAGAACAATATGATGTCTGCCTCACGTACAATATATATATATATATATATATATATCCTACTAATATGAAAATTTAATACACGACGTTATACGAATTCCCCTTATTCTCCATCATATGAGACCCAGTCAAGAATTCGTCCCCAACAGTACGGTCTTGTATCACTTAAGAAATACCGTACATACAATATTCATTCATCAAAAACGTTTTACTTCGAAACGTATAACTTATCAAATTTCATATATTTTCAGCGAAAATATATATTTTATATTAAAAGGTATGTTTTATTTTGAAAACATTATTAAACCCTTTTAATGACGTGTTCTACCCCCAAAATATATACAAAACAGTAAAAAGAGGGGTTAAGTGACACTCACCTTTGGGTGCGTATTTTAAATAGCGCAATCCCAGAGATTGATTTCTACACGTCCTATTATATATAGGAACGATTTTAAATCAATATTCATAACACAAAAATCCTAAGTTTCTTTGTTTCTTAGAATTATCACATAACTTTGAGATTTTCTCGAAAAGTTATCATTTTTGATTATGTTGGCACGCTAATATATATATGAGTCCATATATATATATTTTTATGATTTTGCAACTTGAACGATTTTATTGGTGACCGTTATCATGTAAATCCCTTAACACACCCGTTTATACGTAATATATTTACGATTTGCGCGTCGTAATATTTATACATAAACGTACACATAAATTAACACCGTAACACGTGTAATCTCGTTATCTTATCTATTTTGTCATTTTTATAACAAATATACATAAAACATCTCTTAAGTATCAAATTTCATGCTCGACAAAAAAGTTACACATTTAACGCACTTTCTACCGTTTCTACCACACAAAACGTACAAGCATACATGCATAAGCTAGATTTCTAATATTATGTTAAAAACTTAACATATTTTCATATTCTCATGTTTAAATCACATAATACATTTTAACACATAGGGTTCACACAAAATTTTGCCCATACTAGTGTATATTGAAAAATGCGTATTTTAGCTATTCGGTAACGGTTTCGGGTGTCGGAAGTCACGTATGTCCAACCAAACACCAAGTAAACTTAAAATTAGTTAAAATACTTATTTTTAGACTAGAAATATCAGTTTACTTACTGATCTAAATCAGTTTTATAAAAATCACTCGAAAAGCCAATTTTTGACCGTTTTAACGCATAGTTTTGCGTTAAACGTTACTATAATCATCCAAACTCGAAACGACTTGATATTTTAACACAATACATGTTATTTACTGATTAAAATAGCGGTTATGATCAGATTAGTACAGTTTTTATGTAAGTCACATAAATCATGCGATTTCACGTATTTTACAACTTTTAATGCACCAAGAACAACATGCAAAGCTAGCAAACATTATGACAAAGTTATATACCATTTTAACACTTCAAATATTCATATTTTTAGTGTTTAGATTCTGATTAAAATTTATTTTTATCAAATCATACTCAAATCATCCATATATATATATATATATATACACACACATCCATTTTTATTTTCTTTGAAAACCCATTTGTTATTACTTTCAAGTTTGTGAAATTCTTAAGAATCAAGAGAAGCTTTTCACTATCATTTTCATCACCAAGAATCAAGAACATTGTTTTAAAAACAAGTTTTTACCTTTCAAGATTTTAGTAGATTTTGACAAGATTTTTGGTGATATGGAGCTTGTTCTTCTTGGTATTCACCTTGAAACCACCTTTGGACCTTCAAATGAGCTTGAAACTAACTTGGAATGGCTTTATTTCTCAAGAAATAGGTTTGAAATTCCAAAAATGAAGATGGAAATGGTGGTTTCGGCCGCGAGGTTTCATGAGAGAGAGAGAGAGATGATTGAGTTTCTTGAAAATGGTAAGTTATGGAGTGTTTGAAAAGCTAGATCAAGTCTTATATTCTTACAAAGCCACAAGTGTCTTACATGCAAAAGAAACAAAGGAGGTGGGGCTGCCAAGAGGCCGCCATTTGGTCCCTCTCACACACACACTTCCATACATATATATATTATTTAGACCAAAAACTGGTATTTTACTGGATACCGGGTATTTTACCTAGCGTTTTAATCCCGTTTTAGCGTGTTGCAAATTATTTTTAACGCTCTATAAAAATAAACTCACCAAAATATTATTGAATAATTTTTTGTTTGTCGGGACTGGCTACGTTGCCGGTATTTGGCAGTATGCGCGCTGTGCTGCGCGGTACGCGCTTAAAATCGCAAAAATAGAGATTTATGCGTTTTTATTTATTTTTATCATTCTATAGTGATAAACTCATCAAATTATTACTAAAATGATTATCAGTTGCCTCGACAGGCTGTGTTTACAGTATTTTGTCGGTACACGAGCTGCATCGCGCGGTACGCGCTTAAACCCGAAAAATAGAGTTTCTTAGTGTTTTAATTTATTTTTCCTCACGAATATGATTAAAAATTATTATTCTAATCATAACAGACTATTTTTAGGATTTTAACACTGATCGGGTGGTCACCGACGTTCGTTTCGCATTTTAACCGTTACGCGATAAGTGTTTATCTTATCGTTGCCAACATAATTTTTATCAAAGTTTAGTTTTACCAACTCATTAAATTTCACATATAAAGATCATATCCAGTCAAATACAGCCCTGTTACCTATTCACAACACATGTTACAATTTGTACGGTACGGCCTTAAAAGCCGGGTGTCACAATCTATAGCTGTGCACTTCTGATCAGTTTCCACGTGTCCAATTGGTTATAACAGAAAAGATTCCTTTTGCTCAATTCCTTATTTCTCCATGCGCGCAGATATATTTGGGACTTTGGTTGTTATATCTTCAAGCTTAACTGTATCGTTGTGCGGGCTCGCGCAAGGGTGTTAAGTGAATATTAGCCTTCTCTTATCTCCGGCGCATCGTTATTAAGGATTGATCCTTCCAGATCTGTTTAGATCGATCGCGCGGGGGCGCGCAAGACCTGCTCTAAGATGATCCTAGAGCCTAATGGTAGTATGGTCCTCTGTGCTGGCGCAAGATTTTTGGGACCACACCTCTTCATGCTCATATTAGGAAGACCATTCCTTGCCATCGCATGGGCCATGGTGGATATGAGCGATGGAAGATTAACATTGCAGGTTGGTGACAAGGAGATCAAGTTTGAAGTGGGACAATGAGCAGAGGATGATCCAGTCAACTACATCAAGATAATAGACTCGAGCTTAGACTACGCTCTTAAACGATGCAACTTGGGATGCAAACCTTCCCACTCGGGTAACATTTGACCGACTTTGGGTGTAGCCAAGGACCCTTATAAACGTGGCGCACCATGGAGGCATTCCACGGACTATCCATTAATTAAGTAGTTTAAGTCTTAGTGTAATCTTTTGTATAATGATTTTTCTTTTAAGTTTTATCTTTGTAGGAATAAACCATACTTGAAAGAAAAAGAAAAATCCAAAGGGACGTTGAAAAGGGACCCCATGCACGTAAATCAGAGACTCCCGTTTCAAAAATTGTGAATCAGAGTCTACAGCACGAGGTCGTGCCCACCAGGCATGCCCCCGTATATCTGATGTTAAAAATTTTCTACAGCGAAGGTGGCACGGGGCCGTGTCCACCCAGCACACCCCCGTGTCCACCATACTGTAAGTTTTCTGTTGCATTCTATTACTAGCACTTTGGCCACGGGGCCGTGTCCACCAGGCACGCCTCCGTGCCCAGTGACCAGTAACCAAATGTTTTTTGTTATTTCCCCCCACTTCTTGCACATTTAATTCAAACAAATTCTATTTGGGACACATTGAGGACAATATGTAATTTAATTGTGTGTGTGTGGGGGGGGGGGGGGACGTTAAAACCTTGAATATTTTGTCCTAAAAACAAGCATTACACAAAACTCGCCTTGGAAAACCGTTAATCACCCCAAACTCTTTTTTGTCAAAGTTTTTTTTACTTATCTTGGTTTAGTTGGGAAAAATAAGTCCTAAAAATTATGTTTTTACTAGTTTGCACCTGATAGCGTCGTGATAAAAAGAACCAATTAAGAAAATTATAAAAATGGGCATAACAAATCTTTGTAAAATTTTATTATATAAACATTTTTACACTATACCCTTTTTCCCACAAAAAGTGAGTTTTGAGCCTTTACCTGTCACACCCCAACCAATGGCGGAATCATCGGAGTGGGACGAAAAAGATTGCTCATCACACATAACACTGATTGTGACAATATTTAAATCAAAACCGTTTTCATTTCATAAATCAAATTGTCAAATACATTACATGAAATTCAAATTACAACAAACAAAAGACAATACAACGAGTTCAACATAGCATAATAAATCAAATCTAGTAATTTCTTGAGCGTGTTTCTTGTGACAACTGTGCTCTGTAAATGATGTACGATGTAAAACAATGTCAATTATCAATAAATCGATGTGTTTTGGTGTTAATAATTGTGTATTTGTGTTTGATGATTTTACGTTTTGATTCTAGTTCGATTTCAAGCTTTAAATAGCTTTCTGGAAAGTTATACGCAAACTGATGCGTAAACGTAATCAGTTTAACGCGACAAACACTCTGGAATAGTGACATATGCTTAACATACCATAAATAACCTTTACATAACTTAGAAATAAGTTTTGGAGGGTTTGGTGTGTCGAAAACAAGTTTATTCGATCGCAGGGACTATTTGCATCAAACTGCGAAACTATACCGATTTGTATAGTAACGAACATCCCGGAACTTGATAATAAGCTAAACATACCCTAAATATCCTTTACATATCTTAGAAATAGACTTTGAGTGGTTCGTTATGCAAAAATACGCTTATTTGATCAATAGGGACTAAAAGCGTCAAAAAGTGCATAAATTTGCATTTACGCGCATATCTTACGTTCTGAACATATCCGGACATCCAAAAATTATTGTAATCATTAAAATATTTTATTTTAGTGATTGGAATGCAAAAATATCATTCGTCGCGCAATTTGGATCGTTTTCGCATCCGTTCGAGTTTTCGTCATAATTAACCGAATAACGTGACCGTACGACCAAACGAACCGACATCCGAGATGTTTTCAAGCATATTTCATGTTCCCTATACTTAGACATCATTATTGAGCCTTGAAAATGGGTTAACGGGGCTAAAACGTGTCAAAAATGATCTTAATTACATGCAGGGACCAAAACTGTAATTTCTGAAACAATGCGTCTGTCGCGCCCCGCGACGGCCACAAGGCCATCTGTCGCGCCACGCGACAACATGCTTTTCACAGCAGGTCTGTTTTCAACAACCAGCTTGAATTTCAGGGTCTTTTATGCAATTTTTCAATACTATGGACTTGTTTTAAGAGCTCCCATCGTATTAGAAACCATGTTCCACAAGTGTATGACCAAGATTGAACCTCCTAACACATGGAATGATCTCCTTGATCCAAACTTTCTATAAATACCCACCATGTTCAACCTTCATTCCTCACACATTTGATCTAAATCTGCTCTAAGTTGAAGCCAAGGCTTCACACCTGAGTGTTTTAGTTCAAATCTTTCCTAGCTTGGACCTTTTGTAAGCTTCTTTCAAGCTTGTTATTGCTTTTTAAGCATGAAAGTCAAACAGTGTTTGACTTTCTGCTTTGACCACGATTGGTCAACACAAAGTTCGTTCGAACTTTGCAACGTGAGCATGATCACGATGGTTATAGTCCCTTGTGACTATACCTACTAATTACCACGTCGCTTAGTCGAAGTGAAGAGTCAAAGTTTCGGTCAAAATACGTATTTATGCGTATTTTGCGACGAAGTATTTTCGGGTATCAAAACACTTTGTTTTGATATCAAACCTGTTTTCTAACTTAATTAAACATGTTTTAACATGTTTAACTCGTCACTTTTAGTCCAGTGCTTGTTTAGGGTCATAAGTCAAGCGGTCTTGACAACCGCTTAGACTTTCGAACCCGACCCGTTTGGTCGATCATTAGGATCCGACCAAGCATATATTATGATCATAGTTGTATAGGGAATAACCTTCCGAGGTTGTACCTTATGGTCACTTAGTTTAATTAGTTGTATGATAGGTAGTTTATATGCCTTAGGAAAATGACCAAAATGCCCTTTTCATGCATAATTGGATTTTAAGCATATGTAACTTAACTTTTGTCACTTAAACTGATTATGCAACATATTTAAACATGTTAGGGCATATAATACTTGTCATAGGACTAGTTAGGCATCTCGAACGCGCATTTGCGCGAACGACGCGTTAAAGTAGCGTAAGCTACCTTAATGGGTCGTAACGGGTCAGAAGCACTTAGGATAGGTTCCGATTTAGAATGTAGGCTTTGTTAAACCATATCACATGAGTTCCAATACTCATTTGGTTTACGAAACCTCATTCTACCCAATCTTCCGATTTAGGTGCCGATTTATTAACTTAGCGATCCGATTACTAGGTGCCACTTGAATTCCTTGGTTTGCCCGAGCTTTATTAAGTTCATTTAATCGAGGATACTTTGCAATTCAATGTGAGTATATAGTTCCCCTATTTTACTGTTTTCAATTGTTTTGGGGTGATTCATATGTGTTAAACGAATTCGATGCTTTCAACGATGATTTCAAAAAGGAATACTATGGTTTATATTAAACACAATGATTTTCGATAATGTGAACGAACTTGTTGGACGTATTTACATAACGAATGACATTCATTAACAATGATCAAGCCGACCAGTAGTATGTTATGGTATCATAGGATCTGACAAATCCCGTTATCGGACTGCCACCATGGTTATGTATGGGGGTTATGTGGGTAACAACTGAACCTGATGATTGTTAACATACCCTTTGGTGGTTTGTTAATATGAGTTGAATGATGGACGAGTTGCGAAGGTTTAAATGTTATAAGCGAGACGACCAAAAGTTAGTTTTCACAATTAAAACGAGAATGATTGAACGATTTTGAACGATTATGAACGATTTGAACGATTTGGAACGATTTGAACGATTTAAACAAATGAACGATGGTCTATTACATGAACGAGTTAAACGATGGGTTTTTGGTATGTGATTAGATAACGAGACGGGTGTAACATGATAAAAGCATGGTAGATACGCCGCTGGTACTTCTTATATATAAGTGTTTTTATCATATTATACACCGTGGCGTTATTTAGTTCACTTGGACGAACGATTTTGAACGATGTCACGCAACGATTTTTACTAAATGATATAAACCATACGAGCTTTATTACGAGAACGATTTACAATTTGGTTTACTTAAATAAATGTTTTGGGTTAAGATTCATGGCATCGAGGTTTTATAAACTGTAACCAATCTGTTTTGACTTGGTTATTCATTTTACAATACAAATGTTTTACAAAACAAGGTTTTCAAATAACAACTCATGTAGTTGTACGAGTTTTTGCAACATGTATACGAGCCATGAATCTGACACTCTCATAAAACCTATGTGCTCACCGGCATTTCTTTGCTGACTTTATTTTTACATATGTTTCAGGTGGTGTTGAATGATGTTGATTGCGACTAGGATGCTTGCTCACTTTGGACTGGACAAGGCCTTAGTGACTTAATAACAATGATAGTCGATATGTGAACTTGTTTGTGTTAACTTTAAGACAATGTAAATATTTAATAATTCAATAAAATGAAACTTTTTGAATCCATGGTTGTGAAACAATAATTCTGTCGCTCCACTCCCCGACGTTTCCGCCGCGGTTTGTTGTTTTACGCGGTCGGGGTGTGACAGAAGAGTTGGTATCAGAGCTCATGGTTATAGGGAATTAGGTTATTAGTAATGCTTTGACCTAGACTATAACTTTTCTAGGACCCTAACGCGAGTTTTCTTGTGTTTAGATTTTTAAAACAATACCGTCACCTATCTTTAGGTGATAACCACTACGAGAACACAATAACAAGTCCGATTTGAAAACCAATCATCTCTTGGTAGATGATTTATTATAAGGTTTTGAACCTTCAAAGTTTTCAAAATCTCGTCAAAGTTTGGGTCTTATAATGTGAACACGTGCAATCTGGAAGGGTGGGTGCCTGTATCCTGAGTTTTCTGTCTAAGGCTAGAGTGTTTGTACAAATCCACATAATCAGACCAGTCACTCTTACCTGGGAATTCTTGGGATGAGTGTCCACTTATAGGCTAAAGCAGGTCTTCGCGATACATTATATTGACCCATTTACTCTGATTAGTCACTGTGTATCGTTTGTTTGTTCGAGGTAACAAACGAATGATCACCTTTCTTTTGTTTTGTCGATGTTTTCAATACCTCTTTTGTTTATCCAATTGTCAATCTCACTCGTTTCTCATGTTTCCTTGTTCTTTTTAGAATATGCCTCCTCGACGAGATGCACAACCTCAAACTAACGCCGAACTCGCAGCTATTATCACTCAGCAGATTGCTGCTGTGATTCAGAACCTAATTACTCAGATTAATCAAGTGAACAATAATAACAACAACAATGCTCAGTGTAGTTTCAAAACGTTTAATTCAGCTAAACCACTAAAGTTTTCTGGGTCTCAAGGAGCAACTGCGCTCCTACAATGGTTCGAGAGTCTGGAGAGCACATTTAGACATGTTCAGTGTCCGAATGAGCGAAAGGTTGAGTTTACATCCAGTGTCTTTGAGAAGCGTGCTCTAACATGGTGGAACGGTGTGATGCGAGATAGGGGTGCCGATGTGGCGATGGCACAAACTTGGGAAGAGCTTCGGGCTCTCATGATGAAAGAGTTCTGTCCCCGTCATGAGATAAGGGCTTTGCAATGATAGTTCGACGATTTGAAACAAGATAGGGGAGAACACCGTGCTTACACGGATCGTGATGAGGAGTTAAGTTTGCTGTGTCCTACTATGGTTACCCCGTTGGAGAAAACGATCGAGAGGTATATAGATGGTTTGCCTGACACTGTGCAAGACATTGTAACTGGTAGTAACCCTACCACTGTGCGCCAGGCGATCGAATTGGCTGCAACTCTGACTGAGTCACAAGTCAGAAAAGGTAAACTGACGCGCAAGGGTGATAAGAAAAAGTCAGCTGATACCACACAAGACAAGGGTAAGGGTAAGAAAAAAGGGGAATCATCGAGGAGATCGAGGAAGCGAAAGGCTTCCCAGAATTTTGCTGTAACTGCACAAAATGCTCAGAACCCACCAGCACAACCTCCTATAAAGAAACAATATGTTGGTACTGCGCCACACTGCAATAGGTGCAATGGTCATCATGTGGCACATCAAGCTTGTAAACAGTGCACCACTTGTGGTAAACTTGGGCATACAACCAACATTTGTCGTTTGGGTCAAAATTAAGTTGCTCAGAATTCAGCACAAGCTCCAGTTCAGGGAAATGCTGCTAGATTCCCACCTGGTTCATGTTACAATTGCGGAGAGATGGGTCACTTCCGCAACAATTGTCCGAGGCTTGCGAACCCGAATGCCAATGCGAATGCTAATCCCGCTCGTGGATGAGCATACAATCTGAATGCTAATGAGGCTCGTGCTGATAACGAGATTGTTAATGGTACGTTCCTTGTTAACCATCAACCTGCATCTGTTCTTTTCGATTCTGGTGCCGATAGAAGTTTTGTATCGTTATCATTTGAGCCTTTACTTGCGATACCTAGAACTAAAGTGAGGAAACCCTTATCTGTCGAAGTCGCTACTGGTGAACCTCTCGTACTCGATTCTGTTATTCGCAATTTTCAATTGAACCTCGATAACCATCTTTCTCCTATTGACCTCACACCGATGCAACTTGGGAGCTTCGATATAATCGTTGGGATGGATTGGTTAACTAAGTACCATGCTGAGGTGGTTGGCTTTGATAGGATTGTTCGTATTCCTCTTTCGTCTGTAGATGTCTTAGAAGTTCATGGCGAGAAACCTTCGAATGGTTTGAAACTCATGTCGTGTACGAAAGCCCAAAGTTATTTACCAATAGGATATGTGGCATTTCTGGCACATGTCACCGAGGAGAAAGGCAAGAACAAGTGCATTCAAGATATTCCGATTGTTCAAGATTATCCAGAGGTATTTCCTGATGAACTGCCTGGTTTGCCTCCAGTTCGTCAAGTCGAATTTCATATTGATCTTGTACCTAATGCCAACCCGATTGTGAAAGCACCTTATCGTCTCGCACCTTCCGAGATGCAAGAGTTATCGAAACAACTTCAAGAATTATCTGACAAAGGATTCATCCGTCCGAGTTATTCACCTTGGGGCGCTCCAGTCCTGTTTGTGAAAAAGAAAGATGGATCTTTCCGTACGTGTATCGATTATCGTGAGCTTAATAAGCTTACCATCAAGAATCGATATCCCCTACCACGAATAGATGATCTATTTGATCAGCTGCAAGGCGCTACATGTTTTTCTAAGATCGATCTGCGTTCTGGGTATCATCAGCTTCGTGTACTCGAAGAAGATATTCCCAAAACTGCTTTCCGCACGAGATATGGTCATTACGAGTTCACTGTCATGCCTTTTGGTTTGACGAATGCCCCAGCTATCTTCATGGATTTAATGAATAGGGTTTGTAAACCTTATTTAGACAAGTTCATCATTGTATTTATTGACGACATTCTCATTTTTTCGAAATCTCGAGCCGATCATGAACAACACCTTCGTCTGACGATGGAACTTCTGAAGAAGGAACAACTTTTTGCCAAATTCTTCAAGTGTGAATTCTGGCTTAAGGAAGTTCAATTTTTAGGTCATATTGTTAACAAGCAGGGTATTCATGTGGATCTTTCCAAAATAGCTGCTATTAAGGATCGG
Organism: Helianthus tuberosus; assembly: GCA_030545235.1. NCBI lineage: Eukaryota > Viridiplantae > Streptophyta > Magnoliopsida > Asterales > Asteraceae > Helianthus > Helianthus tuberosus. Next base: position 136,685,596 of record CM060357.1, read on the forward strand.
AACACACCTACGACACCTACAGAAGTTCGCTCTTTTCTTGGTCTTGCTGGTTACTATCGAAGATTTATTTCGAACTTCTCGAAGATCGCGGTTCCTCTCACTACTTTGACTCAGAAGAATAAGCCTTTTGAGTGGCGACCCAAACAAGAGGAAGCTTTTCAAACGCTGAAACGAAAACTCTTTAATGCTCATGTCTTATCTTTTCCTAATGGAAACGATGATTTCGTTGTCTATTTTGATGCGTCGAACCTAGGCCTTGGTTGTGTTCTTATGCAACGAGGTAAAGTTATAGCTTATGCGTCAAGACAATTGAAAATTCACGAGAAGAACTGCACCACTCATGATCTTGAGTTGGGAGCTGTGGTTTTTGCACTCAAAATCTGGAGACACTATCTCTATGGCATGAAGTGTGTGGTTTTCACAGACCACAAAAGTCTCCAACACATTTTCAATCAAAAGGAACTAAACATGAGACAACGACGCTCGGTTGAACTCTTGAACGATTACGATTGTGAGATTCGCTACCATATTGGTAAGGCGAATGTTGTAGCCGATGCGCTAAGTCGAAAAGAACGAGTCAAGTTCCATTGTGTTCAAACTCTATCTGATATTCAAACTCGCATCTCTCAAGCCTAACGAACTTGTGTTACACAAGACTTGATGGGTAAGGAATTACCACGTCAACTAGAGCTTAAACTCGAAACGAAAGATAATGGATTATTCTATTTCAAGGATCGTTTGTGGATTCCGAAACAAGACAATCTTCGCACTTTAGTGATGGACGAATCTCACAAGTCTTATTATTCTATCCATCCTGGTGCTGACAAAATGTACAAGGATCTTCGTACTCAGTACTGGTGGCCTGGTATGAAAAAGGATGTTGCCTTGTATGTATCGAAATGCCTAACTTGTCTCAAAGTCAAGGCTGAACATCAACAACCATCTGGTTTGCTTGTACAACCAGAGATACCAGTATGGAAGTGGGAGAACATTGCGATGGATCTCATCACTAAGTTACCACGCACATCTAGAGGTCACGATGCTATTTGGGTAGTCATTGATCGCCTTACGAAGTCAGCTCATTTTATACCGATTCGCGAGGATCTATCTGCTGATAAACTTGCCAAGATTTATGTTGATGAGATTGTGTCTCGACATGGTGTTCCTTCGGATATCATATCTGATCGTGATGCTCGATTTTCATCTCACTTTTGGAAGACCATGCAATCTGCTATGGGGACCCAACTAAATCTGAGCACTGCTTATCATCCCCAAACAGATGGACAATCCGAGAGGACGATACAAACATTGGAGTATATGCTTAGAGCATGTGTGATAGACTTTGGTGGTAATTGGGATTCTCATCTACCGTTGATCAAATTCTCTTACAACAACGGTTATAATGCTAGCATCAATATGGCACCGTTCGAAGCTTTATACGGTCGAAAATTTCGTTCACCTGTCTGTTGGAATGAGATCAGTGAAGCTCAGCTTACTGGACCTGAGCTCATTCTAGAAACGACAGATAAAATCAAGAAAATTCGTGATAACCTTCTGACAGCTAGAAGCCGTCAAAAGAGTTATGCGGATATGCGAGGCAAGCCCTTGGAATTTCAAATCGGAGATCATGTCCTACTCAAGGTGTCCCCTTGGAAGGGAGTGGTGAGATTTGGAAAGAAAGGAAAACTTGCACCACGATATGTTGGACCATTTAAGATTGTTGAAAGAATCAGAAAGGTTGCCTACCGACTAGAACTGCTTCCTGAACTTGGGAATATTCACCCGACTTTCCACATGTCCAATTTACGAAAGTGTTTAGCCGATACTGATCTTCACATTCCACTCGGCGAAATTCAAGTTGATGATACGATGCACTTTGTCTAGAAACCTGTGGAAATAATGGACCGTGAAATTAAGCAACTGAAGAACAAGCGAATATGATTAGTCAAAGTTCGTTGGGAGTCTAAACGTGGCCCAGATTTTACTTGGGAACGTGAGGACCAATTGAAAGCGAAATATCCACATTTGTTTTCACAAGTTTCCTCTAGTTAAAATTTCGGGACGAAATTTCCCAAAGTAGGGGAGACTGTGACAATTGTGCTCTGTAAACGATATATGATGTAAAACAATGTCAATTATCAATAAAATGATGTGTTTTGGTGTTAATGATTGTGTATTTGTGTTTGATGATTTTACGTTTTGATTCTAGTTCGATTTCAAGCTTTAAATCGCTTTCTGGAAAGTTATACGCAAACTGATGCGTAAACGTAATCAGTTTAATGCGACAAACACTCTGGAACAGTCACATAGGCTTAAAATACCTTAAATAACCTTTACATAACTTAGAAATAAGTTTTAGAGGGTTTGGAGTGTCGAAAACAAGTTTATTCGATCGCAGGGACTATTTGCGTCAAACTGCAAAACTATACCGATTTGTATAGTAACGAACATTCCGGAACTTGATCATAAGCTAAACATACTCTAAATATCCTTTACATATCTTAGAGGGGTTCATTATGCGAAAATACGCTTATTTGTTCAATAGGGACTAAAAGCGTCAAAAAGTGCATAAGTTTGCATTTACGCGCATATCTTACGTTCTGAACATACCGGTCATCCAAAAACTTTTGTAATCATTAAAATATTTTATTTTAGTGATAGGAATGCAAAAATATCATTCGTCGCGCAATTTGGATCGTTTTCGCATCCGTTCGAGTTTTCGTCGTAATTAACCGAATAACGTGACCGTACGACCAAACGAACCAACATCCGAGATGTTTTCAAGCATATTTCATGTTCCCTATACTTAGACATCATTATTGAGCCTTGAAAATGGGTTAACGTGGCTTAAACATGTCAAAAATGGGCTTAATTACACGCAGGGACCAAAACTGTAATTTCTGAAACAATGCGTTTGTCGCGCCACGCGATGGCTACAAGGCCATCTGTCGCGCCACGCTACAGCCTGCTTTTCACAGCAGGTCTGTTTTCAGCAACCAACTTGAATTTCAGGGTCTTTTATGCAATTTTTCAATACTATGGACTTGTTTTAAGAGCTCCCATTGTATTAGAAACCATGTTCCACAAGTGTATGGCCAAGATTGAACCTCTTAACATATGGAATGATCACTTTGATCCAAAATTTCTATAAATACCCACCATGTTCAACCTTCATTCCTCACACATTTGATCTAAATCTACTCTAAGTTGAAGCCAAGGCTTCATACCTGAGTGTTTTAGTTCAAATCTTCTTAGCTTGGACCTTTTGTAAGCTCTTTCATGCTTGTTATTGCTTTTTAAGCATGAAAGTCAAACAGGGTTTGACTTTCTGCTTTGACCACGATTGGTCAACACAAAGTTCGTTCGAACTTTGCAACATGAGCGTGATCACGATGGTTATAGTCCCTTGTGACTATACCTACTGATTACCACGTCGATTCGTTGAAGTGACGAGTCAAAGTTTCGGTCAAAATACGTATTTATGCGTATTTTGCGACGAAGCTATTTTCGGGTATCAAAACACTTTGTTTTGATATCAAACCTGTTTTCTAACTTAATTAAACATGTTTTAACATGTTTAACTCGTCACTTTTAGTCTAGTGCTTGTTTAGGGTCGTAAGTCAAGCGGTCTTGACAACCGCTTAGACTTTAGAACCCGACCCGTTTGGTCGAACATTAGGATCCGACCAAGCATATATTGTGACCATAGTTGTATAGGGAATAACCTTCCGAGGTTATACCTTATGGTCACTTAGTTTAATTAGTTGTATGATAGGTAGTTTATATGCCGTAGGAAAATGACCAAAATGCCCTTTTCATGCATAATTGGATTTTAAGCATATGTAACTTAACTTTTGTCACTTAAACTGATTATGCAACATATTTAAACATGTTAGGGCATATAATACTTGTCATAGGACTAGTTAGGCGTCTCGAACGCCCATTTGCGTGAATGACACGTTAAAGTAGCGTATGCTACCTTAATGGGTCGTAACGGGTCAAAAGCACTTAGGATAGGTTCCGATTTAGAATGTAGGCTTTGTTAAACCATATCACATGAGTTCCAATACTCATTTGGTTTACGAGACCTCATTCTACCCAATCTTCCGATTTAGGTGCCGATTTATTAACTTAGTGATCCGATTACTAGGTGCCACTTGAATTCCTTGGTTTGCCCGAGCTTTGTTAAGTTCAATGAATCGAGGATACTTTGCAATTCAATGTGATTATGTAATTCCCCTATTTTACTGTTTTCAATTGTTTTGGGGTGATTCATATGTGTTAAACGAATTCGATGCTTTCAACGATGATTTAAAAAACGAATACTATGGTTTATATTAAACACAATGATTTTCGATAATGTGAATGAACTTGTTGGACGTATTTACATAACGAATGACATTCATTAACAATGATCAAGCCGACCAGTAGTATGTTATGGTACCATAGGATCTCACAAATCTCGTTATCGGACTGCCACCATGGTTATGTATGGGGGTTATGTGGGTAACGATTGAACCTGATGATTGTTAACTTACCCTTTGGTGGTTTGTTAATACGAGTTGAACGATGGACGAGTTGCGAAAGTTTGAATGTTATAAGCGAGACATCCAAAAGTTAGTTTTCACAATTAAAACGAGAACGATTGAACGATTGAATGATTATGAACGATTTGAACGATTTAAACAAATAAACGATGGTCTATTACATGAACGAGTTAAACGATTTAAACGATGGGTTTTTGGTATGTGATTAGATAACGGGACGGGTGTAACATGATAAAAGCATGGTAGATACGCCGCTGGTACTTCTTATATATAAGTGCTTTTATCATATTATACACCGCGGCATTATTTAGTTCACTTGGACGAACGATTTTGAACGATGTCACGCAACGATGTTTACTAAATGATATAAACCATACGAGCTTTATTACGAGAACGATTTACAATTTGGTTTACTTAAACAAGTGTTTTGGGTTAAGATTCATGGCATCGAGGTTTTATAAACTATAACCAATCTGTTTTGACTTGGTTATTCATTTTACAATACAAATGTTTTACAAAACAAGGTTTTCAAATAACAACTCATGTAGTTGTACGAGTTTTTGCAACATGTATACGAGCCATGAATCTGACACTCTCATAAAACCTATGTGCTCGCCGGCATTTCTTTGCTGACTTTATTTTTACATATGTTTCAGGTGGTGTTGAATGATGTTGATTGCGACTAGGATGCATGCACACTTAGGACTGGACAAGGCCTTAGTGACTTAATAACAATGATAGTCGATATGTGAACTTGTTTGTGTTAACTTTAAGAAAATGTAAATATTTAACAATTCAATAAAACGAAACTTTTTGAATCCATGGTTGTGAAACAATAATTCTTTCGATCCACTCCCCGACGTTTCCGCCGCGGTTTGTTGTTTTACGCGGTCGGGGTGTGACATTTCTAGTCATCCCTACTTGATTCATACGATCATCATCATCAACCTGTCACATGTTTAAAATAAAGTGTCAATGCAAAAGCATTCGCGAGTACACAAGGTTTGTATAAATATAGCATAAGTATAAAAGCATTTTCTCGAATCCACATTGCAATTTGTAAACAAGGTAACTAGCATGCATCACAATATGTCAAACTCAAGTGTCCACTAGTATTTAGCATCCCTCGCCACAAAAGTGACGAGACCGTTCAACAATAAATAAAGACTTAACAAGACCCCGACGGGTGGCGTGCTACTCCTATAGCGCTATATATGTTAAGTTGGGGCATAACAAAGTTAATGACATAAAACTTGTATAATCTAGCATGAACCTAAGTAAACAAGTAGCATGTATATAGGATTGAGAATATAAAGCATGTTTAAGTGTGTGATAATGAAGTTTTTATATTAACATGTTACAACTCAAAGTGTTTTAAAAGTAAAACGGATCAAGTGTACTCACTGTTTTGCAAGCTTCCACTTGTTATTCCGTGACGAGTTGTTGGTTGTTTGAGGATGGAATACCAAGTCCTTCTACTCGAGGAAACATTGGTGTATGAGTATTTGGATGACAACGGAGGATTAGGAATTTAGAATGAAAAGTATAACAAAAGTACATATACAAGAAAATAATCATCTAGACTTAGTACTCATTCTTGACACTATGAAACTCATAAGGGTTTGAATGATTTCATGGGTTTAATACCCATTAGAATCGTAACGAGGAACTAAGCACTTAGGTGATGTAACTTAGTAACTTGACGAATAACCATTTGGTTATCATCAAGGGTTCGGTTCTTACATGTATTATATGTATTTTATATATTTTATCTAGTATATTATATGATTATAGTCCAACAAGTTTAACAAGTATTATCATAGAAGTCATGCATAGAGGTAGGAAGACATTCTTCTTTTTAAAACCTCTTTCATAGATTCACCAATCCACAAGTTGTTAAAAAAACAAAAAGGATGGTCACGAATGAAGTAACACAGAAATGAAACATACATACTAACTAAGAGGAAAACATCAAGTGAGGTGTGGATTGTAAGTAGGATAGCCCAAGCTTTCCAAGTAATCGCACATAACAAGCTCAAGTCTTGTTCAACACTTGTGGGTTAAAACCCTTTTTTTAAAACATAAAGTTTAGAGAAGTAAAACCTCTGAATTTGTATATAACAACCTTGTTTTTAAGCACACTTAATCATAGACTTGATTAGTGGCATAAGGACATAGGAATGTATGGTTAAAACATGAATTTAAGAATGTTTAATAAAGTTCTTGTTCAAAACAGAAAGTTCTTGCACTTTTAACCTCCTTATGGTGATGTTCCAACTTTGGTTTTCCTTGGAAAACCTATGGAAACATTCCTAGAGGTGTTCCAACTGCTAAGAAGCAAGAAGAAGTGAAAAAGATGGAAGATAAGTGAGTTTAAACTCACTTTTGTAACTTGATATGAACCTGCCTTTTGCTATTGTTTTGCAACTGATTTGGAGTGTTTGAGAGTGAAAATGAAGTGTTTGCAAAGTGGAAAAAGTGTGGAAATGAGTTAGGTTTTATAGGAAGTGATTAGGTTAAGTTAGGTGGTCACTAAATGGAGAAAACACAAATAAACACACCCAAAATCGCCCAATACACGAGCTGCCAGCAACTTACTGCGGATCCTGCTCTCTGGCGGGGCGCGAGAGAGGAGGAGGGTGGAGGTCGTGGCCCGCGAGCCACTTGGCTGGCGAAATTTGTTTATTTTTTGGCAAGTTAAGTCCCTATAGTTTCATATATGTGTGTTTTGGGATGTTTTAAGTATAAAAGGCTTATTATAAGGGTGTTTTAGGTAACAATAGCATAAAAGCAAGTATAAACAAGTATGATTAAGCATATGTGTCGAGAATAAGTATCGTATATGCACGAATTGAGCATGTATGACAAGTATTTGTAAGTTTAACGCATATTGCAAGAATTACGAATAGGATACCATATGTATAAAAAATTCAAACGGATGTACATGTATGAATATGTGAAACATGAATTTAAAGAAATACAAATTTTATTTATGATTCAAGTCTCAGATTTTACAACGACACAACGAAAAGACGATTACAAGAATTACAAGATTCCAAAAATAGAATAGAATACGATCTTTCTAATTAAGGAAAGTACGAAAAAGTAGGGCGTTACAGTCTCCCCTCCTATAGAAAATTTCGTCCCAAAATTTAGGAAGGTGTAACGAATAGTTGCGGATACTCTTCATATCACTTTCGAGTTCCCAAGTAAACTCAGTGCCACGTTTTCCTTCCCATCGAACCTTGACGACAGGAATTCGACTACGCCTTAATTGCTTGACTCCTCGATCCATGATTTAGACAGGTTTCTCCACGAAATGTAAAGCCTCGTTGATTTGAAGATCTTCGTGTCACACCCCGACCACGTAAAACAACAAAGCGTGGCGGAAACGTCGGGGAGTGTTGTAACAGAATTATCGTTTCATAACCATGGATACAAAAAGTTTTTCGTTTTATTGATAATATTAAACATTAACATTGTTTTAACACATAACAAACAAGTTTTATATTGACTATCATTGTTTTATGTCACTAAGGCCTCGTCCAGACCCTATGTGACGCACGCTTCCTAGATCGTCAATCAAGCAACAACACCTGAAACATATGTAAAAACAAAGTCAACAAAGAAATGCTGGCGAGTACATAGGTTTTATAAGAGTATCGAAATCATGGCTTGTTTACTTATATTGCAATACCTCGAAAACCTTGTTTTTAAAAGTGTATAATATTGCAACATGATTAACCAACTCAAATCAAGATGGTTATAATTTATAAAATTTCGTAGCCATGATTCTTAATCCAAAAGCTTTTTGTTTTAGAAAACCATCTTGTAAAACATCTCGTATAAACTCGTTAATAAAACTCGTATATTATTTCGAAATCATCGTTGTGTGACATTGTTTCAATATCGTTTACCCAAGTGAACTAAATAACGCCACGGTATGTAATATGTTGAAAATACTTATATATAAGAAGTACCAGCGGCGTATCTACCATGTTTTCACCACATTACACCCGTCCCGTTATCTAAACACCAGCCAAAAACCAATCGTTTACCCAAATCGTTTAACATCGTTTCCAAATCGTTTACTCGGCGTTTCCAAATCATTTCCAATTCGTTTCCAAATCGTTTACTCATTTAAATCGTTTAAATCATCATCGTTTTAATTGTGAAAACTTATATATGGTCGTCTCGTTAATAACATTCAAACCTTCGTGACTCGACTACCTCGTTCCTCGCTTCTCGTATTAACAAACCTCCAAAGGGTAAGTTAATAATTTCAGATTCAGTCGTTACCCACAACACCCACACATAACCATGGGTATAGTGCAATAACGGGATTTGTCAGATCCTATGGTACCATAACCTAATACTGGTCGGTTCGGCCAAAATTAATGAATGTCGTTCGTTATGTAACTTCAACCAACAAGTTCGTTCACATTATCGAAATCGTTATTAGTTTAGTATAAATCGTTCTGTTCATTTTTGAAATCATTGTTTAAACCTTGAAAACATTTTGTACATATGAATCATCCCAAAACAATTGAAAATAGTAAAATAGGGGTCTATGTGCTCACATGTAGTGCAAGGTATCCTCAATCAATAGTACTTCAACAAACTCGAGTAAACCAGAGAAATCAAGCAGCACCTAGTAATCGAACCACTAGTCAAACAACAGAAGCCTAAATTGGAAGATTGGACAGAATGAGGTCTTGCAACCAAATGAGTGTTGGAACTCATGTGATATGGTTTAACAAAGCCTACATCCTAAATGAAACCTAACCTAAGTGCTTTCGACCCATCGCGACCCATTAAGGTAGCTTATGCTACTTTAACGCGTCGTGAGCGCAAACGCGCGTTCGAGACGTCTAACTAGTCCTATGACAAGTATTATATGCCTATACAAGTTTAATCATGTTGTATAATCAGTTATGTGACAAAAGTTTAGGTTACTTATGCTTAATTACCAATTATGCATGAAAAGGGCATTTTGGTCATTTACCTAAGGCATATAAACTACTTATCATACAACCATCTAAACTAGGTGACCATAAGTTATAACCTCGGAAGGTTATTCCCTATGCTACTATGGTCACCTAATGAGTTTGGTCGGATCCTGATGATCGACCAAACGGGTCGGGTTCAAAAATATAAGCGATTGATTAGATCGCTTACCTTTACGACCCTATATAAGCATTAAACTAAAAGTGACGAGCTAAGCATGTTAAAACATGCTTAACTAAGTTAGAAAACAGGTTTTGATATAAAAAAAAAACGGTTTTGATATCCTAGAGTAGTTTGGTTACAAAATACGCGTAAATGCGCATTTTGGCCGAAACTTCGACTCGTCACTGAGCCTAGATAACGTGGTAATCAGTAGGTATAGTCACTAGGGGCTATAACCATCGTGATTACACTCACGTTATGAAGTTCAAACGAACTTCACATTGACCATAAGCTGGTCAATGCAGAAAGTCAAACGCAGTTTGACTTTAACGCTAAAACGAATGAAAAGAACGAAAGAACACTTACAAAGGGTCCCCGCAAGATTTGATTCCAAGTAATCTCAGGTAGGAAGTCAGTAATCACAACCACTTAGAGAAAAACTCAGATCAAATGTGGGTTTGCAAGAAGTGGGGGTTGGGTATTTATAGATTTCCTTGAACCGTTAAGATCGTTTATCGTAAATCGTGCTTCAATCTCACCCCTACACTTGTTGCAATTCCAAGGTACCCCAAAATGACCCCCCATTATCAGGAAATAACATGTGGAATTGGGTTTTGAGTGTGTAACAGCTGGAAACAGGCTGGAAGGAAGTTTCTGATATTCTAGGACATGCTTACGGACCGTAAGACCCAGAACCATACGGTCCGTAAGGACCTGCAGACCAGCAAAGTTTCAGTTTTGGCAGTTTTGGTCCCTGTGCGCGTATCGTCGTGTTTTGGCACTTCTAACACCCGTCAAGCCCATTTTTAAGCTTCACAAGGATGTTATACCATCAAGAACATGAAACATGCTCAAAATTATCTTGGATGTCGGTTCGTTTGGCCGTACGGTTGCGTTGTTCGGTTAATTATGACGGAAGTCGTAACGAACGCAAAAACGGTCCAAATTGAGCGACGAATGGAATTTTCTTATGCCAAACACTAAAATAAAATATTTTAATGCTTACATAAATTTTTGGATGTCCGGATGTATTCAGAACGTAAGTTATGCGCGAAAATGCAAACTTATGCACTTTTTGACGCTTTTAGTCCCTGAATGAGCATAAAGTTTATTTTAGCACACCGAACCCCTCAAAGCCTATTTATAAGCTATGTAAAGGTTATTTAGGGTATGTTTAACTTATGATCAAGTTCCGGAATGTTCGTTACTATACAAATCGGCATAGTTTCGCAGTTTGACACAAATAGTCCCTGCGATCGAACAAAGTTGATTTCGACACACCAAACCATTCAAAACTTATTTCTAAGTTAGGTGGGGGTTATTTAAGGTATGATAAGCCTATGTAACTATTCCGGAGTGTTTTTCGCGTTATACTAACTGCGTTTACGCACCAGTTTGCGTATAACCTTCTAGAACGCGATTTAAAGCTTGCAATCAGAATCGAATCGAATTGAAAATTCACCAAACACAAATACACACATAGAAACACCAAAACACATATAATAACTCCAAGGCACATTGTTTTAATAATAATCATCATTGTTTTACATCGTACATCGATTACAGAACACAGTTGTCACAGTCTCCCCTACTTCAGGAAATTTCATCCCGAAATTTTAACTAGAGGAAGCTTGTGAAAACAAATGCGGATATTTCGTTTTCATCTGGTCCTCACGTTCCCAAGTAAACTCTGGGCCATGTTTGGATTCCCAGCGAACTTTGACCAATCGAATCCGTTTGTTCTTCAACTATTTGAAAGCACGGTCCACGATCTCCACGGGTTTCTCGACAAAGTGCATTCTTTCATCGATTTGGATCTCGTCGAGAGGAATGTGTAGATCAGCGTCAGCTAAACACTTTCGCAGATTGGACACGTGAAAAGTCGGATGAATATTTCCAAGCTCTGGAGGTAGCTCTAGTCGATAGGCAACCTTTCCAATTCTTTCTACAATCTTAAATGGTCCCGCATATCGAGGTGCAAGTTTTCCTTTCTTTCCAAATCTCACCACTCCCTTCCAAGGTGACACCTTGAGTAGGACACGGTCTCCGATTTGAAATTCTTAGGGCTTGCGTCGCAGATCCGCATATCTCTTTTGACGGTTTTGCGCTGTCACAAGATTATCGCGGATTCTCTTGATTTTGTCTGTTGTTTCCAGAACGAGCTCAGGTCCAGTAAGCTGAGCTTCACCGGTCTCGTTCCAACAGACAGGTGAACGACATTTTCGACCGTAGAGAGCTTCGAATGGTGCCATTTTAATGCTAGCATGATAACTATTGTTGTAAGAGAACTCGATCAGTGGCAGATGAGAATCCCAATTACCACCAAAGTCTATCACGCATGCTCTAAGCATATCCTCCAAAGTTTGAATCCTTCTCTCAGATTGGCCATCTGTTTGGGGATGATAAGCAGTGCTTAGATTCAGTTGGGTTCCCAAAGCAGATTGCATGGCCTTCCAAAAATGAGATGAAAACCGAGCATCACGATCGGAAATGATATCTAAAGGAACACCATGTCGTGATACAATCTCGTCTACATAGATCTTGGCAAGCTTCTCAGCAGAGAAATCCTCACGGATTGGTAAGAAGTGAGCAGATTTTGTCAAACGATCAACTACAACCCAAATAGCATCGTGACCTTTAGACGTACGCGGTAACTTAGTAATGAGATCCATGGCAATGTTCTCCCATTTCCAAACCGGTATCTCTGGCTGTACAAGCAAACCAGAAGGTCGTTGATGTTCGGCCTTGACTTTGAGACAACTTAGGCATTTCGATACATACAAGGCAACATCCTTCTTCATACCAGGACACCAGCACTGAGTACGAAGATCCTTGTACATTTTATCAGCACCAGGATGGATAGAATATCGAGACTTATGAGATTCGTCCATTGCCACGGTGCGAAGATCGTCTTGTTTCGGAATCCACAATCGATCCTTAAAATAGAGCAAACCATCGTCTTTCGCTTCGAGTTTAAGCTCAAGTTGACGTGGTAATTCCTTACCTATCAAATTTTGTGAAACACAAAATTGCTGAGCTTGAAGGACACGAGATTGAAGATCAGATAGAGTTCGAACAGAATGAAGCTTGACTCGCTCCTTTCGACTAAGCGCATCGGCTACAACATTCGCCTTACCAGGGTGGTAGCGAATCTCGCAGTCATAATCGTTTAAGAGTTCAACCCAACGTCGTTGCCTCATGTTCAGCTCTTTCTGATTAAGAATATGCTGGAGACTTTTGTGGTCTGTGAAAACCACACACTTCGTTCCATAGAGGTAGTGTCTCCAGATTTTAAGCGCGAAAACCACAGCTCCTAACTCAAGATCATGCGTCGTGTAGTTCTTCTCGTGAACTTTCAGCTGTCTAGATGCATATGCAATAACCTTACCTCGTTGCATAAGGACGCAACCAAGGCCTAAGTTGGACGCATCGCAATAGACCACGAAATCATCGCTTCCCTCGGGCAGAGATAGAACAGAAGCATTACATAACTTCTGCTTTAGCGTTTGGAACGCTTCTTCTTGCTTGGGTCCCCACTCAAAAGGCTTATTTTTCTGAGTCAAAGCAGTGAGTGGAACCGTAATCTTCGAGAAATTTGAAATGAATCGACGATAATAGCCAGCAAGACCAAGAAAAGATCGAATCTCTGTAGGCGTCGTCGGTGTATTCCAGTCCTTGATAGCAGCAATCTTGGATGGATCCACATGAATACCCTACTTATTGACTATATGACCCAAGAATTGAACTTCTTTAAGCCAGAATTCACACTTGGAGAATTTAGCAAAAAGTTGTTCCTTCTTTAGGAGTTCCAATGTTAAGCGAAGGTGTTGCTCGTGCTCGTCTCGAGATTTTGAATAAATGAGGATATCGTCGATGAACACAATAATGAACTTGTCTAAATAAGGTTTGCATACCCTATTCATTAAGTCCATAAAGATAGCTGGAGCATTCGTCAAACCAAAAGGCATGACAGTGAACTCGTAATGCCCATATCTTGTGCGGAAAGCAGTTTTGGGAATATCTTCTTCGAGAACACGAAGTTGATGATACCCAGAACGCAGATCGATCTTGGAAAAGCATGAAGCACCCTACAGCTGGTCGAAAAGAACATCAATTCGAGGTAGGGGATATCGATTTTTGATGGTGAGCTTATTAAGCTCACGATAATCGATACACATTCGAAAAGATCCATCTTTCTTTTTCACGAAGAGGACAGGAGCTCCCCAAGGTGAAAAGCTCGGTCGGATGAATCATTTATCAGATAACACCAGAAGCTGCTTCGATAACTCTTGTATCTCCAACGGTGCAAGATGATAAGGTGCTTTTGCAATCGGGTTGGCATTGGGTACAAGGTCAATATGAAACTCGACTTGACGAACTGGAGGCAAACCAGGCAGTTCATCAGGAAACACCACCGGATAATCCCGAACAATCGGAATATCCTGAATACTCTTGCTCTTGCTTTTCTCCTCGGTGACATGTGCCAGAAAAGCAACATATCCTTTTCGCAAATAACTTTGGGCTTTCGTACACGACATAAGCTTCAAACCACCAGATGGCTTCTCTCCACGAATTTCCAGAACATCGCCAGAAGACAAAGGAATACGAACAATCTTATCAAAACAAACCACCTCAGCGTGGTGTTTGGTTAACCAATCCATTCCAATGATAATATCGAAACTCCCAAGTTGCATCGGTGTGAGGTCAATAGGAAAAAGATGGTTATCAAGGTTTAATTGACAATCACGGATAACAGAATCGAGAACAAGAGGTTTACCAGTAGCAACTTCGACAGATAAGGGTTTCCTCAGTTTGGTTCTAGGTATCACAAGCAAAGGCTCAAAAGATAACGAAACAAAACTTCTATCGGCACCAGAATCAAAAAGAATAGACGCAGGTCGATTGCTAACAAGAAACGTACCGTTAACCACTTCGTTGTCGGCCCTCGCTTCGTTTGCATTCAAATTGTACGCTCGCCCACGAGCGGGATTCACATTGACGTTGACGTTCGCATTCGGGTTCGCGTTAGCATTCACGTTTGCATTCACCAGTCTCGGACAGTTGTTGCGGAAGTGACCATACTCTCCACAATTAAAACATGAACCCGGTGGGAATCTCACAGCAATCCCCTGACCCGGAGCTGGAACCTGAGCAACCTGATTCTGTCCCAAACGACAAACATAGGCCAAATGCCCAAGTTTACCACACGTTGTGCATTGTTTGCAAGCTTGTTGTGCAACGTGATGACCGTTGCAACGAGCACAATGAGGTGCGGTACCAGCATACGCTTTCTTTGCAGGTGGCTGAGCCGGTGGGTTCTGCGGGTTCTGAGCAGTCTGTGCTGTAACAGCAAAATTCTGGGCACCCTTACGCTTCCTCGACTTCTTCGATGACTCACCTTCCTTACCCTTACCCTTTTTCTTGTCCTTCCCTGAATCAGTCGCCTTCTTTTTATCACCCTTGCGGGTGAGTTTACCCTTCCTGACTTGAGTCTCAGTCAGGGTAGCAGACAACTCGATTGCTTGACGAAGGGTAGTAGGATTAACACCGGTCACAATCTCCAGAATAGAATCGGGTAAACCATCGATATATCTCTCGATTGCTTTCTCTAGAGGGGTAACCATGGTGGGACACAATAGACTGAGTTCCTCAAAACGATCCGTGTACGCACGGTGTTCAGCCCCATCTTGCTTTAAATCGTCAAACTCTCGCTCCAAAGACCGAATTTCATGACGAGGACAAAACTCCTTCATCATGAGAGCCCGAAGCTCTTCCCATGTTTGTGCCAACGCCACTTCGGCACCCCTGTCGCGCATAATACCATTCCACAGGTAAGCGCTCGCTTCTCAAACACGCTCGAAGCAAATTCAACCTTACGCGCATTCGGACACTGCACATGTCTGAATGTGCTCTCGATACTCTCAAACCACTGTAGGAGCACAGTTGCTCCTTGCGACCCAGAAAACTTAAGCGGCTTTGCAGTATTGAAATTCTTGAAGTTGCACGGCGCATTGTTGTTGTTATTATTGTTGTTGAATATCTCGTGGACTTGGGTCACAACGCCGGGAAGCACAGCAGCCACTTGCTGAGAGACCAGGGCTGCGATTTCTTCAATAGTAAAAGATTGTGCTTCACGTCGAGGAGGCATTGTCTAACAAGGAAATAGGAGAATCGAGTGAGGTTGAAAATCAGGAAAACAAAAGAGGTATCGACAAAACACAAGAGAGGCGATCATTCATTCGTTACCCCGAACAAACTAACGACACGCAGTGACTAATCAAAGTAAATAGGTCAAGAATAATGTATCGCGAAGACATCTGATTGTCGCATCGAGGAGGCATTCTAAAAGGGGAAACATGAAAGGAAACGAGTGAGAGAATTAGACGAAAAGAAAGAGATGAAACAAATCTGATGAAAGCAAGGATAGTGGTCATTTGTTTGTTACTACAAAGCAACAAATGACCCCGGTGATCAATCAAAGTAAATAGGTCAAAAATAATGTATCGCGAAGACATGCTCGCCTATAAGTGGACACTCACCCCAAGAGTTCCCAGGTAAGAGTGACTGGTCCGATTATGTGGATTTGTACGAACACTCTAGCCTTAGATAGAAAACCCAGGGTACATGCATTCACTCTTCCAGTTTTCACGTGTTCACATTATTTAGACCCAAACTTTTGACGAGATTTTGAAAACTTAGAGGGTTCAAAACCTTACAACAGAGGGTTCAAAACCTAGTAATCAATCATCCTAGAATGGATGATTAATTTTCAAAGCGGATTCGAAAATTGTGTTCTCGTTGTGGTTATCACCTAAGGATAGGTGACGATTTTGTTTTAACAATCTAAACGCAAATAAACTTGCGTTGGGGTCCTAGAAGTTATAGTCTAGGTCAAAGAATTACTAATAACCTAATTCCCTATAACCATTGGCTCTGATACCAACTCTTCTGTCACACCCCGACCACGTAAAACAACAAAGCATGGCGGAAACGTCGGGGAGTGTTGTTACAGAATTATCGTTTCATAACCATGGATGCAAAAAGTGTTTCGTTTTATTGATAATATTAAACATTAACATTGTTTTAACACATAACAAACAAGTTTTATATTGACTATCATTGTTTTATGTCACTAAGGTCTCATCCAGATCCTATGTGACGCATGCTTCCTAGATCGTCAATCAAGCAACAACACTTGAAACATATGTAAAAACAAAGTCAGCAAAGAAATGCTGGCGAGTACATAGGTTTTATAAGAGTATCGGAATCATGGCTTGTTTACTTATATTGCAATACCTCGAAAACCTTGTTTTTAAAAGTGTATAATATTGCAACATGATTAACCAACTCAAATCAAGATGGTTATAATTTATAAAATTGCGTAGCCATGATTCTTAATCCAAAAGCTTTTTGTTTTAGAAAACCATCTTGTAAAACATCTCGTATAAACTCGTTAATAAAACTCGTATATTATTTTGAGATCATCGTTGTGTGACATTGTTTCAATATCATTTACCCAAGTGAACTAAATAACGCCACGGTATGTAATATGTTGAAAACACTTATATATAAGAAGTACCAGCGGCGTATCTACCATGTTTTCACCACATTACACCCGTCCCGTTATCTAAACACTAGCCAATAACCAATCGTTTACCCAAATCGTTTAACATCGTTTCCAAATCGTTTACTCGTCGTTTCCAAATCGTTTACTCGTTTAAATCGTTTAAATCATCATCGTTTTAATTGTGAAAGCTTATATATGGTCGTCTCGTTAATAACATTCAAACCTTCGTGACTCGACTACCTCATTCCTCGCTTCTCGTATTAACAAACCTCCAAAGGGTAAGTTAATAATTTCAGATTCAGTCGTTACCCACAACACCCACACATAACCATGGGTATAGTGCAATAACGGGATTTGTCAGATCCTATGGTACCATAACCTAATACTGGTCGGTTCGGCCAAAATTAATGAATGTCGTTCGTTATGTAACTACAACCAACAAGTTCATTCACATTATCGAAATCGTTATTAGTTTAGTATAAATCGTTCTATTCGTTTTTGAAATCATCGTTTAAACCTTGAAAACATTTTGTACATATGAATCACCCCAAAACAATTGAAAATAGTAAAATAGGGGTCTATGTACTCACATGTAGTGCAAGGTATCCTCAATCAATAGTACTTCAACAAACTCGAGTAAACCAGAGAAATCAAGCAGCACCTAGTAATCGAACCACTAGTCAAACAATAGACGCCTAAATCGGAAGATCGGACAGAATGAGGTCTTGCAACCAAATGAGTGTTGGAACTCATGTGATATGGTTTAACAAAGCCTACATCCTAAATGAAACCTAACCTAAGTGCTTTCGACCCATCGCGACCCATTAAGGTAGCTTATGCTACTTTAACGCGTCGTGCGCGCAAACGCTCGTTCGAGACGTCTAACTAGTCCTATGACAAGTATTATATGCCTATACAAGTTTAATCATGTTGTATAATCAGTTATGTGATAAAAGTTTAGGTTACTTATGCTTAATTACCAATTATGCATGAAAAGGGCATTTTGGTCATTTACCTAAGGCATATAAACTACTTATCATACAACCATCTAAACTAGGTGACCATAAGTTATAACCTCGGAAGGTTATTCCCTATGCTACTATGGTCACCTAATGTGTTTGGTCGGATCCTAATGATCGACCAAACGGGTCGGGTTCGAAAATATAAGCAATTGATTAGATCGCTTACCTTTACGACCCTATATAAGCACTAAACTAAAAGTGATGAGCTAAGCATGTTAAAACATGCTTAACTAAGTTAGAAAACAGGTTTTGATATCAAAACAAACGGTTTTGATATCCTAGAGTAGTTTGGTTACAAAATACGCGTAAATGCGCATTTTGGCCGAAACTTCGACTCGTCACTGAGCCTAGATAACGTGGTAATCAGTAGGTATAGTCACTAGGGGCTATAACCATCGTGATTACACTCACGTTATGAAGTTCAAACGAACTTCACATTGACCATAAATTGGTCAATGCAGAAAGTCAAACGCAGTTTGACTTTAACGCTAAAACGAATGAAAAGAACGAAAGAACACTTACAAAGGGTCCCCGCAAGATTTGATTCCAAGTAATCTCAGGTAGGAAGTGAGTAATCACAAACACTTAGAGAAAAACTCAGATCAAATGTGGGTTTGTAAGAAGTGGGGGTTGGGTATTTATAGATTTCCTTGAACCGTTAAGATCGTTTATCGTAAATCATGCTTCAATCTCACCCCTACACTTGTTGCAATTCCATGGTACCCCAAAATGCCCCCCCATTATCAGGAAATAACATGTGGAATTGGGTTTTGAGTGTGTAACAGCTGGAAACAGGCTGGAAGGAAGTTTCTAATGTTCTGGGACATGCTTACGGACTGTAAGACCCAGAACCATACGGTCCATAAGGACCTGCAGACCAGCAAAGTTTCAGTTTTGGCAGTTTTGGTCCCTGTGCGCGTATCGTCGTGTTTTGGCACTTCTAACACCCGTCAAGCCCATTTTTAAGCTTCACAAGGATGTTAAA
Organism: Helianthus tuberosus; assembly: GCA_030545235.1. NCBI lineage: Eukaryota > Viridiplantae > Streptophyta > Magnoliopsida > Asterales > Asteraceae > Helianthus > Helianthus tuberosus. Next base: position 136,704,886 of record CM060357.1, read on the forward strand.
GCATTGGGAACATGAAACATGCTCAAAATTATCTCGGATGTCGGTTTGTTTGGCCATACGGTTGCGTTGTTCGGTTAATTACGACGGAAGTCGTAACGAACGCAAAAACGGTCCAAATTGAGCGACGAATGTAATTTTCTTATGCCAAACACTAAAATAAAATATTTTAATGCTTACATAAATTTTTGGATGTCCGGATGTATTCAGAACGTAAGTTATGTGCGAAAATGCAAACTTGTACACTTTTTGACTCTTTTAGTCCCTGAATGAGCATAAAGTTTATTTTAGCACACCGAACCCCTCAAAGCCTATTTCTAAGCTATGTAAAGGTTATTTAGGGTATGTTTAACTTATGATCAAGTTCCGGAATGTTCGTTACTATACAAATCGGCATAGTTTCGCAGTTTGACACAAATAGTCCCTGCGATCGAACAAAGTTGATTTCGACACACCAAACCATTCAAAACTTATTTCTAAGTTATGTGGGGGTTATTTAAGGTATGATAAGCCTATGTCACTATTCCGGAGTGTTTTTCGCATTATACTGACTGCGTTTACGCACCAGTTTGCGTATAACCTTCCAGAACGCGATTTAAAGCTTGCAATCGGAATCGAATCGAATTGAAAATTCACCAAACACAAATACACACATAGAAACACCAAAACACATATAATAAAACCAAGGCACATTGTTTTATTAATAATCATCATTGTTTTACATCGTACATCGATTACAGAACACAGTTGTCACACTTCGAGTGGAACTTGAAGTCCTTCTTCAGCTAGACACTTCTTTAAGTTTGAAACGTGGAAGACAGGTTGAACGTTGTTGAGTTCTTCAGGTAGGTCCAGTCGATACGCAACCTTCCTAATCCTTTCAAGAATCCTAAAAGGACCTACGTAGCGAAGAGTGAGTTTCCCTTTCTTACCAAAACGAACCACACCCTTCCAAGGGGATACCTTGAGAAGTATAAAGTCACCTATCTCGAATTCCAGAGGTTTGCGACGCTTGTCGGCGTAGCTCTTTTGTCGGCTTCTAGCTTTCAACAAGTTGTCTCGAACCTGTAAAATCTTGTCCGTTGTCTCTTGTATAAGTTCGGGACCGGTAATTTGAGCTTCTCCAATCTCGTGCCAACAAATAGGCGAACATCACCTATGACTATACAATGCCTCGAAGGGTGCCATTTGAATACTCGCATGATAACTGTTGTTGTACAAGAATTCGATCACAGGCAAGTGCATATCCCAGTTGCCACCAAAATCGATTACGCATGAACGAAGCATATCCTCTAGAGTTTGGATAGTACACTCTGTTTGTCCGTTAGACTGGGGATGAAAAAAGGTGCTAAGGTTAAGATGAGTACCCATAGCAGATTAAAAAGTTTGCCAAAGACGAGACGTAAAGCGACCATCACGATCGAAAATGATGTCAATGGGGATACCATGACGACAAATAATTTCAACGGTGTAGATTCGAGCCAATTTCTCAACTTTGAAATCTTCGCGAATGGGGAGAAAGTGAGCGGATTTGGTCAATTGGTCGATGATAACCAAATACTGTCATGACCAGAAGAAGTATGAGGAAGTTTGGTGATAAAGTCCATTACAATACTCTCCCATTTCCAGACAAGAATTTCTGGTTGTTCGAGCAAGCAAGAGGGACGTTGGTGTTCAGCTTTAACCTTTGAACAAGTGAGACATTTCCCAAAGAAAGTGGCGATATCTTTCTTCATTCCAAGCCACCAATAGGATGTACGCATGTCTTGATACATCTTATCAACACTAGGATGAATAGAATATATAGATTAGTGTGCCTCCTTCATCAGAAAGTCTCGAAGGTTATCACGATTAGGAATCCAGATGCAATTGAGATAGTATTGAATACCATCGGATTTAGACACAAGATCTTCTTCAACACCACCTCGTATCTCGTAAGAGAGGCTACCCTCATTAACAGACACGTATTGGGATTCACGAATGTGGTTTTGAAGATCGTTGACGAGTTGGAAACAACGAATACCTTTAACATGAGTTTTACGACTAAAAGCGTCGACTACTACATTCGCCTTACCTGGATTATAGTGAATTTCGCAGTCGTAGTCGTTTAACAACTCTACCCAATGACGTTGACGCATGTTCAGTTACTTTTAGTTGAAGATGTGCTGAAGGCTCTTATGGTCGGTGAAGACCACACGCTTAGTACCATAATGGTAGTGTCGCCATATCTTCAAGGCAAAAACAACTGCGCCAAGTTCAAGGTCATGCGTAGTGTAGTTCTTCTCATGTATTTTGAGTTGCCTTGACGTGTAAGCGATAACCTTGTCTCATTGCATAAGGACGCAACCAAGGCCAAGGTTTGAAGCATCGCAATACACGACGAAGTCGTCATTACCATCAGGAAGCGCGAGAATAGGAGCATTGCATAGCATGTCCTTGAGCGTTTGGAAAGATTCCTCTTGTTCAGGACCCCAAACAAAAGGTTTCTCTTTTTTAGTCAAGGAGGTAACATGAACGGCGATTTTCGAGAAGTTAGAAATGAAACGATGATAGTAACCAGCTAGACCAAGAAACGAACGAATTTCAAACGGAGACTTAGGAGCAATCTAGTTCTTCACAACTTTGATTTTTGCAGGGTCAACGTGAATACCAAGTTCGTTGACGGTATGACCAAGGAATTGAACTTCTTTCAGCCAAAATACACATTTAGAGAACTTGGCGTAAAGACGCTTAACGCGTAGAAGCAGAAGGATAAGACGCAAGTGTCGCTCGTGCTCTTCCTGAATCTTGGAGTAGATGAGAATATCGTCGATGAAAACGATCACATAACGGTCTATGTACGCTTTGCACACGCGGTTCATCAAATCCATGAAAATAGCAGGTGCGTTGGTCAAACCAAAGGGCATGACCACGAACTCATAATGGCCATAACGCGTTGAAAAAGCGGTTTTGGGTATATCTTCTTCGAGGACTCGAAGTTGATGATAACAAGAACGAATATCGATCTTGGAAAAGCAAGTCGCGCCTTGTAGTTGATCGAAGAGATCATCATTATGTGGAAGAGGGTATTGGTTTTTGAGTGTGAGCTTGTTGAGCTCACGATAGTCAATACACATACGGAACGATCCATCTTTTTTTTTTTCCGAATAAGACGGGAGCGCCCCAAGGAGAAGTACTAGGGCGTATAAAGCCTTTATCAAGAAGCTCTTGAAGTTGGCTCGAAAGCTCTTGCATCTCAGAGGGTGCTAAATGATAAGGAGATTTAGCGATACAAAAATATATCTATACTAATTGCTCAATTTTGCGTTTCTTGTGTGAATAGCCCGTTTGGTTCTTACAAATCTAGAACTTGTCAAAACAATACGTTCCAAATCCTTACCGACATAGATCCAAGTAAGTGAATGATAGAGGCATTAGGACTAAACCCATTTTTTCTAAACCTTTTTTTTTCTTTTCATCCCTCGCCAAAAAAATCCCCTTAGTTAAACCCCTTTGAGCCCTAGCCCTTTCGTTTCTAAACCCGAAAAAATATAAACTTTTGCAAAAACAACCACCCACATCCACAAAACTTTTTATTTACACCATTTATTTTTGGAGAAAGTTCGGTTATAAAATTACAAGTATGGCTTAATTTCAAGTGTCTTAAAAAAATAATAAAGTCTTTTTTGCTAGGCCACAAAGCAATGGAAAAACCAACACTTTTTACGTTTTACACCATTTTACCCAAACACACCTACCCTAGACAAAACCTACCCTTTTTATAGCCCTCTTGATATTTACGAGAATTAAAACATCAAAAAGGAGGAGGTTTGATTGTTTGTCACGCCTATAGTAGGAGTAAATTCCACACCGGGTCTGAGCGTTTTCACTTAAACAACTTCGACCGATTGTTGAGTGACCACTTGTGAGGTGCGTAAATTTGTATATAACTAAATAGAATTTTATACAGGCATGTTATGCCCAATTTTTTTTTTCTTAATATATGTTTTAAATAAATCATGACGAATAAGGTTGTAAATAAAATAAAAACAAAATAAATTTAGAACTTGGATTCCCGACACTCTAAAGATAAACCCAAAACTTCTCTTCTACCAATTCTGTTGAGTGTGTAAGCCACATTATAGAGTTTTGCTTGAGGACAAGCAAAGATTAAAGTGTGGGGGTATTTGATGTGCGTAAAATGCAACATATAAATTACATCAAACAAGGCGTAAAATCAACCCCTTTTCGATACTAATTTTGGAAAAAGCATGTTTCTTTGTTTACTTTTAATTTACAGGATCAAAAGAGCTTAAACAAATAAAAGGAACAAATTAACAGCAGAAACCAACACAAATACAAAAAAGAATGATTGACACGACTCGCCGAACCCCCATCCACATACAAAACAACCAAAATAACAAAATCAGAAGCTTAGGCATGTGGCCGTGCCCTAGTCAAGATTCCCTGCAAGAAAAAGACAAACAAAAAACGACAAGGGATACGGGGCTGTGTCACCTCAGCACGGGCCATGGTCAACTCTCATATTCGCAAATCTGGTTTCGTACAACAAGTACAGAAGACACGGGGCCATGTCATTGACACACGGGGCCGTGTCGTTGACACACGGGGCCGTGTGTGTAGAAGAGCTAACAGAGCATTAAATGAAGACAGAGAAAATGAAGGACACGGGGCCATGCCCACCAGGCACGGGGCCTTGTGAGTCTACTGTTTCCATCTATAAATAGAGTTGCTTGGCTCAGTTGCAAACCATCCCTTGGCAAACCACTTCTCTAACACTTTTCCATCAATCCACCATCACTACAACACCAACACCCACCACGTCATCCATCTTTCATCTTTTAGAGTGTGTAGTAGTCTCGGGATCCAAGATCCATCGTAAGAGTTCTTGTCAATCAAAGGCCATGTTTGGCTAAATCTCTTACATCACTTGGTGAAGACAAATCTTTTATGTATTACTTTTGATTTCCACTCTTTGGCAACTTTTATTTGGATAAATATTAATGACTTTAATAACTAGGTTTTTATATTGAAGGTGAACTTTATTTGATAATTTCTTAATGTTTTATTGATTCACTCGTTCGTGTCTTTACGGTCTATATAAAGCGCGTTAACTGCCTCGAAGGGGGTTAGAAGGGTGTTTGGGTGAAGCTCTTGCCTCGTTCACTGTATAGATCCTGCGAGGACCTGAATCAAGCTTATTAGGACTTCCCTTGAGGCAGATAACATCAAATCGGGGGAAGTAAGAACGGATTGAAATCCCTTATAACTAAACTACTATTAAAACTTTAAACCGGCCTTGCGGGTAGTATCCCTGCTGACTCAGACCAATAGGTTGAGGGTAACGCCGCCTTCACAAGAGGGGCCTACCACTTTTCGTATTAATAACGTATTTAATTATTTTTCAATAATCTAACCTTGCGGAATTGTATCATTGCTGACTCAGACCAATAGGTTGAGGGTAACGTCGCCTTCACAAGAGGGGCCTACCACTATAACTAAGACAATCTCTTAAAAAGCCCAAAGTGTGGAAATCATCAAAGAATACATAAAAGAGGAGTTGGAACTAAGTGATTCCTTCTTGTCTATTTTTTTCCTTTCATTTTACGTTTTTATTTTCTAACTTATCTTTTAAAACTTTCAAAACTTTTATCAAAATTTGGTTAGATTAGACGTTAACGATAAGCCGGTATTAAAAGCTCTTATGTCCTTGGACAACCTCAGTATCCTACCATCACTATACTACGTCTACGATGGGTGCACTTGCCCTAACGTGTGTAGAGTGATAGTATTGTATCGTGTTTTATAAATTTAAAGCTTGATCCATGAGTAAAAAGTGCTTAAAATATATCTAAAATTTATATGCACACCCCACACACGTCAATAGCGCTATTAGGTTCGACAAACCTCACGCCATGCTGGGAGCCGGGCGTGAACTTTTGACCTTAACTTTATATCAATGACGATAGACATTGATATGGGGTACAACAACTAACTACTGTCAAGGATTCAGTACTAAATAGTTTAGTGGCTTAACCGCCGATTAGCCACCCAAGACATGTTTTTAATAAACTAATCTATTTGAAACTTACTTTACTTTAAAATTGAAACTGTGAACTCGCTAACCTTTGTTGATACACTAGCATGCTTTGCAAGACGTTAGGTACAACATGGGAGCTTGCAGCATTTGGAGTGTCGTGGCCGGCATTAAACCATTGGCCTTAAATTTTATAAAACACTGTGGTTTTTAACTTTTGTTTGGATTTTACGTTTAGGTTCCGCTGTTTATTTAAACTATGTTTTGGACACTTAAATCTTAATCACTAATCGTGTTTATTGTGATGATGTTAATAACTTTTATACTTGGTTCAACATGATTAGTGGCTTGATCCTGGTCAATCGCACGCCTCGGGGTAAAACCCTGCGTGTGGATTTTGAGGGTGTGACAGATTGGTATCAGAGCCATTGGTTATAGTGAACTTGGTTTAAAACTTTTGAGAAAAACCAGACTATAACCTCTTCTGTACCAAAAAAGGCGCAACGACACTACACTCCAAAATGCAAGTCCCAATATCTTTACTGCATATACTACATATGTGCCTACTTGATATTTACTCATGCATTGCATCCAAGATATGTCTAGTTCTCGAGACCCAAATGGTAAGAAACCAGTTGACACCAACTCATTCTCTAAAACCCCAAAATCATTCCCTGGTTCGAGAAAAGTTGAACGTGAGAAACGTCTCCTATAGATGCCTGATCTCGATGAGTCTTCTACGTGTCCTAGCAAGAAACCTCGGGACCTAACTCTCGAAGAGGCAACAACGGAAATCCAGTTGCTAAGGGAAAGTCAAGTTTTTATGATTCAACAACACAACAACTTGGTCGCCTATGCAAGGAAACTGCAAGCACAAGTGGTCAACTTGCGCTATGACTCGGACCATAACCCCAACATAGTTCTTGCTGTGGATGACATTTGACATCACCATCTATCTCTTTTGCATTTCTATTGCTTTCCACTTAACTTAGATGAGGAGTGTTGCTCTTCATCCGATAACTGATACTGGATTTAATATTTGATTTAGAACACATTTGTAGAACTTGCAAACGATTCTAATGAAAATTTTTATTTGGATATTATGCGTTGTGGTTAAATCTTCTTTTATTTTACTTATGCCATTATGATGAATTATATGCGTTATATCATTCTCATTTTTGTATTTGTGAATGTAAAGACAATGAGCAGACATGGTAGAGGACGCGGTGGAAGCAACATGACGCAGGACCAGCTCACAGTCATGATCAATGAGCGAGTTGCCGAGGCTCTGAAAGCCTACCAGGCAGCCCACTCGGGAGGTAAAACAATCATTCTGTACCATTCTAGGATGTTTAAATCCTATTTCTTTGTTATCTTAGCTCTCTTATTCTCATCCGCCTTGCTTTTATGCTACAGGTCAACCTGCTCAACCCCCAACCTGTACTTTCAAACTGTTTATGGAATGCGAGCCTTGTTTCTTCAACGGTACCGAAGGTGCAGTTTGTCTACTACATTGGGTTGATAATGTGGAATCTGTCTTTGAAATGTGTAACTGTCCCACCATTAGCTGGGTCAAATTTGAAACTGGTACTCTAGAAGGGAATGAGCTATCTTGGTGGAATGCGTAGGTGCAAATGCTTGGCCTGCCAGATGCTAATACTACACCTTGGAATGATTTCAAGGATTTGCTTAAGGAGGAGTATTCTCATCGGGATGACATATAGAAGCTAGAAATGGAATACTACAATCTCAAGATGGTCGTTTCAAAGATTGAAGCTTACACCAAGCGGTCAAACGATCTGGCTGCTCTCTGCCCCAACGTGTCTGAACAACTATACAAGCGAATTGAACTCTATCTCAGCGGTCTGGTCCCAAAAATTCCAAGTTTGGTGACCTCTGCCAACATGCCTTCGATTCAGCGAATTATCAGACTAGCTCACAAGCTCACGGATCAAGCGGTTGAACAAGGCAAGCTGCCCAAACGAAATTCTTCAGTCCCTGGCACTTCAACTAATAACAAACACAAATGGGACGAAAATCAAGGCAAGGGTTCCATTCTACCCAACCCCTACCACAACAAAAGCTTGTGACTTTATTCTATCAAAAAAAAATCTCTCTAGTTGCTTGAAATAAATAAGTAAATTTATTGCTTATAAGCATTTAGTTAGTTCATAAGTCACAAACAATTTTTCAAAAGAAAACCGACATTTTACGCCTTTACCCACTTTTCAAACAAAACTACCCCACCCTTAACCAAAAACCTACCCATTCAAAGTCCTCTTGATACTTACAAAGATTAAGTTAAAAAGGAGGAGGTTTAATTACTTGTCAAGCATATGGTAGGAGTAAGCTCCATATCAGGACAGAGTGTTTCACTTATACATATTCGGCGGAGTGTTGAGTAATCACTTGTGAGGTATGCGAATATATTTATATAGCTAAATTAAATTTAAAAGATATGTTATGCCCAAAAATATTTGTTTTTCTTAAAAAAGTTCTAAATAAATCATGACGAATAGGATTGTAGATAAAATAAAAACAAGAATAAAAAGCACTTAGATTCTCGACATCTACAAACAAGACCCGAAAAATTCTCTTCTACCTATTCCATTTGGGTGTGTAAGCAATATTAAAGAGTTTTGCTTGAGGACAAACAAAGATTCAAGTATGGGAGTATTTGATATGCACCAAATGCAACATATAAATTATATCAAACAAGGTAGAAAACAACCCTTTTTAGTCCTAATGTTGAAAAAAAATGTGTTTCTTTGTATACTTTTGATTTTCAGGATTAAAAGAGCTTAAATGTACAAAAGGAACAAATTAACGACAAAAACAAGCATGAATACAAAGAAAGGGAAGTTGATACACTATACTGACCCTCCGAGCTTCACCCCGAGACCAAAAACAACAAACCAGAAGCCAATCACGGTCCGTGCTTGTCGGGCATGTGGTCGTGCCCCACTCAAGATTCCTTGAAGAAAAAGACAAATAGAAGCAGACAAGGGACACGGGGCCGTGTCTCATGGACAAGGGCCGTGTTCAACTCTCAGATTTGCAAATCTTGGATCGTACAACAAGTATAAGGACCACGAGTTACACCCCAAAAACTTCGTAGCGGAATTTAAAACGTAGTGGTGACGGAAGTTGGTGCCCATTTCTATCTTGACGTTTGATGCATTATATTGTTGGACATAATTACTTATTTAAAACATAGATTTTAAACTTAACGTCCCAAAACACGACATAACTATGACATGATAATGTTGTCTTTGATCCTCACGGATCTTATTACATTTGTCCCATAAACATTTAAAGTTAGTCCAACATATTTAAGTGATAAAACTTGCATCAACAACCACAAGATACGCCATGATTCCCGAATCTGAACTCAAGTACCTGTAGAACACGTTTAAAATCAAGTGTCAACACAAAGGAAGGTGAGTTCACATATTAAAATTTAACAATTTGATCCTAAGGAAAAGCTTTCTAGTTATCTGTTTATAATAAAACATCCATATAATTTTTAGAAAGTCCATTTATTTCCTTAATAAAATCCATGGGTCATCCGTCGTAAATTTGAAAACCCGACATCATGCCATTTTCCCAAGTTTTGTATATTAAATTTATAGCGTCAACTTTCAGACTCGTATGTTAGCTAAACAATACGAATTATATATTTACCATGTAGGGATAATCAATGCTAGATAATAAACATAATTTAAATTCTTCGTTTGACTTGACACGGGGCGACTAGTCACGACGGGGTTGTCAACCCGATAGATCTACCAACAATTCATCGCATGCAATACTTAAATGATTAAACGACATCATTGGCGCTTGGTCCATATTGAGACCATTTATGATGTCTGCCTCTTGTACAATATATATCCTACTAATATGACAAATTTAATATATGATGTTGTACGAATCCCCTGAAATCCCCACCGAAATGTAAGCCTATGCCGATACTTACTCTCTTGAGATCAAGCAAATTCGTTCCAACTATACGGTTGTTTCCCCCAAACATATATTCATCAAAAACGTTTTATCTCTAAACGTATAATTTATCAAAACTCCATATATTTTCAATGAAAATATATAATTTATATTAAAAGGTATGTTTTAATCCAAAAACATTATTAAACCCTTTTTGGCGTGTTCTACCCCAAAACATATACAAAACAGTAAAAAGAGGGGTTTAGTGACACTCACCTTTGGGTGCGTATTTTAAATAGCGCAATCCCACAGATTGATTTCTACACGCCCTATTATATGTAGGAACGATTTTTAAATCAATATATCATAAAATTCCTAAGTTTCTCCGTTTCTTAAAATTGTCACATAACTTTGAGATTTTCTCGAAAAATCATCGTTTTTTTATTATGTTGGCATGTTATTATATGTATGAGTCCATATATATATATTTAAGATTTTTGCAACTTGAACGATTTTACTGGTGACCGTTATCATGTAAATCCATTAACACTCCCGTTTATACGTAATATATCTACGATTTGCGTGTCGTAATATATATATACATAAACGTTCACATAATTTATTATTGAAACATGCGTAATCTTGTTAACTTGTCTATTTTGTCATTTTAAGCCAAATATACATAAAATAACTTATATGTATCAAATTTAATGCTCGACAAACAAGTTATACATTTAACGCAACTTTTACTGATTCTATCACATAAAACGCACAAGTATACATGCATAGTCTAAATTTCCAATATCATGTTAAAACTTAACATATTTTCACATTCACATGTTTAAGTCACATAACACATTTTATCACATAAAGTTCACTCAAAACAACCCATACTAGTGTACATTGAGAAATACATATTTTAGCGATTTGGGAACGTTTTCGGGCGTCGGAAGTCACGTATGACCAACCAAACACCAAGTAAACTTAAAATTAGTTAAATTACTTATTTTTAAACTAAAAGTATCAGTTTACTTAATGATCTAAATCAGTTTAATAAAAAACATTTGAAAAGCCGATTTTTGACCGTCTTAACGCATAGTTTTGCGTTAAACGTTACTATAATCATACCAACTCGGAATGACTTGATATTTTAACACAATACATATTATTTACTGATTAAAATAGTGGTTATAATCAGATTAGTGCAGTTTTTGTGTAAGTCACATAAATCATACGATTTCACGTATTTTACAACCTCTAATGCACCAAGTAGAACATGCAAAGCTAGTAATCATTATGACAAAAGTATATACCATTAAACACTTCAAATACTTACATTTTTAGTGTTTATAATTTGATTAAAATTTATTTTTTACTAAAACATGCTCAAATCATCATTTCATGATCATATTCCATCATGCATGATCTAGTAAATGCATCTAATGCATCCATAACATGTTCTAATCATTTTGTATAAACTTGAATGCATCTAGAATTTATTTAACTCATGTTTCTCATACTCAAACATTCCAACATTCATATGATCATCATTCATTCATTTATTTTAAATGCAAGACATACACCTTCTAACATATTTAAGTCTTTTAATCATTAAAAATTTACATGCATGTGTATATATACATATATACATAGACAACACATATACATACATGCATAAACCTCCAAAGTTTTACTTTTTATCATATCCATTTTGTAGGAATGTTTTCAGACCCGAACGAGTTAATCAGAAGAGTTTTTCACCAAAACTAGAGGCGGAAACAAGTGTTTCGGTGGTATTTCAACTGTCTTCACTTTAAACTGTTGTTTTTATTGATCAGAAAGCTTTTTACATGCACGACAACACTTCGGCAGCACTTCGTGGCTCACCGGAAGACAACACATACAACTCCCTCTAACTGATTTCGCTCCACGGACCTATTTATAGGCCATGCTATTCCGCTTGAACAAGACATGATAAGTTCAAGCGGAATCACTTCAAAACCATACAAGCGAAATCAGACTATAACATGTTCGAGCGGAATCATGAACTGGGTTTCGCTTGAAATGACAGGATGTCATTTCAAGCGGAATCACTCCTAAATACACTTTTCTAGGATTTCGTGTCCTATACACTCTATTTATAATCAAGACTCGATACAAGACGTAGGCGACAGACGGATACACCAACAAACTCCCCCTCGGATGTTGACGGAGTCTTCAGTGTCGAGTCTTCGGTTGTCAAACCTTCAGTCTTTATCAGTCTTTGTGCTTCTCTCCGAAGTATTCTTCATTGTAAGCATCTTCAATCTCTATCTTCTCTCTTCAATCTCACTTGCACAAATGCAGTTCCATGATCAATACTGGATCTAACTGCCTCTTCTATTTTGTCTTTAGACTCCCCCTCTCAATGTGCTGGGATCGTAGTCTGGAAATTTACTTCATACCTGCAAAATTCTCTACCACACACATAAGTTTCTCAAAGATTAAATCTTTAAAATTTAGAAACTATTTGCAGAAAATATTCAAAATGTTTTGTTCTCTGCAAACCACTTGTAAAAACTTCTTCATACACTCTCTCCCAAACCTGTTCATCAAGTTTAGCACTTGGAATTTTGAACATCAGCCTTCCAACAACAGTTGTCGAAAATCTTTTTGGAATTTTACAAAATTTATGCTAAAACACACTTAAAATATTTTTATATTTTTTTTAAAGAGAATGCAGTAAAGAAATATTTACAAACAATATTTTTGTGAGTTCGTGCAAGAGGATCATATCAGTTTTTGAGACAAATCACTAACACCGTTAAGCTTGATTTCATTTTAAGTTCTAAACAATTCACCTAGATTGTCAGTATACAGGTCCATTTAAATTTTCACACAAAGTTCAATTGTTTCGAGATACGTGATTAATGTCCTAAGGACTTAAACTTATTCGCGTGTCCCACTACTTGAATAAACTCCCGTATCCAGATCCCAATATTCAGTCTTACAGGTGAGTATACCACATATGATATCTGTAAAGGGGTTAAATTGCGAGGGCCGTGAGAGCTCAGGTCGATACTTCCGTATACGCAGAGAGATGATGGCTTCGACTTTTGGTGTGTCCCCTTTAGAGGAGCTTTTCTTCAACAGCAATGATTATCAATTTTATTGTTTCATCATTTTTGCTGAGGGCTTGTGCTATATTTCAAGCATTTGCAGAAAGTATTATACGGGGACTAGGTCAGAATTTCCATTCAGCAGAAGTCCTGGGATAATACCCCATATATCATTGAGTATAAAGACCTACTATCTCAGCAAGAGGGACCTTTCAAACAAGATTTCGGGGGTTACCCATATATCCAAGAAATGTTCCCCACGAGATAAACAAGTTTGAATTTAGGTTTATATCTCGTCACAATCTACTAAATGTGCAAAAACCTACTGGCACATCCACAGTGAGATTGTTTATCACATTTTTAACTTTCCATTTCTTTAGCGTGTTGTGATAGTCCACTGATGTACTATCATTTCCTCTTTTATGCAACAAACACTCATTTTTCATTTTATCATGTTTTTTGGCTTTTTCAAATTTTCTAATGTTTTTGGATTTTCTGAAATTATACTACCCCTAAAATACAAATACATCTAAAAAAAATTGAAAACAAACTGTACAAGAACATGAAAACTGATATCGAATTGCCTCAATTCTCCATCCACTTGGCATAAACAATCAGAACTCCCCCTCACAACAAACTATATTCCCATTATGATCTCAAAACACTTAAGTTTGTTTTAATCAAAATGGTTTTTCCAGAAAATTAGTTTTGTTGATTTTACCATTTGTAGGTTCGGGGAAAACTCATCACATTGTTTACCAACACTTTTAAATGATAGTTAAATCAAGTTCAACTAAATGACCTTGATTAACCACTTGTAAGATCAAATATCAAACATTTTCAACCAATCATCATCTGTTGGTTGAATTCTCAAGGTGCCGATTCCTACTCCACACTTACCAACCTGGGAGTTCCGGCAAGTCACACTTATACAAAAACAATTTTCATAAACAATGAATGATGCCGATTCATGCTCCACGATTACCAACTAGGGAGCTCCGGCATGTCAGGTTTTTATTCTTTGAAAAATATAGACACCCAGGCCTGACCATCCTTGGGTGTAACCACTTCTTCACTGTTACATTCAACCGATCTGTGAACACTCCTTTTGGAAGCATAGAATTCTTTCACTCCTTTGGCCTTACCATCGACCATTTTTCCAAAAATGTGTTTCACATTTCTGTTGAAAGCTTTATCAACATCAAATTTCTTCTTGTCAGAATAAAATTGATTTGAAATTTCAACATTTCCAACTTTCTTCTTAAAATTTTCTGCCCGCAAAGGTGGAAAATTCACATCATCCACTTTTGGAACTAATTTCTCAATTTTTTCGTCGACACGTGGCTCCTCTGATTTTGTGGAATCAGATTCATCACCAGAACTGTTTCCTGAACCCTTAACCACCCATATTTGGTTTTTCAGATTTTCTTTTCTTTTCATCACATTCTTTGAACATTCTCCAACCTCAAAAGTTGAATTTTCAAAGCCTGTAAATTTTCTGGTTGAAAGTTCAGTTTTCTCAACAACTTTTTCTTTGAGTTTACCAGAGACTCCCTGTTTTGTTTGGATTGTCTTTGGACAATTCCTTGCAATATGACCGACTGTTTTACATTGAAAACAGGTTCTCGTCTCTGTAGTCTTCTGAGCAACACTTTTCTTCACTTCTTCTTGCTTTTTGGAAAGGAATTCTTTGTTTGTCTGCTTTCTGAACGCTTGCTCTTTCTCATCTTCTAAAGATTTTCCTGAAACAAACACAGTTTTTGGTTTATAAATTTTTTCATTTTTACGATTTTTAGGTTGATTAAATCCAAGACCTTTCTTTTTGACATTACCATTATGGTTTGGTTTCTTTTGAAAACTATAACCACAATTGTAACCCATTTTCTTGTTAATTCTCTGTTTATCTCTTGAAGTGTATTGTTTAGGTTTTCCAGAAAGATTTAAATCTTTTATTTCAGAAATATTTATTTCTGTAATTTTGAA
Organism: Helianthus tuberosus; assembly: GCA_030545235.1. Classification (NCBI taxonomy): domain Eukaryota; kingdom Viridiplantae; phylum Streptophyta; class Magnoliopsida; order Asterales; family Asteraceae; genus Helianthus; species Helianthus tuberosus. The sequence continues at coordinate 136,719,940 of CM060357.1, forward strand.
AATCTTTTTAATCATTTCAATTCTAACACTTCTTATTGGAAAAATCTCATCAGAATATAATTTGTCAGAATCTTTCAAAGTATATGCTACTTTGACTGGTTCGTCATTCAAATTAGATTTTGATAGCAAAAATTCCTTATCATAAACCCGTTTGTCCTTTTTGATTGTTGACTTTGACGTATCGGACCCAGACTTTGACTAGGATTTGGACTCCGATTTTGACTCCTCTATGTCATCTTTGTCTAACACCTGATCGACCACACTTTTTATCAACTTGGACTCATGATCAGTATCGGACGATGTGAACGTGATATCAATATTTTCTGGTAAGTTATCTGACGACACAGACTCCCACTGTAAGTTAGTTGCCTTTTTGATACTTTCAAAATTTGGATTTCGAGGTGAATATCCATTTTCGACCGGGGGCGGACATCTATTGTAGACAACACTTGGTTTCTTACAAGAAATTTCTACTTCATCCTCTTCTTTTGTCTCGGACTTCTTTTCTTCTGAAGTCTTCTCTTCTTCAAAAGTCTTCATTCTTTCCACAATTGCATAAATCCTGTCAACAACAAAAGTAGAACATGAGTAACTTTTCAGTAAATTGTTGACTCTTTCAGTTTCTATTCTTTGTGTTGCCAACTTCAATTCTAGCTCAACACACTTCTCTGTGTAGTAATTGACATCATCAAGCTGTCTCATGTAATCTCCTTTTAGTGTATTCAATGCAACGGCTTGTTCACTGTTCGACTCAGTGTACTAGTTAATCTCTCTATTCAAAGTATCATAAGATTCTTTCAATCTTTTTTATGTTGTGTAGCAGCTCGTTGTTTTGCATGATCAAAGAATCACAATTCAAACACTTTTCAGGAACTTTGAATGCTTCAGTATCAGCTTTGATTTCAAATTCCGGAACATCTTTGACTGTTCTTCTCGCTTGGAAAAACTCAGCTCTTTTCTTTTTCTCGACGTCAGCTTCAGCTTTTAACCTTTCTTCTTCTTCTTCCCCTTCTTCAATTTTTCTCCATTTTTCTTCTTCAGCTTCCCTGACTTTTCTGTATTTTGCAGCCCAATACTCATCATAAGCATTAGCAACAAAGGCTTTAACATTTGACATCTCTTTGGACATCTCTTTGGCCATGAATTCTTGGTCTGGGAAAAAATTGTCCCAACTGAAACCTTCAGGAAATCTTTCATCATCTTGATCTGCCAAACACACTTTGCTGTCTGTTGGAATGTATTTATCCCAACTGAATCCACCATCCTTGCCCTGATTAACCAGACATGCTCTCTTTGAATCTTCAATTTCTTTTCTACCATGTGCAGTTTGAGCCTGATGTGGTGCCTGTTGTTGTTGATATGGCTGTTGTGTGACTTGATGATAAATCGCCTTTTTATAGTAATTGTTGTTTCCGAAAGGGTTTTGAGCTCCACTCGCTTCTCGTTTGTGCACTCTCTCTTGAAATGCCCATTTTCCCTGCAACAAAAACAAGTAACTTTAGACTTATCAAAACCTAAAGTTGAAATATGTGCCTCGCGAAAATCATCTCTGCCTGTGATTTGTTTAAACTTTTCAGCCCGTCTCAACACTCTAGCCATGCACCATTTAATATCCATCAATTCCATTTCCTCGGCATCAATTTGATCATAATCCTCTTTCGTGAGCATTGGATTTCCGATCCTCCCTGCAACTAAGCCTCCATAGGATTCAAGCACAGTCACCAACAAAGACATGTGACTTTTTGCAACTTCCTCAGTATAATTCTGATCATTCTCAAGCTTTAAGGCAATGTTACATTGAAGAACTTTGCCACTCTTTGTCGTAGAAAACTGTGGATCATAGGTTGGAAATGAAGAAAATCCGGTAGTGCTATTTGATCCCTGAGATGAACTATCAGAAGAACCTTTTGCATTAAAAGCAGTTTCAACCTTTGGAGAGAGATTTGTTTTTTCACTAACACCACTCTTAAAATACAAACCAATATCTAGTTCTCCATCATAGTTCTTCATCCTGGCAATCTTTCTTTGCTCCATCTCTTGAGCTTCCAAATGTTTGATAAATTTTCCCAATGTTAACTTTTTATATTCCTTCCGATTGTTTCTCAACATCATCAGGAATGTTCCCCAAGTATCATGTGGTAACGCATCAGCAAGTTTCTCAATCAGCTCATCAGTATCCTTTTTTATCCCTAATTTCGTCATTTTTCTCACCAAGTTACAATATCTCTCAATAATTTGTTTGGTATTTTCAGATTTCAACCCACGAAATAGATCAAATTCTTTCTTCATGAGAGACATCTTGTTTTTAAGCATATCATCACTTCCTATAGACTTTTCTTCCAATTCAGTCCAGATTGAATATGCACTTCCATCATGTTGAAGCAAAATCAAAAAGTCCTCTTTAATTGCTTGCTGAAGCAGACTCACCATCAATTTCTCATCTCTATACTTCTTTTTCTCATCAGCACTCATTTCTCTTATTGTTAACTGAATACCATTCCTTGTGGGCCTTTCATATGGGACTTCAGTGTGTTCCCAAGCATCCAAGTGATAAGCTTCAACCCAATTTCCAAAGCGTTCGGACCAACCAGTGTAATCATCAATATCCAAGAGCTTAGGCGGTTTCTGTGATGCCCCGGTTTCATTTTCAAGCAAAGCATTCTGAGTAATTGTGATAGGACTAGCAAAAGCATTGTAGAACTCGTTGTCCATGTTTCAAATTTCAAAAGTTCACAAATTCCAAGTTCAAGCGAAATAGCAACTGTATTCTTTCACGCGAAATCAAACAACTATATACTTTCAAGTGAGATCAGTATTTGGAGCGGAATCACTATGAGCGTTCAAGCGGAATCAAATTTTGAAGATTTGAAGCGGAATCACTAAGCTTTTTCAAGCGGAATCTAAAAAATATCAAGTTTTAAGTCGATTTTACTTCTGAAACTTTCAAGGATTTATCAAAACATGATTGCGAGTGTTCTGTGAAAAATTGAGCCAATTTTACCGAGAAAAATTTTCAAATTTGAAGAAGAAGGTGTAGAAAATCAGAAAATACAGCTGAAATGGCAAGAACTCTTCCTCCTGAGCTCTGATACCACTTGAAGGAACGTTTTCAGACCCGAACGAGTCAATCAGAAGAGTTTTTCACCAAAACAAGAGGCGGAAACAAGTGTTTCGGTGCTATTTCAACTGTATTCACTTTAAACTGTTGTTTTTATTGATCAGAAAGCTTTTTACATGCACGACAACACTTCGGCAGCACTTCGTGGCTCACCGGAAGACAACACATACAACTCCCTCTAACTGATTTCGCTCCACGGACCTATTTATAGGCCATGCTATTCCGCTTGAACAAGACTTGATAAGTTCAAGCAGAATCACTTCAGAACCATACAAGTGAAATCAGACTATAACATGTTCGAGCGGAATCATGAACTGGGTTTCGCTTGAAATGACAGGATGTCATTTCAAGCGGAATCACTCCTAAATACACTTTTCTAGGATTTCGTGCCCTATACACTCTATTTCAAATCAAGTCTCGATACAAGACGTAGGCGACAAACGGATGCACCAACACATTTCAAATCATTAAAACCTTTTTAAGAACATTCTATTGATCACACATGCATTTCACTTTACAAAATCACATCAAACAAGAATCTATCAATAGTCAAAACTCAACATACATATACATATATACATACATACGGCCACACCCACATATATATATATTCATCCATTTTATTTTTGTTTCAAAGATCCATTTGTTTTAGTTTTCAAGTTAGTGTTTAAATCTAAGAACAAGAGAAACCTTCCATAACATCTTCATCGCCAAGAATCATGAACATGATTTTGAAAGTAAATATGTTATACCTTCAAGATTTCTTAGTGGGTTTTGAAAATGATGATGATATGAGGCCTTGTTCTTGCTTGAATCTTCTTGGAATCACCTCTAAACCTCCATACTAGCTTGAAAACACCTTGAAATGCCTTTGAATCTTCAATAAATAGTTTGAAATTTTTGAATGTGTGTGGTTATGGGGGTGTTTGGACGAGATTCATCAAGAGAGAGAGTGGAGAAGATTTTTGAACTTTGAGTTTATTTAATGGAATGTTATAAAGGGTAAAATGATTAGGTGTAGACATAATGCTACACTTGGCAATAAATCACAATTTCAAAAAAGGTGGCACCTCCCCTAGCCGCCAACTCTCTCCCTTCTCACACACACTACACGCATTCACTCACATATATATATACACATATATGTATTATAGTGTAAAAATATGTATTTTACTGGATACCAGGTATTTTATCTAGCGTTTTAATCCTGTTTTAGTGCGTTTTAAATTAGTTTTATCATTCTATATAAATAATCACACAAAATTATTACTGAAATAATTACCAGTTGCCTTGACTGGCTGCGTTGACAGTATTTTGTCTAATACGCGCAGTATCGCGAAGTACGCGCTCAAACTCGAAAAAATAGAGTTTCTTAGCGTTTTAATTTATTTTTCCTCATGAATATGATTAAAATTACTATTCTAATCATAACAGACTATTTTTAGGATTTTAACACTAATCGGGTGGTCACCGACGTTTGTTTCGCATTTTAATCGTTACGCGATAAGCGTTTATCTTATCGTTGCCAACATAATTTTTACTAACGTTTAAATTTACCAACTCATTAAATGTCATATATAAATATCATAATCAGTCAAATACAGCCTTTTTATCTATTCACAACACATGTTACAATAGTACGGTACGGCCTGAAAAGCCAGGTGTCACAGTCTCCCCCTGTTTAGGAAATTTTGTCCCCGAAATTTTACTTTACAGGTTTTATTTTCGCACTTGGTGGAAATAGTAAGAACAGTCTTATTGAATATGGTCTTGTAGTTTCTGCGAGAGACTTTTATTCTTACGAAGAACCTATATTATATATTCTTAATTTCCTAATCTCACGTCTCAACGCTCTCTACCTTTTCCAAGGTTCAACATTTACGAGCACTTAATTAGGAAAGGTTAAATCAATGTTCCACCATTTCAGGTTTAACATACGTATATTTACATATACATTGCCCTATACCTGAGGTAGTCTGAGTTTGCACATGATTGATCCAACTCGAGATGGGCTCTCGAAAGTATTTAGTCTTGTGAACTCGTTTTCTTCCCTTCTTGCATTCATTTCAAATATCCACGAATTTCACAATCAATAGATCGCATATACTGTTAGTAATCTGAAATCATCTCTCTGGTTATTAACATAACTCTTCTGACCATCCGTACTGCTTCTACGGTACTTCGATAAACTTCTGTTTATCACCTAAATAAATCTCAACAAAGAATATAATCAGTGTATTATCCATTATACACTTTCTCAAACTGGACACATGTAACACATCATGTACTCCACTCAATCCCTATGGTAGCTTGAGCCTATAAGCGACTGATCCAACTCAAGATGGGCTCTCGAAAGGACCTAATCAATGTGGATCAGCTTCTCATTTCTCTGCTAAACCTAATAGCACCTTTTTAAGATAACTCCTTCAATAGAACACAATCTTTGATCTGAAATCTCTATAGTTTCCCTCAATTGTCCATGTAATCCTTCTGTTAATCAATTGGCGACTTTTAACCTTCCCTCGATCTAGGCAAACCCTGACACTGGTTTCCTGGATAAGCTCGGGTCTGGTTAGTTGCCTTTTGCCACATCAGCTCAATAAAGTGGCGATCTACACTTCCATCCATACAAGGCTTCAAACGGAGCAACCTAAATACTAGCGTGCTAACTATTATTGTAGGATAACTCTACCAAGGGCATGTGAGTATCCTAACTTCCTTCGAAATCAATCGCACATGCTCTCAACATTCTCTCCAAAGGTTTGAAAAGCTTTCTCCTACTTTTCTGTCCAATCAATCCTCTTTTTCCCTTTTGGGGTTATTAATGTCGAAGGCTGCACTAATTTAGAGAAATTCTTAATGAATCTTCGGTAGTACCTAGCAAACTTATGAATTGTCGTACTCCCGACAAGGTCTTTGGAGCTTCTCAACACTTGATCGCTCCGATCTTAGACGGATCTACATGCATACCTTTCTTATTTCTCAACAACGCCATAGTCAACTTCAGATGTTACTCATGATTCTCTTTGGTTCGCGAATGGGCAAGTATATCATCGATGAATACTATCACGAATTTATCCAATTAGGGCTTGCATACCCTGTTTATGAGATCCATGAGTACAGCTGGCGCATTAGTTAAGTCAAAAAGGCATGACTAGAAACTCGTAATGGCCACATCGTGTTTGAAAGGTAGTCTTCGGAATATCTTCGTCAGCAACCTTCAACTGATGATATCTTGATTGCAGACCAATCTTCGAGTAGTAGCTGGATCCCTGTAGCTTGATCGAACCAATTGTCAGTCCTCGGTAAAAGGGTACCGATTCTTGATGGTTAACTTGTTAAGCTTTCTGAAATCAATACACACCATGAAGGACCCATCCTTCTTTCTCACAACTGAACAGGTACACCCCTAAGCGAAAAGCTTGGTTGAATGAAACCCTTGTCTAGTAGCTCTTGAAGCTGATTCGACATTTCTTTCATTTCAGACGGTGCTTAATCTATAAGGAGATTTTGCAATTGGTGCAGCACCGGGTACCAGATCGATTCGAGATTCGATCTATTTCGCAGAGGGAAATCCAGGTAAGTCTTTTTAGGAAAACTTCTGGATAATTGCGAATAATACGAATCTCTTCGATTTTTCTACATTTGGCCTTTATATCCTCCATGTTAACAAAGAACGCAGGACAGCCTTTTCATAACAGCTTGAACATCTTCGTAACACTGACGATACTCAACACTCGATACACGACACTCGACACTCGACTCGACTCGGTCGGTCTCCTTGAACAACTACCATGTTTCCATCGTCATCAGGACAAGGTATCCTAGCTTGCTTCTCCGAACCATAATCCCCGCTTCGTTCTTGGATAGTCAATCCATTCTCACATCTACGTCAAAGCTTCCCAGCTCCACTGGAAATAAATCGATACTAGAACTCTGATCACCTAACTAAATACTATAACCGCGAACAACCTCACCAGATTCTATCAGCTTACCAATTGCTAGATCTATCAAGTACTTTATTACTTAGCTTACTTGTCGTAGAACACAAAAATGGTTCAAAGTTTTTTTTTTCGAGACAAAACTCAACTCAGCTTTGGTATTAAAAGTACGAACATAGATTGGTTATCGATTAGAAACATACCAGTAATAGTAGCAGGATTATTACGTGCCTTCCCAACACTCATCTCGAAAGCTTTACCCATAGCATTCTGACCTTTCAGTTTCGGGCAGTCTCTTTTGTAGTGTCCTTGCTCACCACACTCGAAGCAACCCTAAAGTGTAACTCCATCCAATGTACTCTTAGCATAACACTTGGGAGTCACATGTCCGATTCGGCCACATCTGGCGCACTTCTCTTGTCCATCACCGACATTATCCTTTCCCGATTCTCTAGGGTTAGCTACACATGCTTTCTCCAAGTTACATTTCTTCTCACGTTCCCCTTCGAGATTCTTCCTTGAGCTCTCAGGCTTGCGCTTCTTGGAATCTCCAGTTCTAGGTTCGGAACGCTGAACTAATCGAATGATTGTCTCATTCTGACAGCCCGATATCACGCATATCGTTGCCACGTCATTGCATAGGGCACCTGCAAATGATCTCGGGTTACAATGTGACACCCCAGGAAAACCAGGAAAACCATACAACTTAACTAGCTTCCTCAGTGAGTACGTACTAAATTTCGGGACGAAATTTCTTTCAACTTGGGGATAATGTGACAACCCGTATTCCAGAACCTTTCTTTGTGTAACTTATTTGAACCTTTCGTGACTAGTTGGTGTTGTATTTGATTTCTATGGAATGAACTTATATGGTTATGTGTTATATAATTGTATTATCTATAGTAAAAATGGACTACACAAAAGGGTTGGACCGCACACTCTAAACACAACCATACACCTCTTGGCCCGCTCCACATGAACTCGAGACCAAGAGGGCAACCCAAGTAAGGGTTCGGCCCACTCACTCCTTGCACGCATACAGGAACCTTTAGGGGGGACTAGTTTCTCATAACTTGCAAACACTTAACACACACAAACCCTAGGAGCTCTCTCCCTCTCTCTCGGACCCGGCAACACCTTCACCATCGAAGTTCTTTCGGATCACGGCTTCCATCTTGATCTAGTTAAACACTTCACACACCCGGTTAGCGCTTTGTTTTTATTTGGTTGTTGATGGATTGATGTATATTATTATGTGTTTTATCATGAATTCGGAATATGAGTTTTACATGATGTTGTCACATGCAAGGAAACTACTTTGTTATTGATTTATAATCTCATGATTCAATAGTTCATATGTTATGCATGATGATGATGTTATCGGAATTGTGACTCTCGAAGTTTAAGTTTTTGATTAGTTTGATTCGTGATTTATAAGAATAGGTTGCATGTTAGTCCTTGAACTCATTATTCATATGATCCGGTTGTAGGTCCCTCATGATATTGATTTACTGTTCTTAAATTGATGATGATATGAATATGTTTGAATGCTGAATAATTGATGATTTGATCTAAGTTGAAACTGCCAAACTTGTTAGCAAAGAATACGGAAGTTATGGACTGCAAATATGGAAGTTTGTTTCACATTCATGGTCTCGGCAAAGGGTTGCGAGTCGAGACCCCACTGTCTCGACTCGAGACCACAGCACCCTCACACAAGCAGCATAACTCGAGACCATGGTTGCGGGTCCGGTTGCGACTCGAGACCGCCTAGTCTCGACTAGTACATGCATGACTCGAGACCTCCACAGTTGCGACTCGAGAACTTGTAGGGTATAACTCGAGACCGCACAGTCTCGACTCGAGATCTCTAGTCTCGACTCGAGACCACGTACACATGTTCACTGATTTGGACTTGCACACTGTTACGGGATTAGGTGTTTGGGTTGTACTGTTGGGCTTTGTTTGTTACATGATTTCTACTATTGAACTAGCACTGTTGTTGAACTGCCATGCTAGACGTGTATGCCATGATCGTTACTTGTGTACAATACGTGTAGAACATACGTGCACTACTTGAATATGAACCTGACTTGAATGGTAACTATGTTAGGACGTGGTTGACCACTTATAGCTTGACCGACTTTCTGTGTATCTGCCGAGCAAACCAAGGTGAGTTCACACTCTACAAAGCATGGGATTCCCATGGGTTGGGAATGGGGTTAAGGAACATGGATTCCTCGTCCTTTCTTGGGTAGGACAGTACTGGTTCAGGAATGTAATTCCTCGTCCTTACGGACAGATAACTTTTACTAGACCAAAACTCTATCACGAAGTCCCTCCTTTTTATATTGACTTAATCGCCGGGCCAATGGCGAGCGGGTCATTAGTTAGATAGCGCTATTTAGGTCTGACAAGCCTCACACCGTGCCGCAGAGGACGGGCGTGAACTAATGGATCTGGGCACGTCAATGATGATAGACATTGACAGTTCAGGGCACTTAAACATGACTTTAGTCAGCAGTCGATATGGTAACGAGTCTAGTGTATAGATGGGGTAGCCCTCACGGCCGAAATGCCAGATAACTATCATGGGGTAGCCCCCACGGCTGGATTGTCAGAGTTAATGGGTTAAACAAATCACGTTTTCTAATATGGGGTAACCCCCACGGCAGGGATGCCAGTTAAAGGAACTATTTTTGGAACAACTAAAACCAACACCCAACTGTGAACTCGCTCAACATTATTGTTGACTCGTTACTACATGCTTTGCAGGTCATTAGGTACTTAGCTGGAGCTTGCATGGGGAGGAGTCGTTGTGGGACATGGAATGTGGAGTTCCATGTGGAACATTTGAACTTTTAAAAACTTATGATTTGGTTTTACAACTTTATGCTTCCGCTTGCAACTTAAACTATGTTTTGATTTGGACACCAATTATATTATGTTGGGTTTTATGTTTACGTATATGCTTGTTCAATATGATTGGTGGCTTGATCCTGGTCAGTCACGCCTCCACGCGGTGATACTCCGCAGGTGGATTTTTGGGGGTGTGACATACAACCCTGGATTGTTTTGTGTATACTTCTATGTATTGTTCATAGGGTTAATGAAAATCAGGAATACATTCCAATGATGTCATAACACATGAATTACTAAAACTTTCCGATCATTATTTTACCTGGATGGTTTCCAATCTGCGTCCCACCAAAACCATGCCCGTGAGCACCATATCCACGTTCCAGGCCGTCATTCTGGTTAGCATTACGCTGTTCCAAGGCAGTATTAACATGTTGGGCTATGAGTTGTGCCAACTCTTCTGGTGTGGTAGGTAGTCCAGTACCCTGTCTTGCTTTTGGCGGCATTTTCATCGTTTCTATTATTTACAACAATAATAATCACATAAGACGATAACCAAAATTAATTCAATCATTAAATGTTAGTGGACCAAACATTGCGCGTGTATAATATCCACATATTAATGAGAACAACTTTTAAATCAAAAGTAAATCATCTGATATTATCATAGAAATTAACTAACTTGTTTCTAGTACAACCCAACTACCCTTGGTATGTCTACGTCGACACCCATAACAAGTTTTCACAAAAATTTCTACTTAATATCCCAAAAATATATAACCGGCACGCAGGCCCCAAACAAAAGTGCCAAAAAGTGTCTAACACAACAACCAAAACCAAACAACCACAACTGCAATCATCTAACGCTTCAAACCCAGGAAATCTAACATCTTCCTGACCAGCTCCTCCAGATCCACTATCCTCCAATGCATCTGGTCCATCGCACTGTTATCCAAATCCTTCAACTCAACGTACCAATCCATTTGCCCCTTGAGGTCCTTCATCTTACCCTTGGTCGTATCCAGGTCTCCGCGCAAGGTGGCAAACTGTCGGTCACAGTGGCAACATCGGTCTACCCAAACCCCTTTCTGCTTCTTGGAAGCAGATGCCGTCTTAGTGTGTGATGTAGATGCAATCTCCCCAGCAGGCCTATCCCTCTTCCTACGGCGATAATACACTAATAGAGGCGTAGTAGGTATGCGTGACTCTAAGACAGGTAAAGATGACTCTGACAAAACAGGTGGAGGGACCTCAGCGATAGACTCGATCACAGTAGCAGGTGGAACGACTGATGGCTCTAATGGTCGAGCCGTGACAATAGTGGTGTCCCCCACTGGTGCAATACTGAGAGATCCTCCAATAACAGGGACACCTCTAATCACGTCATCGATAACTGGTACTGTGCCAGATGATTGTCCCGTCTCATGAATTGAGAGATGAGCGTCATCGTTGTCATCAATCCACCCATTTCTAGTGAAAGCGTATTGGGAGTCTACCTGGCTGGCAAAGGCAGCAGGGTGAACGTGGAAAGATGAAGCAAACTCAGCAATACTAACCATCTATGGGGTCGTGATAGGTATCTCTGGTATAAAGGATCTGGGTGAAGTCTCGAAATCCGGCTCGCTACCTGAGTCGTGGATCTCGATGACCTCGTGCCCATGCGACATCTGTGACACATATGTAACCGTATAAGTAAGTGTATGATAAAAATGAATAGTAACACATAAGGCCCAAATAAACAGAAAAACACGTATGCACATAAACACGTAATGGTTTTCATACATGATAGAATTTTTCTATGTTTATTTTAAAAACTTTGGCTTCGAGATTTTTGGACTTAAATCTCAAAATTCTTCGGTTGAAGTCTAGTGTTTTCTTCCGAAAACATCTAGTTCGCTAACAACCATTGGCTCTGATACCAACTTCTGTCACACCCCAAAAACGTCGCAGCGGAATTTAAAACGTAGTGGTGACGGAAGTTGGTGCCCATTTCTATCTTGACGTTTGATGCATTATATTGTTGGACATAATTATTATTTAAAACATATATTTTAAACTTAACGTCCCAAAACACGACATAACTATGACATGATAAAGTTGTCTTTGATCCTCACGGATCTTATTACATTTGTCCCAGAAAGTTTTAAAGTTAGTCCAACATATTTAAGTGACAAAACATGCATCAACAACCACAAGATACGCCATGATTCCCGAAGCCGAACTCAAGTACCTGTAGAACACGTTTAAAATCAAGTGTCAACACAAAGGAAGGTGAGTTCACATATTCAAATTTAACAATTTGATCCTAAGGAAAAGCTTTCTAATTATGTGTTTATAATAAAACATCCATATAATTTTTAGAAAGTCCATTTATTTCCTTAGTAAAATCCATGGGTCATCCGTCGTAAATTTGAAAACCCGACATCATGGCATTTTCCAAGTTTTATATATTAAATTTATAGCTTCAACTTTCAGACTCGTATGTTAGCTAGACAATACGAACTATATATTTACCATGTAGGGATAATCAATGCTAGACAATAAACAGAATTTAAATTCGTCGTTTGACTTGACACGAGGCGACTGGTCACGACGGGGTTGTCAACCCGATAGATCTACCAACAATTCATCGCGTGCAATACTTAAATGATTAAACGACACCATTGGCGCTTGGTCCATATTGAGACCATTTTTTATGTCTACCTCACGTACAATATATATATATATATATATATATATCCTACTAATATGACAAATTTAATATATGATGTTGTATGAATCCCCTGAAATCCCCACCGAAATGCAAGCCTATGCCGATAATTACTCTCTTGAGATCAAGCAAATTCGTTCGAACTATACGGTTGTTTTCCCCCAAACATATATTCATCAAAAATGTTTTATCTCGAAACGTATAATTTATCAAAACTCCATATATTTTCAATGAAAATATATAATTTATATTAAAAGGTATGTTTTAATCCAAAAACATTTTTAAACCCTTTTTGGTGTGTCCTACCCCCAAAACATATACAAAACAGTAAAAAGAGGGGTTTAGTGACACTCACCTTTGGGTGTGTATTTTAAATAGCGCAATCCCACATATTGATTTCTACACGCCCTATTATATGTAGGAACAATTTTTAAATCAATATATCATAAAATTCCTAAGTTTCTCCGTTTCTTACAATTGTCACATAACTTCGAGATTTTCTCGAAAAATCATTGTTTTTTATTATGTTGGCATGTTATTATATATATGAGTCCATATATATATTTTTAATATTTTTGCGACTTGAACGATTTTACTGGTGACCGTTATCATGTAAATCCCTTAACACTCCCGTTTATACGTAATATATCTACGATTTGCGCGTCGTAATATATATACATAAACGTTCACATAATTTATTATTGAAACACGCGTATTCTTGTTAACTTATCTATTTTTTCATTTTAAGCCAAATATTCATAAAATATCTTATATGTATCAAATTTCATGCTCGACAAACAAGTTACACATTTAACGCTAATTTTACCGTTTCTATCGCATAAAACGCACAAGTATACATGAAGAGTCTAAATTTCCAATATCATGTTAAAACTTAACATATTTTCACATTCACATGTTTAAGTCACATAACACATTTTATCACATAAAGTTCACTCAAAACAACCCATACTAGTATACATTGAGAAATGCGTACTTTAGCGATTCGGGAACGTTTTCGGGCGTCGGAAGTCACGTATGACCAACCAAAGACCAAGTAAAGTTAAAATTAGTTAAAATACTTATTTTTAAACTAAAAATATCAGTTTACTTACTGATCTAAATCAGTTTTATAAAAATCATTTGAAAAGCCGATTTTAGACCGTTTTAATGCATAGTTGTGCGTTAAACGTTACTATAATCATCCCAACTCGGAATGACTTGATATTTTAACACAATACATATTATTTACTGATTAAAATAGTGGTTATAATCAGATTAGTGCAGTTTTTGTGTAAGTCACATAAATCATGCGATTTCACGTATTTTACAACCTCTAATGCACCAAGTACAACATGCAAAGCTAGTAATCATTATGACAAAAGTATATACCATTAAACACTTCAAATGCTTACATTTTTAGTGTTTATAATATGATTAAAATTTATTTTTACTAAAACATGCTCATATCATCATTTCCTGATCATATTCCAACATACATGATCTAGTAAATGCATCTAATGCCTCCATAACATGTTCTAATCATTTTGTATAAACTTGAATGCATCTAGACTTTATTTAACTCATGTTTCTCATACTAAAACATTCCAACATTCATATGAGCATCATTCATTCATTTATTTTAAATGCAAGACATACACCTTGTAACATATTTAAGTCTTTTAATCATTAAAAATTTACATGCATGTGTATATATACATATATACATACACAACACATATACATACATGCATAAACCTCCAAAGTTTTACTTTTTATCATATCCATTTCAAATCATTAAAACCTTTTTAAGAACATTATTTTGATCACACATGCATTTCACTTTACAAAATCACATCAAACAAGAATCTATCAATAGTCAAAACTCAACATACATATACATATATACATATATACATACATACGACCACACCCACATATATATATATTCATCCATTTTATTTTTGTTTCAAAGATCCATTTGTTTTTGTTTTCAAGTTAGTGTTTAAATCTAAGAACAAGAGAAACCTTCCATAACATCTTCATCACCAAGAATCATGAACATGATTTTGAAAGTAAATATGTTATACCTTCAAGATTTCTTAGTGGGTTTTGAAAATGATGATGATATGAGGCCTTGTTCTTGCTTGAATCTTCTTGGAATCACCTCTAAGCCTCCATACTAGCTTGAAAACACCTTGAAATTCCTTTGAATCTTCAATAAATAGTTTGAAATTTTTGAATGTGTGTGGTTATGGGGGTGTTCGGCCGAGATTCATCAAGAGAGAGAGTGGAGATGATTTTTTATCTTTGGGTTTATTTTATGGAGTGTTATAAAGGGTAAAATTATTAGTTGTAGACATAATGCTACACTTGGCAATAAATCACAATTTCAAGAAAGGTGGCACCTCCCCTAGCCGCCAACTCTCTCCCTTCTCACACACATTACACGCATTCACACACATATATATACACATATATGTAGTATAGTGTAAAAACATGTATTTTACTGGATACCGGGTATTTTATCTAGCGTTTTAATCCCGTTTTAGTGCGTTTTAAATTATTTTTATCATTCTATATAAATAATCACACAAAATTATTACTGAAATAATTACCAGTTGCCTTGACTAGCTGCGTTGACAGTATTTTGTCTAATACGCGCAGTATCACGCGGTACGCGCTCAAACTCGAAAAAATAGAGTTTCTTAGCGTTTAATTTATTTTTCCTCAAGAATATGATTAAAATTACTATTCTAATCATAACAGACTATTTTTAGGATTTTAATACTGATCGGGTGGTCACCGACGTTTGTTTCGCATTTTAATCGTTACGCGATAAGCGTTTATCTTATAGTTGCCAACATAATTTTTACTAACGTTTAATTTACCAACTCATTAAATGTCATATATAAATATCATAATCAGTCAAATACAGCATTTTTATCTATTCACAACACGTGTTACAATAGTACGGTACGGCCTGAAAAGCCGGGTGTCACACCACGAGCTCATGTCGTTGACACACGGGCCGTGTGAGCATCTGGACTGACAAGTGCATTAAGTGAAGATAGAGAAGGAGAAGGGCCTGGGGCCATGTAAACTTATTTTTTTCAGCTATAAATAGAGGTGTTTAGTTCACTTGTAACTCATCCCTTGGCAAACCACTTCTCTTACACCTGCCACCACTCCACCACCACAACACCATCATCTTCCACCACAATAGTTAGAGTTAGAGAAGGTAGTAGTATGGGGATCCAAGATTGATAGTAAGAGCTTTCGTCAAACTATGGTCATGCTTGGCTAATCTCTTACATCACTTGGTGAAGACAAAATCTTTTATATGTTACTTTTGATTTCCAACGTTTGGTCACTTTTTAATTGGGTATGTATTATTGACTTTAATAACTAGTTTTTTTATGTTGAAAGTGAATTTTATTCTATCATCCCTTCATGTTTCGTTGATTCACTCATTCGTGTCTTTACGGTCTATATAGAGTGTGTTAACTGTCTGGAAGGGGATTAGAAGGGCGGTTTGGGTAAAATTCTTGCCTCGTTCAGTGTATACATCCTGCGAAGATTTGATTCAAGATTTTTTGGACTTCCTTTGAGGCAGATAGCATCGAATCGGTGGAAGTAATAACGATTTGAATCTCTTATAAATAAACTACTATTATAATAAACACTAAATAAAGTAAAGTAAAACCAAACATCTAAAGTTCTCCAAACCAAAGTCCCAAAACCAAGTTTAATAGTCAGCGGAAGCATTTAAGTTCAAAACCAAAATTTAAGTTTTAAATTTAATTAAGTTTTTCATGAACACGCAGCGGTTCATGTCCCACAACGACTCCTGCTCCAACGCAAGCTCCATCTAAAAACCTAACGACCTGCAAGGCATGTAACAACGAGTCAACAACAAAGTTGAGCGAGTTCACAGTTGGTTGTCCATTTTAAAGTTGTTCCAAAAACCATAAGTTCTTTCGAAAACCATGTATTAACCAATTCCTTGTTTCCCAAACCATAACCAGTGGGGGCTACCCCATGTTAACCACTAGACCGTTACCATATCGACAACTGACTGAGAAAGTTGTGCCTTACGTCAATGTCTATCATCATTGACTAAGTGCCCAGATCCATTAGTCCACGCCCGTCCTCCCGGCACGGTGTGAGGCTTGTCAACCCTAATAGCGCTATTAACTAATGACCCGCTCGCCATTGGCCCGGCGATTAAGTCGATATAAAAATGAGGGACTTCATGATAGAGTTTTGTCTAGTAAGTTATATGTTGTCGTCCTTCCCAACCGAGGATGGAGGTACGTACTCTACCCAACCGAGAATACGCAGGTTAAATGTAGTCATCCTTCTCAACGAGGATGGAGGTACATATTATGTTAAAGGTGAATATGTAGGTTTCGTTTTAGCTTCTTAACCCATTCCCAAACCACCGGGAACTCCATGCCTTATAGAAAGTGTGAACTCACCTTTGGTTGCTCGGTTGAACTCTTAAAATAGCTAACGGTCAGGGTTGGTCAATCACGTCCTAATACGATTACCATTTAGTTTGTTAATGGTTTTAAATAAAACACAAAGTTCCTACACGCATCTATCACATAACACGCACTCACGTTAATAGTTCACGCCCATATAAACATCCCATCTATAACCATTCAAAAGCAAACATACGATATTGCACATAACACTTTCATTGACATACAACACGTTAGATCATTCTCAGATAACCTACCCAACATTTAGACACGCAAATTACTACTTACGTCGTTGCAGCTTTAAAATCCAAAACTGAGCTGTTTTTGATAATTTTAATAAAATAGTTAACTTATTCCAAATATTCCCAAATTTTTACAGAATGTTTTAAACGATCCAAATATTATTGTGTCAAAATCTCGGTATCCAATTCATCACCAATTATTTTATAAAATTCATTTACCGGGCTGTAATCAGATTCGTAACTTTCTGACTGCAGTCCACGGAAAAATTCATTTAAAATTCATCGTAATGACATCAGTGGACATCTACAGTACAAATTTCATAGCAAAACTCCAATTACACAGCAAGTTATGACCCAAAAACATATGACCCATTTACTGCAGATTTTCACAGCTTCAGTGTTTGTTCGTAAATAATTCGTTAAAGATATCAAACGGTGTTGAAAAATTATGATTCCAGTGCCATATGATTCGTATTTCAAAATAACACGTTATAGACTCAAGAAATTCCAGTTTTCAACATGTTACAACCCGGTTACAGCCAACTGAAGTTGGCTGTAACAGTTTGACAGCTTCCTGTTTTCAGTTTATAGCGCTCTAACGCAAGTTTTATTTCTTCCGTTAACATGTTTAGTGAACAACAACTACATTTAACATCACTTGCAGCAGGTTATCGCTTATTTAACTTAGATTTATCATGTCAAGTATCAACGCCATCAAGAATATAAACCCTCATCCATATACATATATATATATATATATATACATACATAATTAATAACACTAAGCATCGCACATGATTTTTAGGAACACTAGACAACGAACTAACATCTTAAACCTCAAGATTTAATACTAATCCAGATAATACAGCCAAGAAACAAATGGTTAAAGAAAGATTAACAAACCGGGTTAAGGTTTTAAATGTTACCGAGATCTAAGAGTGGTGTTAGCGGAAGCTTGAATCGAAGAACAAGATGAAGCCTCTTGAAGCCATTGAGTGCGTTGAGAGGGGGGGGTGAGAGCAATATAACCGCAGGTTTTTGGTTTCCTTTAGGGTTGAGTAGTTATAGGGATATCATGCAGTTTACGTATTATACTCAATAAGGGTCATCTAATAATGGGCGGCTGTAACATGTTAGTGATGTTGGGCCAAGAACAAGCACCAGGGAGGGGGCATTGTATTGGGCTGGGAATTAATTGTTTTGTTTTGATCGAAAGTAATGGAGATATGATATAAATTTTCATTAAATCCAATACAATACTTTGAATAGATGTTGAGAATAATGGTTGTACTCCACCACAATTAATATCTCTCACTATATGAATTTAATTGTAGAAGATATGTGTTATTATAACAATTAATTAATTATTTACAATTCTAGTAACTTGATTCAGACGATGATATATATATATTGTTATTATATTGGTAGAACTATTGTATACAAACAAATTAATGGCATAGATGACTGTATTTTTTTAAACACATAATCAACTAATGTATATGTACAATATTTTAGTAAAGTAAATATATATTATATATGCTATGATTTGGACCTCATAGGTTTTGGGTTTCGCGAGTGGGTTGAATTGACATGCAATTGGTTCAAACACCTCGGATTGGTTCAACGCGATGTAGATAAAATATAATTCATTCATCAAATAATAAAAGCATAGAATTTAATTTATGAAAGATAAACAAGGGCGGTTTTTACCTCAAAGTTATGGGTTGTCACACAGGTAATTGTAAAAACTTAGGGATTAAAGTTGAAATATTTGCAAACCACAAGGATTATCCGTGCATTTTTCTCAAATAACTATTTTTAAACATATTTTGTTTTTCTCTTATAACTTTAAATAAAGGTTTTTCTATAAAATTTTAATTATGACCTTGTGACGAGCTTATTTTGTCTACGTCTTAATATAAATTAATCAAAAGGAGTTCTGAATATTAATGTACAAGTGAATGAAACAAAAACGCACATGTCATGAAAGTTGCTTTATGGTTCAATTTTTTATATAAAGTGGCGTGTTCAACCGTGCCGTTACGACATGCTTATATTTATCAACGCTTCAGTAAAAGTTGGTTTTTTTTTGTTATTTACCATGGCGAACCGAACCAATATCATCTGGTGACGTGGCATGATGAACCGAACTGAACCGATTCCGCCTTTATAACATTGTTTCTGGTACCAGTTTTATCTTAAATGTTACCGGTGTTCGTTTTTATAGTTTTTGATCGTTTTAAAACACATATTGATGTCCTCTTGAGCATATCTCTTTCAGTTGTTATACCAAATGTCGGTATCATACTGGTACTTTAATGAACCAATTCCAATACCAATTGAAGTTCCGATCTAACGCGAGAAGAATCCCACTAGCTTAGTATTTTTTTTAATAAACTTCATTAAAACACACCTCCAACCCAAATGGGCAAAGGGAAAAAAATTACAACATATACAATGGGTATTTACACCATTCCGCCCAGCTAATATAATTACATGATGCTCTATTTTTAACCCAAGCATACCCTCTCGATTTTATCTCCCCTATGATATCTTGTGAACTGCACTTTTTATGATTGAAAACTACCTCATCCCTTTCTTTCTATATGCACCAGCATGCAATCATAGCCATCTCGTAAATAATCTTTTCCGCCTTCTTTACCCTCTTAATGACCTTGTGGATGTCTAGAATGTCTTTGAACTCAACAAAGAATAGCGCCAGGATATTACATCAAACACTGAAAACCGACCACACCCGAATAGCCATCGAGCAAGCAGTGAACAAATGCTCCATCGTTTCCTCGAGTTTCATTTAAGATATCAACTTCACCATATTTTCCAACAACCCGCTATGTTTCCATTAAGCGGGAGGAAGCTCCTTTGATTGTTCTTACAATGACAAGCTTCCACCACTTTACACCACAAATTATGATTTTCAACCCAATATGTAACACCCCGCGTTTCAAAAGTAAAAGTCAAAGTCAAAATTGAAGTCAAAGGAAGACAAGATTGCTAATTGCGATCTGTCACTCCTTGCGCAATTCCTGTTTTGACTTCTTTGACTTGTAATTAGTCTAATTTTATTATCGCTTTAGTTGTATCATGTGGAGTATCTATTAATAATCGCATAGTAATCGCTATTTATCGATGTTTATCGCATGTTCGATCGATTTATCGCTTATCGCAATCGCACTCGCAACTCGAATTACACGTTCTGGATATTGTTTTATGTGTGTGTGCCTTATGTGTTACTTGTGCATGTTTAGTTATGTTATGTTGTGGTGATCAATCGAAACGCAATCGAAACGCAATCGAATCGCAAACGCTAAACAAATACGAAATAAGGATGATTGTATGTTGATATAGTAGTTGGGATTAAAAGTAATTTGACTATGAAACTCTATCGCATCGCAACGCTCGCAATCGCAATCGAAACGGCAAAACTCATCGCATCGAACACTCGAACCAAGTGACTGATCGACCAGGTGACCAGCCGATCGACCAGCCGTTCGACCGGGCTGTCACCCGATCGACCAGCCCCTTTCCAGTTTGGGAAACCCTATAAATACCCCCCTGTCACCATCAAACTTACTACTTTTGGCACTCTCTGTCCGACCAGCGCTCCAATCCCATTTTTCCTTCGATTTCTCACGATTCCGGTAAGATTTCAACCTAAATCTTATACTTCCTTAATCTACACGCACTCCTACACCTTTCTATCTTTTGAATCTTAATTTTTAACCGTGAAATCATCAAGATTCAGGGTGTTCTAGGATGATGTCATCATGTGTTCTTGAGAACTTCGTGTTTTGGCCTCAATCCACCAAGAACAACTTAGATCTAAACGATTTCCACATAAATAAACAAAGATCTTTCGCAGATCTAAACATATTCACGGTGAAAAGGATTGAAAGATGGTTTTCCAACTTTCTTCCAACTCTTTTACACTCAATGCACTCAAAACCGATAGAATCAGAGCTTGTGCTAACCTCCTACTCATTCTCGTGGACGTGTTGGTTCAAGATCTGGATTCTATCCACGAGGCTACCGATTTCGGGTTAAACATGGAACACCGTCTCGAACAGTTAACTAGTCAGATTTGGGTGATTCCTGTCCGATCAGGAGAACCAAGTATTGACGAGGTTTCTATTGCTTAATACGCTATCAAAACGTCTCGATAAAACGACAAACAATCAAAACAACCAAATGTAAGGTGAACGGAATGACCAGGACGGAATGTCGTCCGATCGGACTGTCATCCGATCGGGTTGTCACCCGATCGACTTGCACCTTGGGTCCCACACTTAACTATTTTTCCAACATTTGAAGTCTGAATGTTGAACGAATTATTATTCGATCGGACTACCATCTGATCGGATTACCACTCGATCATGTGACATTTAAACTTCAACACTTCGACAATTTTCAACATGTTCAATGCACAAGGGATGCCACCCGATCGAACAACCGTCCGATCGAGTGACAACCTGCTGTGAACTTGTTCTCGCTAAAGTGCCCAACCTATCGGACTATCACCCGATCGAACGGTCGTTCGATCGACCGACCTGAAAGGTAGAGGTACTTCAATGTTTCAAAATGCTACAACGAAAACTTCAAAAGTCAAACCATCAAACACATCCTTCACAAAGGAAGAAACAATCCACTCGAAAGGTCACCCGACCGGATGACCATCCGAGCGGACTGTCACCCGAACGACCGGCTATCCGATCGGACTACCATCTGATCGAACAGCTGATCGACCCACTGACACTTGTTTCGTTTTACGCGTCGCTTATCCTTACCCTATCAATCTGTTCAGGCTAACCCTACTCTCTAGCGATCCCTTCAATCCATCAACCGCTATGAGTATACTCGATCCCTTTTTGCTTTACGCACTTTTGGGTGTTACATACGTTACTTATACTAAATCACATCGAACACACTACGCAACATTTTAAACGCTAACCGTTATCGCATGTTATACGTGACTTAATGAATTCTTGTTTGTTATGTTTACACATGGAATGCTGTCTACCTGCCTTAGCAACGATAGTACTATAGTTTGGACTCAACACCTGTTCACTCAGGGGTTGTTAAGGACAATTAGTTACATGGCTCACAGTGGTGAGTGTGTATCGCGAACTGCCTTGGGCCAGTCATTGGTATCGATAGGTTCATGTCAATAACTAACATGCCTCATTTCACATTGTGTACGTGCTGGTTATGCGTAACGATTTCGAACTCTATATGCTATTATCAAGCTTGTATGCTCACCTTTACACTATGTGTATTGACTTTTACTTTAACGTATTTGACGGGTGCTTAGGATGCTTATTTGCTTACTTTGCTGTGAAATCGAGGCTAGCAAAGACCTAGGTCAACAATAAACAATTGTTTGTAATAAAAATCTGAGTTGTCGGAACAGAACAATTTGACTAGACCTTTTCTGTAATAATTGTATTATCCTTTATGACATGGTATGGGACGTGTTGCTTTAAATAATTGGTAATTATAGTTGTTATGGAAACTTCTGGACAATCTGTTTTGCTCAGTGCCACGCCCCGATGTTTCCGCCATTGGTTGGGGTGTGACACTATACCTCCTCCCCTATTTAACAAAAAGAGCCTCATTTACCTCTTTAGGTTGTTAATACCCTAAACACCTTTTATCTTGGGCCAAGTGACCCAATCCCAAGCCACCCAGTTTATTTTAGAATTACTACTAGAGCCTGTCCAAAGGAATTTTCTCATTTTGGCTTCAAGGGTTTTATAACCCCTTCCGGGGCCTTATATAATGAGAAATAATAAATAGGCAAACTCTCTAGCACCGAATTGATCAGAGTAAGCCTCCCCCTATCAATAAATTTTTAGCTTTCCAAATCGACAACCTACTTTCCAAAACCTCAAAAATCAATGTCCAGTTGTTAATTCTATTCATATTGTTCCCCACCGTAATCCCCCAGTAAGTAAGCGGGATAGTGTCCATTTTACACCCAATCACTTTAGCCATATCAGACACTTCCCCATTATCTACACCCAACCCGTATATGTTATATTTTTGAAGATTGATTTTTAAACCCTAGCATAGATAAAAAAATTCTCAAACATCTCGCCATGTTCTTCACATCTTCCCTATCCCAATCCCCCAACAAGAGAGCATCATCAGCATAAAAAAGGTGAGAAGTAACCTGACCATTATTAGGGTTTGAATTCCTTTGAAAAGCCATTCAATCCAAGCTTTGCACAAAATGCTAGACAAGGCTTCCATGACCAGAAGGAACAAAAACGGGGAGAGAGGGTCTCCCTGTCTGACCCCTTCGTATCATTTAAATTCAAAGGTAGGAGACCCGTTCACAAGAACCGAGGATCTGTCGACAAAAGGATCCCTTCGATCCATTTACACCATAATTCAGGAAAATCCATTTGCCCCATGATGTCCAGAAGAATGTGACAACCGTAAAAAATACAGGTATCCGTACAATTAATTAATATTGATTAGTGCTTAATGACTGTGCTGAATTACAACTGATGACTTAAACTGCTTTCTGATTACTGCATCATACTTTCATGTGCATCCCATATTACATAATGTCACCTCATTATCACATGCAAACTTTATTGACATACATGATGCACAAAGCACAGTTAGCAAAGTTAACGGATAAAACAGGAAAATGCTGACGATGTTTACATAGACAAACAATGTTTTGAGACCCAGTATGGGCCAGAGATAAGGTACAACACCAGTATAGTGTGTAGGGAAGTAAGGACCACAAAATTGCATTCCTAAGTGATAGTTTAGGTGCCGGGAAGTGCCTAAAACTCACCCAAAGTGCAGAATTCTGCATAATTCAGCAAAAATCAGCTTTTTAACAAGCTAGTTTCATGCAAAAATATGACTAAATGGTCCTGAATGTTTTCCTAAGTGTCGGGAATTAAAAGTGTCACAAAAGGGTACTTAAAGTTCACTAAACGGAATAGTTTGACACTTTAATGAACCGGTATCTAACCGAACAACCGGTCACTACCCGAAACACCAAAATTATACTAGAGACATTGTTTTAATGTTTTCGAGCTAGTTATGATCCCCGAACACCCTAACACACTATATAACATATCTTATGCATGGACACTAAACTTTACACTTGAAATCTAACTTAATCACTTAACTTACCATTTAAACTTACACTTAGACCCCCCCCCCCCTTGTATGTGGACGGTCACCATGTGGCCCCCACACCTTGATCTTAATAATCTCACTAAATCTTATTAGATTGGCCTTGATATCTTGAAAGATCATGTCTTATACTTAACAAACATATTAACCATTGGATAATAGGACTAAATGGTTATAAGAAGGATTAGAGCTCTCATTCTTACACACACTTAATCACCACCATCTCTCTCCCTCTCTTCTTCTACCCCACGGCCGAGAACAACAACAAGAACAACACCACCTTTCATCCATTGTCCATCCAATCCAAGATCATCCTAAGGAGTAAGAAGGTGTTTAAGGAAGTGTGGAGCTTGTGAATCTTGAAGAACCTCTCCCAATAGCTTTTATCCAACACTTTTGTCATCACCATCATCTTGTGTTCTTCCCTAGCCTTGTGCTAGTAGTAAGGCCCTTATGATCTCTTGTCATTTCATATTTTGATGATTAATAGATGATGAACATTGTTAAACATGAAGAACATAATCATAAATCTCTAACATAAGCTTAATAACATATGAATACTTGTTGATTTGTGATGATTTGTTTCTTGATGATTGATGATTTGTGTTAGTGATGTTAGACATCATAAGGAACCTACTAGATTGTGATTAAACACATGATCTAGTAAGATAAGGTGATGATCTTGTGAAAGACCAAGATCATCATACTTTATGTTTTCATGAACTTGAAAAATAAGCATGATTTTATGAATGATGAAACATATAACATGATTACTAGACATAAACTTGAATGATTTCAAAAAAAAAATAGTTTTCCAAAGAAACCAAGTTAAATCACGAGATTTACATGAACATTGTTTTTAAAGAAAACCAACCATGTTTCTAGTGGTGAAACAAGTATATAAGAATACATTGTTTACAAGAAAAATTCAAGAGAATGATTTTTGGAAAAATCATCTAGTAAGTTGTAAACACC
The DNA here is from genome assembly GCA_030545235.1 of Helianthus tuberosus. Classification (NCBI taxonomy): domain Eukaryota; kingdom Viridiplantae; phylum Streptophyta; class Magnoliopsida; order Asterales; family Asteraceae; genus Helianthus; species Helianthus tuberosus. The sequence continues at coordinate 136,745,445 of CM060357.1, forward strand.
TAAATCCTTTAAGAATGAGATCTTTAAAGAAATAAACACACTTTAAAGGGTAACTAAACCTACTAAACACACTACCAAGTTACTACAAGTTTTTACGAAAGTTCAAGTTCATGATTATTACGTAGATAGCAATATTTTGGCACTTGGTAAGTATAAGTTGTTTAAGATTGATTGTTGATTGTTTGTGATGATTTTGAAAAGAAAATGATATGCTTTGATAGCATGGACACCTCCATTTTTAGGGGAAACTATGGCAAAATTTTCTAAAAAATACAAACACTTAGAAAATATTTCTAAACAAATAAATACAAGTATGTTTACACTATGGTTTTCAATATAAACTTTGCCATAGATTTTGTTACAAAAATACTAGTATTGGAGGTTGGTTTTTGTAAATAAAAATAACTAAATATGTATTTGAAAGATAAATATTTAGAAGACACATTGTGTGTGATTATTTGTATGCTTTGTGTATTAGTTATATTATTTTAGGATTTAAAGTAATATAACTTAACAAAATACCAAGAATTTACAATCCAAAATAATACCAAGATCACAAGGAATAAATATATAAGTTACACGCTTAATATTGTGAAACCGAACAATAGAACGTAACTTACAAAATATTCCGGAAAATACCTTTATAAATATATTTTTGGTAAATGTTATTTTGGATACGAAAGAAATGAAAATATGAATTTTATTATTATTACAAAGTATATCATGTTTTCGACAAGGAGAAAATATATTATTTTTGGAAGTAAAAATATATTTTCTTAGTATATTTAGAAGATATATGATTTTTTAGAAAAATATATATTTTCTTGAAATACATTATTTTTGGACAAAATAAATTAAATATATTTTCTATAGTGAGACTTGAAAATATATTATTTTGGAACTACAAATACAAGAATGCAAATATACATGTATGAGATACCCCCATCCTTGGGAAGGAAATACGAAAACAAATACTTGAGAAGTATTGTTACAAAAATATTGTTTAAACATTATTCCAAAAATTTAATATAATTTAAGTTGAAATATTTATTATTTTAACAAATAATTATAACTTGGAATATCATTGAAGACACGAAAGAAACGTAACTCGAAAACATTAATACTAAGGCAATGCATGGCCCGTTCGTCTAATAGACCCTAGTACATTGTAGGGAGTCGTGTTTGATGAGGAGATTTGAGTTACGAGTACAGAAGACGCAAAACAGTGAGTTCATGTCCACCTTTTCTTTTAACTGTTTTCAGTTTTATAACTTCGGGGGTGAAATACATGTTACAATTATTTACAAACGTTTTATACATGGTATGGTTAGCTAAGGAGGGTTACTGCTTGATCATGTGAAAGGTGGGTACAACACTTAAGGCCATTAATCCTCGTCGTAGGACCGAGGGACATGAGTGATAGATCTATTTGGGTGTAGCGAGCCCACACCCATGAGGACCAGGGTGGCCCATGTGGTGACTATGTCCACATACTAATGCCGTTGCAAAATTCCGCTAGGTTTGAGTTTTCCTGCACCATTTCACACATACCATTGGCTTTGCAAACCATTGGTGATCTGTTTTTCCTTATTGCTACATACCAGGGACATACATACATACATACTTTAAAGGTTTATTCATACACAAACACATGAACTCGCTCAACTTTTGTTGATGTTTTCAAATTACATGTATTTCAGGGAACTAAGTGGATCTGGCAGGTGTTGCATGTTTTCAAGCTGCGTTACAAATAAAAGATGTCAACCGAGGTCGTAGGGTTTAGGAGATGTATCTTATTCCTGGACGAGATACATGTTCCTAAACTCGGTTTTAATTAAGGTCTTTTGTTGAGTCTTCGTGAACTCATTTAAACATGTCGTGGTTTGTAACTTGAATTTGGTGTCAACGTTTCAGACAAGTATGTTATGTTGTTTTCAAACTTAATTAATGGATGAACATCTTATGGTATTATCATATAGTGTTGTTATGATTGAATGCTATGGTATTAAGAAAGTCACACCAATAATCACGCTTCCGTAAAAGTCAGGGTGTGACAGCTTGGTATCAGAGCTTTGATCGTAGCGAACTAGGATTCTTTCTCGAGTCTAGACTACGATCATTAGGGCTCTCACGAAAATGTTTTCATAACACATTTTCATTGCATGCACGAAATGTCCAGATTCAGGAAACAAGCATTTTTACAAATAAAAGACACAAAAATTACATTTCAAGGAATTCATTTATAATTCAGTCTGAGAGACTGGGGAGTCAGTCTGAGAGACTGGGGAGTTAGTCTGGGAGACTAGCTGGGGCAGTCTGAGAGACTGGGTAGTTCAGTCTGAGAGGCTGGGTAGTCTGAGAGACTAGTTGGGACAGTTTGAGAAACTGGGAGGTTTTAGTCTGAGAGACTAGGTGGTTCAGTCTGAGAGATTGGGTGGGATAGTCTGGGGAGACTAGGATGCATACATGCTTACTTTGTTACTACTTACATGCTCATTTGATGATTGTTGAAATATGTGCATATATTGTGGTTGTTTTGATTACAGACACCATGTCCTCATAGGAGAGTGAGCTATCAGATACCGTAGACCCTATGGCCATAGTTTCAGATGATGAGATTTTCCCGGACCCTGAGGTTTTCACCTCTGACACTGAGAGTAGCGATGATGATGATTTCCAACCGTTTGCTTTACCAGATTTTGGCGATGATATACCGCTAGCTGATGGTCTACTTGGCGAGGATCTATTTCTTGTTCTGATCCCTGCTCCTTTACCCCTTGCTTCATTTCCTCTCGAGGATCTGCCTCTTGATGCTATGTCTGACGACGACATCGATCTTTTTATTGAGCGTCTCCCTGAGGGTGCCCAGGATGATGGAGATCCAGTCGACGATGTTATTGCTGTTCCGCTTATTGAGATTCCGATCATTGAGATTTCATCTGACCATTCTCGTCCTGATTAATTCGAGTCCGTGTCATCTACTACTCTACATGCACTGGGATTACAGCGTTATCCCACAGATTCTGATTCTGACACAGCTATGTCTGCCGCACCTGTTCCTCCACAGGACTTCGAGTTTGGTGATGAGTTCGATCCTGACATTGATCATGAGCATGAGGTTGACTTCATTCCTGACGATCAGCTTTTTAATGTACCCGCTGATCTTGAGATAGCTCCAGCCGACCCTGAGCCTATGCTTGCACCCGAGCCTATACCTGTTCATGATCCTCTGCCTGAGCATGACCCTGTACCTGTTGACATCCCTGTTGTTGCAGCACCTTTACCCGATCCGATCCCTGCAGCCGATGACTATGCTCCTTTTACTGCCCAGATAGGCCCCAGATATGCGTTCACCCGCAACGGGTGGATAGAGGACGATGATGACTTGCCTCCTTTCGTTGAGCCTGTTACTCCCCCTCCTGCACCTACACATGCACCCGTTGATATCGCCCCGTTTCACCCACATGTGTCTGACATACACCGCACCGATCTGCCGGTCACGTTCTTACAGGATATCCCTCCACCCCATCCAGGGGAGGGTCCATCGAGTCAGCAGCCCAGTCATATTCCTCCTGTGACAGCAGCTTTTCCCTTTGTGCCACAGTTTTCACATACTGCTCCTTTTGCTTCTTCACCATCGGGCGAGCCACTGATTTAGTTTCCGCCCAACACGATGCCTGTTTCTGATCCATATCATCCTTCACATTACACTGGATACACGAGGGGTGATTTACTCCTGTCTTTACAGCTCCAGCAGGAGATGTTGTGTGGCAGAGTCATGGATCTTGAGAGGATTCCACGTCCTCCGCCTTGTCCTTGTCAGTCACCATTTGCGACTCCACCCGCTCCTCTTCTGCCATACCCAGATTTTGATGTTCATTTTCTTACTATGGAGCAGCATATTAGCTATCTGTTGCGTACCGTTTATGCTCTTGAGGAGGAGTTAGCGCATGTGCGTAGTTTGCTATTCGTTCCTCCACCTCCTCCTCCTCCTCCACCATCAGCATAGCAGTTTTTGGTTTTATGCAGGTGGCATACTTTTGGTGAGAGTGTCGCTATTGAGCCCAGATTGCACAGCCTTTTGAAGACCACTGTTTGACTTTTGATTGTTGTAGTTGATAGACGGTTTGGACAAGGGTGATGTGACCCAGTAGTCCCTTTTGATGTATGGTACATTGTAGAACATGTAAAACTGTACTTGTGGTCATTGATATATGAAAGCTCAATCGCAACGTTCTCATGATATACATTGTTGAATTACTTGTTTACATTATGATTGGGATGTTATGTGTTTACTTGCGTTGATAAATGTTATTACATACACATACTACATACTTATATGCATAAGACCTGACCTATACAATCTTCTTTAGAGGATGCATCCTCGAAGAGATAACACACTGCCTACAACTGAGGCCGAGTTACAAGAACGGATTTCACGAGCGATAGCACAGCACGATGCCCAGCGCTCTGAGCAAAGCGGGGGTACCTCGGGAAGTAACCCACCTCATGGTAATGTTTAAGTCATTTGAGACACACAACGTTACATTTGGATATTCCATGTGCGTTCGCTATTGCTATCCGTGAATGATGTTGCTTGTACGGGCCGTACCTATAAGCAGTTCTTAGACTGTAAGCCTCTAAATTTTGACGGCACCGGGGGTGCTGTGGCTTTTGTTCGATGGACGGAGAAGACTGATTCCGTGCTAAGAATGAGTAAATGTGCGCCGGAGCACCAAGTCACCTATATCTCCGGATTGTTCTTAGACGGAGCACTTTCATGGTGGAATCTCCAAGTTCAAACTCTAGGAGAGGCGGCAGCATACGCTTTGACTTGGGCTGAAATGAAGGAACTCATGCGCAAGAAGTATTGCTCCAGGGCTGAAATTCAAAGATTGGAAACAGAGTTTTGGAACCTCAAGATGGATGGCCCAAAGATTGCGGAGTATGTGCAGAGATTTCACGACCTATCTCGCGTTGTGCCATACATGGTTAGTCCGGAATTCAAGCGCATCGAGCGCTTTATTTGGGGGTTGGCACCTCAAATTATGAGTATGGTGACAACATCAAAGCCTGCCACAATCACCGAGGCTATTGATCTGAGTGTAGCACTAACTGAAGAGGCGAACAGGTTAAACAAGTTTTCGATCTCTGACCAGAAGAAGAAAGAGACTCACGTTGAGTCATCGGGTGAGAACAAAAGAAAGTTCTCCAATTTCAAGAAGGGAACCAGCAGTGCCAGCAAGCATAAAGACATGAACCTGCCGGCCGAAGCCAGGACTGGCATTGAAAACAAGGGAAAAGGTTATATGGGCACTCTGCCCAAATGTGATGTGTGCCAGTACCATCATGTCGGCCAATGTAGGGTTAGGAAGTGTGAGTCTTGTGGGAAGGTTGGCCATTCGAAGGAGACGTGTTGGGCCGGTACTGGTCGTGGTGGTCAGAGAAGTTATGGTAATGGAAACAATAACCGAGGTGGAAATGGGTATGGAAACCGCCCTCAAGGAGGAAATGGCGGTAATGGTAATCATGGGAATCAAGCTGGTAGTGGAAACCGTGGAGCGAACAGCAACCAAGGTGGTAATGGAAATGGGAATGGTCGGGGACCAGGTTGTTTTAACTGTGGAGATGTGGGGCACTTCAAGAGAGAATGCCCAAAGCTCAATCAAGCTCAAGGAAGGGTTTTCAACATCGGAGCTAGGGAAGCTCGCCAAGATCCAAATGTGGTCACTGGTACGTTCCCTATCAACCAACGCTTTGCATCTGTACTGTTTGATACTGGTGCCGATTATAGTTTTGTATCCCTAGAATTTAAGAATATACTTGGGTTGGTAGCTAGTAAGCTAGATGTTCCGTACTCGATAGAGCTAGCTAATGGAAAGCTAGTAGAAGCAAATGAAGTAATTAGATGTTGCGTAATAGAGCTTGGAGAGCACGAGTTTACGCTTGATCTTCTGCCAGTCGAGTTGGGAAGCTTCGACGTGGTAGTGGGGATGGATTGGTTGCCAAGCAACCGAGCAGAGATCGTATGTCACCAGAAGGTCATTCGCATTCCGATGTCGAATGGAGAAACAATTATGGTACATGGAGATAAGCATGATACGCCTCTAAGGAACATTAGTAATTTGAAGGCCCGTAGATGTTTGCAGAAAGGATGTGTTGCTTCCTTGGCACACATTGTAGACAAAGAAGCCGCTGAGCCGATGTTGGAAGACATCCCAGTCGTGAAGGAATATCCTGAAGTCTTTCCCGAAAACTTGCCAGGATTACCGCTGCAAAGACAAGTCGAGTTTCACATTGACTTAGTTCCAGGCGCTGCGCCTGTAGCTAAGGCACCTTATCGACTTGCACCTTCAGAAATGCAAGAACTGTCAACACAACTTCAGGAGTTATTAGACAAGGGATTTATCAGACCAAGCTTCTCGCCTTGGGGAGCTCCAGTGCTGTTTGTTAAGAAGAAGGACGGTAGTTTCCGCATGTGCATCGACTACCGCGAGCTGAACAAGTTGACCATTAAGAATCGGTATCCATTACCAAGGATTGATGACCTGTTCGATCAACTACAAGGTTTGAGTTTTTACTCCAAGATCGATCTCCGATCAGGTTATCACCAGTTGAGAATACAAGAGGAAAGTATTCCAAAGACTGCCTTTAGGACTCGATATGGACATTACGAGTTCCAGGTTATGCCGTTTGGTTTGATAGACGCACCAGCAGTGTTTATGGATTTGATGAATAGAGTCTGCAAGCCATATCTCGATAAATTTATGATTGTGTTTATCGATGATATTTTGATTTATTCCAAGACGAAGGAAGAACACGAGCAGCATCTAAGAGCTATTTTAGAGCTGCTTAAGAAAGAGAAATTGTACGCAAAGTTCTCGAAGTGCGAGTTCTGGTTGCGTGAAGTTCAGTTCCTTGGTCACGTGGTTAACAAAAATGGAATTCATGTGGATCCCGTAAAGATCGAGGCGATCAAGAATTGGGAGACTCCGAAGACACCAACCGAGATACGCCAGTTCCTAGGTTTGGCTGGGTATTATCGTAGATTCATCGAGGATTTTTCAAAAATTGCTCAACCATTGACCTCCTCACCCAAAAGGACATGAAGTATGAACGGGGAGACAAGCAAGAAGAAGCTTTTCAGTTGTTGAAGAACAAGCTTTGCGATGCACCGATCCTATCCCTACCCGAAGGCACTGACGACTTCGTGGTATATTGCGACGCCTCGCGTCAAGGTTTAGGCTGCGTGCTTATGCAGTTACAGAAGGTTATAGCCTATGCTTTACGCCAGTTGAAGGTTCATGAGAAAAATTACACCACGCATGACTTGGAATTAGGCACGGTGGTGTTTGCGTTAAAGATCTAGCGACATTATTTGTATGGCACGCGATGCACGATCTTTACTGATCACAAGAGCTTACAGCATATATTCGATCAGAAAGAGCTTAATATGAGACAGCATCGATGGGTGGAGCTGTTAAACGATTATGATTGTGAGATTAAGTATCACCCAGGGAAGGCGAATGTGGTAGCAGACGCCTTGAGTCAGAAAGAAAGAATTAAGCCCATAAGGGTTAGGGCTTTGGAAATGATCATACAAACGGACCTCTCATTGCGCATTCGTGCCACGCAGATAGAAGCTCTTAAGGAAAAGAATCTTGAGGATGAGTATCTCCATGGGATGGAGAAACAATTAATACCCAATCAGGAACGTACGTTGTGTTTCATGGGAAGAATTTGGGTTCCTCTATTTGGTGGTCTTAGAGAAGTAATTTTCGATGAAGCTCACAAGTCACGGTACTCGATCCATCCAGGATCGGATAAGATGTACCAAGATATAAAGGATTTATATTGGTGGCCGAGACTGAAAGGCGATGTTGCAACATATGTTGGAAAATGTTTGACTTGTGCCCAGGTAAAGGCCGAATACCAGAAGCCTTCAGGTCTGCTGCAATAACCTGAAATACCCATGTGGAAATGGGAGCAGATTTCAATGGATTTCGTAACGAAGTTACCAAGGACACCCAGAGGTCATGATACGATTTGGGTAATCGTAGACCGTCTGATGAAATCTGCACATTTTCTGCCGATCAAAGAAAAAGACAACACTAGCAAGCTTGTTGAGTTGTACCTTAGAGAGATTGTTGCACGTCATGGAGTGCCTATCTCGATTATTTCTGAAAGAGACGGAAGGTTTGTATCAAGGATTTGGCAATCCTTCCAAGAAGCCTTTGGTTCTCAATTGAATATGAGTACTGCTTTTCATCCGCAGACAGATGGCCAGAGCGAACGAACGATTCAAACGCTAGAAGACATGTTGCGAGCTTGCGTGATGGACCTGGGTGGCAGTTGGGACACCCACCTACCATTGGTTGAATTTTCGTACAAAAAAAGTTACCATGCAAGCATACAAGCTGCACCGTTCGAAGCTCTCTACGGACGCAAGTGTCGATCACCGTTATGCTGGGCAGATGCGGGTGATAGACAGCTTGTTGGTCCCGAGTTGGTTCAAGAGACGACAGACAAGATTATACAGATCCGAGAGCGCATCAAGGCGGCTCGTGATAGACACAAGAGCTACGCGGACCGAAGAAGGAAACATTTGGAGTTTCAAGTGGGAGATATGGTTTTGCTAAAGGTTTCACCCTGGAAGGGTGTAGCACGCTTTGGGAAGCGTGGAAAGTTGAACCCACGATACATTGGACCGTTCAAAATCCTGGAGAGGATTGGTCTTGTAGCTTACAAGTTGGATCTACCCGCAGAACTGAATGGTGTTCATGATACATTTCATGTATCTAATCTGAAAAAGAGTCCAACTCAAGAAACAGTTGTCATTCCTACCGATGAAGTCCACATTGATGACACACTCCACTTTACCGAAGAACCTGTTGAGGTTACTGACTGGAAGGTTAACAAGACACGCAGGAGTAGTGTTAAACTCATCAAGGTTCGATGGAACGCGCGTCACTGCCCAGAGTTCACTTGGGAACGTGAGGATCGCATGAAAGCGAAATACCCGCACTTGTTCCCCAACTCCCTTGCAGCTAGTAGCAGAGCTTAAAATTTCGGGACGAAATTTTCTTAACAGGGGAAGAATGTGACAACCGTCAAAAATACAGGTATCCGTACAATTAATTAATATTGATTAGTGCTTAATGACTATGCTGAATTACAACTGATGGCTTAAACTGCTTTCTGATTACTGCATCATACTTACATGTGCATCCCATATTACATAATGTCACCTCATTATCACATGCAAACTTTATTGACATACATGATGCACAAAGCACAGTTAGCACAGTTAACGGATAAAACAGGAAAATGCAGAAGATGTTCAGTACATAGACAAACAATGTTTTGAGACCCAGTATGGGCCAGAGATAAGGTACTACACCAGTATAGTGTGTAGGGAAGTAAGGACCACAAAACTGCATTCCTAAGTGATAGTTTAGGTGCTGGGAAGTGCCTAAAACTCACCCAAAGTGCAGAATTCTGCATAATTCAGTAAAAATCAGCTTTTTAACAAGCTAGTTTCATGCAAAAATATGACTAAATGGTCCTGAATGCTTTCCTAAGTGCCGGGAATTAAAACTGTGACAAAAGGGTACTTAAAGATCGCTAAACGGAATAGTTTGACACTTTAACGGACTGGTATCTAACCGAACAACCGGACACTACCCGAAACACCAAAATTATACTAGAGACATTGTTTTAATGTTTCCGAGCTAGTTATGATCCCCGAACACCCTAACACACTATATAATATATCTTATGCATGGACACTAAACTTTACACTTGAAATCTAACTTAATCACTTAACTTACCATTTAAACTTACACTTAGACCCCCCCCCCCCCTTTGTATGTGGACGGTCACCATGTGGCCCCCACACCTTGATCTTCATAATCTCACTAAATCTTATTAGATTGGCCTTGATATCTTGAAAGATCATGTCTTGTACTTAACAAACATATTAATCATTGGATAATAGGACTAAATGGTTATAAGAAGGATTAGAGCTCTCATTCTTACACACACTTAATCACCACCATCTCTCTCCCTCTCTTCTTCTACCCCACGGCCGAGAACAACAACAACACCAGCACCACCTTTCATCCATTGTCCATCCAATCCAAGATAATCCTAAGGTGTAAGAAGGTGTTTAAGGAAGTGTGGAGCTTGTGAATCTTGAAGGACCTCTCCCAATAGCTTTTATCCAACACTTTTGTCATCACCATCATCTTGTGTTCTTCCCTAGCCTTGTGCTAGTAGTAAGGCCCTTATGATCTCTTGTCATTTCATATTTTGATGATTAATAGATGATGAACATTGTTAAACATGAAGAACATAATCATAAATCTCTAACATAAGCTTAATAACATATGAATACTTGTTGATTTGTGAAGATTTGTTTCTTGATGATTGATGATTTGTGTTAGTGATGTTAGACATCATAAGGAACCTACTAGATTGTGATTAAACACATGATCTAGTAAGATAAGGTGATGATCTTGTGAAAGACCAAGATCATCATACTTTATGTTTTCATGAACTTGAAAAATAAGCATGATTTTATGAATGATAAAACATATAACATGATTACTAGACATAAACTTGAATGATTTAAAAAAAATAGTTTTCCAAAGAAACCAAGTTAAATCACAAGATTTCAAGAACAATGTTTTTAAAGAAAACCAACCATGTTTCTAGTGGTGAAACAAGTATAAGAATACATTGTTTACAAGAAAAATTCAAGAGAATGATTTTTGGAAAAATCATCTAGTAAGTTGTAAACACCTAAATCCTTTAAGAATGAGATCTTTAAAGAAATAAACACACTTTAAAGGGTAACTAAACCTACTAAACACACTACCAAGTTACTACAAGTTTTTACGAAAGTTCAAGTTCATGATTATTACGTAGATAGCAATATTTTGGCACTTGGTAAGTATAAGTTGTTTAAGATTGATTGTTGATTGTTTGTGATGATTTTGAAAAGAAAATGATATGCTTTGATAGCATGGACACCTCCATTTTTAGGGGAAACTATGGCAAAATTTTCTAAAAAATACAAACACTTAGAAAATATTTTCTAAACAAATATATACAAGTATGTTTACACTATGGTTTTCAATATAAACTTTGCCATAGATTTTGTTACAAAAATACAAGTATTGGAGGTTGGTTTTTGTAAATAAAAATAACTAAATATGTATTTGAAAGATAAATATTTAGAAGACACATTGTGTGTGATTATTTATTGTATTAGTTATATTATTTTAGGATTTAAAGTAATATAACTTAACAAAATACCAAGAATTTACAATCCAAAATAATACCAAGATCACAAGGAATAAATATATAAGTTACACGCTTAATATTGTGAAACCGAACAATAAAACGTAACTTACAAAATATTCCGGAAAATACCTTTATAAATATATTTTTGGTAAATGTTATTTTGGATACGAAAGAAAGGAAAATATGATTTTTATTATTATTACAAAGTATATCATATTTTCGCAAGGAGAAAATATATTATTTTTGGAAGTAAAAATTATTTTCTTAGTACATTTAGAAGATATATGATTTTTGAGAAAAATATATATTTTCTTGAAATACATTATTTTTGGACAAAATAAGTTAAATATATTTTCTAAAGTGAGACTTGAAAATATATTATTTTGGAACTACAAATACAAGAATGCAAATATACATGTATGAGATACCCCCATCCTTGGGAAGGAAATACCAAAATAAATACTTGAGAAGTATTGTTACAAAAATATTGTTTAACCATTATTCCAAAAATTTAATATAATTTAAGTTGAAATATTTATTATTTTAACAAATAATTATAACTTGGAATATCATTGAAGACACGAAAGAAACGTAACTCGAAAACATTAATACTAAGGCAAGGCATGGCCCGTTCGTCTAATAGACCCTAGTACATTGTAGGGAGTCGTGTTTGCTGAAGAGATTTGAGTTACGAGTACAGAAGACGCAAAACAGTGAGTTCATGTCCCCCTTTTCTTTTAACTGTTTTCAGTTTTATAACTTCGGGGGTGAAATACATGTTACAATTATTTACAAACGTTTTATACATGGTATGGTTAGCTAAGGAGGGTTACTGCTTGATCATGTGAAAGGTGGGTACAACACTTAAGGCCATTAATCCTCGTCGTAGGACCGAGGGACATGAGTGATAGATCTATTTGGGTGTAGCGAGTCCACACCCATGAGGACCAGGGTGGCCCATGTGGTGACTATGTCCACATACTAATGCCGTGGCAAAATTCCGCTAGGTTTGAGTTTTCCTGCACCATTTCACACATACCATTGGCCTTGCAAACCATTGGTGATCTGTTTTTCCTTATTGCTACATACCAGGGACATACATACATACATACAGACATACTTTAAAGGTTTATTCATACACAAACACATGAACTCGCTCAACTTTTGTTGATGTTTTCAAATTACATGTATTTCAGGGAACTAAGTGGATCTGGCAGGTGTTGCATGTTTTACAAATAAAAGATGTCATCCGAGGTCCTAGGGTTTAGGAGATGTATCTTATTCCTGGACGAGATACATGTTCCTAAACTCGGTTTTAATTAAGGTCTTTTGTTGAGTCTTCGTGAACTCATTTAAACATGTCGTGGTTTGTAACTTGAATTTGATGTCAACGTTTCAGACAAGTATGTTATGTTGTTTTCATACTTAATTAATGGATGAACATCTTATGGTATTATCATATAGCGTTGTTATGATTGAATGCTATGGTATTAAGAAAGTCACACCAATAATCACGCTTCCGCAAAAGTCAGGGTGTGACAAAGAAAACTCCAACAAACGTTATCGTAAGCCTTTTCAAAATCGATTATTTAGAATAAAAGCCTTTTTTATATTTTTAATCCAATCCATGAGCTCATTTAGCATTAACGGACTATCCAGAATGTACCTCCCTTTAAGAAACGGCGATTGATTCTCCGATATGATGGTCCCTATAACCATTTTGAGCTGATTTTCTAGAATCTTAGGACTAGTTTTGTTTATCACCCGAATCAGATTGATTGCTCTGTACTCTCTCAATCCCACCGGATCCTTGTTTTTCGGGATAAGAGTTATGAAGGATGAGCTACACCCCACCGCAATAGTACCTTTGCTGTAAAAGGAAACCAACAAGTTATGGATATCATTTTCAAATAAATTCCAATACCTTTTAATGAATTTGAAGTTAAAACCGTCCGGCCCAGGGGCTTTTTCAGAACCACAATCGAACACCGTACTTTTGATCTTTTCTTTGCTAAAAGGCACCGTAAAAAACGCTGCATCTGCCTCCGATAGACGTCTAACATTATGGCATATGAGTTTAGGTCTATCTTTAATTTTTTTTCCTTGAAAGCCATTTTGAAGAAACTCGTAATCTATTTTTTGATTAAAAAAGGTTTAGTGGTCCAAACATCGCCAATTAAAGAAGGTTTAGTTGTCCTTTCATATCATATTCTCTCAACCCATTTTCAAAAATGAAATTATTAAAATTTGAAGCAAATTTTTTTATTGAAAATAGAGTTTTTCCTTTCATCCCGATTGCGAACCACATTAAAATCACCCATCACCTCGGATGACTAACCATCACCCCCAATGTCATCCCAAAGAATCTTTTTTTGAGGGACTTTTTGCAGAGCGTACACGTTAATAATATTAATATTCTTACTCCCCTTTAAAGTCCCCAAGGTTAGTAAGAAATTAGGATGCTTGATAGAATCGTGTACCTTGAGAACATTAGGGTCCCACATGATAACAACCCCTCCAGATATACCAGCTGCCGGCACGTGATCCATCTCGAAATTGCCTACTCCCTAAAATTTCTCGAATTCGATACATGTGACATCACTAAACTGTATTTCTTGTAAAGCGATGAAGTGAATACCATTCTCATGTTTCAAGTTTCTTATCCACCCCGCCTTGTTTTTCCCTCCCTCACCTAAACCTCTAATATTTAAAGACAGAAGATTCATCTGTCTCCTTTTTGAATTCCTTCTTCCCTAATCGTTTCTTTAATTAAGGGCTCGTGGTTCTGAAGATCGACACCCACTATGCCCCCCATGATGGATGTAACATGCATCTCCATAAAAGTGTTTTTGTCATACCCCAACCGATGGCGGAAACATCGGGGTGCGGCACTAAGCGAAACAGATTGTCCAGGAGAAATCCATAACAACTAATATTACCAAATATTTAAAGTTACTTCCCATAGCATAACATATCCAGTAAAATAGTTAATACAGACATAGTATCTCAAAGACAATTAAATTGTTTCGACAACTCAGATTTAAATGTGACGTTTCTAGACCTCCTATCTTGATTTCCATAACAGCAAGTATAGCATAAGCATCCTAAACACCTGTCACATACATTAAAATAAAATTCAATACGCATAGTGTAAAGGTGAGCATAAAAGTTTGATTGTATAATAGAAGCGAAAGCGATTTACGCATAACCAGCATGTAACATGTTGAAAAGTGAAGCATGTAAGCTATCGACAATGAAATATGCACAGACATGACTGCGTGTTGTAGAATGCGCAACACATATCACCACTACAACATGTGAAGTAATACCCTTAACAACCCCTGTCCACGACAGGTGCTGAGTCCAAACTATAGTACTATCGTTGCTAAGGTGTCAGGAAACAATCACTGTGTAAACATAACATACAAGCATTCATCGAGTAACACATATGACATGCAGAGCGGTTAGCGTATAAAAGTAGTTGCGTTGTGTGTCAAAGTGATTTGATATAAGTAACGTATGTAATACCCAAAAGTGCGTTAAGCAAAAAGGGATCGAGTATACTCACAGATTGTGTTTAATGAATAAACATAGTCTTGGATTGAGGGGAGCGCTGGGGAGATTAGCCTGATCAGATAACGACATTATAAGCGTTGAACGGTGCGTTAAACGGTGTCGAGTGAGATGCGGGACGGATAGTTATTCGATCGGATGACCATTCGGTCCGAGGGTTGTCCGTTTTGGATGGATGTGTTTGTGTATGATTTTGTCACACCCCGAAATTATCAGAGCTGGCGTGACTGGACTGGTATCTTCATTGCACAGCGGAAGCAATTAAGCTAAGACTATTTAGAATGCGAACGCCACTAAGTACTCGTATCTCCAATGGTTCTCCTATTCCAACCGTGCCTTGTCTTAGAAATGCAACCTGAGAAAGAAACATGCGAAAAATCAACATAAAGTTGAGCGAGTTCATAGTTTGTTTGTAAAAGATTTGAAATAAATCTTCTTGATAACCAGTTTGTGAAATATTATTGAGAAAACGAATTTAAAAATTATTTTCTTGTCAAGTTATATGGAAACTTTGTATTTGTAAGGTCTGTATAACCGTCAATGCCCACCCTGACTTTGACTTCATGCCCGCATAATCATATGCTTTGAATTTGTATAAAACATGGTATGTAATTTGTATGAAACATGTATTTCTGTAAATAAAAGGAAATCGAGATCGCTAATGGTTTGCAAGGCCATTAACATGTGACACGACATAGGAAGCATCCAAACCATAGGCATTTTTAGATGTCGATTCACGACTAGAGACACAAAAGCACTCCAGGTAGCACGTGGCCCAGAGTGTGGCTGCCTGAAACCCATTAGATCTAACCTTTTATTCTGCGGTCTAGGTATATTGTTGATTAATGGTGCTTATGACACCCTATTCATGACATGATCTAAAGTATCATTCCTTAGTTTTTGTATTCCACATACCATAACACATGTATTTTCCCCAAGTTTAGAAAACAAGTAAAAGTTTAAAAGTGGGGACATGAACTCACTCGGTTGTCTCGTTTTACGTACGCAGACCGACCCAATCCCATTATTATAACTAGGACAATCCCGTCCCTAATCATGAAAATCATTCACGTTTCGAAAATACGCATTTGTTTTGTAAAACCGGTATCTTTAGTATGAATCATTCGTAACTATTTGAGTTCCTTGAAATCCATCCGTAACGTGATTTAGAAATATGAGTTTTCGTTCATCGAAAGATTGTTTACTTTTGCAAAACTTGCATGTCTTTCCACCCCCGAAAACATTTATAAAAATGTAAAACCGTAAAAAGTGGGGGTTATGAACTCACCTGTATTTCCATGTGCAAAGCTAGCTAAATACGACTTCGTGATGTCGTTTCCAAGACGTGACTCGCTAGCGTGCATTCTACAATATTCCTAACACAGAATATCTTATAAGTTTCTAAA